>JANKKI010000031.1:1847500-3047500 GCA_025175665.1 Cinchona pubescens | reverse complement strand
GGTCCCCCAAAAAGAAGAGGAAGTATCTACTAGAAAAAAAAAAAAAAAGGTTCTGAATCCCCTAAAAGGATAGACGATCCTCTTCCTAAGGTTGTGGCTTCTCCAACTGTATGAGATCCCCTTCTTATTATTCTGATGGACAGTCCAAAGCATGATAAAGCCACAATAAAAGTTGTTCATGATTCCAGAAGAGGAAAAGAACCAATGGAATCCTCCACTTCTGAACAAGACTCAACACTTTATTCCTGATTAGCCGATCTTCGTGGACAATCATGTTGAAGGGACGAGCAAAAGTGTTGATTATTGATTTGCTGCCTTCCCTAAAGGGGATAAGTTAGAGTTTGAGGGTTGTTCGGATAAACTAGAAGCAATTCGAGCTGCCTCAAATTCGTTTTTGTCTGGTTGCTACCTTCGTAGCATCATGTTGTCTGGTTGGATAAGTAGAAGACTTTCGACTTAGAGAAGTCTTTAGAAAAGGTAAACAATGAAAAGACTAATCAAATAGAGGAAATGAGATTGGCCCGCAGAAGAAGTACAATGATGCCTTGGCCGAACTAGAAGAAAAATTAAATAAACAATATAGAGAACTATAATCCTTCCACATTGTCGAGACGACAAATATCAAAGAGGATTACGAGCAAGTTTCTCAAAGCCTTTGTTCTAAATTCGCCTAGCTGAGTGCTGCTCAAGTAGAAATACAGAGACTTCAATTTGAGCTCTCTCAGAATCAAGTTTGATACTCTGATACCTAATTCAAAATCTAAATGAACAACTTTCTCTTCAAGGTATCAACTCCTTTCTAATATCCCAGGCTCTAAGCGATGATTTGGAAAAATTTTGCACAATAGGTGCCAAAGCTGGGTCTAAAGTTTTGGATGATAATGTTTCTTTTTTCAATGTTACACTGTAGTAGAAAGCAGTTGGTTGCCGGATGGCTGGGGTAGGAGAAGTGACATTTTTCTCCCGTTTGTGGTTAATGTATTTGAACCATCCTTGACGCACCTTATCACTTTCAGTGCATTGCTGCTGTGACCTTGCTTTGTTTTTTGAATTTTCTACTCTTGTATTGTGTTAAAATTCAAATATCCTATATCGACTAGTGAAAAGATCCTAAACTAGTTAATAATGTTCATGGGTCACCCCAATTATAACCAATTAGTTTTAAGATAGAAACTCATATTCTTTAACATGGTATCAGAACTAGTCTCAAGTATTTTACCCATCCACACATGACTCAGACTCTTCTGTGCATTGGGTTCATTGATAACCTGGCTTCGTGGGTTTCTACCAAGGCAATGCTTCTCCTGGTTATGGTATTGGGTTTGACTTCATGGGTATCGGTCATGACAATATCTCTATTCACTAATTTGGGATAGGCATCCAGTTTCCTTGTTTCAACCCGAGTCATGTGTGAGAGGGGGTATTAAAATTCAAATATCCCACATCGACTAACCAAGAGATCATAGACTAATTAATAAGGTTCATGAATCACCCCACTTATCACCAATTAATTTTAAAATAGAATCCCATATTCTTTAACATATAGCAATGTTTGTCTGTCTTCAAAACTCACACCAACTCCAATATTTCCATGGCAGGCCACAACATGCTACCTGAGTATAATGATGCTTGTCTATTGGTTTGTAAAATAACATTATTTGTCTTGCGATAGATGAGTAATCATAGGCTGCTTATCTACCCATGACGAGGCATTGGCTTTGATTCTTTTCACTTTTATTATGTTTTTCCTTTTCTTTCCCAATTTTGTATTTCTGCTTACTCTGTTCTAAAATCTAACTTTTGCTCAAGGGTTATCTGGCCTTCTGTTGTCAATTAGGCATTCATCAAGGTTCAAACAGTAATGCTGTAGCTTCATATCAGGAGCAACCTCTTACAGTATAGTTCCTTCCAATTATTGAACTGGGCTTTCTTGCAGAATGTAGTTTTTGGCCAATAGTATTATTGTCTGTGTTTTTCAAATGTGAGTTGATATTTAGACTGATATTCTAGCCAGAGAAAGATGTCATTTTGAAATTTTTCAAGTTAATTTGGCTTCCGAAAAAGAAAAGTTAAATAAGAGATGAAGTATTTGTCTCTTGAAAGATTGAATGCAGTGCTGCTGGAATTATGATATCCAGTGAAAAATCAAGAATAAAAGAAAAGAAAGCTAAACAAAGAAATAACATGATAGTTTCATTAACTTGTCTTGCATAAATATTTAATGGACAAATATTCATTAAATTACACGAAGGAATAAGGATCATTATAATTACAAACAATGGGTCAACTTGACCCAGTGTAATGAAGAATCAATTAATTTTATTGTTCTTTATTAATTCCATACTAAAAATGTATTATGGGTGATTTTTCAAAATCTACTACAACAAATTCTGTAGTATCATCTCAAGATTATGTTTAAATTGTTAGCAAAAAATTTGGAATGAATTTCTCAATATTCAGTCAAAGAAAGTTATAACTAGTTTTTCATTTTTTTCTACAATTTAGTTATTTGTAAACCTATAAATAGGCATTGAAATCGATCTTGTTATGTAATTTAAAATAATAAAAAAAGCTCTTGCTCTTCAATTTCCTAGATCAATATTAGTTCTCCTTTTAAAACACAACAATGGTATCGAGCCTGATTGATCTTAAGGGGCCTGTGTTCTTTAAAAAATTGTGGATGAGAATTATTTTTTCTTGTTCAAATCAAACACCATGATAAATAACTTTCTATCCAATCTTTCAACTTTCAATTGACAGAATTATCAAGTTTGAGTTGTCAAAATGAAGTCTTAGTTGGAAGCTAATGATCTTTGGAAAATGGTACAGAATGAACAATAAACATTGCCTAAAGATCCAACCCTTATTCAAATGAGAGAACACGTAGATGAGAAAAAGAA
The DNA here is from genome assembly GCA_025175665.1 of Cinchona pubescens. Taxonomy (NCBI): domain Eukaryota; kingdom Viridiplantae; phylum Streptophyta; class Magnoliopsida; order Gentianales; family Rubiaceae; genus Cinchona; species Cinchona pubescens. Next base: position 3,044,600 of record JANKKI010000031.1, on the reverse strand, counting down.
AAGATCCAAAGCAATAACTTGTATGTATTATGCAGTCACAGATGAAGTATTCACAAGAATCATGGCTTGTGATACTACCAAAAAGGTTTGGGATGCTTTGCGAGAAACTTTCCAAGACAATGAAAGAAATTGACAAACGCATATTTTTGAATTTTAGGAGAGAATCCGAGCTCCTAGGGATGAATGAGGAGGAGGACATTAAAGAATATTCTTAAAAACTTTTAAATATTGTCAGTAAAATTAGCCTTAGTGGTGAAGAGTTTCTAGACAGAAGAATTGTAGTAAAAGTCTTGATGGGTCTACCAGAAAGGTTTGAAGTAAAGGTCTTTTCTCTTGAAGATTATAAAGATCTTACTCAAATAACTTTGGAGAAGTTGGTAAATACCTTGCAAGCTCAAGAACAAAGAAGTAATTTTTTGAAAAGAGGATGATCAAAGAAGAGCTTGTCGAAAAGAGTATGTCATAGAAGGTACCTATCTGGCCAAAGGAAATAAACAACAATAGAACAATAAGTCAAGCAAGAACAACAATCCAAAGGGTGAAATTTACCCACCTTGTCCATATTGCAAAAAAATAAATCATTCTCGGCAAAAGTGTTGGTGGAGATCAAATATCAAATGCAATAACTATAGTCAACAGAGTCATATGAAAAGGGTATGCAAGACTCAAAAACAACAAAGAGAAGCCAATGTTGTAGTTGAATAATATCCGGAGGAACAATTGTTTGTAGCAACCTTTTTTGCAAGTAACAGCACCCCCAAAACCTAGCTTATAGATAATGGTTGTACAAACCATATGACCAGTGACGAAAAACTCTTTAGGGAACTTGATAAAACAACTATTTTTAAAGTCAAATGGAGAATATGTTGAATTAAAAGGCAAATGTAATGTGGCTATTGAGTATGGTTCAAAAGATCAAGATTATTATTGATATTTTATATGTACCAAAAATTGATCGAAATTTGTTGAATATTGGGCAATTAATTGAGAAGAATTTTCTGTGACTTTTAAGAATAAAAGATGTATTATTTATGACTTTATTGGAAATGAACATCTTTTAGTGAATATGAAAGAAAAAACTTCTTTTTAGATCCATTATAGACAAATTTTATAGAAGGAAAGAATGAACCAAAGACATTTCAAACAAAAAGAAAAGGATCAAAAAGCATGAAAAAACTGCAACACAAGAAAGAGGTAAAGGAAGGTAAAGGACGATTTGCAAAGAAGAATTCCAATTGTGACACAGAAGGAGGCAAAGGATATGAACAAAGATTCAACAATAATAAGGACAACATTCAGTGTCATCATTATAAGAAATTTGAACATAAGAAAACTGATTGTTAGTTTAAAGATAAGTTGGCATTCTTCCAAAATTTTGTCCAAGAACCAAGCAACAACAGTTCAATGAACAAGTTAAATCACAGCAGAGTATGTGATTTTGAATCAAGGGAAAGCGTTAGGGATATGATTCAAAATTTGTTGCAATAAATTCTACAGCATAATCTCAAGATTAACTAAGTTGTTAGCAAAAAATTTAGAATAAATTTCTCAAAATTCAGTCAAAGTAAGTTACAACTAGTTTTTTTGTTTTCTCTACAATTTAGTTATTTGTATGCCTATAAATAGGTATTGAAAATGGTCTTGTTATGAAATTTAGAATAATAAAAAAAGCTCTTACTCTTTAATTTCTGAATCCTTTTTCTAAATCAACATTAGTTCTTTTCTTAAAACACGACAATAGATACCCACCAATGCAATATCAATTTGTTCGTACCGTGACTATGCAAATTAGCGAGCGTCAATTTTTATTCCAAAGATAATTATTTCATGCCTTCCAGAATTCCCTTAGTTCTCCCTGAAACTACTAGGAATAAGGGAGGCAAGTTTGCCTCCATTATCTTCCTTTCATTCGAAAGGATTTCCGAACTAGTTCCTGAATCGTCGGCTATCAATGGACTGTTCGAGCTGCTTATAAAGTAATTTTCAATTTCTTTTGCTAAAAAATGAAACATTTAAATAGGATGCAGTTGGTAATTTTTCTGCAATTAAAAAGTTGAGCATCTTCATCCATTGATCTGTAGTAATTTGTAAATGTTTCAAGTAACACAAATATGAAACTTCTTTATTGTTCACATCTTACTCTTTGCTGCATTCTTGAGAACTCCTGAGGAGACAGATGATGCCGGATTAATGGCCTTCCTTATCTTGAATACGTTCCAAGCAAATCCTGCACAGTGTCCTGCAGTTGCAAGCACATCTTCGGTTGCCTCCCCGGCATTTTCTCCAAACCTTTTAGTGACCATCCTTGTCACAGCACCAGAAGTAGCAGACATAGCCTGTTTTTCAGCAGCCTCAGCAGCATCTATGATCTTATCTGAGGTTTAATTCAAGTTGAATTAGTAACTCTATCCTGGTAAACCAAAAAAAAAATCCAACTTTTAAAGGGTTTGTACAATGTAAAAGTACCCTTTTATGGCCTTACCCCAATCCATGGCTATGGGGAGTTCTTAGATACATCGACTGCATGGTATAAGTGTCATAAACCTTTGATATAAAATCATTCATATCATTTTGGAGAGATAATAATATTTTAGTTTAGAAAAATGTGGATGATTTTCGACCAAGATTCATGATCGCTCCACCCAAAAATTTTCTGTTAAATAACCTATTTTGTTAGGTAACCATATACTCAGTGTATATGTACATAATATATTTTAATAAAATAATGTATTATGTATCCGTATCGTATATTCGTCAATTATGATCCAAGCAATGGATATTTGAATAAAAAAGAGAGAAGTCTAATGATTAAGGGGATCATCCTATTCAGAAAAATAGGAATTATTATATTCAGAAAAATAGATCTTTCAATTCAAATGAAGAATTTTTATTAATTTGGGCATGCCCAAAATTTTTTTTTCCATGACTTACTAACAGCATCAAAAGGGAAGCCAAGAGAACCTCCCCTGGAAGCATGGTAAAGAATGCCTTTCCAGCTTGTGATCGAACAACGGGTGCCATTACTGATCCACTGGCAATTCCAACTCCATCAAGCATTGCTTTGCTCATCTTTTCTGTCATCTTGGACAACTTTCTGACACTAATTAATTGGAACCATCAAGTTGATTAATACTTTTGACTTTCTAAAGCAAAGTTATCTGGAATGATTAGTTAATTCAGATCTATACCGTTTCAGGCTCTTATTGACTGCATTCTTCCTCGACGAATCATTGGTATTGCTTATTTTACTTGCAGGACTCGCTGGAACACCATTTCTTTGTTCTACCTCATTAACTAGAATTGTTTCTCCACCTTGGTGTACCTGTTTAATCCAAGTCAATTTAGGAATTATGCTATTAAAATTACGATATATATCTCATTACAAAAGTTGTGGCTTGATTATGAAAAGGAATGATGGAATAAATCTCGAAAAAATCTTGGCTAAATCAATAGAAGCTGATTAAGAAGTAAGAATCCCTACTGCCTTAATTACTTAGTTGAGAATTTTGTCTGGCTGAAAATTAAAATAATTTCCTTGCACCAAAAAAAAAAAAAAAAAAAAAATCTCAGCTTAGTAAGCTATCACTAATTTTCAGTACAGACAATAATTTATTATTTTTCAAATAATATTTTGTAGTTAATTGACAAATACGTTTTCCAACCATATTTTATATCATATATTTCACATCTTAAAAAGCAACCATAATAATTATTTTAATAATATAGAGAATAATATCTTAAATAATAACTGTGCAAACAGATTTGTTTTCAACTTGGTACTAATTAAGACGAACCTGATTGATATAAGCATTGCTACACTTGAAGATTCCCTTGACAATCTGGCCAGTACCTTGTGCAATTGCTTTTGCCAAAACATTGTTATAGTCATCAATTCTTGGTGCAAACTCTTTCCAACTAATATTCTTATTCCTAGTTGATGATGATGCCGATGCAGCACCACTGTCAACAATGCATGTTCTCCAAGAAATGCATCCAGAAATCCCAAATTGCCACTATTTTGCTCCGAAAACGTTAGGCCATAGCTCAGAGGATGACCATCTTTCATAGGCAATGAGAACAGATAGTGAAGAGCATCAAGCTTCACAACAGGTTCATCTTTTGTTAAAGGCCACTGAAGTTCATCACCAACTTTGATGGTAAATGCAACAGAAACATTCTCATCTGATATACGATAAAGCACGAATTCGCCGCTAGCTAGCTCTATAGCTTCTCCTGCATCCATCAGATGAGCTTTGCATCCTGGAATGCTCAGCAGAACTTCATGTTTCACATTCCTGCTTTCTGGGATTTCTTGTTTTGGTAGTTGATCATCGGCTGATGGCATCTTGGTTTGGAAACTTTTCGATCTCTTTGGCTTAAAGCAGCTCATTTTTTCTCTTTTTGGTCTGGAAATTTTTATATGATCATAGGGGAAAGAAAGTGATGATAGTTGAAACAGAATAAATATAATGACAATATGAAGATGGTTAAAAGGGAAGGTTGTGCTAAGATTCCATGTTACAATAACTTTATTCCATTCTTCAAGAACAAGGCCATGTTAAGGTATTATTCGTCCTTTCCATAATGAATTTCTTCATTTTTTTTTTCCTAATTTTTTGACTTTTGACAAAAGGTTATTTTTACTTTCGGTGGATGACATTTTTGGGACTCGAGTCTCCACTTTGTTGGAACAGATTGTGTGAAAATTCTTTGTTAGTCACTCGTACAGAGTAAGTATTACAAATTATTAGATGATTAAAAAGTTATGATACAATCTCGTGCTTTTTAATCATTTCAACAACTATCAAACTTATTTCGTATTACGAAGTGAATAGCCAATATTTACTCCAGTTTGTGGTAGTCAATCTACTCTATAATGCCAGATCTTTGGTCCAATGTCAGTCTTAATATTTCTATCCATTTTCAAAAAATATAGTGTAAGTTAATCTTTCTACACTAATAGGTTTGGAAGGAGTAAGTAGGATCACAAATATATTTAATGTGAGAGTTTTTATTTTAAGAGATGAGTATCTAGAAGTTAAGGAGTGGGATCAGTTTAAAATTTAGAAATCAGATATAAGCATTGTAGGGTGTCAATAAAATTACATACTGTAGTTTTCCTATTTTCCATAACTTTGAATACATATTACGTGTGTATTATTTAACTATCAAATGTCTTATGAGGATATTTGATGTAATTAACCTTTCATTTTTCCACTCAAAACTCTGAATTCCTAAATCCCCTTCTCACCAAATTCTACGACACGTAGAGTTATAATCGAGTCTCAACAGGTCAGACAAGAGAATGTTCAAACTTGTTTCTGTAGACACCTATTTTTGTCCCTTAAATTCTTCCCTATTTTCCTCTTAATTTGACTCTCAATTTTCTTTTTAATTTCCCTTTTAATTTCTTTTTAACCTGCTCTTTGATTTTCTCTTAATTTATCCTTTAATTCCCTCTTAATTTGTATTATGGTGTTTAAAGATTATTTTGTGTTTTATGCATTTCAAATACTAAGAATGAGTTTTAATATTATTGCGTTTTTAGATTTTTCAAAAAAAAAAAAAATTCAGCGAGTGAACAGTTCCGCGTGTACTGTTCACGCGCCGAACAGTCACCTCGACAGAACTGTTTTGTCCACATTTTTTTCTGTATTTTTTCACCAATTCTCACCAAATATCAGATGCTCCATACTTCCAACATGACAAGGAATGGTTTTTGACCATTTTTACACTCAATCTACCTCTTTAAAGAGCAAAAAACTCAGCCTAAAAAGAGGGACGAAAATTTCTGCAGGAAGAAAAAAGAGAAAGTTTTCTGAGTTTAAAAATCTTCCAAACAGCCAACTTTGAGCCAAAATTCCAAACGATTGAAAAGGAATTATACTAAACTCAAAGAAGAAAAGTTGTAGAGGGTACCTGGGAATACAACTTATCTTTGTAAAGCTCAAGCAAAATCATTCATTTGGAGGGTCAAAAACATGGTAGAAGAAGGCTGGTGGCCAAAGAAAATTTGCAGAAAAAAAAAGAGAAATTTTTCTAAGTTTGGAAAATTTTCCAGACAGCCAACTTTGAGCAAAGATTACAAGCGATCGAAGATGAATTAGACTAAATTCAAAGAAGAAAAGTTGTAGAGGGTACCTGGGACTACAACTTCTCTCTGTAAAGATCAAGAAAAATCATTCATTTGGAGGGTCAAAAATGTGGTAGAAGAAGGCTGGTGGCCAAGAAAATCTGCAGAAAAAAAAGAGAATTTTAAGTCTGGAAAATTTTCCAGACAGCCAACTCTGAGCCAAGATTCCAAGCGATCGAAGAGGAATTAGACTAAACTTAAAGAATAAAAGTTGTAGAGGGTACCTGGGACTACAACTTCTCTATGTAAAGATCAAGAAAAATCATTCATTTGGAGGGTGAAAAATGTGGTGGAAGAAGGCCAGTTCATCAACCGGGAGCTTGGAGGTGCCGAAATCAAATTCGGCTCAAACGCACTCCAAGCCAAGTATAACCAACTTCTACCACATTCCTGAGGTTGAGGTGAGTTAAATGGGCTTTTGAATCGATTGTTTTGGTGACAAAATGCTTATCTTACTATTTTTACATTATTTATGACTTAACTTTCGAATTTAATTTTATAGTTCATAATGTTTAAATTTAATGTTTTTATTGGTTTTAGAATATTTTTTGGAGTGTCTCTAAAGGTTTACAAGAAAATTTTGTGGAATGTTTTATGCAAGTTTGTGTTTGGTTCATATGCCCACTTTCACCTTTGATTTATGTTTATGTAGTGGTTTATGTTAATTAATTGTTATATCTTCATGTTCTATGTAAAAATTAGAATTTTTTGGCTATTTTCTTAGAATTTTGGATTAAGGTTTGAAGGTTTCATTTTTTGGGGTAGTTATGGAGTTGAGAGAATTTTGAATGGTTGTTTACCGTTGGGGAAGAAGAGGAAGAAGTTGGGGGAATGTAGAGAAACTTTCAAGTGTATAAATAAAAAGAAACTGAACCATAACCCAAAAATGGCTTTGGGCCAGTGGTTCAGCAGCAAGTATTACTACACATCATGGGAGCTTGGGTTCGAATCTCCTTGCCCTCATTTTCCTTAGGTTTTTAGTTTTCGTTATCCACGTCAGCGATGACTGGCAATTCCTAAAAAAAAAGAGAGAAAAGCTTGCTGACAGAGCCCACTTGATGCCACGTCATCGATGACGTGGCACACAAAAAAAATTTAAAAAGTTCAGAAAAATTTTTATTTACGTTTTAACCCTCCAGTTTTCAAATTTTTGCATTTTGGCCCTCAAATAATTTTTTAAATTACATTTAGGCCCTTAAAAAATTTTCTTTAATATCACTGTTTTTTTTCTTTTCAAATTTTTTCTAAATTACATTTTTAATGACAATAACCACCAAACTTTAATTTGATTTTTGTTTGACATTTTAATATGTTTTAATTACCCTTTGATTGTGAAATTACCGTTTTGCCCTTATGAGTATTAAATTGTAAATAGGCTCTGATTTTGCACATATTTTTCGATTAGTTGTTCTTTTGTGATGATTTGTACTTTATTTTTGGTGTTTGTTGGTCTCGATATAATATTTATGCTTTTTCTTACTTGTTAAATGATGTAAATCTACTCTTCTGTCCTCAAATTTTGTTTAGTTGCACGACTAGACATTAAATATTTGAATCAAACTCAATTTAGTAGATGACTTAATAACTGTATCAACAATATAAAATCGGGTTAGGAGTAAATTCTGGCGTGCATGACAAACGACTATTTTGCCCCTTGGAGTTAAAGGGCACTACAAGCTAAATGTGTTCGACTTTAAATTGGACCCCGGGCTAAATTTACCTATCAATGTTATTATTTACCATTTATTTTCATTTCCTCATTAATATGTACATATTTTATTACTTTTAAACTATATCAAGCACACGTACACTACAAAGTCGGCAATAATGAATACTAAAATTAAAAAGAGAAACGCGATAAAATCATGCAACCGATCCAACGTCGGGTAAAGTGGGTGCCGAGAGAAATTCAAATTAAATAAGAGACTTGCTATCCCAAACCTTCCCATTTTACAACAGGATTCCCGAACTCATATTTTTTTTTTTTTGAATTACGTGGACCAGGAGTCAATCTAGACTATGGTTTATTTTCTCTTTAAATTTTGATGTATTTTTGTGTTTCGGCGCACCAACACACCGGGTGGCGACTCCAATCCTGTGTTCCCTAGCTTAGATTATTTTTGTACAATTTATAGTCGCATTTAAAGCCTCGTTAGGTAATATTAAATAGGTGATTCATTTAAATTAGTAATAGTAAGTAGGTAATTTATGTTTGTAAATAGTAAATAGGATTTTTGCATTTAATCACCTATTTCACGAGCACCACATGGCGACGGTGCCGGTCCCAAAGGTGCCGGCCATACCGCGGGTTGGGGGAGGGTGCGACAGTTTCGTTAAATAGAGAGTATTATTCGTATTCAAGTCAAACTCGAGCCAATTTTAGAGAGTGATGATTAAACTTGACACATCTATTTAATAATTTATTTGAGAAAAAATTGGTTTAAAAAACTCATCACTTTTGAGACGAGCCCAAACAAATCTATAATTCGTTTGTTCGTGACTTTTACCCTATTTTGCAATTTTCTTACTCTAAAATTTTACTTTTTAATAGTTTAGAATTCAATTATGATGGTTAAAGGTTGTAATGTGAATGTCTATTATTATGATTGTTTAGGGAAGTAATTTGTAACTTGTGATTCAAAATATATGCAAAAAAATAAAGAAAGATAGATTCAAAAAGAGAAATAACTAATAAGTAGGAAAAATATAATATACTCTGTATAATTAAATTGTCTATTTTCTATCTTCTATTTTATATTCACGAATTTATGAAGGCGAATAGCATGATAATCGTGTTTGATTAGTTAAAAAAATCGAGTTTCAAAAGTTGTACAAATTTAGATTGATAACTCTATGAACAAATTTGAACAGATTTGTCTTAAATCAAATTCAAACCGAATACTAAACTACTTGAATTTATTTATAACCCTAACAACATGGGTTCTTGAATCTTGACTTATTTCCTCTTTCAAGTTTCACTTGCTGGATCGTGGGCGTCACACAGATTTAGGCTGAGTTTGGATGGAAGGAAATGAAAGGAAGAGAAGGGGAAGTTAACCCTTTTCTTTTATTTAAGAGTTTTTAATAGATGAAAAAAGAAGGGAAATGGAGAGATAAAAATTTAAAAAAAAAAAAATATTGTGAGTGGAATTGAAAGAAAAAAATTATATTGCTTTACAACTAATTATGAAATATTATATTTATTTTTTAAATATAATACAAAAAATAAATACAAATATATCAAAAGAAGAGACAGTTTAATAAAATATTAACATTAATAAAATTTAGAGGAATTTTACAGTTCCGTTGAGAGAATTATTCTCTCAGATTTAAGGACTTATACAATACAAATTTTTAAAGTACATAATATTATATTGTATAAATTTTTAAAATACAAACAAATGATTCTCTAAAAAGAACAATAAAATTTTTATAAAATTTAACTCCCAAACATTTTAAAAAGAAAATTTCATTCCCTTCTCTTCCCACCTCATTAAAATTTTTTTCCCTTTCCTCATCCTTCCAAACTCAACCTTAAGCAGCTTTTTCCCTCACTGACCTCTCTTACTCTCACGTGACCCTCCGCCGTCACTCCCCGGCAGGCAAATCCACTTTCGAAAAGTCTCGCCGGAAAATCAAGAATTCCTTAAATACTCCATCCAACTGCAATTTAGGTCAGCCCCCATTTAATTTTTCCACCCTTACATCTCCAAACACACATTCACCCAAACTGCATATCTAATAGTCCGTTGAACTGATTCTTCAATTCCCATTTGTAGCTTTATTTAGGATAACTGTATTGATTTCACTAAGTAGAGATATACAGTATATATATATATATATATATATATATAAAAAAAAAAAATATATTTTTTTTTTTTTTTGTTAATTTGGAAATTTTTGTTTGTGGGCTGTAGATTGAGCTTTGCAAAAGTTGGGAGAATGGATATTGCTGTAATAACTTTGGCTTTTGAGCATATTATTGGGTATGTTCATTGTAATCCCTCGGCTGAGAAAATCTGGTAAAACTCTCTCATTCCTTTTAGTCTGTTTAATTTGATTTCTATGATTTGAATCTGAGAAATGTGCTAGAGTTTAAAGTGAAATAAAATATCTATTTATTGACTGGTTGGGCGGAATGTATGTATTGCAGATAGAGTGAAACAGGTAGATTCAAATGCCAATTTCAAGGTACTTCATAAACTCTAAAACTTCAGTTTTTTTTTCATTGCCCAAGTTTTTCGGCTTGATTCATTTTAGGCTTCTCGGCATTGTCTTAAATAAATATGTGCATTCTTGTTGTGCTACCGTGGTTGGCTGTAGGAGGGGTGACTTATTTTAGATTAAGATTAATTTTCTCCATTATAACAGAATCATGATTGATTTTCCGGGAGCTATGCAGCTGATAGAAAACTGAGTGATGAAAAGCTTTTCCCTAGAATATTTGTTTCCAGTGAAAGTTGGATGGAGAATCAGAGAGGAGTGTACCACATCTTACTTTAACTTCAAAGTGTAGGAATAGAAAAACATGCGATGTGGCTTTTGAAATGAATTAGGAAATCAAGATACTATTAGTTAATTCGTTGACAAACATCATTACACAATCAAACTCAAACTACCCCAAGATGCATGTTTCATCAAGATAACCTAATCAAGGTGTTGCTTGAAAACCTCAAATTCCATGGTGGTTTGCAAGATGGTTCAATGTGTGAGAAAAGGAGGGACAATCAAACTGTTCTAACCATTTGAATAGTTGGACATGTTTTTTGTTATTCTTGTTGAGGAAGCACAAAGCAATATACTGTAGGAGACTAGGTTTGTGGAAAATTATGCCTTTAGGGTAGAGACTAGTAAGATACCAATGTAGTTGACAAGCTTGTCATGGAAAATGGTTCTATAAATCATAGTTGTTTGGACTAAAAAGCATCATAATCTCTTCTTAAGCTTACCCTTGGTGTCACCTAACTTCCATTTGATCAGGTTCCTGAGATTTGATTAAGTCATCCAGGTTAGATGGATTGTTTATGCTGTTTGATGGATGCAGTTAGCATTGTCTCTTTTTCCATTTGTTACTTCCATTTTGACATTTCCTTGCTTCTATCCATTATCTTTACTCAGGCTTCCAAATCATACTCTAAAGCTGAAGTTTCATTACATAACAAGCGGACTGACTGTTGGATCATCATCAAAGATAAGGTTAATTTGATTTTAGCAGTAAATACAGCTTCTGGAAATAAATGCTTCTGCCAAATGAGAAAGTGATTAATAAGACTGCATCTATCTGATTATGCCTATTCTTTTCATGCTCTCTTTTCCTAGGTTTTTGATGTTTCCTCATATGTAGAAGAACACCCAGGTGGTGATGCCATTCTGGCACATGCTGGTGACGACTCAACCAAAGGCTTCTACGGGTAGGTCTCTTTGAATATGAAAATGTTTTCCTTTTTCCATGTTCCACTTTGCAGTAGAAAGCAGTTTGGGTGCAGAACTGCAGGGGTAGGAGAAGCCACATTTTTCTCCCTTTTTGGTTAATTTATTTGAACCATTTTTTATTTATCGTGCTTTTATCACTTCAATCAATTGCTGCTATGACCTTGCTTTGTTTTTGAATTTTCTGCTCTTGTATTGCAATGTTTGTCTGCCTTTAGAACTCATACCAACTCCAATATTTCCATGGCAGGCCACAGCATGCTACCCGAGTATTCGACATGATTGATGACTTTTACATTGGAGATCTGCAGAAATAATGCTTATCTATTGGTTTGTAAAATAACATTATTTGTCTTGCGATAGAGGAGTAATCATAGGCTGCTTATCTACCCGTGACAAGCCATTGGCTTTGTTTCTCTTTCACTCTTTTATCATGTTCTTTACCAATTTGTATTTCTAAAATCTAACTTGTGTGCCCAAGGGTTGTCTGGCCTTCTGTTGTCAATTGGGCATTCATCAAGGTTAACAGTAATGCTGTAGTAGCTTCGTATCTAGAGGAACAACCTCTAACAATATAGTTCCTTCCAATCATTAAACTTGGCTCTCTTGGAGTATAGATTGCAGAATGTAGTTTCTGGCCAATATTTGTGTTTTTAAATGTGAGCTGATATTTAGACTGATAATCTAGCCAGAGAAAGAAGTAATTTTGAAGTTCTTCAAGTTAATTTGGCTTCAGGAAAAGAAACGTTAAACACATTTGTTGCTTCCCGAGTGCTCGATGCGATGATATCCAGCGAAAAATCAAGACCAAAAGAAAAAGAAAGCAAAACAAAGAAATGACACGACAGTTTCATTAACTTCCACAAATATTGAATGGACAAATATTCATTAAATTACACGAAGGAATAAGGATCATTACAATTACAAAAAATGGGTCAACTTGACCCATGAAGAATCAATCGATTAAATCAATTACTATAAAAATCAACCCAGTAAAAAAAAAAAAGACTACGAAGTGCCAACTTAAACCTATCGTTGATGATCGCATCCATTATCTGCAGCTTATACTGGTCCCTATTTTCCACTGTGGATGTCATAACCAGGACCGAAAAGAATTACACAGTACACTTGGAACAGGCCATTCCTACACATCAAACTTCTTGGGCTGGCGCCACTGGACCAGACTTCTGGTTAATGTATAAAAAAGAGAAGCCGTGGGCTGCCCTCCTTTCTTCCCATATAGACGCTTTCCTCCCAAATCTGTAAATTTTGGACCCTTTCCCTTGGGTCTGTCAATCTGTATGACAAGCAAACAGGGTAGGGAAAGCCAGTTCAGGCATTATCTTCTGCAAATTCCAAGCAAAGCAAGAACCACATCCGCATGTAGACAATTTTTGTGAGGGGAAAATATTTAGATAGATTTGATTTTGAATCCACTTGTAAATCTTGTGATGTAGATTAAATGTTATGTAATTTATGACATCAACTGGTATAAATAAATTTTTTTAATATTTAATCTTGACCGCAAGATCTACAAGTGGAGTCAAATACCGGATCTATGGTAGCATTTTCCTTTGTGACGCACTCCTATTTCCATTTCAGTTCAGTTCGGTTAAAACTAATGTTTGTGCAGAAAACTAAATCAGTCTGTTTTCCTCTCATTTCTCCTGCAGACATTTTTTCTTTGAAGAATTTCTTTCACTGTCTCAATCATCAATTCTGGCATACTTTACAAATCTTTTAACAATCTCTCCTTTTTTTTAATGATTTTTGTTCTTTTGTTATGGTAATGCAATGCAGGAGGTCGAAAATCAGGTTCTTTATGATGAAAAGAGCTTTTATCTTATTATGAAAACTCGAAATGTCAGTAATGTTAAAAGACGACTGTTATGCATTGTCTTATCCCGATAAGAGAAGAAAGAAAAATAAAAAAAGAAAAGAGTCTTAGAAATAACACACCTTTCTTATCTTCCCATTCTTCAAATGATAACGAATGCCAGACCAATTTATAGACTGAGAGAAATGTGATCTCATTGCTGAAACAGGGTACAGAAAATTATCCACCAGCATAGCAACAGATAAACACCTGCTCATTAAACACCAATTCAACAATATAAGGGGCTAATATTGTGATCTCAGAGTAGAAAACTAGAAAAACAGGATAATGAAAACGTGTTCTAAAGCATAGCTTAAAATAATGCTATTTATTGCATTTCCAACTCTTGAATCACTTGGAACTTCATTTATTGACCCATTATAGAAATTACCCACTTGAGAACAAAATAAAGATCAAGTTGACATGTTTTTTCCCATATAACTTCTACAGCAATTTCGTCTATAATTCCTGAATGATTAACATATTACATTCCAAACGAGTTCAGATAATCAACAAGGAACATCCTTCACGAGAAAAAGCTAAGCTGAGCTTACAAGAAACCAGTTGTAAGAAGCAAGAGACAGCTGAGGTGCCTCAGGAGACAACAAGTTGCATAGGTGAACCTCTATCCTGGTCAAGTTCCACATCGAAAGGAGTTCTACAGTTGTGCATACAGTAAGGCAGCTGGCCAGTAACAACCCTGTCATATGATAAAACAATTAACATGAAAAAGGTTGTCACAGAAGATTACAAGTCCAAGAAAGAAGAGGCCATTGCCTAGTTGAAGTCACAATTACAGACATTACAGGCATTAGTCTTCTCTAGATGCACCTTCTTGGTCTTTCTTGCACATACTTTCACTAAATTATAGGCAGTCTACTCTAGATTATTCTTCATAAAATACATGTATTGATTATTGACCATCAGAGCAAATTATGATATGCCAACAGCTACTTCACATTTTGGACTGCCTAGATTATGTAAACACAGTGCAATACTAGAACTTCTTGTGTAAAATTTACACAGTGAACGTGAATACAGAATACAGCGGCCTATATGGCTATATACATATACAAGAATGCATATACAATTATAAAGTGCATGCGCATATAAACATACGCAAGTATATGCCCAGACACCTATACACAAACATTGCAGATGTTCTCTGATATCAAAAATTGAATAATTTGGTTCACAAAACACAACAATTGTTTGAGGAGGTTGAATAGGCTTAGGAAGGCGTTGTTATTCAAAATAAAACATGTAAAGCATAAAATGCTGTGTAAAACCTCTTTTTTTTTTTTTTTTTTTTTTTTTTTTGGTTTTAATGAAGTCCCCAAAACTCAAGGTTATTTTCTGTATGACATATTTTCAGGTGAGGTTAAGGTGATATATACAATATATGGATTTGGAGAAGAATTATAACTTAGAACTGAAAATGTTCCAAAATAAATTCTTTAATTTTCAGATACATAGTGATTGCAGGACAACCCACCACCTTCCCTGCCCTATGCCCCTAAAATGAATATATTCTCATCTCCACTGGCATTCTGTTAAAACCACTAATCACCTTAAGTAATTCTCAAGTATTGCAAAGAGCAACACATCAGTTGCTTTAAGGCAATTAATCAAACATGTTACTTGAGCAGTTTTCAGCAAATCTCAAATACAATAAGCAAGCCTTGAAATAGAGAAAGAATCAACTTCTACAGCCTTGTGAGAACAAATTCAGTATTTTATCAAAAAGATTACTAAATGGGGAACTAGGATAGAGTTACATTACCCATTTGCAGTTTGACTCATGTCTTTTACATCATGATAGTCCTGATATATTGGCAACGAAAACATAAAACTAGTGGTCAAAGTGAATTAGTGCACTAACCTGTATCTGTAAATGCTGTATCTTTGGGTGAATACCCTTTGTAATAATATCTTAGTGCTGCTGCAACATTAATCCCAGCCAAGAGATATGGTGCTACAAAGCCCCAGGACAGATAGCAGTGGGAAGAAAATAATGCACGATTCATTATCCAGTTAACTGTTGTTGTGTATGACTCCAAAACAAAAGTTTGTTTCCTCAGATAATTCCAATACCTTCAAATATTAAAGAGTTATTTAGTTTACTAATTATTCAGAAAAATTTCCAGTTGTAACCTACAAACCTTGAAAAGCTAAGGTCACTAGCAAGAGGATGAGGAAACACAGCAACAGGTGGTGATACAACCTGTGTGATGAGCCTCTTATGAGCTCCTGAAATGAAAAACAGTTAGAAGTAAATCAGATGCCCAAGACAATTCATTAACTAATTAACTTCGTAACAGCAGCACGCAGCCAGTGTACATTCTGTCAATTTGAAACAGCTAATTTCTCATATAGTTTAAAAGTTAAACTCTGAAAAAGTTCTGTAACTTGTGGGGCATCCCAACACAATGACTTCTGTAAGCTTTTATAGATTATTAATCTATAAATTAATCTAACAAGAATCACCATTGTACTCATGAAATTTGGCAACAGGAGCATCTCGTAGAATCAAGAACAACAGAGACCATGGGACCACAAACACTTAAAGTTCCCCAAGAACAGTATTATTAACAAATTCCATGTAAATACTTCCATCATATTCAACTCAGGATTTTCCCCATTGTAAAGAATATATTGTCCCTGGTAGCAGAAAAGTAGGAGATACAAACAGCTACCAGCCCCACACATTTACTAGTGGAGTTGAATTAGAATTAACAAAAAATTACCAGCTATAGCTGCAAGAGTCATATCATCAGAGTAGCCCCCATCTCGAAGCTGGGAAACCAAACCATGATTATCAGTTCTAAAGTCATCTGCGTGCATCTGAAACAAAGAAGGTATATAAGCCCCAACTTATTAGAACAAAAGTTAAAGTTCAGATGTGCTCATAAGAAAGCTGAAAGTTGGAGAAAACAATTTACCATCATGCATCCTCCCCATAAAAAGAATGTTTTTCCACCAGTAGCAAATCCCATTGAACAAGGCTGTAGAAAAAAAAAAAGGAGAATCACCACTACATAATATGCTGACAAAAATTATGAAAACAAAGACTATACAGGTGGTCAAAAATACAGAAAGCCACCAAAGGCTTTAAGTTAACATCGCATATCATGAATCCAGTAAAGTTCTTGATTAGAGGATCCTTTATATATTAGAGCTCAGCCACAAGTTCACACTTTTTGGCAACCAAATTTGATTCCCAATCACCAAAAACTGAAATTGGGAGACATAACCAAAGATGTTTTCCTCATTAGGTTGTTCAATCTGAAAAATTTGACAGTTTCTATAACTCAGATCCCTATTAGTCTCATATGGCACCAACTAAACAAATCAGGCACACTTAAATTATTCCTGGAAGCGGCAAAGAAGCATAATAAGCACGTGTCAACTTTTTCAGGGGGTGCCAATAAAGAATTATGACTTACTAAAAACCATAACACCACAAAAGGGTGTCACTTTTCAAACTTCAAAGCTTTCCAGATAATAGAGAGGACTAATATGAAAATTGTAGAAAAGTCCACAAGTACAATAGTCATTTATTAATATAGTAGACACTGAAATCATGTGCTCCAAAAAATTTGGAGACATTTCCAACAAAAGACTAACATTTGAAAGACGGCTCTCTACTATAGCAGAAAGCGCATATATTGATTTTTCTTCAATTTGTGTAATTTAGGAATTTTTGAAGAACACCAACAGACAAAACACGAAAGCATGAACAGGAACAGTACCATGTGATATTCATAAATACAGTAACTTCCCAAACTTCCAGATGGCAAATCGAGCGGATATCCAGTTTGAATAAAAATCTGACACCAAAGCTATAGAGTCAGAATACTTGTATATGCATTCAAAGACATAACTAAATAATCACTGTGAAAATATATTTCAATAATCAAGGCTTATATTTCATATTAGATGAACCTCGGGGTTCTTTTCCATTTCTGAAGTCAGTGCACCAATGGATCCAGGATGTAACCTAACATCATCATCTAGAAATAGTACATATTTGCTGTCTTTATGCATTTTCTCCACACCAACCTGCACGATACAAAGCTTGGCATGAAACTAAAAACCAATACAATGTATTTTGTTCTGCAGTAGTTACCATACAACTTAATTGATTCATAACAAGAATGTAAGCACTGAACAGGGCCTCACCAACCTTGATATAAATCCTTAAGTCGTGTTTAGAGGGCACTCCAATTTATAATTTAGTTATTTGAACTTTTCAAATGTCAGTTTTAGGAAACATCCGTTCAAAAGGTTCAATAGGGCCACCATATTAGAAAAAAGTAAATTTTATCAGATTCCAAAAACGAAAATCCTGACACCAAAAATTTTCTATAGAAAAGAATTAATGATGTTTATTCACAGCAGGCCTGTGCCTGTCAAAGCCCAGGAAAAAAAAAAAAAGGATTAAATAATTGCAAACATACCAATTGATTGTGAATTTTCTGACTGCAGGTTGTTGACAATCCAGCGACAATGATCTGTGCGTCAAGGTTGTCCTGTGCAGTTGATTGTTGATAAAAGGAAAGGAAGCAAAGAGGCAGATAAGAACATCGATAGGTACACTAAGAGCATGTAGCAATGCTTGTATATTTAACAGTACACTTCATGTCATAATTTTTGGAGAAGTGTATCATTTAAACTCCGCATGTGTCCTTACAGGTAAGACCTTTGGTAATATTCAACTAAAAGAAGTACAAACACATGCATAAAATTGAATCAAAGATAACATATACAATTGTTGTGCAAGCAACACACCAATCATAACAGAAGCTCAACAAGAAATGTGACTCCTGGAATGTTAATCAGAATTATCATAAATTACTCTTAGTTGCAGGATAGACTCAGTGTACCAAGAATGTCCTCCGATTAGCCTCTGATCAGTCTCAGAAAAAAATTGAGCTAATTTCCATTTTTGAAGCTTCGCTTCAATCAGTCTCACTTTTTAATTTTATAGGATATGCAGTTGCATCTCATCATTCGTAATGTTGATGGACTAAAGCTGTATTAAAGGTTTAGAAATCAAGTTTGCAGCACCCAATGTTAAATGAATACATAATTCCCTTAAAGCATTTATCAAATACAGATACGACTAGAAGAAAATAGATGCACAAACAAATGGTAGGTAGATAGATAGAGGGGGAGGGGAGGGGAGGGGAGTTTGTCTCTTATACAAGAAAGAGAAAGAGAGAGAGAGAGAGAGAGAGAGAGAGATAGATCTGGAGATAGAGACAGAGAGAGAGAAGCCAGACCGAGTTCATATAGTCATATGTGGTAATTTTCTTTTTCTCTTGTTGCTTGTGTAGTTAATGGCCGAAAGAGTACATTGCTAACAAACTAGGTCATTTGAGTTGTTTCTAAAGGTTAATTACAAGCAAGATTTATTTCCATTCAGAAATGCAGAAAATAGAAGAGGAAGAAGAGAAGGAAGAGGGTTAAAACAAAACACTCAAAACAATAAGAAAAGATGTGCATTCAGTTTATATTTGCACAGAATGCCTGATAGTTGATTGATGAGGAGACCAAGTGATACCTTATAATCTGCCAAAAGTCGAGACAAGGCATGGTAAGCTGGGTCTTCTGTACTTTCAACAACAAAAAGAAATTCCAGAGGGCCACCATAAAGAGATGTAATCTGCATTATTACGCAGGGGAATATAATGAGGCCTAGTAAACTATCCAACTTTCTAACACATCAAAGGAAAATGTTTACTGCAAATTTCCTGTCAACAATTATCAGATAATTTTTCAAATGTAAGGTTAAAAGCCTTCACTTTTGAGTTATGTTTAAACCAAATTAAAAAAAAAAAAAAAAAAAAGAACACCTACCTACCACAGGATTGTGTTTTACCTGTGTTCTCCAGTTGTGTAGATTATGTTCTCCAAAGCCCTTTAAAGGCATTACAACTGACACTCGAGGCAAATTGACCTGATTAGAGTGCTCGAGTTCACTAATATCATGACAAAGAAATGCAAAACTGTTGCCACTTCTTGTATTCTCCTTCAATCGTCTTATTTCTCTGTTTCTGTAAAAGAAAAGTAATTGTCACTGAAAAATGTTAAGTTTCACACAGGCTTTTATAAGCCAAGTAATTGAATTGGAGGGTGATGTACTGTATCTATATAAGCCAGACTCCAAAATGGCAAATATATACCTGACATAAGCAGCACAAGCCCATCCAAGAGCAAGAACTAAGCAGATAACGTATCCCTGCACCACGAATATAGGCCAATCGTAAAGTAACAATATCATACAACTCTTCATAGGAGATCTACCACATTAAAAAATCTAAAGGGACTTAGGTCTTGGGTAACTTGGTGTTTACAACAATCTTTTTTTCCGGAACCTATTACAGTCTTCTAGAATTAGAGTCTCCATTAGACAAAGTTATAGAGGACTGCTAACACATCTCAGTAGCTTACAAAAAAAATTTCTGGCTTCTTCAGCCTGACATTTCATTTTTCAGTTAGGCATTCAAAGAGTTTAAACCAGAATAAGACTACTGCCAATATCTGATAGAAAAAAGGAACATATATAAAGACAAATATAAATAAAGAGAAAATGTAATTCTGAAATTTATCTTGCTTTCTTGTTTTCCAAAGTTTCTCATATCATTTTCCCGGTTGTAAAACTTGGAATCTAATGTAGAAACTAAAATTAAGTTCAAAGAAAAATCACAATTTTGAAAGAAGGTAATCATGGCCAAAAGTTTCGGAGTAACACTTAATCTCAACATCTCCAGAAGATTCCCCCTTCTTCCTTCAAGCTTCTTACCTATGATTAAGAAAAGAAAAGTTGCAAGTTTTTAACGGCAAATGCTATTCAATTACGTGATAAAATGGAAGGCCAATCATTTTATCACACATTTTCTCCACCTTTTACTTTGATTTTAGGAAGTCCATGCTGCAAATTATAAATAAAGCCATAAAATCCAAAAGGTAGTACTAATAATATTTTCTATCCCTAATTTCTTTACAACATGTTCTGCCTTAATATTCAAGAAAATTGATTCATTCTCCACAGAAACTAGCAAGAAACTGTCCATTTACTTCCGAGGGGCATCATTGTGATTCCATGTTCTTCTGTTAGCTTAAAATCAGCTGATTATGGGAACCTTAAGCTAAAATCTGTTCCAAAGTGTTGCCATTAGCTTTACACTTCCAGTTAAAGCAGTTAAAGCTGGAAAAAAGCTGATTATCATAGAAACCACACTCGGTGCTTTTGTCTTACCAAAACTTTTTAACCTAAAAAGTGCTCTGAATTTTTAAACAATTTTCTTTAACAATCCCTTTTACTTATTCAGCCTTTTAGCAAAGGTAAATGAGAACAGGTTCTAAGTGATTCAACTGAGAACTCCCATACATAACAAGCTAATCTGTTTTCCATTTTTTTTTGGTTGATATTATCGTCATAAAATAGGCTTACATGTTATACATTCCACAGCCTGAAGAAAGTCCTGATTTCAAAACTACACCAATTAAACTATTCTTTCATAAAGAAAACACAGAATTCTGCTTGATTCTCCTTCAATGAAATCAAGCTCCTCAGATTCAAAACATCATAAACACGGAGAAATTTTTCCCAAAAAAATATTTAAAACTAAACAATTACAATCACATACATTTATTGAGAAGCACAAAACCGTACATTTAAAATATCACCAAAAAAAAAAAAAATTTCAGATGTTCTTTTATTTTTGTACATTTATTTTACACCGGAATAAATCAAATCCTAATCCTCAGATCTAGACAATAAGTCCACACAATGCAAATACAAATCAAATCTCAGCTCCACCACATTCCTCAGAAAACTAAAAACACACAAACACACACAAGCGCGTACCTGGATCTGAATAAAAATGGCGAGCGGACTACAACAAGCTTTGCTTGCAGCGAACAAGATAGTGTCCAATCTATCCACCATTGTCCTTCCAATGCGCCTCCGTTTCCCTCTCTGTTTTGAAATCTTCCGCGTTGTTTGTCCGATACCGTTTACCTTGGTAGGGCAAATCAATGCCCTAGAATTTATCTCTGTAAAAACATATATGTGAAATGGTAATGGAGTGCTAATTTTTCTACCAGCTCAGATCGCCATGAAAATTGTGGAGTGATTTTTAGGAGATAGAGAGAGAAAGTAGACGACAGAGAGAAAAACACGAGAGGAGATAGAGAGAGAAAAAAGGGGCTAAATGTAAGAGACCGCGTAATTTTATATTTTCGAAGAGCGGTAGAGAGAGAGAGAGGAGAGAGAGAGACCGTTTTGGCTTTGGCTGGGGTGGTTAAATAAGGGGAAAGCGGATGAATGGGACGGGCCAATGGTAGCGTGTGAGGTGGCACGTGCGGAATGGTGGGAGCTGCTGGAGCATTGGATCAATGGAGTTTTTTAGGGAAGATGCTAATTCGAATCTTGGAATATCAAAATGGACCTTTTTTAATTTTTAGACTAATTTATTATTGTGGTTTTTTGGAAAAAGCCGAGTTTTTTGGTTTAGTTTTTTACTTTGCTACTTTGCTGCAGAAAGGAAAAAGGAGAAAAATATGACATGTGCGAAGGTTGCAAGTTCCAAATATTTGGAAAGAAAAAATATTTATGTATATTCCATCTTAAACCAAATATTATAATCAGAATTAAATCTTATAAAATATTACTTACGTGAGTTATGATATTTATTTCATATGATTTAATTTCTAATCTTATTACATGATTTATAAGTAGTATTAAAAAATGTCTAACTAATAAAAAGATTTGCTCGATTGGGTAACTGGGAAGCGTTTGAGAATTCATTTTTTTTTTTGGGTTCTGTCAGTTATGAGATTATCATTGATGTTCTTAAAAATAGACTTCTCGGCACGAGATGAATTAATTTGATGTGCGTGTAACTCGTACCAGAACTGTTTAAGTTGAAATGAAATAATAACAGTTACGGGGTGTTTAATTTGCATTCGATAATCGAAATGAAAATTATAATCTCTATTATTAATATGAGTTTATGTTTTTTTTCTTATTTAATTACTTGAATAAAGAATAGGTATTATTATATTGATAAATTAATTAATTTGAAATTTAAATCACGATTGAGAAATGAAAGTAAATAATTTCTAACACTTTCATTCTCATAAAATAATTCTCATAATAATTAATCAAACAATATTTATAAATATCATTAATTTTAACTTTTATTCTTTTCTTTCGTACTCATGAACCAAACATCCCCTTACCTTGAATTGTGAACTTGAAGACGCAACGCAACTATTTGATAAAATAGCTTTCACTTGATATCACTCAGAATTAGGTTCGTCAATCTTACCGAAAGAAACTTGCATTGTGGGACCTACCCTTTCATTCATAATTTCGGATAAAGTCATTTAAATGAAGAATAATGAGGAAATCTTTAGTCTTAACAAACAAGTTTCCTTCAAATATTAAACAAAAATAAAATAAAATAAAATATCAACAATACCCATACGGCTTGTTGCGGGCAACAGCATATCAATGGCCAAGGAAGCTTCATATTTTGTCATCTTTTCACTTGGTAAAACTCACTCTAAATGAATTGATCATCAAGCACTATAGTTAGATATAAGATTGGGAGTTTAAATTCATACTTTGTATTCTTAAAGTTAGAAATTTAATATCTTATCCCTTGATCTCGTTAGACTTTTCTTTTTTTTCTTAATAATTAAATAAAAATATATTAAATTATTGTCATTTAAAAAAATAATAATAATTAAACTCAAACACTCATTTAACACTATTTATTTTGTGGCCGTTCACAGCTTAAAGACAACAAAATAGAGGGTTGAGTGTTTTTCATTTTATTTTATTTATTTATTTTCCATAGACCAATGATAGGATGGGTCACAATCACAAACAATGGATTCTATCCACTTGTGAAATGATTTGAGGAAAGGAATAGGCCTACTTGGTTTTTAAATCCCTACCCCCGGGAAAACTCCCCTACATCATCAAAGGAGGAAAAATAATACTCAAATCGTATAATACTATTTCGAAATTCTTTTTTCAAGAGATAGAGGAGAATTATTCCTTACAGTTAGATTTTGGTATAGAAGAGCCAATTCATTCGATTCACCTAATAATGGATGTCATGTAGATGGATTCAGAGCAGAAGTGAACATTTGAAATGCAGACACATACAACCAAGGTAGGCAGAGACGGATGATACTAACTCACATGACTAATTAAATTGGATGTAGATAATATTGACTTATGGTAGAAATAGACCAATTGTCATAAATACTAGAGAGTATCAAATTAACGAATACAGAAACTCTTGGGGGCAATCATGGCCTCATTGGCATACCTAAGATGCATGGACCATTTCTTTCAAACTGGGAGGGTCCATTTCAAACTCATCATTCGGCCGAGGTCCTAAACTACCAGTCTTCCAAGATGCATGACTTATTGGTAATTTACTGAACTTACTAGTCTATTGCTAGACTTCTTGGTAACTTGACTACTTGAGTAGAAAAAGTTTTCAAGTACTTATTTGAAAAATTCTTTCATCAATGAAACAGTATAAATTTATTGGTTTATATTGTGATGTGGGCCAACATAATTAAAAAATTTAAAACACCATATTATGAATCTGATCCATATAAAAATTATCCGATTTATGTTACTAAAGGACTATAATAAAAGTGTTTGAATGAGACTTAAAAGCTCAAAAAAAATAAAAAAAAATTTGTAGGTTTCATGAATCTCTTCATCCACAATCACCCGCATCACCTCAAATTATTGAAATAGAGTTCCTCATGTTAGGCACGTGATGTGCGTTATTATCGGCTAAGGGATCCACAGCACCTATCATGAACCAATCCACCTAAGAATTTATCGCCAAAGATGACAGAACAATTTTCTCACAACCACGTCCAGAATGCTTAAAAACACGAAAATAAAATAGGTGGTCATTGTCGCTGGTCTGATGAACTTTAATCTCCTGAAGATTTTTGTCGGAGGAATTTCCAAACCATTCCAATTTTTCAGTTCTTTCTAGTGCACCTTTCTGGGAATGGAATGCTTTAGCCTCGGCATTACTGGTGGGAAAAATAAAATTCAAGCAATCACAACGTGATTGGAGCAGCTAATTTAGAATAGACATGAAATTTGGAGGACTGACTTCACATCACAATTAATTGTAGCCCACAGATAATAGGAATTTTAAGCAACCGTAGTTTGGAAGTAGGAGCCCTATTGTCAATGCATCACTCGAAAGCAACCAAACAAATGCCATGTGCAAAACTGCAACTGCATGTGAGAAGAAAAGGCCGATAGCTGTCATATTCATTTTCAACTAAAAATGCACGAGTTTAGGCAGAATTATGCCTAGGGAAGCCTGGTTTATTATTTATTTTATTTAAAAAAAAAAAAAAAACTAATTTTTATAGTTGCCTGTGTTGGCACGGGGAATAAACTAAAATCAAGCGAATCCAAAATGAACCGAATCCCTTAATATCTCATCCCAGGACAACTCAGCATGAAAACTCCAAAAAAATATCAGCAAAGACCGATATCACATATAATAAAAATAGAAAGTAGCAGTGTGTTGAAATATTCAAGTTAAACGCATGCATGATTCATCAAGTTATAGCACCTGTTCTTTGTAAGATTTAGTTAGTTTGGTTTGTATTTCCAACTTAACAACATATAACATGTAATGGAGTGATATTGATACCACTAGTTGAATGGTTTTCCAACCACAGCTGCTGCTACTACTATGTAATCATTCATATGAAGATTTCTGGCCCAAACAGCAATTCTTGAAGGAATCTTTGTGTACACAATGACTCCGTCCTTTGCCTTGCATCCTAAAAGAGTTGAGCCTCTTTCACAATCATACGAAGGCATCCAACTCCAATATCTAAATCGAAAGTTTATTCTACCAAGGCTTTTCTCAACAGAAAGAAATGCACGTGCATACTTTTCTAAAACTGAACCCACAAGATTTTGATTTGTGAATTCTCAAAAGCCATGCTCAGAAAATGGGAATAAGTTTCTCAGAGTTATAAATCTGCCATACCAGAAAATTTGGCTCTTTCAAAATTAAAGTGAATACAAACAAATAAACCAAGCCTTATTTCTAATAAGTAAGGTCAACTGCATGAATTCTGTTATACCATTACGCTCTGTCATGGATCATATCCTCTTTAATTCCTAAATAGGCTATATCTTTCTTATAAGTTACTCATCAAGTCTTTTCCGGTCTTCCCCTACCTCTCTTATATTGACTACTCTATCTAAATTCTACTTGTTTGACAGGCGCTTCTACTGGCCGTCTTAACACATGAGAACCTAACCACTTTAAGTGTGTTTCTCTTATCTTCTCATCAATAGGTGCTACTCCAATTTTATTACGAATATGCTCATTGTGTATCTTGTATATCCTAATGTACCTACACATCCATATTAACATTTACATTTTTGCAACTCTCAACTTTTGCTCATGTGTGTAATTCACTGTCCAATATTCAAACTCATAAAGTATTGCTAGCTTAATTGCCGTTCTATAGAATTTACCCTCAAATCGTAAAGGAATTTTTCAGTCGCATAATATTTCTGATACCATTCTTTATTTAGTTCAACTCATTTGTATCTGATATGTAACATCTCGATCTATACCACCAATATTCTGAAGAACTGAACCTAAATACTTAAAGTTTTCATTTATGGGTATCTCTTGATCTCCAATATCAACCCCTATTTTACTCCTACGTGCATTCTTGCTAAATTTAAATTTCATATATTTTGTTTTTGATCTATTAAATCTAAACCATTTTACCTCAAGTGCCTCTCTGCACAGAGACCTCGACTTTAGCATTGACCCCATCTTTTGTTTCATCTACTAAAATAATATCTTCTGTAAACAGTATATACCATGGTATTTCCTCCTATATATGCCTTGTAAGTTCATCTATGACCAATACAAATGGATAAGAATTTAGAGTTGAACCTTAGTGTAAACCTATGTTTGTAAGGAACTCTCATATCAACCCTTCTAGTATTCTCACACTTGTAACCACATCTCTATACATCTCCTTTATTGATTCTATATATGCTCTCTGACTCCTCTTTTTTCTTAAACTCTCCACATAACTTCTCTAGGGACTATCGTATGTCTTTTCAAAATTAATAAAAATCATGTGTAAATCCATTTTCTTATCACGGTGTCTCTCGGTAAATCTCCTTAAGAGATGTATGGTTTCAATAGTCGATTTCCCTAGTATGAAACCAAACTGATTATCTAACACCTTAATCTCGTTTCTTAACCTTCTTTCTATCATTCTCTCCCAAACTTTCAGCGTATATAGTTCTTGGGGTGCTCATTAACTTAATACCTTTGTAATTCGCACAATTTTATATATCCCCTTTGTTTTTGAATATGGGTATGACAGTACTCTTCTTCCATTAGCCAGGCATCTTTCTACTCTTCAACATTTTATTCAAAAGATTGATAAGCCAACCTATACCTTTCTTCCCTATGCCTTTCTTCCCTATGTATTTCCATACCTCAATTGAAATATCATCAGGGTCAACTGCTTTTCCTTTCTTCATATTCTTCAAAGCCTTCTCCACCTCTAATTCTTGAATCCTTCGGTAATACATTACATTTCTATACTCCTCAAACTTATCTAACTCTCCTAAAATAATATTGTCTCCATTGCCTTCATTGAATGGCTGATAGAAGTATCTTCCACCTTTCCTTAATTTCCTCATCTCTTACTAGCACCTTATTATTTTCATCCTTGATGCACTTGACTTGAGTTAAGTCCTCCGTCCTTGGGTTATTTTCAAAATCAAAGCAAATGACTTAAAAAATTCATAAACAAAGGTATAAGTAAAACGATAACAAGAGAAAAATAAATGGAATAAAATTTTGAAGATGCAATGGGAAATCAACCAAAAGTTAGAAAACTATGAGCTAATTGCAGGCACTTTATCCAGTTCTCCTGAAAAATATAGCAGAGGCAAGACATGCAAGCATATCGTAGCATTTCCTGACTAGTGACTCCCTAATACCTATTGCATCCTCTCTCTATCCCCTCTCTCACCCAAAAGAAGGTACAAGAAGAAATAGAGGATGGGGGTAAGGGACTTAGTGGACAGGTGCTAGGGCCAGATGTTAATAATGATGCCAAAAGATATATGGCTGGTTTCTTTCAAGTCCTTCAGGAATACTGGAACCAAATTTCCAAACACGGAAGATAATCCTCAATCCCTTTCCAGAGTCTCGTGTCCAAGTAGTTATCACATGATTTTGCAGATTTCTAATTACATTTACCATATTATTATTATTATTATTTTCATTACAGCTCTGCCTTATTTCTCACTGAAACAATGAATTTACCAAGTAGTTACATTATGCGTTCTAATTCGTGAAACTAAAAGTTCGACCACCAAATACCAATAGTTGCATAAAAGAAGAATATCATACTTGCTAATTGCTATAAAAAATTTATATGCTGACAACTGAGTACTAATTCTGTTCTACGCACAGTCTACAGCTGACAATTAACTTCAGCACCATCATAGCCATTTACTGATTTCAGTTTGTCACAAGCGGCACACTAATGGCATACCTTGGGCCCTTTACATAAAATTCAACTTATCTAAAGGTAAAGATATGATAAAACACAATTTCCAGGAACAAATGGAGACTATATCACCTTTCTCAGAAACAGCCTAACTAATCAAAGCCAGAGCCTTTCAACCAGCAGAAACTTTCTCACAAGAATTAGCTCTTGAAAAAACAAGTCCCCGATAATAGAAGAAAGAGTCAATAAACTGTCGATGCTTCTGTTATCACACAAAATGCCCGAAGATTTAAAATCTAGGACTAAATGGTTGACTTAAGTGTACCATTCATTCTCATGGAAACCAAAGTTGATGATACCTTAAGCTAGTGGTCACAGAAGCTTGACTATTCCAATCTGCTATAAATTACAAATACAACCAAACATTTGCGTAACAGGGTTAGTATTGTCAATCCATTTTTTGTTTAGTGAAATGCAATGCAATGATTAAGCTAACTACAATATCTGCAGATTTACTGCTTGCTTTTCCTCCTTTTTTTAATTATCAACAACCACATTTCCTGTTATTTCTTAGATGTGATTGCTCATGCAAACATTTTACCTTCCAACACGCATTGGCACTGCAGCTTTATGGGAAATTATGAACCAGACATAGTGAAGCCAACTCCAATTAGGACGGACTACATATACCAATAATAGAAAAGGAAAAGGTGAAAAACCATCCAAGTACCAGCATCTTCACAAATGGTAATTTCATGAATCAAGAAATGAAAACAACATTAATGTATTAGATATCCAACCACCAATCTAATGAATTCCAAGAGAATAAAGATGCTCATTATAAATTACCTGGTGAGAGTACATTTGGACTTCTACAAAATCTCATTCAACTAGAACAATTTACTTTTCTTTGTTGGGGCTATTGTTACCACATTTGCTCCCAGTTAGGTGATGAAGAAGCACACCTGCTGCAACACTTACATTCAAACTCTCCACAGCCATAAAGGACTTGAACTCTTCACCTGGAAACCCGCAATCCAGCTCAGATGTTTCCATGTCTTCATCTTCCCCAGCAATTACATCCATGGGAATGTTTCCAGGAATCCTAATCAATTGAGTGCACGATCTCTCTACCAATGGCCTCAAACCAGTGCCCTCACTGCCTAAAACAAGAATTGTGGGAGCACCAGGCACAACCTCATTCAAAGGAACAGCTCTAGAAGAAACTGAGCCCCCAAGAACTTGCCAACCATTTTGAGCTGATGATGACAAGAACTGCATCATGTTCTTGCAAGATCTAAGCTCCATTATAGTTGGATCTGTGTACTCAAGTGAGCCTGCACTTGCTTTGCTTACAACCCCACTTAGAGGAGCAGAGTTCTTAGCACATAACACCACCCCTGAGGCTCCAAAAAAATAAGCAGATCGTATGATTGCACCCAAATTCTGAGGATCAGTAACCTCATCCAAAGCCACCCAAAGAGGTCCACTCTCCCCCTCAACTAAAACAGGTTCTAATTCCTTAATACCGACCATCTCTAGTGGAGAAGCATCCAAGACCAGACCCTGATGGGGCCTATTATCGACAACCATATTAAGATCATGTTTGGTTACCTCTTTTTTACTCAGTCCAATTTTCTCTGCCATCCTTAAAGCTTTCTCAAACCCTTTCTTGTCCTTTTTCTTCCTGTTATTTCCACTCAGATCCATCCCTTCTTGAATGTACAAAGCATAAAATTCTCTTCTTCCGGCAGATATTGCAGCCAAGACAGGGCCAACCCCATATATCCCCTCTCCAACAATCTTCGGAACTGTGGATTCCGTAGCCTCTTTCCACGTTTTCCTACCCCAACTTTCCTGCTTACTCCATTTCTTAAACTCTGGTTTCTCCGAACCTGGTTTTACCTCAACAATCCTGTTGAATCTATTCTTGATTTTATCCCATCTAGGATCATCAATATCCTGAACTTCAGCACCTTCTTGAACACCTTCATATTCGTCCCCGTCCCCATTGGTGTTCTCCCTACCCTCCAATCCCCAAGCCCCCCTATCTTTTGCAGTGGTTGCACTTCCACCACCTTTTAGGAACTTCTTTGCCGAATCCTCCCATGAAGACCTGCTAGTTTTCGAACTCCCCATTTTCTCGGTAGGACCCCTTGCATCTTTATCCCTTGATTTTATAACCAAGGAAGAGTCTTATCATTGCCTTGAGCAACTTTTTTCTGATAATCCGAACTCGAAAAACTTCTAGCACTAATCAATTGGCAATTCCCTGAAGCATTCTTAACCGAAATCCCACTTGAGAAATTCATAGCTATACTACCATCCCCAAAAAGGGTTCTACCGCAACGCTCAACTAAGCAATTTCCGGGTCTTAACAAACGGGATTTTTCCGGGGTTTTGTGATTAACTAAACACGCAAAAGTCCTAGACTTCAGAATTGCTGGACTACTACTACACCCAACAAGCAGGTATTGAGGCTTTGAGATATTAATTTGCCTTAACATTCTGAAAATAATACTACTATCACAACTAAAAGAGCCAAATGGATTGGCCTATATTTACTTTTAAAAAAAAAAAAAAAAAAAATGTAAAGCAAATAACAATTTGGTGTCTTAATTATAAGTTTTCGATAATGAACTACAGAAGTAGAACGCTTAACAATACCAAGTAACTGAGCTGAAGAATAAAAGTAGTAACCTGAAGGCCATGAGCACTCGTCTCCACTCCCTCTCCTCTAGGCTCGCTCCAAGGACTTTGTGGGTTCCACAGAGGATGATGAAAATGAGGACTAAATGATACTAGCAGGCAGCAGGTATAGGTTAGGCAACCGCTACAACCGAGCTCGGCCCGCCCAGCCCTTTAAAATTTAGGGCCGAGGCTCATATCCAAAGGGCAAGTTTTGGGCTAAATTCTTTGCCCAGATCTAAAATGGTCCCAGTTCTCGACCGGGCCCCAATAACATATGAGAAGGTAGATCCGGTTTCTGATTTTGGCACCATTTGTATACGTGCATTACACCATATAAAATAAATGAGGTTGATGTGAATAAAATTCACAAAAATTTATAAATAAGGTTCAAGATTTGATCTACTCAAGTATTTTTTATATCGTATAAGTAAATTTAAATATTTTTTAATACTATGCGTGTTGTCATTAGGATTTATTTTGTATTTATATATGTTTTGGTAATGTAAATGAATAAATAGGAGCTTAGAACATTCTCTGCCTATTAGGATAATTAATTCATATGTATGACACAAAAAACTTGCATTTTAATCCGCAAATTGGATACAAAGTAATTAGTTGAGCTATTACTCGGCAAAAATTAAAGTTGATGGACCTATTTTAACTTTAATAAAAAGTTAAAGGACTATTTAGAAGATTTATCCCAAAATAAAATAGATTTTTTTTAGTATAAAATAATATAATTATCTTATCCAACTTCAATAATCAAATTACCAACTTCAATAATCAAATTATTTCTATGTTTTCAAATAATGTATAAACTTTTTATACAAGGAATAGCCTTTGGTTTTAGGGACTTACTTCACTTCGCACCCTATATTTTGTACCATATTCTTACTTTGCATTCCAAATTTAATTTTGAATACATTATACCTCTTACTACCAGTTTCATTCATTCCACTTTATTTAATTTTTAACATCGTTATAAAATGTAAATGGATATTCCAACTGTGCACACCATGCACCTAAAATAAAACATTCGTCAAATTTCTTAACACGATTAAAATTTTGTCCAAAGTAGAGTGAATCTAAGAGTTAGAGATGCGATGTGTTTAAAATTTATAATTAGGGTGCAAAATGTTAACTGATCATAAATTTGGTTTGGTTAATGCAAAGAAAAATTAAGCATGATTGCCTCCACCAATATGATATGCCTATAATCAAATTGATAGACATAATATCCTTCATTTATAGTATCGATATTAAAAATTAGATTATAATGAGATAAATTTAGGATTTCTGGGTGTAATATGTCCAAAAATAAAATCTATAGTCCAAAGTAAATATAGAATATAAATTAATAGTACAAAGTAGGGTAAAACCCCTTTTGATAATCTAATCAACCACTTAAAATTAATCAATTAAGACTTGATATGTTAAAATATAAGAAAGTAAATTAAGATTACCTGTGAGGGTTGGCTCAGTCCTTTTTAATTTGTTTGGGGCAATATGTAAGAACAACTTTAAATTATTAAAATATGCTCTTATGGCCTAACTTAACTTACCCTACCTTTAAATTTTTTTATTACAAAAAAAAAAAAAAAACACAGTAATAATAATAAAATTAGTTCTAAACATAAATGATTAGAAATGCAATTTTCCAAGAGAGGAATTAACGACAACACAATGTTTATAGTATAAGAGGGGAAATACACCTTATATTTAGTTTCACTTGTAAACTTTGTAGTGTAAATTAAATATTATAAAATTTATGATATGAATTAATGCAAATATAATTTTATAAAATTTAATTTTAAAATTTTGATCACAAATTTTATAAGCATGACTGAAGACTAAGACTGAGTGTGTATTAATATTTTCGATTAGATTTATTCTTGTACAACGCGACTAGATGATATCCCGTGCTATGCACGGGAGGGTGATTATATTCAACTTATAGAATAAAATAATATTAATACTAATAATTAAATGAAACTTTTATCAATTCACTAAATAAAGACAAACAAAACTAACTATATTAGTAAGTTCTACAATACCATAAATTAAAATTTAAAAAAAAAATCAAATAAGGAATATACTTGTTGATGTGCAAATAAACTTGTTATGTTGTTGTCTTATAAAAAATGATTGTTGAGCATTAATTACTATCTACTGAATTACCATGTTACTTAATTACAAATATTTATTTCATATGTATGACAATTTTTCGAAATTCATGTTTATTTAATAAAATGATTTTTGAAATATTACATTGTAAATTTTAAGAAAACAAAATTTTAGGTGAAATTATAAGATCACAATCTCAATAAGTATTTAATTCTAGTAAAATTTTATTTATATATCAAAATATTAAAAGTAACTTATTTTAATTAATAAATTCAGTAATCCGTTAACCATATTCAAAAAATAACATAATCTTGTTATTCACATATCATTACTATTAATCATTTATAAAAAAATAAAAACTCTAAAAACCTTAATAAAGTCTCAATCTATATATCTTTTTGAACATTAATAAATCTGGAATGAATACAAAAAATATAAAAAAAAAGGAATGTACATATTATTAATATCTATTAGTTTTTCGTTTTAAAAGTATCAAGATGTGTATTAATTGGGGTATACTCATTTTGAACCAAGAACCAAAAAAAAAAAAAAAGCATACATACTAATCCCACCATTTAGTGAATAATTACAAAACTGATATTAGAAGCACAAAATTTCAAGGATCACTAACAATCAAGATATCAACAATTGAAAATTCTATTCTTATAAAATCTAGATGTTATAAGAGACAGGATTGAAATAAGAATGTATTAAAACAAGAAAAAAAAAAAAAAAAATCTAGAAGCAAAGAATTAAAGTGAAGGATTATTAGTTGTTCGGTGGAATGAATCAAAGAGTAAAAAATATTTTTCTTGAAAAAAGTTAAAAGAAGCATTCTGAATATAAATGAAAATCTATCGCTAGTTTCGTGGGGTAATAATTAATTAAAGGACGTAACTTTTGTGTCCAGAAATTAATTACCAGTTGACCAGAATAAATTTTAGGGTTAATTTCACTTTAATCCTTATGGTATTTTTTAGCACCAAAGTCTTGAACTGATGGTCAAATGAAATGGCATTTAATTTTTTGTTAAAAATGATATTTTTACCCTTATATTATTGATGTGTGTAAATTTTTTGCATGTACACTGAAAATAGTTTATTATCTTCCCATAAATAGAGGCGGATGAATATTGAGACATGGTGATCAAAGATTAAAAGTTTTTGAATCATGTCAACAAAATGAGATAAAGGAAAAAAAGAATGACGTAAAAATTTAAAGAAAAAAAATAGAGAACAAGAAGTGATACAATTAGTTATATAAGTTTTAAAATTTTGAAAAAATTAAAGGGGAAATAACTATGCGAAGATGAGGATAGGGAGTAAGTGTGGGGATGAGTGATAAAGATGGTAAATTTGAGTTAGGTAATCAAGAGAGAGAAGAGAACGTGTGAGAAAGAAAATTGTAGAAGAAACTAAAAAAACCCATATGACATTATAAACAATATAACTTTATATATGATCTGTATTGTAAATAATTGGTATTTATATAGTGATCCATAATATTTAGTGTTGTAATTTTCTTGGGAATAATCAATTTAAAGAGTGGGTTATATAATAATAATGTGAGTTGGGGTCTTGAATAAATAGAGACAGGCATATGGTAGTTAAGGATAACATTTAAGTATTAATTTTTCTTTTTACACCACTCTATCTTAAAATTCTCTTTTCTTTATGGATAATTCAGCACTTTACATCCTCTTTCTTTTTTCTACATGTTTTTCTTTAAAATTCTCTTTATAATATAATTATTTCATAATAAAAAAAGTATGATAAAATTATTTATTATAAGACACACATAAGAGTGTACAAAAATCTCGTTAGTTTGATCATAATGTGAATGTCTTAAATAAATAGTAATAACTAAGTATAAGATCTATGTATTAATATAAATAAAATGATCAACTAAGTTTTTTATTTTTACTTTTTACTATTCAATATGCAGAATTAATATAATAATAAGATATAAATAATATTTTATTTTTTGCTTTTATTAATTAGTATACAAATTTGTTAATATATTTGTCATTTGTTATCATATAATACTTTTTTTTTAGTAAACACCTACTTTGCTTTACTATATATATAGGCATATAAATATATAAGAAGATTCTACAATATAAATTGTCGCAGCAGACACCCCCACCCCAAAAAAAACCCCTCCCAACACCTCCTATCGCAAAATCCAGCAGCATCTATCCATCGTCATGGAACGCGAACCATGTCCCCATCGCATCATAGACGACACTGGCACCGGTTGTGCAATGGGCGCAATTGGGGGCGGACTCTTTCACTTTCTTAAAGGCCACAAAAATTCCCCAAAAGGATCACGCCTTCTCGGCGCCTCACAAGCCGTCCGGATGAACGCGCCCCGTATTGCCGGCAGTTTCGCAGTTTGGGGAGGTATTTATTCCCTCACCGACTGCTCCCTCGTCTACCTCCGTCAAAAGGAGGACCCTTGGAACTCCATCATCGCCGGCGCCTTCACCGGCGGCTTCCTCCAGTTACGCCAGGGCTTCAGGGCGGCTTCTCAGGCTGCTCTATTTGGCGGATTGTGCTTGGGGCTTATTGAAGGCTTTGCTATTGCGGCACATAAGTTGGGATCCACTCCCTTAGGAGCAGCAGCAGGAGGTTATCTACGTGGATCGTAATGTGATGCCTATGAGCATCGATGGTGGGCCCTCTCGAATGCAGATGCCGAATAGTATAGAAGCCTCCGTCGCCGGCTCCTCGACGTCTGGTTCGTGGTTTGGAGGGTGGTTTGGCTTGGGTGGAAAGAAAGATAACGAAAAGACTAGTGGAGCCAAGAAGGAGGTATTGGAGAGCTTCGATGCGCCGATGCCGCCAACTTTTGAGTTCAAGTGAATTAATTTATGACCTTTATTAATGCCTATTTACTTGAGGTAATTCTAATTGTATGTAATTTTTATTTATTTATTTATTTATTTATTTTCACACAAGTTTAACTTAATATTAGAAGATATTACACTAATTGGATTTATTAGCATATAGCATTACATTTTGGAGGGTCTTACAAACTTGGATCCTAATGGAATTAATGGAGAAATATAGAATCAATTTTGTTCCTCTTAATTATTTTGAATTCCTTACTTCATGAACATATTTTGTTGCATGGTCTCTTAACACACACTCCATATTTGGTTGCATATTCCATAAAAAAATATTTTCCCTTGCATACATTACATTTACAAAAAATTTCTATAGTATTTATTTAAATAATTTATTAGATTATTGTTGTCTAAATAAAGTGATATGGTTCCGTTTAAACAATTATCATTAAAACTATTATTTTAAATAAATATTATTTAAAATAATAGCGTACCAATTGTTTTATAGATGCGAAATACATGAAATAAAAAGATATGTATAAATAATAATTATAAAATATTATTAAGAGAATAATAAAAAATTAGTCATCTATACAGAAACCTTCGAGCTCATTACATGAATATGTACCTTCCCAATTAGAGCTTCTCAAAGTGTCACTGAAAACGGCTTTTGGGTTAAAAGCATAAATTTTGTTCAAGATAATCACCATGCTATTTGAGTTGAGATATGGTAGTATTAATAGATTCCCGTTCCTACTCTCAATGGTACCAAATCTAAAACCACCTCCAAATAAAATAAAATAAAATAAAATAAAATAAAATAAAAAATCCATAATCGTGAAAGAACTAAATTGGTTTTATCTTTTTAAAAAAATAAAGAATAATACTACTTCTGTCCTAATATATTTATAACATTTGACTTTTTTTTATTAACGAATTAAGTTTTCAAAATTCAATTTTTTTGTAGATTTTTAAAAAAAATTTAAAAAATTTTAAGTTACATGTCATAATACTTTATATAAATTTTATTTTTGTTGAAAAAATGCCATAAAAAATCAAATAAATTTATATGAATTATTAATTATAAAATTGATATAGTTGACTAAAAAAGTTAAATTGTGACAAAATAAATGATATTGAGAGTTTCCTTTTCCTTTCTCTCTCCGTCCAAACATTGCCAAACCGAAGGCGTTTAAGATGTAGTAAGCTACTATTTACCATCCCACAGCAACATACAAAATACATTTCAGACACCAAACTAGTCCTCCTATAACCTTTAGAAAAATAAAAAAAAAAAAAACTATCCACCGGCGGAAATGGAGGTAGGCCCTTCGGGAAACACACGTGAACCATGTCCCGATCGCATTATAGACGACGTATACGGCAGTTTCGCGGTAGGAACAGTACACATTGCCTGTGGCATTTTCTAAAAGGCTTCAAAAATTCTCCAAGAGGATCGCGGCTCGTCGACGACACCCAATTTGTCCGCATGAATACACCTCGTACTGCCGGCGCCTTTGCCATTTGGGGATGCGTTTTCTCCCTGACTGACTGCTCCCTGGTTTACCTCCGTCTGAAGGAGGATCCTTGGAACACGATCGCGGCCGGCGGATTACTCCAAATGCGCCAGGGATTCCGGGCAGCTTCTCGTTCTGCTTCATTCGGGGGAGTCTTGATAGGACTTATCGAAGGTATTAGTATCATTGCTAATCGAATCCCACTGCCCTCTGCAGAGCAGCCCATGATTTTAGTGGAAAATCCGAATAATATTATTAGGCTCCCACTCCCACAGAAGGCCGACGCCGAAGCCGCTGCAGCTTCCCCATCGTCGTCGTCTTCTTCTTCTTCCTGGTTTGGCTGGGGTGGAAAGAAAGAGGAAGAAAAGAAGGTTACTAGTGGATTGAAAACAGAGGTTTTGGAGAGCTTTGATGCGCCAATGCGGCCGACATTCGATTACGAGTGAAGTTTTTAAGACTAATTAAGGAGGTGTTTGGTTCACATTTCGGAATCGAAATCGGAATGGGAATCATAAACCCCACTATTGGTATGGGTTTATAACATTCCCCTTACTTGTTTGGTTTAACATAGGAATGGGTTTCATTATGTTAATAAGTTACTCAATTTGAAACCCATGTCACAAGTGGAGAATGAAAGTAGGTATTTTCTAACACTTTCATTCCCATAGAATGATTCCCATAGTGTTCAACCAAACACCATCTATGAGTATCATTAACCTTGATTCTCATTCCCCCTCTCATACTCATAAACCAAACACCTCCTAAATTTGCCCTATTTGTATGGGGTTGGTTGATATTATGAACCTAGAAGAATTGACTTTTTAATTAGGAGCTGAATTTGGAGTTATTTTTTCATGAAAATTAATGTTAAAATACTAGTTGCATTAGCAGAGGATGACACTAGTTAGGTAACTGTGGTTGAAATATTGAATGATTCAACTTGTTATTTGGTGTTAATTAGCAGTTTGTTTGATCAAGTATGCAGCATGCATATTCAGAGATTTTACTTGCCATAACATGATGATCTTCAATGGAATTGCATGTTGTTGAGGTTGTGTGTTATGGGTTTGTTGCTTTAATTAATACTACTAGAGAACAGCAGGATGGTGTGTGGGGGCGCCACAAGCAATGGGACATTCTGGGTTCCACAACAAAGGCATTTGTTTATTCAGCCTGAACTGAAAAGGAATTAACTTGCTTTTTGTCCATTTTGTCACTTTCAATGGGGAGTTGAAATGTGGATCATTGACATGGAATGATTTATAAGATTTATTTTGGCACTATGACTTTCTCTCTCTGTCTCCCCCTAGTCCTTCTCCTTTATCTATTCAGACTCCATCTTCTTGCCCCTTCACAACACCATGCTATACTCCCCTGATTTCGCTATGCTCCCCATGTATCGAAATCAGGATAAGAGGAAAGTAAGAGGCCGATAAATGGCTATGGGGAGGGGGAGAAAAACTGAAATAAGGGCTCCTTATTCTTATGGTTTGCATTCTTGGGATCCTTGATTGGAATACTGTTGACAGATTTAAGCATGCTTAGAACCTGGGGATTATATTGACAATGCAATAATGCATGCAATGTATTTGAAGTTTGGGATAACTTAGTAACTCTTCTTTCCTTGTATATCTTAGTATAAATTTCCTGCAATTCCTCTTTCTTCATATGATCTTGAGATTGGATGGGAATAGGATGATTTCTGTCTAATTTGTAGGATCGTTTTGGTGTGAATTCCATTGAGGTTGCTGATGGTTTGGAAGTCTTGGCTGCACAATTGGTGGTTCTCGG
This sequence comes from Cinchona pubescens, assembly GCA_025175665.1. Classification (NCBI taxonomy): domain Eukaryota; kingdom Viridiplantae; phylum Streptophyta; class Magnoliopsida; order Gentianales; family Rubiaceae; genus Cinchona; species Cinchona pubescens. The sequence continues at coordinate 3,005,607 of JANKKI010000031.1, read as the reverse complement.
CTATTAGAACTGAGAAAGGGTGCCAGTGCCCATTGGCTAGTGGAGAAGAAGAAAGGGGTAGGAAAAATATTTAAAGGAAAGCAGTAGCTGCAGCAAACTGAAGAAAACAAAAATTTCTTGCCAAAAAAGAAACAAAAATTGGCAAATTATATTATTGCTTTCCACGTCAGAAATGACGCGGCTTGCCACTTCATAATTTACATTAATGGGTTGAAACTTAAGAGGTATTTAATTTATAGATATTAAAACGAAAAATGGAATCAAAATTAATGAACTCATACATGATATTTGGTTTAACAATATAGAATCATTCTAATGATAATAAGGTATTAGATAAACAAATTTTCTTTTATGTTCAACTTGTGAATTGAATTTTAAACTTAAACGGGTGATATTTACATATCTTTTCTAATATTTTGCACACTTTATTTATTATTTATTAGTATAATTAATTTTTTACACCTTCTTTCTATTTTCTTACACATCCCAAAAATAATATCTTAGCTTCGTACTAATAAATATTAACAGAGGTGTGCAAAAAGTTAAAAATAATATGTAAAAATCGTCACCCCAAATTTATTACTCATTATTATTATAAAACCTATTTCGGTTCAAAACCAAGAGATTTTCTTAAAAATGTCACAATCCTCATTCCGATTTTTAAACGCAAATCAAGCCACCCCTCAAAACACGTAGTTGATTATTTCACCTTGTAATAGACCCTTATGATTTCACATTAACAAATTCAACGTTGTACTTCTCTCCGTAATTGGGACAGATTTCAAATAGTTAAAATGAGATTACAAATATTTGTTGAATTAAAGAAGAAGATTTGGAATTTATTTAGATTAACGAGCGTGAATGATTGTCAGCGATTTTTCATAACAATGATGCAAGTCAAATTACCAAAAATAAATATTCCATTGCCTAGTGCAGCAACTACAACTTAAAAGGCAGCAGCGGCACAAAGGTCCCAATTGTAATCTAGAAGTGGTTTTAGATTCATAAGAGAGTAGCCAGCTTCTATCTAAATTTGAAAATCATTTCCAGAAATTTTCTGATATGTGCATTGACTTGTTTCTTTCAAGAGTAATAGTCAAATTATTTGGTGTAAGGTAGCACTTTATTAAACACACTGGTTCCGATTGGACAATTAATTTTTAATTATCTTTTTATTTTACATGTATCACATCTTACAAAATAATTATATTATTATTTAAATAATATTTAAAATAATATCATGTATAATTTCCGTCTAACAAGCCAATTCTATTTCATACCTATGTATACCTAAATTTAAAATAATTTTTTAAAAAAATAATTCAACTCCACCAAAACCTTTTCACGCAATAAAATTTTTTGTTACTCGCTCTATAATGTGGAGTGAAGATTATAAGCCGTTGAATGATTAAAAAATAGTGAAATATATTTATTTTTTAATCTTATCAACAATTATTATATCCACCCCGCGACACGCAAAATGAATAACCAAGAACTGCTCTTCCACGCAAGTCAGCAGAAATTTGATAACTCACAAATAAATCCTTCTCAAATGTAAGCCACAAATAAATCATTCTCAAATCCTTCTCAAAACTCAGAAGGTAAGTAATAATAATAATATAAAATAACAAAAAAGTTTTCGTTTTTCATATGAGTATAAAAATGAAAAATACTTACATAGATCCGGTATTTGGTCTTACTTGTAGACCTTACGGTCAAAATTAAATCTTATAAAATTTTACTTACATTAGTTTATATCATAAATTTTATAACATTTAATCCACGCAATAAGATCTATAAGTGAACCCAAAAATCAGATCTACTTAAATCTTTCCTTATAAAAATTAGGAGGAAAAAGCACCCAAATTACATCAAAATTACAAACTGTACCAGATAACCTGAGATGAGCGAGTCAAAATCATGCGATTATTGTCACTTCTCCTTTCCTCACTCCACCATCACCACCGTCGCAGCTCCTCCCTATTCTTCCCCATCTCCACCCATCTCAGCCGCACCATGGCCACAGGTCAGCCGGTGAACCAATAAGCCCATCCAACACCCGTCTGGGATGGATCGGAACTGGCGTAATGGGCCTATCCATGTGCTCCCACTTAATTAACGCCGGCTACACTCTCACCATCTTCACCCGAACCCCCTCCAAGGCCCAACCCCTCCTCTCCCTCGGAGCTCACTGGGCCGATTCCCCCAAAACCGTCGCCTCCAAATCGGACGTCGTCTTCTCCATCGTTGGTTACCCATCAGACGTCCGTCATGTCATCCTCCACCCATCCACCGGCGCTGTTTCCGGCCTAAACCCCGGTGGCGTCATAGTCGACATGACCACCTCCGACCCCTCACTAGCCATTGAAATCCATTCCGCAGCCACCTCTGTCGGCTGCTCCGCAGTCGAAGCCCCCGTATCCGGCGGCGATCGAGGTGCCCGCAACGCCACGCTCTCCATTTTCGCAGGCGGTGACGAACCCATCATCCAAAAATTACATCCCATTTTTATGATCCTCGGGAGAGTTTGATTACATGGGTGCCCCGGGAAAAGGGCAATTCACCAAATTGGCTAACCAAATAACCATATTGTCGACAATGGTGGGGCTTTGCTATTTTAATATACGCTCACAAGGCCGGGCTGGACAGAATTTGTATTTGGCACGCAATATCAACCGGCGCGGCGGGGTCGAAATCGCTGGATTTGTACGGAACTAGGATATTGATCCTAATTTCGCGGCCGGGTTTTTTGTGAATCATTTTGTGAAGGATTTGGGGATATGTTTGAGGGAATGCCAAAATATGAATTTGGCTTTGCCGGGTTTGGCATTAGCTCAGCAGCTTTATCTTTCGCTTAAGGCTTATGGGGAGGGAGATTTGGGTACCCAAGCGCTTGTTTTGGCGCTCGAAAGACTCAATAATGTGTCGCTGGAATCTGGTGCCGTTAAGGGGAGAAAGCATGAAGGTATTATTGATAAAGTTCTGGTTTTTAAGATGCAAAAATGAGATCACTGAATCCGTTACATTACATGGTTGTGTTGGAATGTAGATTATGATTCTCATAATAAATATGACCAAACTGATTTATTACTGTACAAGAGTTCCTTTTCAATCCTTGCTTTTGCACTTAATTCTTTGTTTTCGCTAATGATTTTGAAGAGTTGAAAGTGAAGTGTTGCAGCTTTTAAACCTTTTGTGCTACCTGAGTTTCGTATTTAGTTTTTTTTAGCTGATTCTAATGTAATATGTTATTCAGATTGCAAGTTTACTTCCCTGTTAAATTGGAGTTATTATAGGACTTTAAATAGATTAAATCTTTCTCTGCATTATGGAAGGGTAGAGTAATGGTTCTGTTCAAATGCACAAAGGAAAAGAATAGGTTAGAAGGACTTGTGTTCTACACTGAACTGTAAACTGACTGTTATTTTAGTTGTACCCAAAAGAATTACCAAAAGTGTTATGCAAACTGTCTAAAGAGTACAACAGCTGTTTTTGATGCATTGCTTTTATGTCTCAGTGGCTAAAAGAATGAAACTATAGGTTTCAATGATGTTATATTTTTGGGTGGTTGAATTCCTTCACAGATAGAAACCCACCTTGACCATTGATGTGGATTCTGGATTCTCTATTGCTTGACTTTGCTAAACCTCAGTTAGCAGTAGATATTTGAATTTTTCTCTGATGTAAGTTCTAGTGTGGCATGGTGATGCAGGGAATTAAAAAGTTGGTAATAACTTTAATCAAGAATCCTAGTGGCATTTATTGGGTTTTCGCCATTGACAAGATTGTGCTTCTTGACATCATCTTTAATTTTCAATAAGGAACTTGGATTGGATACTTCTTGTACATGGCTTTCATTATGTGCTCCAGTGTTGAAGAGTGGACACAACTAATAGGTTGTTAGGGTTCAGGAATCATTCTAGGTCTTAGATAATGATTAAAAAGAGGAAGATAAATGCATGGGAAGTGATTCTGTACTAGCACCCTTGGAGAATATCAGAAGCTAAAGAAAATTAGGTGTCATCATGAACGTAACTTGATATGCGGAGGCCATGTTTGGGCAGTTTGTTGTAGCAAAATATTGTTAGCTTTATCAACTTGTTGGTGATGAATAAATGTAAGAGGTTTGCACAGTTAGAAGTTTGGCCTTAGACAATCCGTCTAAACTTTGATCAAATGAAAAATTTATTCTGTTGAATGTCTTATCTGTTGGTAAAAAATCCTGAAAATGAATTTTTATCAAGTTTTTAGTGGAAGTTCATAATCTACAGTGCACAGTACACAACTAAAATGAAGTATGAGGAACTTCATCCTCAATGCATATGCTGCATCATGAATGTCTTATCTGTTGAATGTCTTATCTGTTGGTAAAAAATCCTGAAAATGAATTTTTATCAAGTTTTTAGTGGAAGTTCATAATCTACAGTGCACAGTATACAACTAAAATGAAGTATGAGGAACTTCATCCTCAATGTATATGCTGCATCATGGTTCTGTTAATTTTTTTTTTTTTTTTGTTACCATGTGAGTTATCTCTTGTATTCTAGATGATATTTTACAAAAACTCTTACTCTTGTTATTTTGGCAATGGATTAATACGTTGTCAGATGTTATCCGACTATTTGGTGAGCTCTTATTCTAAGATCATGTTTGTGTCCATGCCACTCACTGTATATATACCATCCTCCGAGTCCTATCTCTGTGGTTATAAAAAAATAAAAAATAAAAATTGCAGTCTTCACCAGAAGCTATCATCACAAATGCTGCTGCTGCTTATCAAAGAGAAATTGCTTGCTGAATGAGATGCATCAAATATTTTTTAGGCACTGTATATGATAGATATTTGGATTGTTGCTTTCTGAATGCTAAGATGATCAAGTGCAGACTATTGTTATTGCTAGCCTATGTGTTGAATATTTGGGGTGTTGATCTGAACAATGGTTACCCAACGGTTTCCTTAGTGACGAAACTTTTGCTCCAAAGAATTGCAATGTAATTAGATCATTTGCAACACTGGAAGAATGCGGAAAGGCTAGAGGTACAGAGAGTGAATTATTGAATGCTAGTTTCATGGTTATGGAGTGTGAATATCTGCTAGATCCTGTAAAAATGGAACAAGGAGAATCATCAGGTGCTCCTACAGTGATAAAATCTGTGCGACTCATATTTCTTACAGCACTGCAGAATTAGACTTCTAGTCTCTCTAGAGAAATTATTCAGGTGGCTTAAGAGTCCTAAAGAAAATATGCTTTTTTGGAATGGAGAATGGATGTGAGGACTATGGATGATGTCTTCCATATTCTGCTTGGTGGAGGAGGATTTGGAGACCAACCACACATCTTGTCTGAACTTGCTACATACATTTCAAATGGATCGGTATTACAATTAATGAAGATTCCTTTTCACAGGAAGAACCAAAGTTTGACTAGCCCCGTCTCAGAACACATCAAGAAGACTAGGACCGGCTAGCTGGGTGACCTGATGCACGTGAGTTGGTTACACTTATTTTCCAGGCCAACTAAGCCATCTTAGTCTTCAGCCTGGCAATGAACATAGTTTAGTTACAGGGGCCCAAAACACTCGGGTAGTGGAAAAAAAACTTGGGATTTCTTCGAGAAGGAATATGATAATCGTCTAAGACTCTTATGATTATGTTATAAATTTCACTCATTAGGATTGCAATTTACACTCTTCTCGAATGTTGTACTAATTGATTTTTCAAGGTCAATATTGTGCAGACAGCAGACATTTTAGAATAGGAAATTCCATGTATTACGAGTTTAATATTGGAAACAGTTAAAGAGTCTTAGAGATGTGATGGATGGTGGCTGATAGTTATGGAGGAACCTTCTTCCATTCCATGGCGACAATCCCATGCCTCACAGCCCGTGGAACATTTTGAGACTCGACTACGAATAAAACAAATGATTACACAAACAAATTTATGTATTGCGCTTGCCTGAATATATATTCAGGAAATTGAGTAACGTTTAGTAAAACATAGATAAGAAGAAAATTCTAACTATGCATTAATATGCCATTGCAAAATTCTATATCTCATTGTATATTTTGTGCTTTGCTTGATGCGACGGTGGAATTTTTGTTGGTTTATATGTTTGTGAGCTTTGGTATATATGCTGAGTTGATGTTAAAGTTTGTGTAAAATTTTTTTTATATTATTATGTGTGAATGTGTATTACATATATAAAAATAATATTTAAAATGTAAATAATGTACATGTATCATGTATTCATACTCAATAATATTAAAAAAATTTTACGCTAACGATATTATTAACTCTGTATGTTTATACTTTTGTGGGCTACAGTATTAACGAGCACAAATAATAGTGTAGAATTACCTTTGTTAGAAGTCATGGGATTCTTCATCTTCAACAACCACTTATTTGGGTCTTCGTTCAACAATGCGTTGTCTGCTTTAATTATCAATTCCAACTTTAGTCTAACTTTCTTCGGGTGCGTCCCCACTTTCCCCATTTCACAGGAACCATCACCGATGGTGGTAAAATAGATTAACTTTATCAAACAACAAAAACAACATTAATAACTATTGTGCTCATGTTAACAGGTTATTGGAATACTTTCCTATGTATAATTGAAAACCAATCACAAAGCAGCACAATGAGTAAAACGTTTTTAATCAAATCTTCAAAATGTAAACTTAATGGTCTTTTGATCACAGACATGCCAGGTAATTCTTGAAATTCTTTTTTTAAAAAAAGAGAATGTCAGATAATACAATTAAAAGTAAATAACGGCTAAACGCTAAAAAATATTATCATAACTATAGTAGCTTAAATAGTCTTATCATCCAAAAGCAGTACAAGGGAGTGGAGAAAGCATATTAAATGAGTAGCTCAAACAGTTTTATCACCTAAACAACCAAAAAAAACGAAAATTGTATAAGGTCCAAATATTGTAATTAGATGTTGCAATGAAATAAGAAGCACTAAATTTTCTAGCTCTCTCATGAAATGAGAAGCATGATATTATTTGTGCTCTGAATAAGCATTAGAAGTCTTGTCCACAGGAACCATTATAATTACCGAGATTGCAAGAAAAAATGTCATGTATAATTACGTCTCAAAAAAGTTTAACATGAATCAATTAATATAAAATTTCAGATTAGCACTTAATATAGTGGCAACCAAATTAATGCAATCCGTAATTGCACAACATGTTGGCTTTTGAGAGTCCTTTCTTATGTAGTATTGATGTTTTCTCATGTTCTTCACAAAGGTTAAACCTAAATGGATAAAAGCAATCAATTTATTTTACCCTTTTTTGTTGATCAAATACGACAAAGATCAATTGTTCAATGTTTGGCTGGATTAATTAAGACTAAAGAAGACGATGAAATAGTGCAAGTTTGAGAAACAATAAGGAACTACTTGGCATTAGAAAAAGCAAATACCATATCACAATATAAAAAGAAGCACACAGCAGCAAGGATAACTAGAAAAACCATTTGTACAAAAGCTAAGAAAATAGTAAAAAAAAAAAAAAGAATGTGATTTATTCCCCGACTCCTACTAAAAAATAAATTCATAGTTTCTCACTTGAGCACGAGCAGATAGACAACAATTCCTTATATCAATTCCATTTCTTTGCCCAAAAAAAAAAAAAAAAAAGGTGAGAATTTGATCGTTTTTAATCCAATACTCAAAATGTACAATCCCAGTTGAGTTCATCTTTAAATAAAAGAGAAGAAAATCGAAAAAACATCAACTTTGGCCATCAGACTAAAATGCACCAATAACCTTCACAAATAGTATAAAGTTAGGATTATAAGCCCCGTTGTGTGATTTCCCCTCTCGCTCTTCTTCACTCTCAAGAGGCTAGAATTGAGTGATTTACCCTTTTTACCCTTGTCAGTCAAATGATACCCCGGATCCAACTGTCGCTTTTTATTGCAAGCGGATTTATTTTACGGATGGAATTTCGTTTCTTCGATCGTTAGAAGAAACCATGAAATTTCTTCACTCTATATATGCATCCAAATTTGCCATATTCCACCAACAAATTTAGCTTTTAACACCTCAAAAAAAATGTCCAGAACCAACCAATTATCTTCAGAAAATACCCAAATATCCTTTCAGATATTGACCGTTCTCTTCTTCACCTTACCATTTCATGGCAACTCTCAAACTAATCAAGAACAAACCGTTCTACTTAAACTCAAGAAGCACTGGTTGAATCCGCCCTCACTTTCCCACTGGACTTCTTCATCAGACCACTGCGCCTGGCCAGAAATCACCTGCACAAATGATGGTTCAGTAACAGCAATCAAACTCCGCAATTACACAATCACTGAAACAATCCCTCCATTCATATCCGAATTCAAGAACCTCACAGTTCTTGATCTCGGATACAATTCGATCACTGGATTCTTCCCAATAGTTCTCTACAACTGTTCAAACCTCCAACATCTTGACCTGTCTGAAAATTTCTTCATTGGCAAAATTCCTGATGATGTTAACTGGCTTTCGCCCCGGCTCGAGTACCTTAGTCTTGAAGCCAATAATTTCAGTGGAGACATCCCTCCAGCTATTGGGAAGATAACAGCGCTTAAAAGCCTTCTTCTCTAAGATGTGTATTCAGAGCAAACCTCTTCAATGGTTCTTTCCCTTCAGAGATTGGCAATTTGCTGAATCTTGAAGAGCTGTTTTTGAGTTATAACGGATTTGCACAACAGGTTATACCCTCCAGTTTTACTCGGTTGACAAAGTTGAGGAATTTATGGATGGGTCGAGCAAATTTGATTGGAGAGATCCCACAAGATATTGGCAACATGAAAGCTCTGGAAATCCTGGACCTATCAGAGAATGGCCTGATTGGTAATATACCTGGTGGGCTGTTTCTGCTGAAGAATTTAAGTGCACTGTATCTTTACAATAACAGTTTGTCCGGGTCGATACCTTCTCCGGTGGAGGCCTTGAATTTGAAGGTAATTGACTTATCTGGTAACAAGTTGACTGGGAAAATACCTGATGATTTTGGAAAATTGGAAAAGTTAACAGGGTTAGCTCTGTTTTTGAACGAACTATCAGGTGAAGTACCGGTTAGTATTGGCAAGTTACCAGCATTACAAGACGTTGGACTGTTCCATAACAATTTATCAGGCGAGTTGCCACCGGATTTTGGAAGAAACTCTATGCTCAGGACCTTCGAGGTGGCCTCCAACAATTTTGTTGGAAATTTGCCAAAGGATTTATGTGCAAATGGAGCGCTAATCGGTGTGGTTGCCTTCGACAACAATCTTACTGGAGAGTTACCACAATCTCTTGGGAAATGTGACAGTTTGGTGGTTGTTCGGGTTCATGGTAATCGACTTTCAGGCCGAATTCCAGATGGCTTGTGAATTCAAAAAGTTCACCATCCAAAGCTACAACTGACTTCTGCTTCCCTCCATCCTTTATTGTATCCCTTCCCAATTTTTTTAAGAATTCCTAGGATACTAAGCAGCAGAAAGGCGTGCTCCACGTGAGGCAACAATATCACACAATTTCACGATCACTTTCCGTACTTTCAACGAGGAATTAGGAATGCGTCGTCAGGAAAGGAGATTTTAAAATAATACAAGTTTATGTTCAGTTCAAAGATACTAAATCATCTTCAAAATGTCTATTGAAATGCTTGCCGGTGTAGATAAAACGTGAAAAGCCAAATTCACTAGTTATCAAAGAAATGAACATGCACTTTTAATTTTTATTTCTGGAGGCCTGAAACTGCACCTCTAGAATATCCTTCAGCTTGCTGCCAATCACTTTTAAATTTTTTATTATGTACTTTCTAAATTTTAAAATGTTCACATGTTTTTTCTACTTGCTTTAATTTATAATATTTAAATTTATTTTTATTTTTATTTTTTTCTATAAGTCTAAACTCTAAATTCTGAACCACAAAAAAAAAATCCTAAAACAATTTAAACAAACAAAACAAAATCAACCTATCCACCTTGACCATTGACGTGGATTCTGGATTCTCTATTGTTCGACTTTGCTAAACCTCACTTAGCAGAGTTAGTGTATGTCCTAAAACTAATTTATTTAAGGATAAATTACACTTTTATATTTATGTATATTTTGTAATATAACATTTTTCGAACATATATTATATATATATATATATATATATTCCTAATCATAGTGTATAACACTAGTAGATTAACACATAAGTATATGTGGATGCCTATTGAGAATAAGTGCATCGGATTGACTCGCTAAGAGTATTCCACACGGATTATTATTTAAATGCCAGTGGATTAATTTCTTTGTGATAGTGGTGTAATGGTCCTTTGACTTGAGTTCATGAGTTTATCTTGACTGTAGATTATTATATTTTGGCTCTATGAGTCGTTACTCTTAATGAGTCACACATACTGTAAAGTTCAGGTATAATATGAATCATAATAAGATAAGATATAACCAATAGAGGATTCACTATAGATAAGATATGACCACTTCTTGAGATACGATTCGAAAATCTTTGCGCAAAGTGGAAATAGAATTATGAGTGTCGTAAAATCTATTTCAAGTGAGTTGTATTTTGGAAAGAAATAAATTTGATTAATTCGATAAGAGTTGGCATTACATCTGTACTATTGAATTAATCAGGGATTCTCTTATATAGGTTGGTGAATGGATAATAATTACAGTGAAAATAGTCACGGATGGTTGATGTCGAACCACTTGATTGTATCTCAACACTTGAGTGGTCATGATACTTTGTTAGAAGCCAATCTTGATAAATTAATTAATTGGAGAATTAATGATAAATTAAAGGTGTTTAATTTATCTAATTTTAATTAATTTAGGATTATAATTTATACTTATTGCCAACGTGATTGGGAACCTAAAGGGTCACACACTTAATGATAATTAATTCAGGATTAAAATGATTTGATAAATATGAAATACTTATGGGTTAATTTATGAGATAAATTAATTTTTGAGTTTAATTGTAATAAGTTATAAATATTAAGATAGCTAATATGTAAGACATATGTCTCTAATAGCCCTAATAGTTTTATAATTATTCGTATGCCTATAACCCAAATTAATTGAAATTTGTAATTTTTTAAACGCAATTTGATTGAGATTTTAAATTACTATATATATAATATATTATATAATACCAGCATATATATATGGTAAAAGTAGTAGTACTTTTGGTAAGGACTAGTACTGCTTACGGCAATCAAGAATCAGATAGCCGTCAATATTTTTCTTGCAAAACGTGAAAGTCACGTTTTGAAAAATAATTTAGAAACTAACAGTAGGTGGTTTGGATTAATTAATTATGTGAAGATTTCTGATTTAATTATCTATATGGATACCATTAGAAGCCGAGCTCTTATGCTGCTTGTGGCGACGTTCCAAACATATTGAAAATTTTACTGTAATTTTAAGGTATAATCTTTATACTTTTCTTGTACTACGCATAAATTAATCAAAGTGATCCGTGATAAGAAAGTAAAAATTTTAAATTTCAGTGCGTTTTCTGTTTATTTACTTTCTTATAATGGTATCAGAACTATCCTTGATTAATTTATGATATAATTTTATAATAATTGTTATAAATATTGAATTTATCAAACTATATGAATTTTTTAATTTTATTTATAAAATATTAAAAAATTAAAAAAAAGCTGCCTTCATGGGCTAGACCCGTGAATTTGATTCACGGGTCAAGCATGCAATTCTTGGTGATGTCATTTTGATGACATCATCGTGATTGCTTAATGTCTCTTTTAGTGACATATATCTCTTTCGTCACTAAAAGTATTTAATGAGTTAAATTATTTTTAGCGACAGTTATTTAATATTTTCATATAAAAAGTTTTTCTAAATTTTGATTTTAGAAATCATCAATTAATTTTGACAATTGTTATTTAAAATTAATTGATAATATTTGAAAGCTTTCTTTATTTTAATTTGATTAAAATTTAGAAAGTATAAAATCTTTGAAAATATTTATTTAATTCTAGATGTGATTTGAATTAGATAATTTGTTTAAATTTTTGAAATTTATTATTTTTGAATGAGATTGAAATTTAATAAATGTTCAAAAAAATTTAGAAATTGTTTCTAATATAATTTTTGAAATTTTATTATTTAAAGGATTATTTTCTAATGAGATTGGAAAATAATAAATTTTCTTATATCCATAAAATATTTTTATAAATAATTCAAAATTGATAATTTCAATGAGATTGGAATTATGAAGTACAGTGATTCATGATTAGATACTAAATACGGATTTATGCTAATTTATTTAATTATTGAATTATTTAATAGCATGATGGATGATTGTGGAGTTAAAACCACTGTGATTGTGTTTGATTTATTTGGTTCAAATTCAATGGTTGTAAATTTTTTAAATAGGGCCTGTGTGTCCTGCATTTCTCTATTATTCTTAATGTAATTCTTTTCTCATCTCAATCCCCTTGAATGTAATTCGAGATTTCTTAACCAATCATGTAATGTACATAGATGTAGATTAGGAATAGGATTGAATATTTAAAATGTTTAGATAGAATTACATTTGTAATGTACACGATGATGGAGATGGAGAAAAGGTGCAACCAAGAAGGAAATTTTCAAGAGTTGAAGATTATCCTTAGAATTTGACTACCTAGTTTCCTTCGTGACTCAAGAAAACTAGTTTAGTATGTAAAAGTCCATAATTATCCATAGCTTTATGCATGTTTTATTTATTATATGCTGATATGATAATATTGCATGCAATTTTCATGAAATTTAATAAAAAAAATAAAAAAATCTCTCAAATTAATATTAAATCAGTAAATAAGTTGCCTTCCATTATTATAGCAACAAACGAGAGTTCTTCCTAGATTTAACTTGTTGGGCTAATTCAAAATTACTCTACGTTAGACATGTTTGAGTTATGAGATGAGATGAGATTTCTGAATAATGAGTATGACTTCACGGAGGCATATAATTTGTTGGCACACTCAAGGTTATATGTTTTTTAGGCAAAGGTTAGGAATCACATATGACGTGTTATCAAAGAGTTGATACCTGACTATCTAGGAATTACAAAGAGTTGTAATTGGTAATAGTTACCTACATTTCAAAATTATTTTGATTTGTTGGGTACACCCAAAATCAAAATAATTAGATGGGATTCTAACCCACTAAGAGTTATGTGATAGCTAAGACCCCGAATCAATATATGAGGGTTATTGATTTGAATTTAAAATAGTGGGAGCAAAACCAAATTAAAAGAAAGTCTATATTATATTTGATTTTATTTATGCATAAATAACAAATTGTTATACTATTTTTATTTATATGTTGTAGAATATGAGTAGCAACGTCAATTTACGTCCCATTTTATATGATAACAAACTCACTGAGCCAATTTTTCTGGACTGGCATCGTAACTTGAGAATTGTTCTCAAGCACGAGAAAATTGGCTATATTTTTTATCAACATATTCCTGATGTCCCAACAGATGATGCTGATGAAACAATTCAGAATGCTTATCTAAGCACATAGAGGACAATGATATTGCCTCTTGTATCATGTTGGCCGCTATGAGTTCTGAATTGCAGAAACAACATGATAATATAGATGCTTACTCTATAATTATTCATCTCAAGGAGTTGTTTGATAAAGAATCTAGGAATGAGATGTATGAAACATCTGAAGAGCTATTCTGTTATAACACAATGGCAGAGGGTACTTCAGTAGCGATTCATGTACTGAAAATGATCGGACTAATTGAAAAATTAGAACGATTTAGATTTAAGCAAAATCATGAGTTAAACGTTGACTTAATTTTGTAATATCTGCCTAATAGCTTTTCACAGTTCGTGATGAACTACAATATGAATAAATTATCCACAACTCTCACTGAACTGTTGAATATGCTAAAAACGGCTAAGGCAACTATTAAAAGGAAGAGAAAACAAGTGATGATTGTGGATTCTTCTAATAAGAAAAAAAAATCCAAGATTGGATTTGTGAAAGCCAAATTTGGGTTAAAACCAACACCTATGATCAAGAAGGATAAGGTAAAGGGTACTTGTTACCATTGTGGAAACGAAAGGCACTGGAAAAGAAACTACAAAGCCTATATTGATACCTTGAAGTAGAAGAAACTTAATGAATCTTCTATTTCAAGCATGTTTATGATTGAGATCAATATTTCTACTTTTAAATCAGATTTCTGGGTAAGGATTAGATACCGGATCAGCATCTCATATTTGTAAAAATATACAGAGACTAAAGAAAAATAGAATGTTGGCTAAGGGAGAAGTAAACCTGCGCGTGAGAAATGGAGCAAATGTTGCTCATTAGCTGTAGGGACTTATTATATTTCTTTGCCTAGTGGTCTTATTTTAGAATTTAAAAACTGTTATTATATTCCATCTCTTATTTGAAATATTGTTTCCATTCCGTATTTAGACACTGATGATTTTGTCATTATGCAAAAGAATAAATGTTGTTCTTTTTCACGTAATGGTATTGTGTATGGAACTGCTTCTTTGAATAATGGTCTATATATTCTAGACATAAAAATTTTAATTCTCAACATAAATCCAAAAAGGTCCAAAATTTATATTTTGAAACAATCTTTCCTTCGACATTGTAAACTTTGTCATATAAATGAGAAACGCATTTTTAAATTACATAATAATGGTTATTTGGGATCATTTGATTATGAATCATATGATATATGTGATTCAATCTTATTTACTTGGTAAAGTGACCAAATCATCTTTTACTGGAAAAGGTGATAGATCTAGTGAGTTGTTGGAGCTAATTCATACTGATGTTTATGGTCCTATGTCAATTCATGCTAGAGGAGATTTTTCATATTTCATTACTTTTACAGATGATCATTCTAGATATGGTTATGTATACTTAATGAAGTATAAGTCTGAAGTCTTTGAAAAGTTCAAAGAATTCAGGAATGAAATTGAAAAGCAACTTGGTAAAAGTATTAAAATATTTCGATCTGATCAAGATGGAAAATACTTGAACCAAGAGTTTCAAGATTATTTTAAAGAAAATGGGATTCTAACTCATTGGACTCTTATACACCACAACTAAATGGTGTATTTGAAAGACGTAATAGAACTCTATTGGATATGGTTCAATCAATGATGAGTCTTGTAAACCTCCCAAAATCGTTTTAGGGCTATACTCTTATTACTGCCTCCCATTTACTAAATCGTGTTCCATCAAACATTAGTTGTTGATTCCACTCCGTATGAGATATGGTTTGGAAAGAAACCTAAACTTTCATACTTAAAGGTTTGGGGCTGCCCTTTGTATGTGAAGAGGGTAGAATCTGATAAAATTGAACCTAAATTAGATAAATACCTATTTGTAGGGTATCCAAATGAGATGTTTGGATACTAATTTTATAATCCCATTGAGCAAAAGGTGTTCGTCTCAAAACATGCCGTCTTTCTAGAAAAAAAAATTATTCTTGAAAGGGTAAGTGGGAGCAAAATTGATTTTAAAGAAATTTAAGAAACACAATATGGTATTATTCTACAAATATAACAAGAATTTCAATCATATGATGATATGATAGAGGAAGAAGCTAATGATACACAAACTCTTCGTAGGACTATTAGGATACGTCGTACTCCAAAGAAATTTGAGTTTCTTGTAAGTGGGCACAATGATGTATTAATCATTACGAATGATGACCTTACATCTTACGAAAAAGTATTGTCTGACAAGGGACCACTCTCAGAAGTGGTTAAAAGTCATGAAATCTGAAATGAATTCTATATATGATAACAAGGTATGAACCTTAGTCGATCCACCTGAAGGGATTAGACCCATAGGGTATAAGTGGGTCTTTAAGAGAAAGATCGACATGAATGGTAATGTGATTACCTATAAGGCGCGATTGGTGGCAAAAGGTTATACACAAAAATAAGGAGTTGATTTTGATGAAACTTTTTCACCAGTTGCAATGTTGAAATCTATTAGAATTTTACTTGTGATAGCTGCATATTATGATTATGAGATTTGACAAATGGATGTAAAAACTGCTTTCCTTAATGAAAATTTACAGGAAGAGGTGTATATGATACAAATTGAAGGGTTTACATTCACAGATCCTAACAAAGTATTCAAGCTACAAAGATCTATTTATGGACTAAAGTAAGCTTCTAGGAGTTGGAACATCCGTTTTGATGAGACAATCAAAGAGTTTAATTTTATAAAAAATGAGGATGAATCTTGATGTATACAAGAAAATGAGTAGGAACGCCATTATTTTCTTGATACATTATGTGGATGACATATTTTCAAAGTGTAAAGGTATGATTGTCTAGAAATTTTTCTATGAAAGATTTAGAAGAGGCAACCTATATTTTGGGAATAAAGATCTATAGAGATAAATCAAAGAGGTTGCTTGGTCTTACTCAATCAACATACATAGATAAGGTGCTAAAGAGGTTTAGCATGGATCAATCAAAGAAGGGTTACTTACCAATGTCTCATGGTTTGTACCTTTCTAAAGACATGTGTCGAAAGAGATAGGATGAAAAGGATCCCATATATTTCGGCTATAGATTATATAATGTATGTTATGCTATGTACTAGACCCGATATCTCCTATGCCCTAGCATGTTTCAATCTAACCCGGGGAGTGGTCATTGGATAGCAGTCAAGAATATTCTTAAGTACTTCAGAAGGACTAAAGATTTATTCTTGATCTATGGTGGGTAAGAATTGACAGTTTACGGAGTATATACAGATGCTAGCTTTCAATCTGACAAGAATGATAGCAAATCGCAATCTAGATATGTATTTACTCTTAATAGTGGTGCGATCAGTTGAAAAAGTTCTAAACAGGACACCACGACTGATTCTACAACAAAGTCAATACATAGCAGCAAAAGAGGCAGTTTGGCTCAGGAAGTTTGTGGTTGAACTTGGAGTAATTCCTCCATTAGTGATCCTATACTCTTATATTGTGATTGTTGGCCCCAAAAGTAACCTAAGAGGGGGGGCGAATTAGGTTGTCTCTAAAAACAATCCTTTTTATGTGCTTAATAGAAATTCAAACTTTATGCACCAAATAAAAACTTAAGCACAAATGAATACAATAGATGTTCAACAATTTAAGCTTAAAGAACAAATAAGAATATTGAGATTAAGAGAATCAAACGAAACTCATAGCTTCTCAAGCTTGGAGCTTGTAACTACAAAGAGTTTCTTACAAGGCAACTACCAAGTTCACAACTTGAAGTTCAGCTTAAAACCCTAAAAGTCTCTTCAAAGTAGGTGAGACAATAACCTCTTGTACATAAATGAGGATCACTCTTGCTCACACTAATTTCCTTTAGTTGAGCCAAGAGTTTTACACTCACAACCTCCCTTTGTTATAATTGTTATCTCTCCACTCTTACACTTGAAGAACTTTTACACTTCTAAGCTCTTTTCACACTATCTACACTATTACAACACTTGTACCCACTATTTCTCCCAAATAGCTCAAGAATTATTTGTAATAAATATAGAAGTCTCTTATTAATTAATTCAGGCTTAGGGGTATTTATAGTTGCCAAATATCTGCTTCCAACAACTTCCCAATGGCTATTTTCTGTTTACTAAAAAACTAGCCGTTGGACCTTTCGGATGGCCTATGCAGCAAGAGTGCGTTCGAACAAACTAGCCGTTGGACAGTTCAGACGGCTGCTGCTAAATCCTGCGTCCGACACTGCGTCCGTTCTCTGAGGGTATTCGTTCGGACGTCCGAGGATCCCTGCGTCCGAACATGCGTCCGATCGAAGCGAAATCTTCTGGAAATATGATAGGACGCTGTTCTTCGCCCGAGGCTTGCTTCAAATTCTTTGTGTCGGACGATGTCATTCGGACAGTCATTTGCGTCCGTGAAGTCTTGTGGTTGTTTTGTTCAGACGATCATTTGCGTCCGAACCTGCCTATTTTTCTGCACACTTGTTATCAAACTATTAGTATGATTTGGTTATCATCAAAACATGATTAACATAATTGGGGTTCAACAGTGATAACAATGGAGCTATTGCACAAGCAAAGGAACCCAGGTCTCATCAGCGATCTAAACATGTATTATGGCGCTATCATTTGATTAGAGAGATCATTGATAGAAATGGAGTAAAGATAAAGAAGATCCTCACGAATGATAACATCGCTGATCCGTTCACTAAAACCTTATCCCAGAAAAAATATGAAAGTCATGTTAACTCATTCGGTCTTAAGCACATGAATTGATTGGTTTTAGTGCAAGTGGGAGTTTGTTAGTGTATGCCCTAAAATTAATTTGTTCAGGGATAAATTACACTTTTATATTTATGTATATTTTGTAATATGGCATTTTTTGAATAAAATATATATATATATATGTGTGTGTGTGTGAGAAATCATAAAGAGTTATGATATAATTATATTTTATTCGTATATATATCCCTAATCGTAGTGTATGACACTAGTAGAGTAGTACATAAGTGTATGTGGATGCTTATTGGGAATAAGTGCATTGGATTGACCCGCTAAGAGTATTCCACATGGGTTGTTATTTAAATGCCAGTGGATTAATCTCTTTGTGATAATAGTGTAATGATCCTTTGATTTGAGTTCATGAGTTTATCTTGATTGTGGACTATTATATTTTGGCTCTATGAGTCGTTACTATTAATGAGTCGCATATATTGTAAAGTTCGGGTATAATATGAATTATGATAAGATAAGATATGACCAATAGATGATTCACCACTCCTTATAATAGGAGAGTAGAGTAATTACATCCTAGTATGACCACTTCTTGAAATACGATTCGAAAATTTTTGCGCAAAGTGGAAATAGAATTAAGAGTATCTTAAATTTTATTTCAAGTGAGTTGTATTTTGGAAAGAAATAAATTTGATTAATTCGATAAGAGTTAGCATTACATCTGTACTCTTGAATTAATCAGGATATAGGTTGGTGAAAGGATAATAATTATAGGGGAACTAGTCACAGATGGTTGATATCGAACCACTTGACATATCTCAATACTTGGGTGGTCATGATACTTTACTAGAAGCCAATATTGATTTATAAGTGTAAATTAATTAATTGGAGAATTAATGATAAATTAAAGGTGTTTAATTTATCTAATTTTAATTAATTTAGAATTATAATTTATACTTATTATCAACGTGTTTGGGAACCTAAAGGGTCACACACTTAAGGATAATTAATGCAGAATTAAAATGATTCGATAAGTATGAGATACTTATGTGTTAATTATTAAATTTTTAGGTTATATAGTACTAATTGTAATAAGTTATAAATATTAGAAGTTAATATATAAGACATATGAATAGTTCTTATAATTTTATAATTATTTATATGCCTATGACCCAAACTGATTGAAATTTGTAATTCTCTAACCCGAATTTGATTGAGATTATAAATTACTATATATATAATATATTATATAATAATATTTACATGGTAAAAGTAGTAGTACTTTTGGTAATGACTAGTACTACTTACGGCAATCAAGAATAAGATAGCCGTAAATATTTTTCTTGAAAAACGTTAAAGTCATATTTTAAAAAATAATTTAGAAGTTAGTATTTTGTGGTTTAGATCAATTAATTTATGTGGATACCATTAGAGATCGGGCACTTGTGATCCTATCTCGTCCATATATGCCTTCTCGTCATACTCTTCTATTGTTTTCTCAATTTCATGAGCACTATAATAAGTTTGCAGAATCCAAGGTGCCCCGTCTTATGGAGTTAGATTGGAGTTCACCTCCATTCAGTGTCTAATATTTGTCATTAGATTTGATCATTTTAACAGTATCAATTGCATTAGCAATTTCTTTAACGTAAGAAACATGGATGAATTCATTCAATTAGCTTCTCCCCATGCAGATAAAATCGTAGTATTTAGAACAAATTAAAAAGGTTTGATTCAGTGACGCAACTTTTTTTGCAAACTCCTATAATTTTGAAATTAACTTTTGCTGTTTTTGTTCGTGTAAGATCCCAAACAAGAAGTAATTGTTAAGTATTTGACAGCTAACTAACGATGAAAACTTGTATCAAAGTCATGAAGGATTCTCGTGTGATTAGTTGAGTAACAAATTTTTAGGTTATCAATGAGTGGATAAAGATGGTATATTATGATTACTTGATTAGCAAATTTTTTAGGTTATCGTCGAGTGGATAAAGACTGAATATAATTACTTATTTGTCTACTAGTTATCAAGTAACTCATCATTTGCTTATGAGTAATTTTAGTAGATCAAAATAAGAAAAAACATTCATGAAAGAAAAAACACTATTCATACTTTATAATAATAATAATAATATTAATATAATAGATATAGATATAGAATGTTTAGATTAGATTATACTTGCACTACAATAAGGTTGAAAGTGTCCACAAACAATCAAACTGGGCAAACTTAAATGAATGTGTATAAATGGAAACAATTATAGCTAGCATTTTCACAGTTTAGAAGTTACAATTTCAACCAACTTGGGTAAGGCAACAGTGGCTGTTGGTGCTGCTGCTGCTGCTGCTGCAGAGCAGCATTCTACTGCTATTTGCTGATCAATAAACAAGCTGAAATGAAGGCACATTCAGAGTTTCAGAGTACAGATCATTTGCTGTAAAAATGAGTTAATATTTTTCATTTAGTACTTCTTTTGCTCACCTCCTCCAAATAATTTAAAAAGTAATCTTTAATGCCCAAGTTTATTCCCTAGTTCGCCAGCCAATTATCTTACAACAGTGCCTTGAGACACCAAAGCCACAAAAATAATATACAATAATAATAAATAATAATAATGAGTCAATATCCTAGGGGTACATCGGTCCATGGCTCAACTTAGAGCTCCAGCAGACCATCCACTAAACATTTTGCCTGGAATATCTCTCCATTTGGCTGCAGAATTAGAAAGGCTGCAATTGTTCACATAATATTTTAATTTATTTTCAATTTTTCTGTAGGTCTAAACTCTAAATTCTGAATCACAAGAAAAAAAACTCCTAAAATAACTTAAACAAACAAAACAAAATTAACCTAACCACCTTGACCATCGATGTGGATTCTGGATTCTCTATTGCTCGACTTTGCTAAACCTCAGTTAGCAGTAGATATTCGATGTTTTTCTCTGATGTAAGTTCTAGTGTGGCGTGATGATGCAGGGAGTTAAGAAGTTAGTAATAGCTTTAATCAAGAATCTTAGTGGCATTTGTTGGGTGTTCACCATTGACAAGATTGTGCTTCTTGACTTCATCTTTAATTTTCAACAAGGAACTTGGAATAATTTGAGGATACTTCTTGTACATGGCTTTCATTATGTGCTCCAATATTCAAGAGTGGACATAACTAATCGGTTGTCGAACCATTCTAGGCTTTAGATAATGATTAAAAAGAGAAAGATAAATGCATGGGAAGTGATACTGTACTCCCTTGGAGAATATCAAAAGCTAAAGAAAATTAGGTGTCGTCGTGAACGTAACTTTGGAGGTCATGTTTGGGCAGTTTGTTATAGCACTATTGTTAGCTTTATCAGCTTGTTGGTGATGAATAAATGTAAGAGGTTTGCACAGTTAGAAGTTTAGCCTTAGACAATCCGTCTGAAATTTGATCGAATGGAAAAATTATTTTGTTGTATGTCCTATCTGATGGTAAAAAATCCTTAAAATAAATTTTTATTAAGTTTTTAGTGGAAGTTCATAATCTACAGTGCACAACTAGAATGAGGTTTGAGGAACTTCATTCTCAATGCATATTCTGCGTCATGGTTCTGTTATTTTATTATTATTATTATTTTTTATTATTTTCACCATGTAACTTGTCTCAGCTGTTCTAGACAAAACTCTTACTCTTGATATGTTGGCGATGGATTAGGGGAGCTCTTATTCTAAGACCATGTTTATTAAAATTTGATTTTTCTAATTTTTTAATTTATAGGGATAAATTTTGGATAAAACGGTTAATACCGATATCCAAACCTATTCTAAAATTCGGTTATATAACCGGCCGAAATTTAAAATGGATTGGAATTGAATATGAATTTTTTGGTAAATAACTGAATATTAATCGAAATTTTTGAACCGAATAATCGAACACCGACCGATGAACACCCGTACTCACTGTCTATAGACTGTCCTCCTAGTCCTATCTCTGTGGTAAAGGGGCAAAAAAAGAAGGCAATCTTCACCATAAGCTTGCATCGCAAATGCAACTGCTTCTTATCAAAGAGAAATTGCTTGCCGAATGAGACGAATTGAAATTTTTTTAGGCACTGTATATGGTTGATATTTGGATTGTCGCTCTCCGAATGCTAACGATGATCAAGAGCAGACTATTGTTATTGCTAACCTATGTGTTGATTATTTGGGGTGTTGATCTGAATAGTGGTTACCCAAATTAAAGAAAAGAGGGTTTTTTGGAATGAGGAATGGATGTGAGGTCTATGGTTGAAGTCTTCCATATTCTTCTTGGTGGAGATGGATGTGGTGACCACCCACACATTTTGTCTGAACTTGCTACATCTATACCATATTAGGTGTTCTAAATTTACTTTCTAAAATTACTCTTATTATAAAATTTAATTACTTTGTTATGTCCTTTAATTTGAATACCTTTTCATGATTATAATGCCTTTTTTTAATAATTATTTAGGCTATATATGTAAATACTCTTCAAAGAGTAAAAGAGGAAATAAAACCTATTTTTAAGGTTTCATATTAAGAAATAAATTTGATTGAAATAAATTTCCTTATATAATAGAATATGATGAATGAATTTTAGAAATTAAAAAAGAGTAGGAAATTATTTTATTGGGATGGTATTTTAGAAATCAAGTAATAATAAAAAAAATAAAATTTACTTGAAAAATAAATTTATGTATTTTATTTACTTTTGGACCCTTAACGAAAAAAATCCTAAAAGGTACAAAGGAAGTAAAACTAAATTTTGTAGACTTATATTTAGAATTAAGTTTAATTGAAGTAAATTTCTAAATAGAGTAGAATTTTGGGATAAATTTAAAAATAAAAATGAATATTATAGAAAGTTTTTAGAAAATTAATTGAATATATACTATGATAAATAAAAGTAAATTTATTTGACTTATATTTAGAATTAATTTTAATTAAAGTAAATTTCGTCATAGAGTAAAATTTTGGGATATATTTAGTTGAATATTAAATAAAATTATTAAAAAGCAAATTAATTGAATATATGATATAATAAAATGAAGGAGTTTGATTTAGTTTTAGATATTCTTTCCCAAGTTACCCTCAGTATACAATTTAACCAACTTGAATACTTTTTTATAATTTTTAGGCTATTTATAAAAATATCTACTTAAAGAGTAAAAGAAGAAATAAAATTCACTTTTAAGACTTCATATTAGGAAATAAATTCGATTCAAATAAATTTCCTTATGTAATAGAATATTAGAAATGAGTTTTAAAAATTAAAGAATAGTAGAAATATTTTTTGGGATGAGTTTTAGAAATCAAGAAATAATAAAAATATAAAATTTACTTGACAAACAAATTTACATGTTTCACCTATACTTTTGGATTTTTAAGCGAAAAAAATTCTAAAAAGATACACATGAAATGAAAATTAACTTTTTGAGACTTCATTTAGAATTAAATTTAATTAAAATACATTTTCTCATGGAATAGAATTCTGGGATGATTGAAAATTGAAGATGAATATTAAATAAAGTTATCAAAAAAACAAATGGAATAAAATTTCTCATTAAATAGAATCATGCATATGATTATTATCAAATATATATAGGTTGTGAATATATTAATAGATTAGATAACATTTATATGTAGTTAAATAAACTAATAGACTGATAATTTATTAACAACTATTAAAAGAAAAAGAAAATTTTCATTTGACAAATAAAGGTAAAGAATGAAAATAAGATTATTTTAATTTCAAAGAGTTAAATACCATTTTGGTTATTCAAAGTAAGCAAAAATCTGAATATGACTTTTTTTTAAATTGAAAAGGTTTCGGTTTGACCTTCCAAATTGAAAAATATTCTAATATGGTCCTTTAATCCAAATTCAAAAAGTGTCAATTTGGTCCTTAAAACAAATGTCCTAACGTGGCCCCAAAATTGAAAGATTATGCATTCGACCTTCCAACATTTATATGTAACTAAAAAAACTAATAGTTTATTAACAACTATTAAAAGAAAAGGAAAAATTCATTTTACAAATAAAGGAAAACAAGGAAAAATATATTATTTTAATTTCAAAGAGCTAAATACCATTTTGGCCATTTAAACTAAGCAAAAATCTCAATATGATATTTTAAATTGAAAAGATTTCGATTTGACCCTCTAAATTGAGATTTTGAAAAAAATATTTTATTTTATTCCTTGAAATTCAAAAATTTCTAATTTGGTCCTCAAAACTACAACAAATATTTCATGTGGCTCCCAAAACTGAATGATTATTAATTCGACCCTCCAAACTGAAAATCTGTTCTAATTCCTTTCCAAATTGAATTTCGATAATAAAAAAAAAAAATTCCATAACCCTTTTGAAAAACACACAATTTTAAAATATACTTTCAATCTTAATTGTTACTTTACTGTTAGAAAAAAATATTTATACAAAATAGATTGTTCCATCTAGTATCCATTTCTCAAGGATGAATTTTAGAAATCATACAAGTGTGCGAATAAAATTTTTTTAGGATTAGGAATTAAGTTAAATAATAGTGGGAATATTCTTTAAACAAAAAAGTAGGATTTATCATGTATAAAAATTTTGGATTCTTTGAATAATTTTGAAATATTATTCAATTTTTTATACAAAAAAAGAAAAAAAAATAAAAGTACAAAGGAAATATAAAATTATATTTTAAAAAAAAGTTTCAAGGCCATCTAAACTTGAATTAACAAAGACATTATCTTTCATAGATATTATCAACATTTTCACCTTTCTTTTTTCCAATGCCATTCATTTTGTTTCTAATTTTGTTGCCTAGATTTTGTAATGATTAAAGAAATTCGTTGTCTAAAATATGAAAAGAATTTGGTTTCTGTGTAGTGTACTAAAAAAAATATAATATAGAACTTATTTTTTTATTATTGTTAAATTGATTGAATAAGTAAAAAAGGGAGTCAAAAATGTGATCCACACCTCTTTTATTTTTCTTAAAAGAACATAATCCTTATCTTGCAATTCTTACTTTACTCTTAGTTCCCTTTTCATGTATTGAATAACTAGTACATATTTAATCTAAATTACGCTTTTCCTATAATAAAAAATTAGTTCCTGAATTATATTAACTAAAATTTTTAATAGAAAATTATTATTTTCCTACAAAAAATTATTGTTATTGTTTTAGACGTGTAAATATCTAATTTTGAAAGACTATTAATAACTGCATAAATTACATACTGAAAAATAGAGATATCAAATCAGTTACTAATTAACTTTTAACTAAAGTATATTTTGTCTAATAAAACCTACTACATGTTGTTGATCTTATTCTATCAAATAAATTTTATAATATTGAATATCTACTCTTTGATTTATTGCTACATAGATTGATAATTTTAACACAATGAATTAATTACTAAATTTTACGCAATAAATTGCTAAATAGTGATAGATTATTTTTCACTATTTTCCTATTTTCATGAAATAATACATATAACTATGCAAACTATATATTTAAGAGAGATTTTGTTTCCTAAAGTAGAAGTTGCTATTTATTATTTGCGCACGAATGATTCTTTCATCAAGTTGGTTCCAAGAGAGGTATAGGGATTCAATAATAATCAAATATCTTAATGCGTAAATAAATCCAAAATTATTAGGATAGAACTTGAATAATTAAAGAGAATAAAGAATTCTAATAAACTCTATAAATAGCGTCAACATTTTTCAAAACTATACTACCTTCTTTAATTACTAAACTTACAGAATGGATACAATTATAAATTCTAATATATTTTAAGAGATAGTTTGTATTCAATTTGATGATACTTCTAAATAATCTAGATTTGAAGTGAAAGAGAGTTGATCAATAAATTTATTATAGAATACTTTAATAATTTATCAATCGAGAAAATTGACTTCTATTCTAAAAATTGCAAGGTAGATGTATTATTTACAAGATACAATGATTTAACTTTTATACAATTGCTTGAACTATTAAACTAACAAATCTCTTATATTTCTAGCAAGGTATATATAACGAAAATATCTAGAAATCATCTATGAACAAATATTTTTCTAAATTCATACGAACTATAAAATTTTTTTAATTTAGTTAAACATTAAAATAAAAATTATGTAAGTAAAAAATTAAATAAATTAAACAATTAATATATCTAAATATATTTTATTTTTTAATTCATATTAATAAAAATTAAACAATTAATATTTATAAACGTAAAAAAACGTTATCTCACATTAGTACATTTCAAATAGATCAGTATTACAATGAAGAATCATAGAGGAAGAAGCCAAATTTGACTAGTCCCGTCTCATTTACACATCTAGAAGACTAGGACTAGCTAGCTGGGTGACATGTTAGATTTAAGTAGGTTACACTTGTTTTCCAGGCCAACTACAGAAAATTCCCAAGTAAGCCATCTTAGTCCTCAGCCTGGCAATGAACACACTTTAATTAGGGGCCCAAAACACTCTTGTATTGTAGTGGTAAATACTTGGGATTTCTTTGAGAAGGATTATGATAATCGTCTTGGACTCTTATGATTATGTTATAAATTTCACTCATTAGGATTGCAATTTACACTCTTCACCAATGTCGTACTAATTGGTTTTTCTTTTTCTTTTTTTCAAAGGTTAATTGTGTGCAGACAGCAGATATCTTAGAATAAGAAATTCCATGTATAACGAGTTTAATGATGGAAATAAAGAGTTTAGAGTCCTACAGATGTGACTGAGATGGACTGACAGTGAGAGTATTGGAGGAACATTTCTTCTTTGGCGACCTCGAATTTATGTATTGCACTTGCTTGAATATATGAAAAATTTTATAGTGCTATTAGAGATTTATCTTATTGTATTTTAAATATTTATATAATATAATATTGTGTATTATAAAAATACAAGTTTTTAAAACTAACAAATATATCATATTATTCAATTTTGTAGGTTTATATGTTATTTGTGAGTTTGAAAAATATTATTATAAATTTGATTTTAGAGTCTATGTATAGATTTCACAAAAAATTAATTTTTATAAAATTTTATTTAATATTTATATGTTTGTGGCCTCCAGTATTTCACGAGCACAAATAATGACTTTGTGTAGAATTATGTTGTAGGAAGTCATGGTCTTCGACGGACACTTATTTGGGTCTCCATTCAACAATGCTTTCTCTCCCATCCTTATCAATTCCTCCATTAGTCAAACTTTCTTTTGGTTGCATCCCCACTTTCC
Organism: Cinchona pubescens; assembly: GCA_025175665.1. NCBI lineage: Eukaryota > Viridiplantae > Streptophyta > Magnoliopsida > Gentianales > Rubiaceae > Cinchona > Cinchona pubescens. The sequence continues at coordinate 2,978,140 of JANKKI010000031.1, read as the reverse complement.
CCATTTTTCCTGTTTTAATTAATTCTTTGGCGGACTAAAATCTATATTTTGTCATGTATTTTTGTGATTCTCATTTATTTATATATATTTTTTTTTTTAAAAATTTTAAATTAATCTTTTTTTATCTAAAATATGTAATTAATTTCTGACCACGAGTTACCTGCAAATTGATCTACTTAAAAATATTCTTGCCATGACAACCACCAAAACAAAACAAAAAAAATTGAAATGACCAAATCACCCTTGTCCTTTTCTTCTATAATTTATAGTAACAAGGGTATTCTAGTCATTTTTGTGGCATTAATGATTGTTGTTGTGGCAAATGGCAATAACATTTGCCAATAGTAAACTCATTATAATTAATAGCGGTAATTTCGATTAACAGGTTTCCAATTCTTTATCTAGCATTGTGAATTGGTTTTTTTTTTTTTTTTTTTTTTTTTTGCCTAAGTAATTACTTGGAAACAAAAGAGGGAAAAAAAATGAAAAGAGCCTCTATTCCCTTTGTTTAAGGAAATTTCTCTTTCTCTCACAAAATAAATATTTCATCGGCACCAATCATGGTTAGTAGTAATTTTAATTTTGTGTTGTCAAAGAGAAGATAAGGACAATGAGGCCCACTTCCATTGGGTTGACTGACTTTCCAAGTCAACACATGTGTGTCGTGCGGTAGATGAGAAAAGAAATAAATAAAATGTAAAAACCGCCAGGCAAGTCAACTGGTCAACGGCGGAAGACCCAAATAGACTGATAGATGGCCCACCAGCAATACGATCAAAATTTGTAGTACTCCTATATGTAAGTGGTTTTGAAATAAGTTGGTCAATAAATATTTTGTTTAATTATAAGTAAATTGTTTAAGATTTTATATTAGAAAATAAATTTAATTGAAATAAATTTTACCGTTTAATAGAATATTAGAAATTAAGGAATAGTAGGAAATATTTTTTGGGATTAGTTTTAGAAATCAAACAATAATAAAAATATAAAATTTACTCCAAGTGGAAAACAAATTTACATGTTTCACCTATACTTTTGGACTCTTAAGAGAAAAAAATTCTAAAAAGATACAAATGAAATAAAATTAATTTTTTGAAACTTCATTTAGAATTAAATTTAATTAAAATACATTTCCTCATAGAGTAGAATTCTAGGATAGATTAGAAATTGAAGATGAATATTAAATAAAGTTATCAAAAAAATGAATGGAATAAAATTTCTCATTAAATAGAATCATGCATATGATTATTAGCAAATATATATAGGTTGTGGATACATTAATAGATTAGATAGCATTTATATACAATTAAATAAACTAATAATTTATTAACAACTATTAAAAGAAAAAAAATTTCGTTTCACAAATAAAGGTAAATAAGGAAAATAAGATTATTTTAATGGAGCAACCTTCTTCCATTTTCATGGATACAATCCCCTGACTTATTGCAAAATTTATTATAATCATTGAGTAATTAATTGATATTTTAGTAATTATTTAAAAATTAATGAACTGAAGTTTTTATTTTGATAAAATATGATTCTTAGTTTATAATAAAGTGAGTTATCTTATATAAATCACTTTGTCTTATTAGTTATTGAATAATTATTAAATATTACTAATTATTCATTTACCACAATAAATCTTCTCGTCCATTTTGATCGCCCGTGGAACATTTTGAGACTTGACTACGAATAAAACATATGATTACACAAACAAATTTATGCATTGCGCTTGCTTGAATACATATTCAGGAAATTGTCTAACGTTTAGCAAAACATAGATAAGAAGAAAATTCTAACCATGCATTAATATACCATCGGAAAATTCTATATCTCATTATATTTTTGTACTTTGCTTGACGCGACAGTAGAATTTTTATTTGAGTTAATCTTATATTTATTGTTAGTATAAAAAATAAATTTATATCATTAAATATAAATATATATCACATATATAAAAATAATATTTAAAATTTAAATAATACACATGTATCATGTAGTTAAAAAATAAATAATCATTGTATTATTTAAATTTCAAATTTATCCTTTCAAAAATTTAAAATATTCTCAATTGCAACAATTAGTGGATTCAACAATTAATTCATCATCACTCCCTCATCTTTTCTCTCTCCTCTATTCTCTCAAATATTTGTATGAAGTCAATACAAACCCAATAAAAGTATTTATAGACATTTGATACAAATATTATAGTTATCTAAAAGTTTATACAAATTTATATTAGAACGGAGAGAATAATATTTAATCTTGATTGCAAAGTCTAAGTCTAAAACGGAGTTTATGATATTTTTTGTGTACGTAGAATTATCTTGTTAGAAGTCATGGGATCCTTGGTCCTCAACAACCACTTATTTGGCATTTGGGTCTCCGTTCAACAATGCTTCCACTGCGATCCTTATCAATTAGTCAAATTTTCTTCGGGTTGCGTCCCCGCTTTCCCCATTTTTCCTGTCAATTATTACAATAACTGGAAGTAATTACGTAGAGAGTAGTTTTGTTTGTATTACATGTAACAATGTTATATATTCATGGCTTAGGGTTGCTGCCTTTTACCACTTTCCATCGGAACCTCGGATTTATCATGGTTAGTGTAACATTTATTTTAATTTCATTTTAAATGAAAATACAAACTAAATTTTTAAAACATTTTTGGATAGGAAGAGGTTGCTTGAAATATATATACTGGGCATATATTATTGTCACGCAAATAATTATTAATATCAAAATAAAAATAATTAAAATGATCAAATTACTCTTGTACTTTTCTCTTATCCATCCTTTATAGTAATAACGGTATTTTATTCACTTTTTACTGCTTTTTTTTTTTTTTTTCTTGTAGTATTAATAACTGTTGTTGTGGCAATAACATTTGCCAATACTGAAGTTATTATAATATATAGCGGTAAATTAGATTAACAAGTTTCCAATTGTTTATCTTATATTGTTTTTGGGTTTTTTATAAGGTGCTTTTTATATGTAATTACTTGGAAACAAAAGAGGGTGAAAAAAAATGAAAAAGCCTGTATTCCCTGTCTTGAAGGAAATTTCATGTCTCACAAAATGATTATTCTTTCATCGGCGGCAATCATGGTTAGTAGGAATTGTGTGTTGTTAAAGAGAAGATAAGGACAATGATGCCAGCTTCCATTCGGTTGACTGACTTTCCAAGTCAATACATGTATTGTATGTACCTAATAATTGATTCTATTATTCATTCTTCTTCTTTTTTTTTTGCAAGTCCGCTTGGAATCCAAATGACTCATTATTTGTAATTCAAACGGACTTCAATCCAATATGTGACAAAAAATTTTAAAAAATAAAAAACATTGAATAATAAAGTATTTGAAATTATAAATTTACGAATAATTAAACGGTAAAACGGATTTGGAGATAGAGAAAAAATACCTCTACAATTTGTCTTCAAAATTTAGTAGCACCACAATTTATGGACTTTTAATAGAGTGAGTTTTCGTCTCTTTAAAGCTCTAATCGATGGATTTTTTTTTTGACTAAAATAATGGCGTTTGAAGGAATATTTGTTATTTTGCTCGTGAAGCTCGGTAAAGTATAATGGAGCATTAAATTAAGTAAAAAAAAGTTTTAATATAGAGAATTTGTCAGACGTTCGAATGTTTATTTTGAAAGTTTGTAAAAGATCAGAGTTCGAACTTCTAATTTCAAATTATTGACAATAACGACTCATTTGACTTTTCTTTGAGTCATTAAGCTACTTCGTTAAACTAAACCAACATTAGTTATTGCCTTTTTTTTTATATAAATAATTAATGAGTTACGCCAAATGAATAGTGCAAACAATAAATAATACAAAGCATGAATAATGTGTAATATTATTTAGTGAATAATTATCATTTAATCAAACAACCTTTAATATTGATCAAATAATATTTGGTAAACAATTAACATTATTTAGTACTGATTTCTTTTTCTAATATTTAGCACATTATTCAACTTACCAAAGAACAAATTTGATGTTCTTAGTCTTTTATTTACTTCCAAAATAGAAATTTTTTTTTTTTTACAAAAAAGAAAGAAATAAAATGTAAAAACCATTTATTCCAAGAAAGTCAACTGGTTAACTGGCAGTGGCGACAGGAGAAGACCAACATTGACTGATAGATGGCCCACCAGGAATCTGAGCAAGAATAGTAGTAACGATATTATTGCAATGAAGAAATGAAAATTTTCTTCTAGTGGAGAAAACCAACAAGATGCTGACACTTGGCTTTTATTGAATCAAGGAGAAAGCTGATGAGTGAAAGAAAAATAAAAAGTTACTTATTTAAGGGCAAATTTATAGGGGCATGTCAGGAAAAGAAGATTATGGTGGGCATTCAATTGGTTGTTAAAATTTATATCTTAAACCTCGAGAATTTATATTAATTTAACTATGACACCCTAAAAATTAAAATTAAGCCCCGTTAATTTTATGTATTAGGAGATGTACTGATAAAAATAAACCATGTCTAATGTCTTCCCCAAATTCTTAATTTACAGTTAAATCTCAATTAGTTTCTTAATTTTTAATTAGTTCTTGATCACTTACATCTTTAGTGAAAATTAAGAAAATTTAGATTATGCATAACCCTCGAAGGTCTTTTTTTTTTTGTGACCAAAATCCACATGTAGGAAATGATTAAACAACATTAACAAGAAAAGTCCTTTATACATACTTTTTTTTTGGCAGTAGAGTATTGTTGTAATCTTTGATTTCTCATTTTCAATATCATCACTTCATTCACCATTGGCAACTTTTATACATATTTTATCCTTCAATTCTATCTATAAGTATTAAAAAAAACATAAATAAATTTAGTTGAATTTTTTATGTATGTATCAAATAACTTTAAATATAATTTTACCATTAACATAATTAAAAAAACTTTAAAAGCTAAATATATTGGAATAGAAACATAATTGTAGTTGTTAAATTAAAAGTATTTCTCATTGATCAAATATTCTTATTAGCTTGACCTTTAAACGTTTTTCCGTACCATTATATTCATATACATTAAATCATTTAGTTTTATATTAGTTATATTAGTATGAATGACTTGTTACTTTTAAATCCACTTGTGGTCTAATATTTATAAGTAACATGCTATAGTATTTTTATACATATATTATTAATGCTTGTTACATAATATTATAAATTATATACAATTGTATTATTATTTATAAAATGCATAGTATGTTATTATATTTAGGTACATTTTGAATACTTATAATTTAGGTAATATTAAAGACTTATAATGTAACTTAGATAATATTATAGTCTCGTATACAATTATATTGCTAGTTAATAAATTATTACCTATAAAAAATACATGATATTTGTTATTAAAAAAATAACTTGCATAATACAATCACTTTTCCATATGTACGTTGTACGTTAATGAATTAATCAAATTCAAACTAAATTATCGAATTTGAATTTAATTAATTTTTTGATAGGTTCAAAGTAAAAAATGAAACTAATTAAAAGATTCAAACCCCTATACCAAATTTTAATTGATTTTATTAATTGATAAACCGATTTTTACATAAATCAAGAAGGTAGAAAAATCAATTATTAGTAGGTACTAGCCCATTTTTTTAATCAATAAGAGTAACATTCTAGATAAAACAATTCCTTGATGTTAAACATGTGCTATAAAGAAAAAGGAAAATAAAATAAGGTAATATTCCATGTCGTTTACTCTTGTATTCATCTAATTTGCAAGTCAAAATAATTTTACAGACAAAGAACACTAGAATTAAAAAAAAAAAAAAACAAATAGAATCGAGAGGTATTTCTTGATATCAATTCTTGTAGTATACAAAAAGAGTTCGCTGCTAATTAATGTTAGGTCCTTTGACTAGCTGAACCATGAAAGAGAAGCGAAGATTGATGAGCATTCAGTTGAGCGCTTTAACCTGCATCATATTAAATCAATAAATATAATGAAACTACAGACCATTGAGAGCAATAATAATAATAATAATAATAATATAAGAAGAAGAAGAAGAAACCCAGTATCAGGACGTTATTTTTCACAGAACCAACACATATGGTGGTAAAGTAGATTAACTTAATAAAATAACAATAAATAACATTGATACATTGATAAAATAACATTGGAATACTTTCCTATGTATAATTGCTTATGTTAACTGGTTATTGGAATACTTTCCTAAGTATAATTGAAAACCAATCACAAAGCAGCACAATGACTAAAAAAATTTTAATCTAAACTTCAACATGTAAACTTAATGGTCTTTTGATCACAGACATGTCAGGTAATTCTTGAAATTCTCAACAACAACAAAAAAATTATAGAAGATGAAATTGAAACGTATCTTATAGAATTTTAAATTAGACTTGTAAAGCATAGAAGATAAAATTGAAGTATACCTTATACCGATAATGAGTGAATATATGAAAAACAATCTATTGATACCGGATCAAATGACATAATTTGATCTTCCCTATCCTAACTCTCTATCATGTTTGTGGTAATAGATGGGTGTATGTACGGACGTGAATTAGAATGGACAGATAGGAATCCTTAAAGATTCCTTCCCATCATAGAGTATCCTCCGACCGAAGATTAGATCTAGTATTAGATATACCTATAAAATAGGTCTCTATTTTCTTCCAATACTATCTTGAATTCTATAATATCCAAATACATTTATATTTATATAGTCATTTGTCATTATTTAATGTGGAATATTATATTAATTATTATTTAGAATATTTGTGTGGTCATGAATCCACCATAAAAATATTCTAACATTCTCCCACTTGGAAAATGACCACAAAAAAGTAATAAAATGGATTCAAAGAGTGGCCACATTAATTTTTCAACTACATTTATCTTACGAAATTACCAGAATGGATCATAGCGGTTATATGTCAATTTGATGAATATACTCGCTTCCATGTATCACAATTCCAACAATTTAACATAGATAAATTTAAAAAGGAAGTAATGGATAGTGACAATTATGTCCACTAATGGTCCAAAATATCAATCCTATATTATATCCCATAACAATGTGCACAAGAAAATAGGAAATAATATTTTAACACTTATATGTCCAAATATGCAATATCAATAATAGCAAAAACCCTACGGAACTATGACATTCGCATAATCTCTTTGGCGCCAATGCCTTCACTAAGGGGTATTGCTCGTACGGACACCTTATAATTCATAATTCTTTAGAGAATAATGTGATATTCATTTCAATGTGCTTTAATCAATAAGGGCACTTATTTTTCTTTAAAGAAAATCAAAGTAAAAAGTCCCAACATAACATTATGGACTGAAATATCCTAAAATAGTCAAAAAATAACAACTTTAAAATGAGTTAATGAGTCTTTTATGAGTTACGTGATCAAATACAACTTAGCCAGCATTCTTAAGTTGTAACATCAATAATCATAATTCAAATATTAAATACTCATTAACTTCTATTACTACTTGAATGTTATTTCTAACTATTGAAAGTTTATGTCGATTTGTTTATTTTAACTCCCAACTTTTCATACATTCTTAATGAAAAGTATTGAAATAAAGATAAGAATTTTAAATGGCTTAAATCAAAATCGACTGGAAAATTTTAAGCCAAACAATAAATGTCTGTGATACAATTTCATAGCATTTAATGATATAATTCTAATATATAATATGAATAAATAATTTCACAAATAAAAGATTCATGTGATTCTTAAACTTTCAAGAACTCCTTTAGTGAAGGTCTTATGAGATAGTTCAATTATCATTTATATCCTATCTCTATCAATACCAATTACATGAGTGGTATTACATGTATTCTTCACTTAGTAATTGTTTACAAGAATTATTTATTCACCAAATATTTGCAAGAAATCTATTTTATATTAATTGACCAAATATAAAATATTCTCACTAATCTTGATGTACATCAAGTGACCAATTTCTTTCTTCTTAAACAAAATGAAGAATGATGTTACGAAAATATACACTATTAACAGGAAAATCAATTCAGTCTAAATATAAAATTCTTCAACTTGCAACTAAAATTAAATTCTCTTTTCAAATAATTATTGGATTGACACATGTATACATTATTTTGAAGACAATTATTTTCACATTCACTCAATATAGCTCTTAATCAAAATGAGCTATTGACGTCAATGACTATTAGCAATTAAATCTTTTGAACACTACCAAGATTATATGCTAATTTAATATCTTTCATTTGAGTTAAATGATTCCCCAAAAATTTATCTCTTTATCATTCAATATTACCGTGTGAGTCTCTTATTTTCTTTTATAATTCACATGAATCGTATAATAGAGACTATTTTAGGTAATATTAATAAGATTTTATCTTTATTTTGTCTATTAACTCAATATATATTCTTTATGACATAATACTAAAATGTCGAGTTTCTTCTGCTCATGACTTCTGAAAATACGGTAAAGTCATCTTTATGTATAAAATATATAATTAGACTTATATAAGTATACAACCATTTAACTAGAAATTTAATTATTTTCTTCTATAATTTTCTAACTCCCACTATTCTTGTAACAACTTAGTTCAGTGGGCATAACTATAATAGAGCGTTTCTTCATGTGATTTCTTAATGGAGTTATATTGAGATAATTATCAAAAAATCAAATTTATTTTGATAAATATTATACCTCAATTAGTAAAGTAGTTTAAGTAGTTCTCTTTATGTTTCAACTCCATAACTTGACTTAAATCACTTATTCCATATTGTTTTAAAAGAAAATTTTGTATTTCTAGTATTAACAAATTTTGAAGTGTGATAAAGACAATAAAAATTTAATCTTTTCGAGTTAATAATTTTGAAAATATTTGCTTATCACATTTTATTCAGTTTCGTTAGGTGTGGGTAATATACCTTCACATTAGTTGAATCTTACATGTAAAGATTTTGAATTTAATTTCTATCCATTCTATCGCATAAATAGAATGTTAAACAATTATGAATGCAATCATGTTAAAAATATGCACAACGTATTTTACAAACGTCACTCAATAAGAATACACTTTAAGTTATAATTCATTTGTTTTTCTTGTTACAACTAGTTCACCAAAATGTGCTAGTTTTTAATCAAGTATTATTGTGAATGCTTCTTAATCAAGGAACCATGCATTAAAGACACTCGAATCATCCCATTATGTGTAAATTTTTATTATATTCTCTACCTTTTCCACCTTCATATATCTTTATTTCTTGTATGAATTTTTTTTTTTTTTTAAATAAAGTGCTTTTACTTTATTAACCAAGAAATAGAGATAAAACAATTTTACATGGTTATCAAGTAATGAGATAAATATCTCTTAACCAAATATAGAAGATAAAGAATAATGCGCATAATAATATGTTATGACAACAAGTATATAAAACTCTTTTTGGCACAAGTTCATATTCTTGTGTAGTCTACTTTCTTGTATGTAATCTATACAAGAATTATATAATTAGTAAAGGTCAAAATCTTTAGGTGTTTATAATTTACTAACACGTACAATATTTCTCTTAGGAGATATCTTTTAATCTCATATGCCAAAATTTAAAGAGTTTTATGGTATACATATGTAGTGCCGATATATTTATATATCAACAAGACAAATGTATATTTACTTAATTTTTTTTTATGAGTAATAGCTTGTCACTTATCTATTTTTTAAATGCATCATTTTCACTTGATAGATACTTTCTTTAGCATTAATATGTTTCCTTCATATTTGGAAACTATACATATATTGACTATGAATTATTTGACAAGAATCAATTCATCTAACATTATAAAATTCTTAACATACATAAAGGGATTTTGAGTTATTTCTTAACACAAGATTATCTTTAATCACAACGACACTTGTCTTTATGGTCATATTTCTTTATGAAAAGATAATTATCCTTGTTCGCATTTCTACATTAATGAATCATAACAGAAATTTATGAATCTAATTTCTCTATTTTAACCTCTTTGCCCCTCTTTCAATACACATGATTAATATTCAATAATAAACCAGAATAGTTTTTTTTTTTTGAATGTATATTGTAAAGTTGGAATGGTTAAAACTTTCAAGACATAATTAATAATGAAATGCACAAAAATTACTCTCAAAATCTCAACTTTGTGGGATTTTAAAATGACATCAATTTGTCTCTTACCTTAATAAATAAAATTATGCACACTCCATCAATAATTAAATGTCAAATTTAAAATCTATCAAGGGTGCTATCTAAAAATCCACAATAATTTCTCAATTACTTTCATGAGAATTTGGATTTTAGGATATCAACATTAATGAGAATACAGGACTTAATGAGCATCATATAAAAATAGAATACTCCCACCAGTAACATATAAGCACAAAATGTGCACCATAATTATGAAGAGAAGACATACATTTAGTCATCATAAGAACAAACAATAATCCTTGAATTATAAGTAAGAGGATAAACATGACTTGTATAACAAAGATCAAGACATAATGATACTAATCACATATTATGAAATTTGAATCAAAATATCATGAATTTAAATATCAAATTCAAACTAGTAAACTAAAACAATAAATCAAAGAAATAATCCTCACCTTTGGGCATAGGAAAATTTCTAAGTATCTAAATTTCAATTTATTGTCTTATTTACCAAACCAATTCAAGTATTTTTATCAAAATAGTATCAACAGACGAGTAATTTATTGCATCATCGTATCCCACCTTTAAGTTGAAAAACGACATACCAGTGATTCACTTTACAAGTAAAAAGCAATTATTCACTTAAAACTATAATAGAGAACTATGATCGTTTGGGCAACTCTACAAGTGAGTAACAATAATTCACTTACGAGAGAAGTTATATACCTTTAGGCAAATATAACCACTCATCCATGATTACAGAAAATGTAATATCTTTGGGCAAATTATAATTCTATAACCATGATTATCCATAAAAGTGAATAACTCATTAATAAATTTCATCATAATTAGGTCACTTTGATGACAACTAATTAATCATTACTTTTATGTTAATGCAAGTTTTTTAATTTAGATTACCCAAAATTATTTATATAGCTCCATATAAAATAATTTTGAATCTTTCATGGAGAATACTTTTATATCGAACTCCCATGCAATATACATTTATATGAGCTCTATATAATTTGAATATTTATATACAAATTATAATACTTAATATTTGAAAGTACACTTATCTCAAAATGTTTACATACCAATAATTGATATATCAATAAAACACATAATGGTATATAGAATATCAGTCATATAGTATATCTTTAATATAAATAAGACATGAAACACAATTTGTCCAAATAACATATGGAAGCTCTCTGTTTGCTCCCATTTTCATGGTTTGATACGACTATAAGACTTGTAACTATCTGCCACAAAAAAAAAATCTTGAAGTATTAAAAGGTTGCTATGAATTCATTTGGAGGAGTTCTTGGTTACTCACTCTGCAATGTGGAGTAGGTATGACAATCGTTAAAACAACTTAAAAGTAAGGGAGTCCTATTACTTTTTAATCATCTAACGGCATGCAATACTCGATCCGCAATCTATCACTTTTCAATCATTTAACGACCTACAATACTCACTTCATATTACGAATTTAGTATATGCAAATGCGGAGTGAGTAACAAAAACTTTTCTATTCATTTGTTAAACACAACATAATGAATTCATTTGTTCTGAACATAAGTCTAGACAATCCAAACAAAACTTATTACTGTAGGTCCCATATGATCAATAGGAAGCAAAGGCATATATATGCACATAATGAGAAAATGTCACTGACATTTTAAAAAGAAGCACACAGCAACAAAGACAACTACGAAAACCATTTGTCCAAAAGCTAAGAAAATAGTTTAAAAAAAAAAAAAGAATGTGATTTATTCCCCCGACTCTTACTAAAAAATAAATTCATAGTTTCTCACTTGAGCAGCAGATAGACAACAATTCCTTATTTCAATTCCATTTCTTTGCCCCAAAAAAAAAAAAAAAAGTGAGAATTTGATCGTTTTTAATCCAATACTCAAAATGTACAATCCCAATTGAGTTCATCTTTAAATAAAAGAGAAGAAAATCGAAAAAGCATCAACTTTGGCCATCAGACTAAAATGCGAAAAATCCAATAACCTTCACAAATAGTATAAAGTTAGGATTATAAGCCCCGTTGTGTGATTTCCCCTCTCGCTCTTCTTCACTCTCAAGAGGCTAGAATTGAGTGATTTACCCTTTTTACCCTTGTCGGTCAAATGATACCCCAGATCCAACTGTCGCTTTTTATTGCAAGCGGATTTATTTTACGGATGGAATTTCGTTTCTTCGATCGTTAGAAGGAACCATGAAATTTCTTCACTATATATGCATCCAAATTTGCCATATTCCCCCAACAAATTTAGCTTTTAACACCTCAAAAAAAATGTCCAGAACCAACCAATTATCTTCCCAAATATCCTTTCAGATATTGACCATGCTCTTCTTCACCTTACCGTTTCATGGCAACTCTCAAACTAACCAAGAACAAACCATTCTACTTAAACTCAAGAAGCATTGGTTGAATCCGCCCTCACTTTCCCACTGGACTTCTTCATCAGACCACTGCACCTGGCCAGAAATCACCTGCACAAATGATTGATGATGGTTCAGTAACAGCAATCAAACTCCACAACTACACAATCACTGAAACAATCCCTCCATTCATATCCGAATTCAAGAACCTCACAGTTCTTGATCTCGGATACAATTCGATCACTGGATTCTTCCCAATAGTTCTCTACAACTGTTCAAACCTCCAACATCTTGACCTGTCTGAAAATTTCTTCATTGGCAAAATTCCTGATGATGTTAACCGGCTCTCGCCCCGGCTCGAGTACCTTAGTCTTGAAGCCAATAATTTCAGTGGAGACATCCCTCCAGCTATTGGGAAGTTAACAGCCCTTAAAAGCCTTTTTCTCACACAAAACTGCTTTAATGGTTCTTTCCCTTCAGAGATTGGCAATTTGCTGAATCTTGAAGAATTGGTTTTGAGTAGTAATGAATTTGCACCACGGGCTATACCCTCCAGCTTTACTCGGTTGACGAAGTTGAGGAATTTTTGGATGACTGGAGCAAATTTGATTGGAGAGATCCCACAAGAGATCATATTGGCGACATGAAAGCTCTGGAATTCCTGGACTTATCAAACAATGGCCTGATTGGTAATATCCCTGGTGGGTTGTTTCTGCTGAAGAATTTAAGTACACTGTATCTTTACAATAACAGGTTGTCAGGGTCGATACCTTCTCCGGTGGAGGCCTTGAATTTGAAGGTAATTGACTTATCTGGTAACAAGTTGACTGGGAAAATACCTGATGATTTTGGAAAATTGGAAAAGTTAACAGGGTTAGCTCTGTTTTTCAACGAACTATCAGGTGAAGTACCGGTTAGTATTGGCAAGTTACCAGCATTACAAGACGTTGGACTGTTCTATAACAATTTATCAGGCGAGTTGCCACCGGATTTTGGAAGAAACTCTATGCTCAGGACCTTCCAGGTGGCCTCCAACAATTTTGTTGGAAATTTGCCAAAGGATTTATGTGCAAATGGAGCGCTAATCGGTGTGGTTGCCTTCGACAACAATCTTACTGGAGTGTTACCACAATTCTGATAGTCATCTCTTGGGAAATGTGACAGTTTGGTGGTTGTTCGGGTTTATGGTAATCGACTTTCAGGCCGAATTCCAGATGGCTTGTGGACAGCAACGAATTTAACAACGTTGATGGCAAGCGATAACTCGTTTACTGGCCAGCTACCGGGCAAAGTTGCATCGAATTTGTCCATTCTTGAGATCAGTAATAATCAGTTTTCAGGTGAAATTCCATCAGGAGTGTCCTCCTGGAATAATTTGAGGGTTTTTAAGGCAAGCAATAACCTCTTAAGTGGTAAAATTTCTCAAGAGTTGACTTCTCTTCCGGAGTTGACAACACTTCTGCTTGGTGAAAATCAGTTTTCTGGGAGTTTTCCACCAAGAATAGTATCATGGAAGCGGTTAAACATATTGAATTTTAGTAGGAACCATCTTTCTGGCCAAATTCCCGCCGCCATCGGTTTTTTACCGGTCCTTAATGATTTGGACTTGTCAGAAAATGAATTTTCTGGTGGAATTCCGCCTGAAGACATTGGGACTCTGACGCTAAACTCCCTCAACTTCTCTTCCAATCGCCTCTCTGGTAGAATCCCTGATAAGTTCGAAAATGCAGTTTTTGAGAAAAGCTTCTTGGACAATCCTGGTCTCTGCTCAAGAAATCCATCATTAGGCCTCAACGGCTGTCCTTCCAAGACCTCCAAGGCAAACAAGCTTTTTTTGAAAATTATTGCAGCTGTTTCAAGTATAGCTGCTGTTGGATTAGTTTTATTATACACATTCTTCTTTATCAGGAGCTACAGAAAGAAAAAGACAGTAATGGATTCCACATGTAAATTAACCTCATTTCGGAAGTTGAATTTCACAGCATCAACTCTTTTATCGAGTATGACAGACAGCAACATGATTGGAAGTGGAGGATCAGGAAAAGTTTACCGTGTTCCAATTGATCGTTCGGGTGGATATGTTGCTGTTAAGAAGATTTTTAATAGCAAAAGGTTGGATGAGAAGCTTGAGAAAGAATTTCTTGCAGAAAATGCCTGTTGAGATTTTAGGCAGTATTTGCCACTCCAACATAGTGAAGTTAATGTGCTGTATTTCAACTGAGAACTCAAAGTTACTTGTTTATGAGTACATGGAAAACCATAGTTTGGATCGTTGGCTTCATCGCAAGAGGAGCTCATCTATGAATACAGGCTCAGTCCACCATATCATCCTAGAATGGCCTAAAAGGCTGCAGATCGCAGTTGCAGCTGCAAGAGGGCTATGTTATATGCACCATGATTGCTCACCACCTATTATTCACCGAGATGTGAAATCAAGCAACATCCTGCTAGATTCTGACTTCAATGCAAAGATTGCGGATTTTGGTCTAGCCAGGATGCTGTTGAAGGATGAAGAGCCTAACACAATGTCAGTTGTGGCTGGCACCTTTGGATACATAGCTCCAGGTAAAAGGTTTCGTATTTTGTTGAAGGAAAATCATTTCCAAGACCACTTCATGAGATCGAGCCACGTGGCGAAATCATATTATATTACCTGAACACCTGATTTTAAATACTTGGTTAGATTTTACTTCATTCACGAATCTATCTAAGGACACATTAGTAATTTTTGTCCCTAAATCACTTTGTATAGAAGTACTATTTGTTAAATTCATTTGTTATTACTAGTTTAAAGTCCTCTAGGACTTATGTTTGTTCATCTATCTTGATAATGAAATGCAGAGTATGCTCGAACAAGAAGAGTGAATGAGAAGATTGATGTGTATAGCTTTGGAGTCATCCTCTTAGAACTGGTGACCGGAAAAGAAGGCAACGAGGGAGATGAGAATTCATCTCTTGCAGAATGGGCGTGGCGCCACTTTGAAGAAGGAAAACCAATAGATGATGCCTTGGATGAGGATATTAAGGAGCCATGTTATTTAAATGAGATGATCAACGTTTTTAAACTTGGTCTTTTCTGTACTGGTTCGGTTCCCTCGAATAGGCCTTCGATGAGGGATGTTTTGCAAATCCTACTTAAGTCTGCTCCTTCACTGGCACTTCAACAAAAGAATGGCAGAAATGAGTCTGATGCTGACCCCCTCCTCAACAACTCTAGGCGCAAGAGATCGTTGATCGAGGAAGATGGCAATTTTGACTCCATGGTTTGATGAAATTTTGAAAAATTTACTTCAGGTGATTGATCCACAAAAATTGGGAAATAAATGAAGTTCTAAAGAAAAGAGCAGAAGTAGGTCACACTCACGTAGACAACTCAAACTTGGACAAGTTTTTAAACCAGGTCACATAGAGTGTAAGAAGTTCACGTGGCATAAGTACATATACATACCATATAGAATGTTTAGATCAGCTTAGACTAGCACTATAACAACGTTGAAAGTGTGCTCAAACAATCAAACTGGGCAAACTTAAATGTATGTGTATAAATGGAAACTATTATAGCTAGCATTTTCAGAGTTTAGAAGTTACTACTGCAACAAACTTGTACAGGCAACAGTGGCTGTTAGTGCTGCTGCTGCTGCTGCTAAAAAGCAGCATTAAGCTTTCTGCTATTTGCTGATCAATAAACAAGCTGAAATTAAGGCATATTCAGAGTTTCAGAGTTCAGATCATTTGCTGGAAAAATGAGTTAATATTTTTCATTTAGTACTTATTTTGCTCACCTCCTCCAATTAATTTAAAAAGTAATCTTGAATGCCCAAATTTATTGCCTAGTTCACCAGCCAATAATCTTACAACAGTGCCTCGGGACACCAAAGTCACCAAAAAAAAAAAAGAAAAAAAGAAAGAGAGAGAGAGATTGGCAAGAATATAAAAACATTGTCTCGGTTGTGGGCTAATGAGTCAATACCCTAGAGGTACATCGGTCCATGGCTCAGCTTAGAGCTCCAATAGACGATACATTAAACATTTTCCTGGAAGATCTCACCATTTTGCTGCGGAATTAGAAAGGCTGCAATTGTTCACATACCAGGATCAAGACTCCTCTGCTTGGAGATATTGCGAATGAGAGGCAGCCAGAAGGGCAGCCCCAATGCCAGAACCATCTGGTAGGGTGTCATTTGAATGGATGATTGAAAGATTTTCATAAGCATCTCCCAACAATTCCTGAAGAGTGCTCTCCATACAATTTCTGAATTTTGTGTAGTGCTGAAAAAGTCCCCCATCCAAAGCTACAACTGACTTCTGCTTCTCGCCCTCCTTTATTGTATCTCTTCCCAATTTTTTAAGAATTCCTAGGATCCCAGCAGCAGAAAGGCGTGCTCCACGTGAGGCAACAATATCACACAGTTTCACAATTACTTTCCGTAATTTCAACGAGGAATTAGGTATCTGTCATCAGGAAAGGAGATTTTAAAATAATACAAGTTTATGTTCAGCCCAATACTAAATCATCTTCAAAATGTCTATTGAAATGCTTGTCAATGTACATAAAACGTGAAAAGCCAAATTCACTAGTTATCAATGAAATGAACATGCACTTAAAGAGCTTAATTTTATTTCTGGATGCCTGAAATTGCACCTCTAGAATATCCTTTAGCTTGCTGCCAACCACTTTGAGGTACCATCAGAAGATGTGTCATGATGCATCGCAGACAAGTCCGGGGTCCTGCAAAACAAGTGTTTCATTGCTTTAGAATACTTAAGTGAAAGATTAAAGCAATTTTTTACAAATGCAGAAAGTCTGTAAACCATGGCTCATTGTCAAACATTTCAATTCCATAGCCCCAAAAATGAATTTTAAACTAGGAGACTAAGAAAAAATGTTCAGAAGATACCTAAATGTAATGTAAACATCAAAATCGTATAGCATACCTCAATATGAATGGAATTTTTAGTTTTGACGGGACGGTATCACCAAAAAAGCCAGCTTCTTCTGCCATCCTGCACAATACTCTACGAACAATTTCCCCAAGATACATTCCCGATATAAGCTTCTCAAAAATCTGCATCAGTTAACTAATGATTATACATTTAAATCACATATGCATCCAGATCATCCTCAAAACAGGCAAAATCTAAACAGCTATAAAGTGGCATTTGACCTGTTCCCCAGGGTTTAAACTATCATTTGCATCGAGACTTTGATCATACTCCGTTAGTGGAAGATGTGAAGACCGGAAATTACCCCATTCCATGTTGATTACCTTAAAAAATTAATATCAACAAGACATTACTTCGGTGCAGAGACAAAATAGGGAAGATAGAAATTAAGACACTGGAATTAAACTGCATGAGAAATTTTGGGGATGCCAAGTGCAACCATCTCTCCTGATTTGGGCAAAAGACCATGCCACTTTGGAATTGCATGTGCCCGCTCGACATATGCTGCATTAGTTCCAGTGCCCAGTATAACAGCAGCAATGACATCTGGGTTGTTGTATCGACCTCCTGCTAGGGTACCAACCGTATCGTTGACCTACAATAGTCCAGCAAGATAAAATTTTTGTATACTAGGGATTTCACCTTTGAAATTATGAAATCCTACCAGGCGCAAACCAGAAAAATGACTATCTGTACACACACACAAAAAAAAAAAAGGAAATGAAAAATGGATTGATAGAGACTCACCAAAGACAGCCACACGCATATCAAGGCCAATCCTTTCCATTGCTTTTGTCAACTCTCCCACAACATCCTGTCCAACCTATTCAAATGCCAGCCAAAGTACAACACACAACAGAGCATAAGAATGCAGGAACATGAAGATACAAAAAACACAATCACTAAGCCTTGTGTGTATATCTACAGAATATCACGAAAAATGACCTCACAAAGTCATTCGAGTGTTCCCAATCATTGGATGAGAAGAAACCGATTATTCATGAGATTCACCACTCAAGTGCATCCAATCATTAATTCACAAGAAACAGTTGAGGACTTGGAAATAGACAAGTTCCTTGGCAATTGGTGCCTGAATTATCAGATGGGGAAACAGTTTCTATTTCTATGACGGAATTGTGGGCAAATTTGTCAAATGCCTTAACACGTTTGAAACTTCCCAGGTTTGGAAAGTGAAAGAAACAGGAGAAAGATACGAGAGGGAAAAAGAGTGAGAAATCAATAAGTTAGAATTTTTTTTCAAAGTTTCCATGGCAGAGAAGCAATGAAAAAATTGAGAAATGGTGATTAAGAAGCAGTTCTCCAGTTAGGTCACTTCTCTCTATTAAAATAGTTCTCCTCATTGGTCACTTTGACCAGTGAGGCTTACTCCAAATCAATTAGGAAGAAACTACCTCCCCAAGCGAATATAAACTTTCAAATCATATCTGACCATCTATTCGGTGGCATGACCACTCGTTTAGTTAATCATTTATTTAATCCAAATGAACACAAAAATTGTGAGATCTATTTTTTTTTTTTGGTTTTCTTTGCATATAAACTTTGAAATGTCAACAGAGGACAAAATACTTTTTGCTATTTACAGGTGTAAAAAACAAAAATAATTTCCGAAATAATAGTTTTGCTTTCAATATCCTCAAAGAACTCAAATTCCATTGGACTATGTTCATACTGCATATCATGATGCATCTGTATTCAATGATACAAAAGAATTAAACAATGTCGGATACTAACCGTATCTTTTTATTGAGAAGCCTTTTGTCCATTTGATAAGAGTTCCAGATGCTATAGATAATTGCCGAACTGGGAATGAAAAGGTGAAACCAAGTTCCCGTTGCCTACCAGGTGGAAGACAAATATCTTCACCTTCTGTAGCCACAAATTTTGCCAGTGCAGCAGCAATAAAATCAAATAATGCCTGAAAGAAGCCGAGTTTTGAGCTTCAGTAAATAAAGCAGCGAATGAGCATTTACTAAGATTGCTATTATCAAAACTTACTTCTGATGAACCAACCATCAAGTGTGGAGGAATTGAGACCTCTTTAAATTCTGGTTTGACCACAGGATTTTCACTCCCACCTAACTGCACACGCAGTACACGGAAGTTTGTACCACCGAGATCCAAGGCATAAAATAACCCTTTCTCACCCCTTTAAAAAAAGGAAAAAAAATGAATGTCATTGCATCATTAAGCTTTAGCGAATTTGGCTCATAACAAAAATATATGAGGAGAACATACTTATTTCTTTGTAACAATTACAGAAAAAGGTATACATAAACAAATAGAATTACAGCTGTCAGCGGTAATTTGCAGGAAAGTGTTTGTGCTTCAGGAATATGTTAGATACACACAACTTGGTTAAGTATCAAAGATTACTAAAGATGTTTGCTACTAGTTATCTTCACATTGCTTGAAAATAATCGAAAGAGTGCAATCATCTTCCTTCTTTATGTACCCTAAATGTATGTATAGGAGGGCAAATGCAAAGAATTACAAAAACCTTGTCCCCACAGCAATTACAGGACAGAGAGCCTAACTTCCCATTTTCATCTGTCTTAAGAAAAAGTTTAGTTCCTAAGGTGCATTTCTTATAGTACATCTCTCTTTGAAGTAATAAAATTGGATGATGTTCAATATTTTATTCTTTACACGCAGTTCAAAAGAGAGTATAATCTTTTCTCCATATGTTAAACAAAAACTTGTCATTGTTGGGCCTAGTTATATTTATGAAGGAATTATACCTCACATTTAAGAAAGTAAGGAAATTATAACTGTCTGATTTAAAAAGCTCCAGAAACTACCACTCGTTCAGGGTGGAAAAAAAAATTTGTTCAGTGTTCATAAATTAGTTCTTTTATACTTGCTAGATGTTTGACTTAGATATTTCCATAAACAGAATCAAGAGAATAAAAAAAAAAAATTCTTTTTTCTTTTCTGAGTTTTTTTTTTTTGTGTGGGGGAGAGAGGGGGGTTGTTAAAATGTGCACATAAAAGTTTCCAGTATGAGGTGACATGATTAAGAAAAAATCTACAAGATAAGTAAGGTAGGGAAGGGAGAATTAATGAACAGAAAAAAAGGTAATAAGATACCCACATGCAAAAAGGTAAATGGATGAGATCAAACATAGGCTAAGAGATGCTTATTTAACATAACAGGGAAGAGGAATAGAATGTGCATTCGGCTTATAGATACAAGGATAACTGGTACTCCATAAAGTGCTAAAGCATAACAGTTTAAGCTTTTAGTAACATAAGTGAAAACTGCTTTACGAGCAAACAGAATATCCTTTTTTCTTGTTTCCATTTTTTCTTTTTCTGGGTTAGAAGTCAGTATACAACTCATTTTTCTTTTCTGGGTTACAAGTCTGTATAAGCTGCTGAGTGGAAATTTCATTTAAGCAAATACAACCAGGTCCAGATTCCTACAATTTTGGTGGACCACAAAAAGCACCCACCAAACTATGAGAATTTAACTTGCTTTTGTGCATCAAAACAAAGACGACCATGCGAAAACATCATTTTAATGAATCAGGGGACTCCATTTCAAGAGTTAATTCAATACATAGGGTAAGAAGGAAGAAATAAATCACAGCAACAATTACAAATCTTCCTCAACTGAATCCAAACCAAATCATCCCTTAATGACCCAGTAAGTAATATTCAGGATATCCATGAAAATGAACCTTGTAACTTTTACGCAATTCCCTCATGAAAGCACCTATTCCACAGAATATTTAATGGTACTATTTAATCAAACAACTTGTCTTAATGCGAATTATGGATATCATTAGTTAAGACCACATGGAATGCATTAATGCGGACAGTGGACATACACGTCGATCTAAATCATGTGCAAACGTGCTTAAATAATTAAGCCCTGTTCTATTTGTGTGAAAAGGAAATGTTTTTCTCAGAGATACCATTTCTAGCTTTGCAGATTTGTATCAAGACTCATCATTTACCGCTATAATCAGTAAATGGATCACTAATATCTCACTTAAAACAATCCGAATTTCACCAGAATATACTAACCAGTTAATTATCACCTAAATTAAAAAATCCTGATAAATTTACCAAGTAAAAATTTAGACCCCTGTAGTAACTCAAGAACAGCTCAAAGTAGACTTATATAATCAGAATATACTTCAAAAAAAAAAAATTCAAAACAGGAAGAATACCGAAAAATACAAGTCAATTAAAATAAGTGGTAATAAAAATGGATGGATCATCATTACCCGGTGGGGAGATTATCAACATAGCTGATAAGCATCTTAAGTTTACTGCCACCTTCAGAAGCAAGACCGGCGTGCATCTCGACGGTCATAGCGTCGGCGACCTGCCGGAGCTTAGCTGAGGGGTTCCCACACTTGTCCTCCAGCTCCTTAATTATCGCCATAGCCTTAGCCCACTTCCCCAAGCTCTTCATACGATTCCTCACCACCAGCGCCGCCACCGCGCAAGCCGCCGCCGCACAGACCACTGCCGCCGTCACCGCCACCTTTCCCATTTCCCAATAGAACCACTGCACAAAAATAGAAATCCAATTAACTAATAAAGTTGGTAGCTTTAATTAACAATTTCCGCTTTATTAGAAATAATGATCTTTTGCATGCGCGCATTTTAATCGTTGCGGGCTTGTCTCAGAGAGATTAGAAGAAGAAAAAATCAAGAGGATTTTTTTTTTAAAAAAAGAAATGATATTTGTTTTTGTTTTTGTCTTTTTCTTTTTAAGGTTGGATATAAATATTACTAGTAGTACTATAATTGTTCTAACGTTGCAAATGAAGAGGACTAACGAGAACAGAGTACAGAGAAGACATTATTACATATTTGGTGTATATCCCAACTTTGTCGTTGTGCATTGGCTGAGGGTATTTTAGGCTTAGTTCGGGAGTATAGGATAGAAAAGAACAGAAGGGAAAATTTTAAGTAAGGAGAGAAGAGAAGTGAAAATGAGTAATTTAATGTTATTTGGAAGTTTGGGAAAGAAGTGAAAAAAATTAAGATTTATATAGAAATAAATGATTGTATTAATTTTTTAAAGATAGTGTTGGAATTTTAAAAATGTTTATAATAGAGTTTTTTAGTTTCTTTTCTTTGCTTCTAAGGAAAACTTTTAATAACATGCAAGGATGTAAGTCTCTTCCATTTTCTTTCATTTCTTTTTCTCCCAAACTCCTAAATGAAAGAAAGAATATACTTTTTCAGTTTTCCAGTTTTCCAGTTTTCCGTCTTAATTATTTTATTTCGAAACAAAAGTAGTGTCAATGTCCTTTCCATTTCCTTTCATTTCTTTCTCTAGATGCTCCTCGAACTCCCAATAAAGAAAAAAAAATATACTTTTCCTTCTGAATCATTTTCTTTCTCTTATTTTTCTTCGAAACAAAGACAGTGTTAAAATAATTCATGTAAAAAGTAACAGTTCAATTCAAACGACTATTATTTATAATTTCAATAATACTATAATTATTTAAATTTAAACTATTAAAAAAATTTCATTTACAAGAAAATAAGAAAATAAACGACTTACGCTTTTTCTAAACTTTTTTATTAAAAAGAAACGACGAGTAAGAAGGAGTAAGATGTTAATATTGATTTATGTGTTTGTAGTAATAGATAATGAGAGTTTATCAAATAAGTAAGTTTAATTAAATTTTTAAAACATTAAATGCACATGCCAATGCTTCTTTTAGTTATGCATGAAAATAATTGGGGAGTTTGAATTTGCAGAGGCAAAAGTCAACTCGATCACATCTTAAGCGTGGCATCTATGACCAGTCAATATTGTAGTTAAAAATGTTTAAAAACTGGTAACTAGCAAATTTGACGAAAAACAGCAAGCTGTTTTTGAGGGAAAAGTTGCGGGAAGATTGATGCTTGAATCTTAGGCAACGGACTCTAATAGTAATTGATATATGCAATTTTTTTATTGATATTAGTCGGGTTATTTGCAATTTACCTTTTTAAACTTTACTATAATAACCAGTTTGTAAACTTTCAATTGTAGTAACATTTTATTATTTTCTACCATCAATATCTAAAACATTAATTCATAAAATATTACTTTAAGGACAATTTCAGAAAAAAAAAAAAAATGAAAGACAAAAAAAATATATACATAAAGTGCATCTATAAAAAGTAACAAAAAAATGATGTTACTAGAACTGGAAAAAAAATTAAATTTGATCAAATATTCAAAATTAGGAGTCAGTGATTCACTATTATTTCATCATTTGAGGTAGGGGTGGATCATACGGGGTGGAGAGAGGCAGCCGCCCACAAAATATTCAAAATTATGTTTTTTCTCCCTTTAAAATTTTTTAAATTTCAGAGAAAGTACAAGGAAATAGTTTTCTAAAGTAGATCGTAGAATTTTTCGTATTTATATAGTTTATTCCCTAAGAATTTCGAAAATATATTATTTTTCTTGATATTTTTTAAAATTTTCAATAACTCCCTTTAAAAAAATTAAAACTTTATCTAGTAAAATTTTATAAAAATTATAAAACTATCTCTATAGATAAATATATATATATATTATTCACACAAATGCTCTCCCAAAATTCAACTCCAGGTCCTGATTTGAAGTAACTTGGCAAGTGAGGCTTAATTTGTAAATCATTTATCAGTAAAGAATTGGATTTACATTTTGATATACGCTATTAATCAACATTATCTAAGAATCTACTTAATCGTGAATCCAATCCTAATTACTAGTATAAAATTCATTGTCTTTTTTTCTTTGCAAATTAATTAGTTGATCACCATGTTCATCTATTTAACTTTGTATTCTTTTTCGATAAATACGTAACAATTGAACTTATTTTTATTACGTATTCCTTTTTTTGAGAAAATTTTCAGTATTATTTTTATTATTTTTGGTTGGTATATACAGATTAAATTTTTTTATTAAATTACATCAATTTTACAAAAAAAAAAAATAAATAAATAAAATTAAAATGACTAAAATACTCTTTTATATTAATATCCTAACTACATACTCTTCTTGCCATTAATGCTATATTAAGGGTAAAAATTAAAATATATATATATATATACCATTTAATATTTTTTTAATTTCTTAAATAAATATTTAAAATAAAATAACTAACGTAACAATTATTTTAAAATAGAACGAGTGATAACTAGCGCCAACTTGGAAACATATAAAGTCAATATAAATCCTCATGCATGAGGTGATGGGAGCTGCGAAATCTAATTAAAACCGTCCAATGTGCTGCAAAATCCGAAATTTCAACCAAAACAACTTGCAGTGAACAAATACTAGTATGATAGTATAAGAATTTTCTTTTGGAAGAAAATAGAAGGCGGGACATGGTATCGGCCCTTTGGAAAATTGCATGCGAGTTTTGACTGGCAAAACGTAAATTGAAATACCAGCAGCACAAAGAAGTTTCTTTACGTAACATTTATAGTAGCAATTAATGGTCCTTAATTTGGTCATAGTGAGTTAATGATTTGGTCAAGCTATATCTCTTTCTTAAACTTAGCAAACAAAAAAAATAAAATAAAATACTCTATCCGTGTCAGAATAATAAATCATTACAAATTGTCTAAAGTGACAGTTAATTTGAAACGCAAGGAGTAATAGTTTATGAAAAATAATTTACAAAACCACAATTTTAAGGGTGCTTGGTTCACATATTGGAATTGAAATCATACATGAATAATATGTATAGATTTTGTACAACAGAATCATTCAAATAATCGGTGTTTGGTAAACATTTATTGGTATGGGTATTATATTTAAAAATTATTATTATTATTATTGTTATTATTATTATTTAAAAAAAAAATCATCCTTAAATTGTTAAAAACTTCCATTGGAGCTTTGTCTCTGTACACATCCCCCTGGAAGAGGAGAAGGAGAAAAGTTTTCCCTTATTGCTGTAGGAGTGAATAAGATGAAAGTGGGGTAGAGAAGAGGGAAAGGGGTTGGGGGTTGCGGGCGGAGGGGGAGAAGGACGAAGGGATTGGGCCTGCGGGATGAGGGAAGCAGAGAGGAGGGGGAAGAGGGTGGTGGAGGAGAAGGAGGAGGAGGGCAGGGTGAGGACAAGGAAAAAGAGGAAGATGGGGAGGGAGAGGAGGAAGAAAGGAAAAAATAATTTTTTTTGATTTTTTTTTTTTTTAAAATTTTGAAAGAATCAAATTTGGTAATCATCGAAACTTTCCCAATTTAGTTGGGTTTTGGAAGTTGCTAGACTTTGGATTTTATTCCAAAAATTTCAATACCCATAGTCGTTAATCAAGCATTAGCTATGGTAATGAATTCAATTTTTAATTCTCATACCCTATTTTTAAACACCCTTTAGAATAACTTACCAACACCAATCTACGTTGTAAAATTTTATTGAATCACCAATTTTGTTTTTAGATCATTAATCAGATTTTGTTCGTTCTATTTCTAATTTAGTGACACATTAATAACTTTGTCATTTTTTATATATGTGCTGGTTTGTTTCATGGGAATTAGACCAAGGCAAATACTTAGGTTAACATGATTTTTGAACCCTTTTATAGATTTTATAGTGTGAATTAAATTTTATAAAAAATATGACATTAATTAATATAAGTAAAATTTATAAAATTAAATTTTAATCACAAAAGATCAAATATCAAATCTATCTAAATATTTTTTTTCATGGTCTTATCATAAGATAGTTGGACTTGGCGGCTACTCCATTCCCCCATCCTCATCCTTGCCTAAATGAAATGGAAAATACTTAAATAGATCTGATATTTGGTTTCACTTATAAATTTTATGGTGTGGATTAAATGTTATGAAATTTATGACATAAACTGATGTAAGCAAGATTTTATAAAATTTAATCTTGATTGCAAGGTTTACAGGTGAGATCAAAAATCAGATTTATGGTAGTATTTTCCAAATGAAATACCTAGGCAGAAATTTCAAAATTTTGAAGTACGATGAAAAGAAGAATCCCAGACAAAAAATGAAGTTCATGATCTCTCATCTGACACATCCCATGATCCTTATAAATCAGACCCGACCACTTTGTAGTTTGTTTTATTATTGTACACAGTATTTGAAAATTCTACCAAGTTAGATGGTGAAGTTGAAATCCTAATTCTCCCCATAAATTTTTTGCAAGATAAAGGCAAAAATAACAATTATTACTAAATCATGGAATAAATTTTTCGAACTTTTATAGAGTGAATGGAGATATACGTATCTTATATAACTAACTTCCAGAAAATAACTTTCATGATATCGAAACCTATGCCAAAATCACAACCTGAGCATCTTTACTGGCAACAAGAAAGAAAATACGGTATGAAAATTTAATTGTGTTAATTGGATGGTTTTGCTGCTTAATAGTGTGCGACCTAACATCATAAGTATAGTCCCATCAAATCAATGAACTCTAGTCCATTCAATTTATTGATGCTACCTGTCAAAGCTTCCACTTTTAAATTGAGAAATCAGTTCCAGAAAAGAAGGGTGGTACCCAGAAAGTATAATAGTATCCAACTCTTTGGCTAAAGTTTATTGTTTCGATTTCCGAGTAACATTATATCATGGGACCATTTTTAGGTAGATTAGGTTCTCGACACTATAGTATGAAGTGATATAAGTTAAATTTATATCAAGAGATTTTACAACTCGATCCATTTTAGAATTTACCAAATCAGGGAGGGTTCATGAAATTTGATATTGACAAAGATTATTCATTACAAAATATTACTGGATAGGATGAGGAATTCAGTCATGTTGAAGCCAAAAACCATTGCTCCTATAGTCAGGTTGTATAATTGACTACTAGTTGCAGAAACTTTCACGCGGTAACATATTGGAATTTACAACTTATTCATAAAAGGAATATAGTTAAAACAACGCATTGTCATTCACAGCTCAGTACGTAATCTAGTAGTATTTGTTTCAGAATCATAAGGGGTAGGTTAAGGAAAAACACAATAAACGTGTTAGGCAATTTCAATAGCCATACAAATATTAGATCATACTGAGTTATCAAGGATAAAAGCAATTTATAGCTATTATATTTCTTAAAAGTAACAGGATCCCAAACTCAGCTTAAAAACTAAGGTAATCTGTTGTTTATGTGAAATGGCCAAGACAGGCAACATTGCACATGAGAGTTAGATTATAGATAACTACCAAGCAAAAGAGGTCACTGAAAAGGTCAATTCTCTGGACATTGCAACAAACACGAGCCAGACAAATCCATTACTTGCCTGATAGGAATGGTTCTGGCAACCATATTGATCCAGCTATCCAAAGATACCTAAAAGCAACACTGAATTTCTGCAGGCTGTGATATCAACAATGAAAATAGCTTCTACTCAGACACCATCGATCAGTTGACAAATTGTTTACACCCAAAATGAACTAAACAAGAAAAGCATATTATTTCACGATTTGCACATGACACATGAGAGCTAAGCTCAAGTCAGAACTCTTAATTCAGCATCTATATCGCCCATTCCAGACAAGGGTCCCTAAGAGAACGAGAGAGTTGTTTCCATATAAGGAATCAACACAACAAAGTGTAAGCAAATTCTATATTGATAAATTGAAAGAACAGTCTGCTATCCACTGAGTTCTGCACGAGTTGGAATTACGGGCACAAGGAAATTGCCAAAGGGGGAATCGAAAATTCTATAGTTCCCTGTGCAACCCTCCTGTTGTGCTTGCAGGCAACTGCAAAATTCTTAGCCTGTTGAATCTTAAGATTGATACTGCTACTCTGAGCCACAGGAACCTGCACATTAGTTGACATATGAGAACTGTGGCTTCACATTTATGATGTAAGCTACATTAAATTGGCTCAGGACAAATGCAAACCGTCAATTTATCTATTAATGTCTTAGAAGAATCTCTGTCATCTGTCCCTGTGGAGAAAGTCCTGCAAGGATAGAGCAAAGTTTTGAATTTACAAGACACATGCTACAAACGGGGCATCAAACTTAAGTCGTAGCCATGTCAAACAATTAATCTGCAAATAAAAGGATCAACTCCGTTATTGCAGGTCTTTTAAGATATTAATTAGATTGCCATAAAACAGCCTGATTCCCTCTGCTTCCTTTAACTTGATCAACATCAGTCGGGGCATTAGTTAATTAGCCTAAACTTACTAGCACAAGAAATTGATTACAAGTGGGTTGATTTTTGATAAACCACAACAAATTGATTTGATGCAAATTCATGGCCAGAAACAACCTATGAAGTTCCCCAACTTCAAACTTGTAAAAGAGCCAAAAACACAGAGAAAAATAAAGTACCATAAAGTGATATTCCCAAGATCATACGACCTTATTGACACACAATCGTTACTCTCTAGCTACTTCTTCATCCTGAAAATAAACACAACACAATCATATTTTGCTCCCTAGGAAGGTATATCCGCATATTTTGATACAAAATTAGTTAAGGAGGAGAGTAAGTTACATATCGCTCCATGACCACAACATGCCACTGGATCATTTTTAACGTCTTATAGTAGTTATTATAAATCTCTCCGGGTAATCGGAAACTTGTAACAATGAGATTTAAATTCGAATTTAAAGTTGTTTGAGTTTTACAAACCGAGCCAAGACTAGTTGGCGGGCTATTCCACAGTTAATTTGAAACATTGAATACTTGAAGTTGTTAACAATTACATAGCACTATTTGGGCCTAAACATTTATCCACTTCTCGATCCTATAAACAAGATTATGCAAAGACTACCACTTTCAAAACCCTAAACTAATCCCCAGATATTCCGGCCGGAGTGCAATAGCACAAAATCCAAATTACAATCAGGTGGGGGAGCTCCACGAGGTTTTTCAATTAAATTAATCATGCTTATCTACACTAATACAAAATTTAGTGAAAGATTAACAGGATAATTAATACCGTAGAGAAGGTGCAGGTGCAGCATCGGTGCACTTTCCTCTTCTTCGATTCGGGTTGAAGCTTCATTGTTTGTGTGGTCTAAGATTCTTCGAGAAGCACCAGTTCACAAGGTGATATTTTATATTCAGGCCCAAAATTTACTTCAATCCAGGCCCATAAAATTACCCATTTTCATTTCTCCAGGCCCAAAATTTATCTTCATTCCAGCCCAATTTACTTAATAATTTTGGGTTCAGCTCCAATGCAAATGCACTACTAAGAAATTCAACGGTAACTGAAAATAATGGGATTGGATTAGCAGTGTGCATTATTCGGGCCACTTATTGGATTAAAAAAAAAAAAGATAGTTTGGACCACTACTGTTGTCCAGACATATTTTGGGGACTAGTTTGGCATTAAAACCAAAAATTCAGAAGGTAGTGTAGCAAATTGATGAGTTTATGTATGGTTAGGTTGATGCTGAAGCTTTCGCTATAATTTATAAGTTACAGGTTCGAAATATTAAAGAGTAAGTGAAAATTCACTGTTTATCATCTCTAATATAGTCCTACTTAGTATTCGGAATAACTTGTCAATGATTTTTAACGCATCAGGATTTCAAGTATTTATGTATACTATATATAAAGTAAAAGGTTTGATTTGATGTGATGTCATAATATGATTTGCAATATTTATCCTTGTCCTTATAATAATTTTTATTAGTACCATACCATTCACATGTAACTACCCATTAATTACATTTTTCTTTCTTTTTTATTTTTAATATCATTTGTATAAATATTGTTTCAAATAACAGATACACATGCACATCCATTAAGTTGTGCCTCGCCCACTAGTATATATTCTTCTAAGATTGGTTTTGGTTCTTTTGAATTTAATTAATTGAACAAGAACAATATTAGAGTTCCAAATCATTCGAGTTTCGTAATAAAAGACAAAAATACACATGGAAATCATGTTAATTCCACAATTTTTTGTGATTTAAACTTTATGACAATCGGGTTTCTTAGAATAAAGAATGAATTCTAATAAGTACAACAAAGTAAAAACCAAACAAAAGATGTAAATTCGGAACTCAATTTCAGTTAGTATAAGCTTCTAATTTTAAGAACCAAACGCAGCCTGAATTTTTAAAGGTCTGCAGCCAAAGCAAAGATTCCCCAATATTTATTCTTCCTCGGCAATGTCAAACTCAAAAAAAAAAGAAAAGAAAATCACCTATTTTCTTAATAATTCAAAATTATGACCAATAAATTATAAAGAAAATCGTTTTAATATTTAAACTGCACTTCGTTAATATATACTACTACTAACAACCCTTGATATTCCTCGCAAATTCTGAAAAGCAAAAAAAAAACAAAAAAAAACAAAGAATTTATTCCCAAAAGTACAGTGTGAAGAAAGGATAACAATATTTACATCAACATGAGTTGGAGTTGAATACAAAAAGTAGACCATTATAGGAACCATTGATTTTGACATATGTGTGCCATTTAAAACAAAATTGTAAATGTAAACTTTAATTAAATAATTCAATATTGTTAAAGGTTAAATATATTTTTTAAATTTAAGAGACAATTCTTAGTAAGTAATTAAAGAAGTGGGTATTTTTTTTTTTTTTTTTTTTTTGATGGCAATTTTTTTTTTAAATTTAAATTTTTTTCTTCTTAAAAACCTAATTAGAGACTAAAAGAAAAGACCACTATACCAATTAAAATTCTCTCTTTATATATTGTACTCCACTAACATTTGCATTTTGGTAACATAAAAGGTGATATTCAAAAGAGAAAATCACAACCGTAAGTTGCAAAAGGCCAAATCAGAGATAGCAAAATGGCATATTGTTCTATATATCAAGAATTGTTTCTTAAAACGATATTGAATTCCAGAAAATGGCACAATCAAGTCTTAAAAATGTTATCCATAAAGATGTCAGTACATCTTTCACTAACTCTAGGTTAGAAAAGATGCAAAGAAATAAAGCTACTTTTCATAATTTGACTCTAATCTAGCTAGTACCTATACTATATGTTCAAAAATATTTCTTCCCCGTTGTCTAGGTAACGGCATAATTAGTTCCTTGGCTAACCAATTAACATTTGTTCCATAAACACGTGAAACTCGAGGTGAATAAAGCCTGGCTAAAGATATGAAATTGTATTTTTTTTTTTTTTTTATATAATATTTTGAAGGCCCATTATTTGTCAAATAATATTTGGTCAAAATAATAAGGTGTTTGGTCAGCAAATAATTCTCCAAATAATATTTTCACGCTATTCATGTTTTGTCTTATTCATTATTCGCATAATCTATTATTTGCACTATTCATATTCTTATTCATTATTTATATTTTAAAAAATATTCAGTTAATAATTACGTAAATGATTTGAGCAATATGTCTTCATCAAATATACTGTGGAGAGGTTAAGTGAAAATTTTTTACAATTGTCACTTTTTTATTTACATTGTTACTTTGTAAATTTTTTGGTAATAACTAAAGTGGAACCTCTGATTAAGCCTGCAAATGAGTTGGATCCAGGCCAAATCTTACAGATTCATACTTGGATTCGTTTAATATTATTGTATTCAAATATAAATTCGGATACCTTCCGAATCTATAAAAAGAATATTCATATTTGGATCTGTCGGACCATATATTAATATTTTAAGGTTTTATTTGCATCAAAACAAGTAAATCTATATCTGATATGTTTATTATAATATTAATAGCTAAACAGATCCGAGTAATCGCATTTATACATTGAGCCATATTTATATAAATGAAATCGGAACAGGTTGAATTTGGGTCTAGACTCGGTCTATTTATTGGCCTACCTCTAATACATAAATTGAGTATACTTTGTAAGCATAACTTTAATTTAATAATATCAAAAAATGTCTTTTTAGAATATGTTTTAAAGGTCAATACTAAGTTTTCAAGCAAGGTTAGATGTTAAAATCCCGAACAAATTACAAAGATGAGTGGTAGTGTTTGACAACATGATTCGGAATATGTAACTTGTTCGGCAAGACAAACTACTCAAAATTTGACCAAAAAAAAAAAATGAAAACTCAACCACCGAAAACCATTAAAGGAATTAAACAAAAAATCATCCATAGTAATTTAATTAGTTGTGCAACTATTTTTATTTCTAAATAGGTCCACCAAATAATAGGTATTCATAATTTTTAATTCAAATGACTATTTTAAAATATTATTTCTTATCCAAATAATTATTTTTGAAAGCCAGTAAAATTAAAAATCAAATATTATTCATCAAATAACACCCTATTATTTGCAATTTTAACGGACCCAACATTATACAGTTGTAGCTACTACACCATGGGAGAATTATTTTATCGCCATAGAAAAAATAATGTTAAATTATCAAAATACTTCTGTCCTTTATTCTTCCTAATAAAGAATGATATTTTAGTCATTTTGCTATGGCAATTTTCCTTCATAATTAACATGTAATCAATATAGGAAGTGAATAAATTTGCTATTCAAAGACTTTGACCAGGGAGATGCAAACATAATTCTAGCTTGGAAAATATTTATATAGATCCGATATTTGGTCTCACCTGTAGATTTTACAGGCAAGATTAAATATTATAAAATCTTGCTTACATTATTTGACGTCATAAATTTCATAACATTTAATTTATACTACAGAATTTATAAATAAGGTCAAAAATTAAGTCTACCTAAACATTTCCCTTCTAGCTTTAATATGATGGACGTAGTGGTGACTTTTTGGTGGGATCTTTGTATTCGATTGTGGATGATGTTTTACGGGACGTTGTAGAATTCTAAAAGCCAAGAAAATCCACCAACTTTTCGTACAATAAGATCCTTTAATTCCAATATTCATCTAACAATACTGTTGCTCCACAGTCGTATGTTTTGTAATCTGATCCCCAAATCCTCCCAAATCTAACACTAATCATTCCATAATTTTTCTGATTTGATGGCAATAGCTGAAAAAAATTTTCTAAATCAGCGTTTCCAAATTATCAACATACTACATTTCTTTTGTGAGTTATGTTATAAGTTCGAATTACAAAAAGAATAAATAGAAATTCATCGTCAATTATCTTTTATTAAAAAAAATATCAACATAAAATAAGTAGTAATGATTTTTCCGGCTTACTATCTAGAGTAGTGGATGTTGTTGACTTGTTTCTTTCTTGTGTGACAAT
The DNA here is from genome assembly GCA_025175665.1 of Cinchona pubescens. NCBI lineage: Eukaryota > Viridiplantae > Streptophyta > Magnoliopsida > Gentianales > Rubiaceae > Cinchona > Cinchona pubescens. The sequence goes on along the minus strand of JANKKI010000031.1, from coordinate 2,944,492 downwards.
TCCTCAAATTTCAGAGTGTTCCTGATGGCACATGCAGCACATCAAGCTAGCATTGTGGGGATGAATGATCAGCTCAATCCCACTTGACAAGTTGATTTTATTAATTCTGATTCTCTAATTTGTTTAAAAATTTTCACATAGTCTAGTAGAAAGATTGGAATCTGTTCGAAATTTCACTTTATATTTAGAAAAATTTTAATTATCAAACGTTTTGATAATTTAATTATAAAAATGTGGATGTATTTTCACTGTTTCTGTAATATAGTTTGTGAAAGTGCTTAAGGTCACTTGATACTGATCAGTCACCCATCATTGACACTTTAATAGAGTAACATTCCACCCCATATTGAAAATGGGAGGAGAAATGACATTATATATGATATCTTGAATCATTCAGTATTAACAATTACAGATTTAAATTAAATATTTTGAATCAATTATTTATACTCAAAAGTTATCAAGTTCAATAAAGATTTTAAGTGAGTCCGTTTAGACTATGCTATCTATGAATGATCTTTTTTTATTTATTTATAGGAGATCATGCTCCATTATTTATAGTTCTTGCATTAATCGTTTTGGAATTAGTTTATGGACATACACAATTGACATACCGTTTGTTAAGAAATTTCTCTGTACGAAGAGTCGACAGTTACGTCCCCTAAGACTTTCGCTAGAATCGGGCATTTAACGAAATTTGATCAGTAATAATTTTATGAGTTAAACGATATCAAAATGTAAGAGAATTTTTTAGTCTCGTTTTGAAAATTATTTTATTGATAATAAGAATTTATAAAATATAAAATTTTAAAACACATAATATTATATTGTATAAGTTTTCAAAGTATAATATGATGATTCTCTTAATAAAACTGTAGAATTTTCCCAACATGTATGAACTACAATAAAGCAACTTTTGTGAATATTGAAGAACAAAATAATTTTATGAGTTACCAAAATGCAAGAGCTCCAATAAAGCGACTTTTGTGAGAATGTGCATTTATTAAATTTTGAAAGCTGGCGAATTTTGATTCCAACTTTAATTTCCATTTTGCATCAATTAAGGAATCCAAATCCTACCTGGTCATATGTGTTTTACTTTGTAAAGAACCACATACATGTACTTTTTGACTCGCTTTAAACTACAATTAAATCAGCTAATCACTCGACACCGTAGACCCCATCATCAGCCTTTCTTTCATGGCAAAGACTTAGATTTGATTTTTGATCTCACTAGTAGATCATGTAATGTAAATTAAATTTTAAAAAATCTATACATTAGCTTATGTAAACAAAATTTTTTAAAATTTAATCAAATTTACAAAATTTACAAATAAAACCAAAAATCGATTCTACATAAATATTTTCCATTCTTTCATTGAAGAATTAGTGGGACAAGCACCCAGTTTGGAATTTGGATCCCACAAGATGCTTTGCAGTCAAATTTTAATCTTAATGGAAAAATTAACCTTAAATTTTACATTGTGGAAGTTACGTGTCGGAACTATGAAGAGAAGCTGACTGAGCGAATTAGTTGGCCATGTCCGAAACCAGTCAGCAAAATTTGGGATTGAACCAAATTTGCAAGTCTTTGCTGGTGGTGTTGTTGAAATTACCAAATTTGGTAAAAAAAAATAGATTTGTGAGAATTTTTCCAACCATGTGCACAAATGCTCCCCAAACATTGGAATATGTAATGCGTGTGGGTCTCCTCTTTCAAACTCTCCCAACTGTTAATGGTTTTACTTTATTTGTTCTTTAATTCAAGCCATTAATTTTGATTTCTCATCCATCTAACAAAGTAACTAACCCACAAAAGTTCCATCTAACCAAGTTATTTAAGAAATAAAACGTGCAGTGGAGACAACATTATATATCTTTTTTTGGGTAGGAAAAAGTTTAGAAGTATAGATTATTTCTCTTTTTCGAGCATCAAGACAGATTATCGGTATAATCTTCAATAATTTACTGTGATATTTACAGATCGTAGTAAATAAGGAATTGAAAACGGCGAGAGTGTGACATTGGACCTTTTGATAGGACTAGTTATGTTGCTTGCTGTCTAAACTAACCCTTTGGACTGCACAAATAAATACACATTAACATTAGGTAATACATACTTGTATGGAAAAGTACATAGCCCTACCATTTTTGGGAGTTTCTATTTTTGGGTAATGGTAAGATATACAGTGCTATTACAAGTAGTTTATGTATCTTTCGAGTTGTACTTGATTGTGCTGGAGATTTAGATGAGCTGTGTGTGTGAAGAAAGCAGCTGGACATGGATTGATATGCACATACCCTTCTGCTGCACCATCTCATCTTTCACATGCCTAATTTCATTGATCAATTTTTTTTTTCCAATTGTGTTTGCATGACAAGGCTTGATTTCCTTCTACATTCCCTTTTATTCTGAAATTAGAAATGCATTCCTAACTTGGATGGAAATGTGGCCTAATAAAATGTGCACTAGCACTAAGAATTTTTTTACTATATATTAATGTCACAACTTGTGTCTATACCTTTCCTAATACTATTGGAATTGGTTTATTTGCACTTGACACCTAATAAAATGGGGGTGCACTATTAGCATGCCCAAATTTTAAAGATTTGTACAAAGAAAGAAAAAAAAAATCATAGAATTAAAAGAAATTAATCTGCAAAATGTTCCCTTCGTATTCGTGAATCGAAATCGGACTATACAGTAATTATAAATTTTACTATCAGTATGAATTTATACTATTTTTTCTAACTTTTTTGGTTTAAACAAGGAATAGTTTTATTAAATTGATAAGTTAATCAATTTGAAATTCAAATTACAAGAAGAGAATGAAAGTAGATATTTTCTAATACTTTCATTCTCATAAAATGATTCACATAGTTATTAACTAAACAACATCTATAAATATCATTAATCTTGATTTTCATTCTTTCCCCTCACACCTATAAACCGAACACCTCCTTACCATTTCTCGGTACTGAACAAACACTTGATATATACGACGATTGGTTTGAAAAACCAATAGTCACTAGAAGTCGAGAAGAATATCCCAATTTTATATTATTCATGATTTTTTCGAAAAGCCGAAATTATCTCGCATTAAACTGATGCTGATATCATTTGACAATAGCGGTCTGGAGGATCTTAAACAAACTAACCCAAAACTGGCCCTAGCCGAATGTTAATTGTTGGTCTACTTCTTCTGATCTGTGGGGCTATTCTTCTAAATGTTTGAAATAAATTTACGAAGGGCCCAGTATTTATATATATATATATTACTATATATATATATATATATATATATATTACTGATTTTAATTTGTAAGTATAAATGGTTCCGGTATCTAAATTTTGTAAGAGACTTTTTTTTTTTGGGTCAAAGAATAAATTTTTTTGAAAATGATCAGTCAGTCAGTGGTTTCATATTTAATTGGTTGCATGATATGAAAATCCGAGGGAGCTCTTACCATTTTTTTTCCAAAAAAAAATGAAAGATGTATATTATACATTTATAAAAATGAAAAACAAATCCAAGAGAATCCCAATTAATTTGAAGCAATAATTAAGCAGAAAATTGGAGATATAATCTGAAAGTACCGAAAAAGGATGTAGAAATCTATGTTTGATTTTGCCTTCAGATTCTACCACATGCAACAAATTAATTAAGGTTAAGAGTAATGACATATTTCTCCATAATATAATAATATCTACCTGTCGTTGCAATTATTATTATTTTTTTTGAGAAATTAAATTAAAAAAATTAATTATTGAACATGTATGATGTAGTTTGTCTGGAGATACTAAAAACATATTTCATGTAAAGTTCAAGAACAAAGTGCAGGTCCAGATGATACCATTGAGATATTGGCAGAAAGTCAAATGAAAAATGTTTAAAAAGAATTTTTTATGTTATCTATTACTTACATTATGTAACTAATAATGCAAATTGGACCCCATACCGTCTACGGTTGGGAAAGTATGGTTTTTAATAATGATGTACATTAATTCTTTATTCTTCATTATTATGTTGTTGGACTTTATAATTTATTGTAATCAAAGAAATCAATATACAACGTGGTTTCTAATTAATGGTGTGCATGTCACTGTTTAATTAGCAGATCATTAACTTCCTAATTTCGAATTTGCAACAAAAATACTACGTACTGGCTTAATTAGTACTATTTCATAAATAATCTCGAAATTTAGCCAGTTGATACTTCATGGCTTGTGATGGCTTCAGTAAAAACCTCATATTCAATTAAAGTTTGATCTATATCATTCTCTGTTGGAGTATTTTCTTGCATTTCTTAAAATTCAAAGTGGTCGACTACTTTATTGTACCTAGTCGTAACGATTTAATCCTACATTGCGTTTGGATGGAGGTATTTGAATGGATTTGATTTGCAATTTTAATCTGAATAAGTTAATTGATTTAGTTGTAAATTTAACATCCATCAACAAGTGAAAGTGTGATTTTAATGGTTAAATAAGTGGATTTAAAATTCACCCAAATTTCATATCATTTCAAATCTATCTAATTCAAATCCATTCATTTTAAATATTTCTTTCAATTCAAATTCACCCATCCAAACACAACTTTAAGGAAATTTAATTAAAAATGGTATTCCAGAATTCAAATGTCCCGTGATGTTCCATTTATATTATAAGTGGAAGTGTAGTTGAGCCTCAATGGTGAGCTATATGTGAATAGCAGTTTTCTCTTTTTAAAGGGTCTATTTGGGTAGACGTAAAATGTATTCCTTTCCATGACAAATTTTATTTTTCATATAATTTTTTTGATATTTGGATAAGAAAATAAAAATGTTCGAAATATAATTTCTTTTAATATTTTTCATCTTTGATTTTGTAAATCATGATATAAAAGACTTATATCAATTGTAATAAAAAAATTCACATGTAATTGTGGTAAAAAGAATTTTTTTAAAATTAAATTATAAGATAATGTAGTGATAAATATATATAGTGATAGTTATATTAATATGGGACTCACATTAAAAAGAAAATGAATGGATAAGAATTTAAAATAAAAATAAGTTTAGTAATTAAAATTAGGGTTAATTACACTTTATCCCCTGAATTTACACTCTAGTTGCACTTTACTTCGTGAACCTCAACAATATACACTTCGCCCCCTTTAAAAGATTCCATTATATAAATAATTTTAAAAATGTGATGTGGATATTTGTTTTGACATTATTACCCTCCAAACTTTTTATGCACAAATTACTTTCCCTTTATTTAATTTTTAATGTTTCTATACAAATTTTTTTTTTTAAAAAAATTTGTAACAATAATAGGATTTCTTGAATTATCATATTTTCTTAATCAATTTATTTTTATTTTTTCATCCTAAAACTAAATACAAAAATGGCGAACTTTTACAGCTACTTTTTTTTTTAATTTTTTTGTGGTATCTAATCATATTAATAACAAATAATTGAGTAAATTTATTTATTTATACATATTTTATGCTTTATAAAAAAAAATTTGTGTTTTGATGTCATACAAAAAAAAAAAACTTATTTAATTAAAAGATATTCTTTAGTTTAGTTCATGCAAAAAGAAAACGAATAGAAAATAGTTGTAAAAAATTCTCCATTTTATATATAGTTTATATTAAAGAAAATAATATATAAGTTGATTAAAGAAATTTGACAATTTATGAAATTCTCTCATAGTTTCGAAATAAAAAAATAAATAAAAGAAATATGTACAATCATTAAAAATTAATATAAAAAGATAATGACTTTGCACACAAACTCTTTGGAGGGCATTTTTGTCAAAATGAATACCCACATCATCTTTTTAAAATTATTTATATGATGAAATCTTTCAGAGGGGACAAAGTGTATATTGTTGGGGTTCAAGAAGCAAAGTGCAACTAGAGTATAGGTTCAGGGGGTAAAGTGTAATTAACCCTTAAAATTATAAAAGTAGGTATTTGACTTTTAGTAACACTCTTGAACTATTTAAAAAATAATTCAGAAAGTTAAAAAATATTTTACATAAAAAAATATTTACCAGTATTTAGCATCACAAAAAAATTATGGAAAATATTTTCAGTTTAACCAAAGACACCCTTAATGATTTCCTATCTATGTTGCATACTTGCATGTATCATGCATTTAATCTTGACAGTTAATATAATTCATGAGGTCAACATAAGACTACGTAGAATTTGAAAGGTAAACAGCAATATAAGGAAAAGAAATGAGAACTAAGGTTAATGATACTCATAAGAGACAGTTGTTGTTTAATTAATTATTAAAGTAATTATTTTATGATAATAAAAGTATTAAAAAATGTTCACTCTCATTCTCTTTTTGTGACTTGAATTTTAAATTAATTAAATTATCAATATAATAAAAATCATTTCTTATTAAAACTAAACAAATAATAGAGAATGGTATAAATTTATATCGGTAGTGAGACTTATAATTTCTATTTCAATTCCAATTCACAAATGCGAACCAATCACCATCCATGATCAAAAGGGATATTTTTTTGGCAAGGGCGTTTGCGTGGGATGCAACATTGGGAATATGCAAACCAAGTTGTAGGGCAGCAATTTGTTTGACATATATTTTCTTCAAATTATGCCCCGGATAGAGATAACATTTCACGTTCAATTAGTTTAAATTATACATAGCCAGGTTAATTATATAATGATATATTCCCTAGATAGGGATAACATTTCACGTTTAATGTGAGGGTTTTTTTTTTTAGTGAATCTCTACCTATTATTTGAAAAAGGGGTTTTTTTTTTTTTTTTTAAATTAGAGTAAATTTTTGGAAAATATTTAGGTAGACCTGGTCTTTGATCTCACCTGTAGATCCTGTGGTCAGGACTAAATCTTAAAAAATCTTGCTTACACAAGTTGATGTCATAGATTCTCTAAAATTTAATCTACACTATAGGATTTACAAGTGAGCTAAAAAATCAGATCTACCTAAATCTTTACCTATCACTTGATGAAGTTTAATGTGAGGTTATACACTGATTCAACAAATTTAGCAGGGAATTTTATACAGTCTAGAGTCTCAGAAAAAAATCCTGTAAGATCGACAGACACAAGTAGGACTGTTCATCGGTCGGTATTCGGTTGTTCGGTGTCTAAAATTCGGTTAATGTTCGGTTATTTACCAAAAAATTGATATCCAATTCCAATCCATTTTAAAATTCGGTCGGTTATATAACCGAAGTTTAAAATAGGTTTGGATATCGGTATTAACCGTTTTATCCGAAGTTTTATCCCTGTAAATTTGAAAAACAAAAAAATCAAATTTTAACTTTTAACTTTTCAGAACTTTCAGTTCTATACCAATCTTGTCAAATTACCAATTCACCAAATTCTACACATAAAAGAAATATAAAATCCAATATTCAAACATCAATATGTGTACACAGAAATGTCAAACATGTAGGATGTAGCCATAGACTGCCCATTCTCCATAGCCCACCGACTCAAATCCAACTTCAAAGTTAAAAATAACTTACAAACTAGTTCCAACAAGTAATAACAAAAACATCTCAACCCAACAAAAAAAAGAAAATCTCACACACAAAACATTCTGTCCAAATTTTCTTCCAATCATAGCAAAAATGTGGCAAATAAAGAACAATCTAATCTCCAAGAAGTTGAATCTTCATGTGACAGCCTCCAAGTTGCAACTTGCAAATCCCAACTCCTGAAGCACAAAGCTGCACCCTTTTTAATAAAATAACATTCTAGATTTCAGTCATTCAACAAAAATACTTAATTAAACAAATGAAAAAATAAAGAATTAGAAGTCAAACCAATCAAATGTATATAATAGTAGAATCCGGAGTACTAGTAGTAGTAGTAGTCAAATCTGCAAATGAGAGAAAAGAAAATCTTTTATTTCTTAAGTGTTAATAAATAACAAAAACTGAAAGAAATTATTTATAAAAAGTTTACCATTTTCAATGTTCTCAAGTAAATGTTGGTCTTCCTCCAGCAACTGGAGAATCTGGGAACGCAACCAGTCACGAGCACACATGATAGCTTCCACAATTTTAGGAGTTAAATCTAGATGTGTCATAAGAGACACCACCGGTACTAAATGCTGACTCAGAAGCTACAGTAGAAACTGGAACAGCCAATATATCTCTAGCCATGTGTGTTAAGATAGGATATCTATATCCATCTGTTTTCCACCATCCTAAAATCTCAAAATCATCATCATTATCAGGCACAAGTCTATCTTCAAGATACTGTTCTAATTCATTTTTGCATCTAACCTACCAGATTCACCTTGTTGTTTCTTGAATTCCATTATATTTCTACCCTTTTTCCTTTTTCCTTCCGTTTGTTCTGATGTGCTATCCATCTGGTCACTTAAGAAAGAAACAGAAGTTGAAGGTTTAGAACTATACACCCTCTTATACTCTTCAAATAATTTTACAAGTTCATCTTTCACAAGTATCACAATATGATCCACCCCATACATTTTTCTAATAACCCAATCAACAAATTTAAACTTGTATCGAGGATCAAAAACAACAGCAAAGAAGAGAACCATATTCATTTTCTCAATTTTTCCCCAATACTTATCATATTTACTCCTCATTCTTGTTGCCATCATACTTAAAGATATATCCTCATCTAGTTCCCAATCATTCAAAAGAGTTAACACATCGCTAAGTTCATGAACAACTACATTTGATGTCACACATAATGAGCTAGAAATTTGTAAAGTAAGATCATAAAAGTGCTCTAAAATTTCACATAATGTTGAACATTTTCCCAATCCTTCTCATTATAGGCACCCCACATTTATTATCCTCTTCAAGATCATTCCTATAACGAGGATCCATATCTTCAAACCTATCAAATGCTTTTGCAAGTTTTTGAGCTGCATCCAACATCATGTAAGTGGAATTCCATCTAGTAGGTACATCAAGGCACAATAAAGTCTTAAAAATTGAAATCCATTTCCACACATTTCTTAAATTTTTGCAACCTATTTGGAGATTGCCTAATGTACCGAACTGCAGATCTAACACGTTGTACCGAGACACTAATTTCTTTCAAACCCTCAACTACAACTAAATTATATGGGCAATGCATCTCATATGAAGATACTTCCCGCCAAGCAAACAAGTTCCCCAATTTAAAAATTTTTTTCAAGTAAGAAATGGCACCATCGTTTGAACTAGCATTATCAACTGTAATCGTAAAAACCTTATCAATCCCCCATTCAAGCAAGCATTTCTCAACACCTTTCCCAATGTCATCACCTTTATGACTAGTAATTGGCAGTTAAAGTTTAATACTCTTTTTTGTAAGGTCCAATCATTGTCTGTAAAATGCACAGTGAGACTCATGTAGTTAATATTTTGCTCTGAGGTCCATGTATCTATTGTGAGACAAACTGTTTGGGTTGAATTTTTCAAAAAGTCCTTCAATTTTGCCTTCTCATCAAAATAAAGTCCATAACAGTCCCTCGTTACTGTAACAACCATTTAGTATTGTTGACAAGGAAGTATATAAACATTTAATGCCTGTTTCTTGTCCCCAATTTGTTATGCCCTCACGACTGTCTCTTATACACATCTAGATAATCGCCTTTCTAACATCCATTTGATTAAAAGTCCAACTACTAAGTGACCCTCCCTTACTCCCTTTAAAGACGATTGATAGCTTAATATAGTTTGTTGAGTATCTTTATTCGATGGATTTTGTTTACAGCTTTTCAAATGATTATTCAAGGCAGAAGTACCATTCCTACCTGTATCAGCCGCATAATCTCTATGACAATAGAGACATTCAGTCACCCTCCAACGACCATCAACTAAGAATCTTCTAAAATGGATCCATGCTTTAGACCTTGGTGCTATTTCTTTCCTTTTTCTTTGTGTGTGTTCACTTCCAAACTCTGCTTTCTTTGGACTTGAAGGCTGAGTAGCTGCATTTTCATACATTCATTTCCTCCCTGCTCCATTGTAATGGATATCTTGTCAACTTCTTCGACATGCCAAAAATCATTATACATGTAATATAATTATGTATAACGAGATATGTTTTTTGACTTTCCAATTTTTTAGCAAAAAATATAAAGCCCAAATAATTATTATCAATTTTTCAGCAAAAAACATAAAACCCAAACGTAAATAAAATCCAAAATTCACCCAAATAAAATCCAAAATTTTCAGTAACATGTAATCAATTTTCTGAAGTAAAAAATCCAAATACTCAGCATTAATTAACAGGGGCTTTTGGCTATCCAAAAAGCCCTAATTTTTCAAAAATAAAAACCCAAATAATCTCTGTTAAATGAATTTTAACACAATTATTTGTCTAATTATTTTCATCAATTAAGAGAAATTTTTAAACTAATTTGACTCAAAAACTTCACATAAGTTGTCTTTCAAAAATTAAAAAAAAATAAAAATCAGATACTCTGAAAAAGCCCTAATTTTCGAAAATAAAAAGTCAAATAAGATCAAATAAAACGAATTCTGCAATCATTAAGAGAGATTTTTAAACTAATCTAACCCAAATAATCTATAAACTAATTTAACCTTAATTTTTGACTCACCTAAAAATGGTTGAAGATGCGTTGCCAATTTCGCTATGCCGGTGCGTGATTGAGTCAAAGTGAGACGGAGAAGAACGGACCAATGTGTTGAAGAAGAAAGGACGTCGGTGAGTGAGGCGGAGATGGAGAGACTGAGAGACAGATCTGGACGGAGATGTATTGAAGAAGAGTGAAACGAGTCAACGACGAACGGACGAATTTGAAGACAGAAGAAGTTTTAATTTTGACTGAAGAAGTTAAGATAAGAATTATATTTAATAGCGTTCGGTCGGATATAACCAATTACCGAATATCCAATGACCGAATAAAACTTCGGCCGGTTATTCGGTACTTCGATTATTTCAATTCAGAATCCAATTCCAAACTGTTTTACCCAATATTTGAAATTGGATGTTAATTGGATAACCCGATATCCAATTTACCGAATACCGATATCCAATCTAAAACAGTTCGGTCGGTTTTTTCGGTTTATCCGAACTGTGAACACCCCTAGACACAAGTGCTAGAGCTCCGTCGTGCTTACAACTTGATTTATCATCATATACTGAAATCAACATTAGATCATCATGTGCCCCGTGCCCGTGCAGGACTTCAAAGATTTCTGCTAATAATTAAAAAAAAAAAGGTCAGAAAATCTTCGATACAGTATTATTTTAGGAGCAAAGATTGATGCATAAAATTCTGAAAGGTTTGGATAGCAAATAATAAAGATTATTTACCAAATAATATTTGGTTAATAATAATCACTGTTTGGTTAGTAAAATATTTTTTCAAATAATATTATTGAATCGTACTATTTATATTTTGTCTTATTCATTATTCACAGAATCCATTATTTACACTATTCATATCATATTCATTATTTATATTTTAAAAAAATATTCAATTAATAATTACGTAAATGATTTTTAATAACGTGTCTTCGTCAAATACGGTGTGGTAAGACTAAGTGAAGAATATTCACAATTGTCACTTTTCTATTTGCATTGTAGGCCTGTAAACGGGTCGGATCTTGCATATCCAGACCTAGATCTGATTAATATAATCAGATTCAGATTCAGATCTCCAACGAGTCTACAAAAGTAGATTTATACCCTGATTCGTCGGGTATTGTTGGATCCGGATCCAGGTCTTAATATTCTTTTTATAACTTTTAAAATTATACTATCGAATTTTCTCTTTTTTTTTAATTATAAAAAAATATTTATTTCATAATTAATATTTATGCATGTATTCTACAGTAAATACAAATTATATGGACAATTTACACAATATATACATATATATGCATATATACATTGTAAAATACTAATATATAATAATTTTATTATATATTAAATATTTTAATCGGATCCGCATCTTAATCGGGTAATAACACCAAGATTCATATCTGACCCATTTATTATAATAGTTAAATGGGTCCAAATCGGGTCGTGTCCGAGTCTAGACCCAACCCATTGACAAGCCTATTGCATTGTTATTTTTAAACTAGTTGGTAATAATTGAAGTGGAGTTCCAATTAGTCATGTAACCAAATCTTGCAGATCCATACCTGAATCCGTTTAACATTATTGGATTCGTATCCGAATTTAGATTTTTTCTAAATCTATAAAAGGAGATCCATATCCGAATTCGTCGAACCATGTTGGATCCAAATCTTGATATTATTTTATAAATTTGAAAATTTATATATAAAAACTTCAAATTCTTATAGAATTTTTTTTAATTGTATAAAAAGAGGATTTAATTCATAGTCATATTCATACATGTATTTTACATTACTGCAAAAATTATATTAGAAATAAAACTTATAAATAAATATATATAATCATATCAAAACAACCAGATCCATTTCCGATTGGTTTATTATACAATAACTAAACGAATCCAAATTGAATCCGGGTAATTAGATTTACACATTGATTTAGACCCAAATAAATGATTTATGGAATGGGTCTAGAGGCGATTTATTTACAGGCCTGTCTTTAATTGCTCACAAATTATAATGTTATATTTTGTAGGCTTAAATTTAATTTAGAATGTCCAACAATGTCATTTTTTTGGAATATATTTTAAAGATCGACACTTCGTCCTGAAGTGCAGTCTAATATTAAAATAATAGACAAATTGAATATATGAGTGGAAACATTTGACAATCATGATTCGAACTATGTAACTTGTTTGGCAAATCGAATTACTCAAGATCTAACAAAAAATAAGAATTCAACCACCGTAAATAAGGAAATCAATAAAGGAATTAAACAAAAAATCATCCATAGTTATTTAATTAGTTGTGCAATTATTTATTTTTAAATGCTTGATTGTAGCAGGTCCAGTGAACAATAGGTATTCTTTATTTGCAATCCAAATGATAATTTCAAAATATTATTTTGTATCCAAACAATTATTCTTTTTTTACAAAAGTCAACATTATTTCCAAAAATCACTAAAGTCAAAAGACAAATATTATTAACCAAATAATACTCCATTATTGGCTATCCAAACAGCACCATCTTCTTCTTTTTGGAAAGAGAAGATAATAAGATTACAAGTTTATCTAAATTTATTCAAATTTTTATTCAAACTTTTTTTTTTTTTTTGTGCATAGTTGTAAAACTTTTGAAAATAAATACATTTTTTCAAAATAAATATGGTAGTACATAATTAGTTAAATTGTATAATTTAATTATTTGTGTTATGTGAAATTGCACAGAATAAGAATTTTAATATTTTTAAGAGATTTCAAAACTTCTTTTTTTGTCAACAAAATGTAATATATGGTTGAAATTTAAAATCCAAATATATAATTATCTAAGCAAATATAATTACATACAAAATAGATAAATATATAAATAAAACACAATTTGGATACCATAAATGGACGATTTATTTTGTTTGCACAGTTAGCTTATCATAATGAATATAATTTTTTTAAAAAAATATAGTGTTATAAAATTAGCGAAACTGTGCTATTTAATATGTATTTGAATGAAAAAATAATATATAACTTTTTAAATTTTTTATCCTAAATGAAAAATATTTAAATTTTCTCAGACTCACATAAATGTAAATAATATGAATAAAAACAAAATTAATGAAATTTTTTTATATTTTCTTAAAATAATAAGAGATATTCAAGTTAAGTTAATTTAAAATCCTTTGCATTTTGTCATCTAAAATTGATTATACCAAATACTAATAAAATAATATTCATTTGATTTTGTCTCGAGTCATTAGACATGTGATGGAAATAAATATTTTTGCCTATTTTGGATAGAAACACATTCTATCTGGAATGACTTTTCCATTTCAAATTATTCTCGCGTACTAAACATAGAGTGCTAGTTATAATTATTGAAAATAAAGATGAAGTTCCTATAATTATGTCAAACTTCATGGGAGGAATATGTAATTATTCCTTAAAGTTGGGGGAAGCATTAATGTTTTGTTGACAACCGAGTAGTAAATTAGAAATGAGAAATAACCAACACCACGTAGTAGGATTGGTCAGGAAATGTTTCATAAGATATTTTCTATTGTGAGATTTAGAATTCAAATTCTAGATTTTAGAGAAATGTAGATAAGTGTCAAAGCACCATTATCTAGTTTGAAGGACCTTCTTTCCCTCTACTCTCTAAATAGTATCTTGTATGAGCTCTCTTTATAGATTAAAATATTACCGATTTAACAAAAAAAATAGTGGCAAATGAGAAACAAAAATGACGTGCATAAAGAGTTTGGAAGGGACCAAAACCAAAAGGAGAGCAGTGGACAGGCGAGTGGCGACAGCAATTTGGAAGTAAGCAAGGGAAAAATGGGAAATGGCCAATATGAGTTTAGATGAGGTATGCTTCTTCTGCAGCTGACGCGTAAGGTATATGACGTGAGAAAATGGGCCTACACTGGGCTAAAATTTCAGACGCCCAATCAGATAATTGAAGCTGCTAACGCAAAACCCAGCCAGCCCACTGCCCACCAATTCATCAGACACTCTGCCAATTTACAGACGCAAGTCAGAAAAGAGAAGAAAAGATCCAAAGATGGTTATGCCAGTCCCACGTGTTTTCTTTTCTCTGCAAATTCTTTCAATAGATTCATTTTCCATTTCAAACCCAACCCATGAAAAAAGAAAAAAAAAAATGAGCAGAAAAGTATAAGATTCTTCTCACATCATAATAAAGAACATTGATTTAATTTGAGCAAGTACACTACTGCCTTCTAGTTAGAATTCACGTGCAAATGCTATTCGGTATTCATTCATGCATCTCAATTTTGGAATTTGTCAAAAGATTGGATATAAAGCTTGGCCTTGGTAGTTGAAGAAGCCTTAATTTTGGAAAGCCGCGGTGACTTCTTGCAAGTGAGAAATCACTACTTTATGTAGCTTTTCTTTGACTAAATAATTTCTTATAACGTCCGTCTAAATTTCTTTTTATGTTATCGAATAAAGAAAAAAGCTTTTGTTATTTATTGTTGAGTGGGTAATTATATATTTTACATTAAATTATTGAATGACTGAGCAACAATAACTTAAATTATTTATTACACATATGACGTATATATACGTCTTACGATATACTTAAAAAATTTCTTTAACATACGGTGTAAAAAAAGATTTATTTCTTTTTCTTTTTAGCATCCTCGACTCTCTCTTTAATTGGGCTAAAAGTAATAATTATAGGTTGATAAATCACAACAAAATATTCATTGTCCCCCTTGTTAACAGTGATTTTATTTCATAAAGGAAGTTTGCGACTTGTATTTCTAGGTGGTTTTTGCTACCTCAAGGCAAGACATACTCTTGAATGGAAACTTTAATAGCCTTTGTTGCTAAGCTTTACATGTGTTGTGTTGGGAAGAAATTGGGAAGTTTTGGACAACATAACGCACTGATCATGTCAATTTTTGACCACTAAGATATTTGTATGGTTATTTGTTAGTAACATTTTGATCTTTGTCGTGTACATCAAATATTTAGGAAGAATGATTGTCCCGGTTTATTTATTTTAAGAATATATGTAGAATTATGAGTGAATTGTATGCCAGACAATTATGGTTGTATTCTCACTATGAATTGAATCATAGTAGACGTCAAAAGACATTTAACTGGGACGGTACCATTAATCCTAAGGGTGAGAAGAATTTCTTAAAAAAGGGAAGGATAAATCATAAATGTTCACAATTTTTGATAGACTGATCTGATGGATTATAAGATAATTATAGTAACGTAGATTCTTTGATAATTTTGAACCTTATATAGTGCACTATATTTAAAGGGGGTTCATTGATCTCGCAACTGCCAAATAGAACTTAATTGTGTGATAATTTGTCCATACTCCATATTCCATACAATAAATATTTTCATTTATATGATGCATACCCAAAGTTCTAGAAAGCTATTAGGGGCAGGTTCTTGAAATGGTGGTTATGACATAGAGATAAAAGATTGTTATTAAATAACTTAAATTTTAAATAAAATTAATTTTGTATAATTAAATTATTTTTTTAATTAGTAATAAATTAAAAAATTTAATATTAATTTTTTTTCTCTCCCTAATTTCATGTTTTTTCATCTTCGGTAACTAATGTAGTTAAAAAGAGATAAGGATAAAATTAGTAAATAAAAATATTAATATTTTATTAGATTCTTAAAGTGACACTTAAAATGAAATAAATTTTTTTTTTTAAAGTGATACTTATAAGAACATGGAGGAGTATTAATTAAGGTGCATGTCAGTCCTACATTCACTAGACATAGAGCTCATGAATTTTGCATATGATCTAAATAATAATAAGGTTGAAAATGGGTGATAACAATCCCGCATAAGATATACTACATCCCTTTTAATATATTTCTTATATTTGATTTTTTTAAGCCAACAAATCTAGTTTTTAAAACTGAATTGATCTTTTGTTCTTCTTTCGTCCCATTTTATATAACATAATTAATTTTATACATAGTTTAAGAAAAATTTATGTTTGACTAAATAGTAGAAGAGTTTTTCCACTATTATCCCTTAATTAAAATTCAAAATTTATTAATTAGTGTTGGGGTTTCAAAATTTGAAATAATTTGAAAGTAATTAATGTTAAAACATGATTTTAATGTTCTTTTTTTGGAACTTGCATGATGGGTGAATTAGATAAATTATCCTTTATTTATTTTCTATTTTAAGGAGTGACAAATATTTTAAGACAAACTAAAATAGAAAGAGGAACAAATAAAATTAGACGGATGGAGTAGCAATTTTAATCCTTATGCTAAAGACTAAAATGATAGGGAATAGAGGTAGTATTAATTATAAAATTAATTTAGTTGACAAAAACAAAAAAGTCAAATTATGACGAAATAAGTGGGACGAATGGAATTGTAATTAAGATTTGCAGGAGGTTTTTAATAAAGGGCGGTGCGTGGAAATTAACACATGTATAGCATTCGAATCTTAGTTTTGCAGTTATATGTTAAAATACGATTTTCCTAATATTAAACCTAAATTAATGACGCCTAAAACTAATCACATAATAATACACGGTTTTTTTCCTCTTTTACTTTGACAGTTTGATGTTTCAATTATCCGAAGGAAATTACTGCTTTCGGTTACGGAGGTCAAGCTTTGTAATTAAATGTTTCTCCAACCAAATAAATTCAACAAAGATTTGCTATGTGTTTGTAAATGCTGAAGTTTGACAACCACCTTGGCCGGTATCCTTCATCACCCTCTTCCTTTGCTTGCTTGAACGAAAATCTGAGTCTAATCCTTTGAACCCTTTTTAGTCCTCTTTTCATGATTATTGTTGCCGCCCAAAAAAAGGGAGAAGGTGCCCATAAAGTACAATTTTCATAACATAATGTACAAGTACAAAAGCACATCAAGATCTTGTAGTTGTAGTTGTAGTGTCTCCTGTCCGGGGTCTCAATTGTGCTAGCTGTAGCTTTATGATTCCCCAAAAGAGAGAGTTCTCCAAATCCAATTATCGCTGCTGCTGCAATATATATCAAGAAATGAAAAAAAAATGCACGTAAAAACACACATTTTACGGTCTACAAAAAGTCCATTTTTGCATACGGGAAATTGAAGCTCTGTTTCTGACATTAATCCCAGCTGACATCTCCAAAAACTATAGACCACCACCAGCACCACCAAATTAAGGGGCAAAATAAATAAATAAAAGAAAAAAGAAATCACCCCACCATATACAAAAAATAAAAGGCTGTAAAATTAAATAAAGAAATAAATAAAAAGTTCATTAAAATAAAAAGACAAAAGCCACCTTAACTCTTCTATAAAAACCAAGTAGCCAGCCAGCCAGCAGGCAATGTGAAAGAGAGATAGAGACGTAATAGTATTAGTAAGGGAGTGCTCTTCATGAGAGTATCTCCATTCCATAGATTAATTTGTCTTCCTCTTCTTCTTCATCATCATTCTCTGCTGACTAAGCAACCAACAAAAAAAATATGTGCAATCCAAAAACGACACCGTGCACTACTCTCACCACCATCTCCGTGATTGATCATCACAAAGAATCCCCACCACCTTCCCAAACCCATTTCTATTTCGATCTATTATCGCTCCCAACTTGGGTAAAAATCCAACAAACAGAAAACCAACAAAAGCTAAATCCTCTACTCCACCACTTCCCTTCCTATACACACATCATCAACGAAACCAAAGCGCTTTTCAAGCTTTCTTTCCCTATAGCACTCACTGCTCTCATCTTCTACGCCCGCTCTATTCTCTCCATGCTTTTTTTAGGCCACCTCGGCGACACCGAGCTCGCCGCCGGCTCTTTAGCTATAGCCTTCGCCAACATCACCGGTTATTCAGTTCTCTCCGGTCTAGCTCTCGGAATGGAGCCGCTTTGTTCTCAGGCTTTTGGTGCTCAAATTCCAAAACTTCTTTCTTTGACGCTACAAAGGTCTGTTATGTTTCTTCTGTACGACTTTGCACTCTACCAATCACATTTCTTTGGATCAACATTTCCAATATTCTCCTTTATTTACACCAGGACCCCCTTATTTCGCGATTGGCCCACACGTACCTTATTTTTTCACTCCCTGATCTTCTTACAAATTCCTTTATTCACCCCATTCGTATTTACCTTCGGGCTCAAGGAATTACTTATCCGCTCACCCTGGCTTCGCTGGCTGGGGTGGCTTTAAATTTTCCTATTAATTATGTTTTGGTTATTCGGCTCCGGCTCGGCGTGGCTGGCGTTGCTGCTGCGGCTGCCACGTCTAATTTGGTGGTCCTAGTCACGCTTGTTTTGTACGTCTGGGCTACCGGCTTGCACCTGCCAACATGGACCAAGCCTAGCCGGGAGTGCTTGACTGGGTGGGGTCCGCTCGTGCGGCTAGCCGCGCCGAGCTGCGTCTCGGTTTGTCTGGAATGGTGGTGGTATGAGATCATGATAGTTTTGTGCGGGCTTTTGGTGGACCCCAAGGCCACTGTTGCATCGATGGGTGTGTTGATACAAACGACGTCGTTGCTCTACATTTTCCCATCTTCACTCAGTTTTGCTGTATCCACTCGGGTCGGAAATGAACTCGGGGCAAACCGGCCCGAAAAGGCACGGGTATCATCCATGGTTTCAATCTTCATAGCGTGCCTGATGGGCCTATCCGCTATGGCTTTCGCCACATCTTTGAAAGACTTGTGGGCTCGGATGTTCACCGATGATATCCAAATCCTACGGTTGACATCAGCCGCGCTGCCGATCATCGGACTGTGTGAGCTTGGAAACTGCCCACAGACCGTTGGATGTGGGGTTGTACGTGGGACCGCTCGGCCGTCCACAGCAGCAAACGTGAACCTCGGTGCATTCTATCTTGTGGGCATGCCCGTGGCTATTGGGCTTGGGTTTGGACTCGGGGTTGGGTTCTGTGGGCTTTGGCTGGGTCTTCTCTCGGCCCAGATTTCAGGTGCGCCATAATACTGATGTTCTATGTGTTTAGGTTGCGATCACGGACTGGAAATTCGAAGCTACAAGAGCAGAATTCCTCACGTGCACCGGATGTGGTGAGACTGAGACTCCATTACCTGGTGAATGCGACGACGAAAAGGAGCCGTTGATCTGTGTGACGGTGACGTCATCATGATCAGATTGACAAAAGTAGGCCCCATCCAGTGATGTAATATTTGATTTTTTTTTTTTACCCTTTCATTTTAATTAAGCTTTGATTTGTGAATCACTGATTATATTTGACTGTGAAAAATGTGGAAAGAAGGGTATTATTATTAATTACTTTTTCCAAGATTAATTCTTAGGACCCTCCGCCTAATTTTTCATTAGGAAGCTGGAATTTTATTTTATTTTTTTTTCTTTCTGTATTGTGAATAGAGATAATTATTTGAGCTTTTGTTTGATCGCACTTTTTTGAAAGTGATTACGGAATTTGTTTGATTCTTTCTGTGTTGTCTGTTACTTAATTAGTACGAATGAAATGGTTAAAAATGTCCTTTGCGTACTTGTGTTCACGTTTCTAGTACGGGACTTGCGTGTTGTTATTCTTCTATAGTGACCATGATTTATGATTCCAACTCAAGACAATGTGACAATCTTTAAATGATTAAACAAAATCTCTTAATTCCTTTTCACCCAGAGTTCTCATACTTAAAATGACTAAAGTAAAAATGGATTAATTAGTTGCATGGGAAAATACAGCAATGGTAAAAGATGGTATAGTATTTGTTGAATTCTAAAAACAAAGTATAAGTGGCTCACCGAAAAGTGTTCCGACCCCATTATGCTCATATTAATTGCAAGTGGAAAAAAAAGACTAATCTAATTCCTTACCTTTATCTTTATTAATTTGATTACTTATCTATCATAATATCTTTATAAATATTAATTAAACGTAAGGCTTGTAATTGAAATACACAATGGATTAAATGAACACGTCACACACGAGAATCACTTAACTATTAACCTTCAATAGATGTGCTTTAAAAGTTCTGATATAGTTTGATTCATAATTTTGTCACATATCTTAAATTGATTAATTTTTGCAAAATATAAGAGACTAAATTAATATTTATTATAAATAAGAAACTAAATTAATCCATACCATAGAAATTGTGACCAAATTGGTTTTTTTCCATTACAAATTTTAATAGTTCTATATTTTTATTTTTTTGAAAAAAGAAAAAAAGAAAAAGAAAAATTCACACTAGTCGTCACTTGATGACAAAAGTGTGTGGAGAACAGTGAAGCTACTTGGTGTTCCATTTCCCTCCTTGTATTATTGATAGAAAATTGGAGAGAGTAGACAGACAGGGGGAAAGGGTCATCGAAACCAAAACAGCAGACTATGATTTAAGTATACGGAAGGGAAACAAAAACAGAGGAAATTGGGTGTTGTATTTGCATGTATTTTTAGTGGCAGGAACCTTTACCAAGGGGCAGCATCACCCCATCCATCACTTTTCACATAAATATTGTACCAAATCTGTATTGTCGTTATCTTATCACGTAGATCAAATGTTGCAGATTCAATTCATTTCACTTTCAAATTTCCATTTATAGTTTCAACTTGGCTATTTGGTTCTTCCTAATTTCATACCAAACCATCTATCCTTTTCACGGTTGCCTATAAATAGAAGCTCCGACACTTCCACATACTGCTGTGCAGCCGTATATTATTAGAAATTTTTTTAAAAAATAAACTCAATCTATATATCGTAGATTTGTTAATTCAAAATAAATCATATTACTCATGAATTATTGTGAAGTAAGGATCCACTAAAGAATGGCCCTTGTATTGGTAGCTATCAAATTTATCAACTAATTAATGCATTGAAATCTCATACAACCTATTATTGACTCCTTCTGTTTTATTTTAATGTTGTTTTGGAATGGTATATGAGAATTAAAAAATTTATTAAATTAAATCAATTTTATAAAAATATATTTTAAAATGACTAAATTACATTTTTACATTAATATGCTGAATTATATAATCTCTCCCCATCAATATGCAAAGCTATTAAAGGTTATTCATTTATTTCTTCTTTAAATATCTAAAACAATATATAATTAGATACAAATAATTAACTTGTTTAAAGCGATAAATAAAATAAAGCCATACAGACGTCTTTGACAACAGGCTCTTAACTGGATTAGCTACAATATTTTATATAATATTTCAATAATACACCTCAATTGTTTTAAATGCAAAAAAATCCAATGAACTTAAATACCCTAATATAACCAAAATACAGTAAATCAAATGCAAGCAAAATAATTGCGACAGTGACTTAAAATTTCTTTTCGAGGCCTAGCCATTTTCTTCGTTCTTGCTTCATCATCTTCAATATCACAACCATTAGGCTATACAGTTGTAGTTAATTTAACAAAGATTCAATCTTTATTATTTACTTGAATTATCCTGGTACTTAGTTTTGTCATAAGAATTAGTGAATATTATATCAATTTTTTGTGTTATTAATTAAAATATCTAAGTCATGAAAAGTTTTAGATGAGGAGTTATGCGAATAATACTTTATACTTACTACAAACAAAAAATAAATAATTTATATACCAACTTATCTAAGAAATTCAATAGAAGCATCTAATTTATCTGACAAAGATTCAATAATACTTTATATTGTTTAGCAGAAAATGAAATAAAAAAGACTACAAACAAATAGCAAACAATTCATATACTAATTTATATGAGAAATAAAAGCCTCTAGCAAAAGAAAGAAGGAAAAGAACGATTCTAGTGGTAAAATATAAAAGAATATCTAACAAGTAGACTGGACAATCGGCCCGTCTGAGAAAAGACAAAAAAAATTGTGAGTATTTTAGCAAATTAGCCTGTAACCGGATATAGTGGTAACAGGTAGCATTGAAGTTTTAACATGTGGGTGGTTGTAAATTGTCTTGGCAAATACTTAGGTAGACCCGTATTTGATCTCACTTATAAACTTTATAGTATGGATTAAATTTTAAAAAATTTAGAACATCAGTTGATTTAAGTAAAAAAATTTAACGTTTAATATTGACCATAAAGTCTACAGGTGTAATTAAAGATTAAATCTATCTAAATATTTTCCAATTGTCTTTAACCCAAAGAAAGTTAAAGACTTTGATGCAGCTATTTTCCGTACATCTATTTGTCCAAGTATTTTCATTTCTCTAACTGGAAATGTAGGTCCTTCTCTATTTTCCTCAATGTTAATGGCTGCTGTGCTGTGTAGAAAAAGATAGAGGAATGGGAGTATTTTATCAAATTAGCTCGAAGTGGATAGAAAAATCAGAAGATTACAGTTTGTAATATTTTATCAAATTATAAATTCTTATAAATATTTATCTTTCATATTTAAATTTTAGATATTAAACCCGTTTCTTATTTTTAGACACTTAATCGTTGAATTAAAAATTTCTACAATAGAGTTATAATTAGTATTCGTGATTTTAAAAATTATACTCAACCGGGTATAATGATAATATGTAGCATTGAAATCTTAACATGTGGTTGTAAATTGTCTTTTTAAATACCCACGGATAGTTAAAGACTTTGATGCAGTCATTTTCCTACATCTAACTTAAATATACTGAAGTATTTTCATTTCTTTAACTGGAAATGTAGGTTACCCTTCTCTATTTTCCTCAATGTTAATGACCTGTCGGCACGATATTTTCTAAATTTAATGTTCCATTAAGAGCATTAATTTGTCAAAATTACAGTGAGATATTGCAATAACGTCATTGGCAGCGAAGATGGAAATCTTACGTTGTCAATTCTCTTACTCTATCATTATCAACACAATTGCACTCCTATTTATCCATTCTTTACCCATTTTACAAGATTTATGATCTAATTAATTTGTTCCTTCTTTTTTTTTTTTTTGTGGTAATAGATATAATTTATTACTTCAAGTATATATTCCAAAAGTAAATTAAGTGACGTTTACCGTTTACGCGAGGTAACGAATGAGATTCAACACACAACTTGAACTTGTATTATACACAATACAGATTGCTCTGAAAAACTAATGTGTCCTTGGCCAATCTCCTTTTCTCTGTGTTTTGTCACGTTAATAATCTCAACGAATGCGAGATTCATTCTGCATTAAAAGGTGCGTAGCACTTCAACAAGATATCATAATTGAATCTTGAAACCTTGGTACTTAACTCTCTAGTCCAAGTTCTAATGCATTTAGTCAATAGGGTAATTTTTTCTATGTAGTTGGTATAGAAAAATTTGTATATAATATGAAATAAATATATGTGTAAAAATAATAATTAAAATTCAAAAAATACGTAATATACATTTACACTTAATTATATATATAAAATTTTTTTTGAAACTAACAGTATAAAAAAAATTAATCTCTAGTCAATAACCGTGACTACCAAATTAAATTGAATGGTTAAATTTGAATGGTCACTTAAGATGGATCCCTTCACAAACCTCCCCAGGGGTTGATCATAAGGAGGGTGGGAAGGCACAACCGCTCCTAAGATGTTTAAAATTGTAGTTTTTTCTTCTGAAAATTCTTTAATATTATTATTGTACTATTTTAAAAATTAGACCTTTTTTTCCCCTTCAATATCCTTCAATAAAAAAAAAGATTCAAACAATGTAAAAAATTATTCTCTATGTATGTATTATGTAATCTTATTCTCAAGAATTTTGAAAATATATTATTTTTCTTGATATTTTCTTAAAAATTTTAATAATATCCTTGAAAAAAATTAGACTTAACCCCTTAAAATTTTATAAAAATCATAAAATTATCTATCCAATGATATGTATATATAGTTTTTGTTTCCCAAAGTTCAACTCTTAGATCTGTCTCGAAATCCTCCCAAAAAAAAAAAAGAATATCATTGACTTCTAATTGACAAGTTTATCATTGCTCAAAAGGTTTAGGTAGCAACATGAGCAGCCATCAGCAGGAAACTTCTGGAAGTTGCTTAGAAGGATTCAGATGTGTCTGATCACAAGAACTTAAAAGACATAAAGAAATGTACAAGAAACAGTCATACAGAAGATCCCAAACTGTTAAGGGATCGGGATCTCCTTCAATTGAGATTTGAACTGAATTGTCTAGGATGCAGGCTAGGCTACTAAAATCACTTACTGAGAAGGAATCATTTTGGAACAGAAAGTTGGCATCAAGTAGATAAAGGAAGGTGCTTTCATTTCTTCATTGTCTACTTTATGCTCTGAAAGGTCATACTTTCTTGTCTCCAAAGATGTTACCCTTCAAATGTGTTGCAGCCCATAGTCCTCTCCTGCAGTACATTTTGTTGACCCATGCATTTTCCTCTATGCCAAAGTTTTGTACCACATAATGCCAAGACATCCAACGGCTAGTTCGTTGGGACGCATACTTACTTCATCGGCCGTTCGTCGAAAGGTCCATATAACAATAAAAGCGAGACAAAGATTTACGTAAAGAAATATAACAATATAACAATAAAAGGGGCATACTTGCTTCATCCGAACGCATACTTGCTTCATCGGTCGTCCGAGAAAGGTCCATATAACAATAAAAGGGAGACAAAGTCATTGGGGAAACATCCACTAATTAAAGAGGATTACAAATTTGGAGAGACCTCCACAAAATGGGCTATAGACACCATTATAACAAAAGCACAAGAGAGCCCAAATAAGATAAAAGGTTGGATGGCCATAAAGGCCCTGAAAGCCCACTAAAGCTCTCTTGGCTTGGTGCACTTAAAAGCTTAACTAAGGCCCTTAATTTATAACATTAAGTGGGAGAGAAAAACTCTTCCCAAACTAATGTGGGACAAAACAAAAGATACAAGACATACTCAACAAATCTCCACCTTGACTTGTATCGCATAACAAATCCTCGTAAAATAGTAAATTTCCACAAAACGAAATTCTCCACCTTCTCCACAAAAACTCAATAGCCCAGATTCTAGATTCACAAATGGATCGACACAACTCCACCTTCTCCAACAAAGTCCCAAATTTATACTTAACGCAAGCCCACTTTTCATCCACAAAATAGGCCTAACAAAACTCTTCACAAATACCAAACGGACGAAGACTCGGAAGCTCAAACGTCCAATACACAAAGAAGAGTGTAACAAAACGGCCAATACAAAGAAGAAATTATTTGCCAACGAGTAACCCATGATTCAAAATTTCTCAACCCAAAACTTCGTTACCATCAAATCGGCTTAACTTAGGTCCCCGGCTCTGATACCAATTTGTTAGGATCGGAACCCCGAATATTTGCGAAAATTACTTAAAAAATCCTTGAAGATAATAACGAATATAAATAAGAGAAATATTGTAACAAAATAGACACATAGATTTATGTGGTTTGATCAAATCGACCTACATCCACAGGCGAAGATTTATATTTGTTATTATTTTAAAGGGTTTATTAAGAAATTTTATCAAATGTCTGGGGTTCCGATCCTAACACAAACTACAAGAAAACTCATAATTCTGTATTGAATATTAGTATGGTCTTGTTATTGTTAGTATCATATAATTGACATTATGATACTCATCCACATTAAATTTTCCAGGCCAGGCAACAGCAGCAGACTAGCTGTGACAAATCATACAATATACTTTAAGTACTATGGCATAATGGATGAAACCTAATTAGAAATGAATCTACATGTATATAGTCCCCGCCCCACACCATTGGTGCATTTCCAAAGAGATATGAGGGGTCATGGCAGGGTGATGGAGGCCATCCTCTTCCATTAAACTAGAAAGAATAAGATCGAAGAGATCATGAAGGATTTTTTTTAATTATTAGTAGTATTTTTTAAACTTTTCTTTCTCCTACTTTCTAATAACTCAAAATCATTATCAATAAATTATAAAAAAATATCTTATTATTTAAACTCGATTATGAAAGACTAATTAAAAAGAAAAACTATATAGAGCGGACATCATCCTATATAGGCCATCATGCAATTCCACATGGTCACCCTAATATTATAGTATATACTGTAGCTAACATTGCATTCCCATGCAGTTCTTTCTTTCCCCTCTCTTGTCCCCTTATCTCAAATCTTCTCCTCTTTTCATGACTCCTAGTACAATCTAATTGATCATTTTCTTTCCCATCTCTGATCTCTCACTACCTTCCAAGACCATCACCATCATCATCCTAACCCACTCCATCATGCCTCTCTATACAGCAAAAGTGTACCTAAACTTAAGAATCCTTGTAGCATTACTCAATGATCCCTAGCCATATGTCGCCAAACATTGGGAAGCATATAGCCCTTTGCTTTTGTCCACCCTATGAGCAACATTTTTTGCAAAGTTGCTTTAGCATAGCTAGCATGAGGACAGTTTTCGATTTTTTCTTTTTCTTTGTTAGTGTTAAAAGGACAAAAAATGTCTCTCATCCACTTTTCAAAGATTTTTGAATCAATTAATAAAATTTCTAAGTCACGTCACTCATTATCAATTAATTTTAAGATGAAAAATCATATTACTTCAAAAAGATACGTTACTTTCACTTCAAAATCAGACAAACTACCATCACATTTTGTGACTTCTTACCTGTAGAGTACGTAAGATAATGATAATTTGTAATATTACTATTAGGTCATTAAGTCTTACTTCTCGTATGCTTATGAGCCAATCCCTATTGGCGCACATTTTAGGGTTCCCATGCATGATTTGATCAACTTAGTATTTCTTTATTTCTCCGAACGGCATGACATGTTTCCTCCTGGAGGACCTCGTCTTTCTCACACACATGACTTTGTGTGTACCATGCTATAGTTGTAGCATGTTAGCTAGGCTTCATTCATTCCATTAACTTCTAACCCCTCTGGGGTGGACACGTGGGGGCCCACGGGGAATGTGGATGATGAATGAAGCTCTAGCTACGCATATAATTTACGAAGCTCTAGCTACGCATATAATTTACGTTTGAAAGAAATAAAATAAAAGAATTTGCATGCAAACATGCCTAATTGCTTTGTGTTCATGTACTTCCATGTTGGCAACTTGTAGATGAATCAGAGAAAAATCTTACGTTAGATGGGGAAGTTAATGATTAATTGAGTGTTGCCTAGGCATGTAATATGGTCACAATTTAAGATGTCTGCGAGAGAGAGAGAACCAAGATATTTGAGTCTTTGGGAAGAGGGCAAACTCACATGTATATAGGGTTTGGAGGTGACATTAAAGTAAATATAAAAAGAACTATGGGGTTCAAATTACAAATTTTCAACTAATTATTTGCTAAATATTAGTATAAAAAGATTTTGAAGGGACCATGGGTCCAACCCTTCTTACGTCAGCCATTGGTGGAATGTGGGGAGATTAAAAGTATTATTAACATTATGTAAAGTATTATTTGGATTAATTATTGGAAAAATAGTTTAAAATGTGATATATGTAAGATTAAAGGTAGTAAAAAAATTATATTTAAGAAATGATTATAAAATATTATTTAAAAAATAATGTATAATATGAAAAAGTTTTGCCATTCATTGCAATACAGAGTGAGTTTTTTAAATCATTAAATGATTAAAAAATAATAAAATTATCCCTTATTTTTAATTATTTCCACGACTACGAAGATTCCTCCGTATTGTAGGGTGGGGTGACACGTACAAACTTAGTCGTATAATATATTCTCCAATGTCTATCTTTCTCCTTGAAGACTCTATATGATCAGCGTGCCTTAGGTATTGTAGTGTGGACCTTGTCTAAGTCTTAGTAGTTAATCTTCTATTAGTACGTGTTTATTACTGAAATCTTAGCGCATTTATGAGTATCAGTTTGGAGAGATCAAGCCAATCATAGAGTTCAAAGAACACTTAAAAATTATAGATAATTATGCCGTTCTTGTGTCTTAAAAGGTGGATTAATTATTAAAGCCGTAACCAGAAAACGGGGTGAATTCCTGTTTCTCGGTTCTAAAAGCAATTCTTTTGTTCTCTTTTTGTTTTTTAATCGGCATTGGTTAGCATAAAATGTCATAAAATACTGCTAAACCTTGTTTATTAGAGACCTTTGATATTCTCAACTTAGACGTCTTCTCAAAGTTACTCCAACTCTCACAAACGAATGTCCATCTATACAATGCCATAGATTCAAGTTGTCTGATAAAGTCCTTGGCGTGCTTAAAGAAGTATAGATTAGGTAATAAAAGATATATATATTTTTTTATTAATTAATTATGAGTTGAGATCATTAAAAGATAGGGGGAGAGATTATTTTTTTTATTTTTTTTTTAAAGTCACTGGCATGTTACAAGATAAGTTAAAACAACAACGAAATTCAAAAAATTATCTTAAAATCAAAAATTGGTGATTTAGTAGAATCTAGTCACATAAGTTGATTTAGCTAAGCGATTTTGAATTGTTATCTTGTAATTGATTATTCTACAAATATTTCATGTGTTTTGAGAAAATTAACAGTTTCCGTGGTTTATTTCGTCATTAAATATTTGTGCTCATAGGCAACAAAAAGGACAATGAACGTTTAAAAAACAGAAATTCACTTCTCAAAAACTCCTTGGTAGAAGCTAAGAAAATCGAAAATCCTTAGTTCATTGGAGGATCTTTTTGTTTTCATTCTTTAAGTTTGTAGAGGCACTTGATCTACGCGGGATTCTCCAATGATTTGTACAAATTCCAGTTTCCCACCGAAGATGGCCCATTAAACTAATTGGGTCCAATGAAATAAAATTTATTGGGCCTATGTTCTTTATAGTTGTAAATGTACCATGATTTGTAGGGTAAAATTTTGGACTTCCACTGTAATGGGCCAGAGGAGAGGATGTAAACTTGTCTGCTTTCAGTTTGAACTCCGATTATCAAATGTGTCCTTTACATTGTAACTCTATCAATTGAGAAACTAAAAACCAGCCCAAAGAGAAGCCATATAGTTTAAGGAAAAAACTTGGACTCATGATATCAAGTGAGAAGCCCATAATCAAGAAGCATCCATGTTTATTTCTCCTACTATTGTGTATTTTACCTCCTTAAACTATCAATTTTAGCACCTTAGTACTTTGAACTATCAATTTTTGACACATTGCTAAAATTGGTTGAAAATTAGTAATTTTTCTAACTATTTTTTGAGTAAAAAGACTTTAATATTTGTATTTTACATTTGGTTATTAAAATATTCTTAATTTAAACATTTATATATCGGTGTTAAAGTCTCTTCATTCGAAAAACTATCAAATTCACTAATTTTCCATTGATTTGAGCTAAGTAACAGAAATTGGTAGCATAAGGTATTAAAGTGTTAAATTGATAGTTTAAAAAAAATGATAAAAAGTGTAAGGTAAGGTACTAAAAATGAGAAATTCATAATATAAAATATTAAAGTATTAAAATTGATAGTTTAGGGAAGAAAGTTCAAGACAATGATAGTTTAGGGTTCATATTACACTAACCCTAAAAAGGGGATAAAATTTCAATGCAAATTTACGAATTAGGACGATACAGGATCTTAAATGAGAAAAATTTTTTGTTATACGGATTGAAATTATAGATCATTGGATAATTGAAAAGTAATAAAATCCTTTACTTTTCAGTTGAGATCTCTAGTAGTCAAAATTTACTACTTAAATCAAGGATGCCAGACCTTTAGACAAATAAATTGTTGTTTTTCCCACTCAAAACTGGCCATGAATTTGAACACCCAGAAAAACTCACATGCATTCTTCATCTGGATTTGACTTATAATAAGAGTGGAGTGGAAAAACTCTCAACCAAGCAAGCATTTATCAAATCTTGGCCTGTTAATGTATATTCCAAAACAGTACATCTATTATCTCAAAAAAAAAATTGACAAAAAGACAAAAAATATGTCACTAAATTCGTTTAAAAAAGAATGAAATCTCACCAAATATTTAAAATCAATAATTGTGATTGAATATGATTTTACTATTTAGACTAATTTTAATAATTGATCATAAATTTATAATTTTATAAATCATTTTCCATTCCAAAATAGTACATTATATGTTTTATAGGAAAATTCTATAATCTCTTTTGGGGAATCATTCTCTTGCACTTTAAATACTTGTATAATACAACAATATATAATTTAAAAATTTATATTTTACAAATTTTTAAAACCAAAAAAAAAATTATTTTTTCAACAGAACTGTAAAATTTCCCTATTTTATATTGTATTTTGTTCATTTAATGAGACTAAGCTTTCATCCTATGAGAAAATCGTGTTACACGTACTTTTTGAGGACCTAAATCCTCAACATTTTATCCTACGAGAAAATCGTGTTGGTGCAAATAGTACAAGTCTAATCATGCAAAAGAAAACGATTAGAATATATGCACGTGAACTTTAGATTCTAATCATAGTTTTATTGGAAAGATAAATACTCAATCTTCACCTTTTTAAGGAAAATATGATGCGCATCTTCACCAAACTACCTCATTCTGCTCAGCCACGACAAATGACTAAGGAATGTTTATTGTGATTAATTATGTTAAACTTCAAAATTACCACTATCATAGTCATTAGGTAAAGTAAAGATAGGATCATAGGAGCCTCATCTCACGTGGTAGTTGATCAATCTCATCTCTCCATAAAATTATGTACAATGGAATTGGAGGGGTACTAATTTAAAGGAAGTTTCGTTACGCGTAGGGTTGTAATTAAATTTCAACAAATTGAATAAAGGTGTATTCAAGGTTTCATGTAGTCAACTCGTTAAATAGAAATGATTATTTATATTCAATTTGAACTGAAATTAATCTAAAAAAATGATGATCAAAGTTTGTTTATTCGTTTGATAATTTGTTTGAGAAAAATTTGGTTTGACTCATAACTTTCGAGCCAAATTCAAACACATCCATAGTTCGTTTATTTTTGACTTTTACTCTAATTTGGTATTTTCTTGCTTAGTAATTTTGATCTATAAGAGTATAGAATTCAATTATAATAATTAAAGGATTGATATGAATAACTATTACAGTTGTTTAGGAAAGTGAATTGTAACTTGTGATTCAAAAAATATATAAAATATAAGAAAAGAGAGATTCGATAAAGAAAATAACTAACAAGTATGAAAAATAGAAGATATTGTGTGTAATTAAATTGCCTACTTCTAATCTTCTACTTTATATTCACGAATTTATCAAGTCGAACAGCATAAGAATTGCGCTTGACTCGTTAAAAAAAGTTGAATCTCAAATGTTGTACATGTTGGTGAATTGATAACTCAATAAAAAAATTTGAATGAATTTATCATGAGTCGAATTCAAATTAAGTACCAAACAATTTGTATTCATTTACAGCTCTAGTTAGGCAGTGGCAAAGCCACGTTGAAGTGAGGAGAGGGAGCATTTGCAATTCCTAAACTTTGAACAAACTATGGAATGGGTGTGTAAAAATTTTAAAAATTTTAATTTCCTACAATTGTTCACCTAAAACTTGTCATTTTTTTTTCTTTTTCTTTATATTAATCCTTCAAAATTTAAATTCATTGTATCATACAATTAAAAAAAAATGACATATTTAAAATTAAGAATAAATGTCACTATAAAATATAAAACTTTCAAATACTTTAACTATTGTTAAATATCTTTTAAAATCGTTACTCTCTTAACGTTAAGATTCTGACTCTAACTACTGTCAAGAAAACATTACATACTATTATAATTTTATTCAAGGGAAATGTAAAATTTTTCAGTAATTTATGCAGCTAAAGTGGTGGTCACCCACCATGTTACACATTTTTTGGCTAGTGTACTTGGTAAAATAATGGTGCAAAAGTACTGTCAATACTTGACAAGATGATATTTTAGGAGATGGTACCATTCGATTCTTAAACAGCGACAGGAGCCTTGGAGCTTGGGGGTACAGTGGAAATACTACTCTGAAAGTGAAAGCACTGCATCTACTATAGATAAAGAAAGATAAGTTTGCAGTCATGGGTCATCATCTACGGCAGAACTAAGAGGAGACAAGATTTAAATCACATGAAATTTACGATACAAACAATTCAATGGACTTTATGAATTTAATTATTTAATCCTTAATTGTCAATTGCTGCAATAACAAAATTAACTTTACTCGAACTCGAACACAAAAAATAGATTTAATAATGATTGTATAGTAATTTAATATAATCTTATTACGCGAGTCTTGAGTTTTTTCGTACTGGAAACATTGCATCTTACTAGTGTTAATAACTTAATGGGCTCTATTTGCATTTCCACTTGAAAAATGACAAAATAGCTCAATTTGACATTTTCCAAATCAATGGCGTATACAACGGGTGAAAAAAAGAGTATTTTAGTGAGTTAGGTATAAAATACTTGACCTTTTCAAAATCCCATTTGAAAGAATTCGAAATTCGAAAATTCTTAGTGGGTAAATAAACAATTAATCTGCTCCCTTTTCCCATAATATACCCTTGCATCATTTGGTTCTGTTCACAAACTTGATCAACAGAAAAAAAAAAAAAATACGATTGCTAAAATTCACAAAGTAAAAGAATGGAATATAAAGTTTGAGTTGGTACAGAAATATGTTAAGTTGAAAAGAAAATACACTCAAAAAGAGTTTTGAAGAAGAACATTACGAAAGCAGATTTTGTAAAGGAAAAGAAAAGAAAAGAAAGAAAGCTGGATTCCTATAAAATTCTCAAGTGCGTAAGCATTCACGAGAGTGTCAGAGAGGACTAAGAAGGGGCAGTACGTAGGACACCGATCTTCCAAGATTACGGAGGTATCTGCCTTTCTTTTCTTTTCTTTTCTTTTCTTTTTTTCGTTTTTTAAGGACACGTCGCTCCAGAAAGGTTCTATGCCTTACTTTTCTCTTTTTTTCATTTTTTTTTTACATCTTTTCAAAAAAAGAAAAAGGCTCCTCTGAGTTCCCAATTGGACTGCTGAAAATTCGAGACCCCTCCACTTTTTGTTACTTTTGCATGAATACTTCTTCACTTTTTTAAACTATATTTTAGTTTGTGAATGTATTTTATTGATGTTTTTACATAGTGATTAGATCAATGATTTTAAGCTAAGTCAGTCTTTCTTGGGTTTGTGTGCTTATTATAAGAACTGTTTTTTCCTGCTATATCTGATTTCTCTGCAGCCCTCAGCCGCACCTTCTTGTCTCCTATCCTATCCTCCACCGTACGTAGTTTTCCAGGAGATCCTAATACTCGACTAGTATTTTTCTTTTCTATCATTACATGTATGCGATTACATCTGATCTCAGGAGCAAGTTACAGCTGATGTATATTGCTAGATTTTTTATTTCTGCTGACAAATCAAATTCTAGAATAGGAAATAACCACCGGGTTAAATTCCAAGACTTTTCCAATCTATGTAAATAAAAATCACTACCAAACTTAGGAATGTATCTAGAGTCAGTTCCTGACTCGTTTTATTTTGACTCGTAAAAATAAGGTATTTGTTTGATTAGTATTATCGAGTCAGATATTAAGATTACCAAGTCGGGAATCTATGAACCCATGAGTGCATAACCTAGTCCATATACATTTTATAATTTTATTTATTATGACTAAATATTAATCGGTATTTTCTCCTCACCTTCCTATATATACGGGTATTTTTGTAGTTTATTAGTCAATTTTATTATTTTATAAATATTGAGAACTAAAAAGATATCATAACTAGACTTGGCTAGATACTCTGCCCGCTTTTAGTGGTTACCTAGATAATCTAGCAGGTCGGTAGCCTATGTAAATAAATCGTGTAACATGTTACTTTTTTATCTAATCTGTTGTAATCGGATCGTATTAAGATGATCAGTAAAAGAGTCTATTTGGAGAGTAAATTTAAAAGAGAGTAGTCAACATAAGAGAGGTAGGGAAAAATCACAAAAGATTTAGTGGATAATTTATGAAAAAAATATAATCCATTTAAAAATTAATAAAGATATAGTCTATGACATAATACAATACAATAGCGTAACAAAATTTATACAACCGATCCTATTTAGTAAAAATAACACTTGATCTGTTTATTTGTTTGCTTGGTATAACTGGATCAAATCGGATACTACCTTAATGAATCCAGTATCCGATCTACTAATACCCCTAACCCGAACTGGGTGGAGACCAACTTAAAGCGTTACATTTGTGTTTTAAAACTTTGAAGAAAAACATTTTGTCTCCATCTACAACATTTATTATGATAATGGCTCCATTTGGACAAATTTTGATAATGTAGCAACCTTGGGTGTGGAATGTTTGTAATATATAAAAGTAATTGAAAAATATATTATAATTAATTTTAAATAATGATTATAAAATATTTTTTGTATGACGATAATAAAATATTCTGTTGAGACATTATTATTCGTAATATATATATATATATATATATATCTTTTATTACAAATGTAGTCATTTTGCGATACTAACTAAACCACGAGTTACAAAAACTAATACAATTATAAATTACGAATGATGTTATAACTTCATTTATAAGTTATAAATAATTTTATAATTTTATAAATGTCATCCTCAAATGGTCACAAAATTATATGTGACATTATTTTTAATTTTGTAATTGTCAAATAAAGGTCAAATTGATATTAACCCTTTTTAATCTTTATACACAAAAAAATTTGATCTGAAATCAACAACTTTCTTCCATATTTCCTTTCTTTTTCCGTAATGTAAACATACTTTTGAGCTGCTACAATTCGATAACTTTTACCAAAAAGGAAAGTGTCCATCTTTGAGCTGTAAATTTATAACAGTCCCTTAAACTTGAAATTAACCCCATTCAGTTCCTTAACAAAAACCAGCAACTCAATAAGCACAAGACCCTCTTGAGCCCTCTTTCCATGAGACCCCAGTAAACCCAAGCCGAACAATTTGCCCATGTGTATTCGACACTGAGAGGTATGATATTCTAACCTTTTTCTCTTTAAACAATCCTAGCTTTTTATGACAACATTTCCATATTATTAGCTGTAATTATGATGCCATTCACATCTCCAATCTCCATCTAAAGATTCTGCAAATTTCACTCTTTTATAGGCTTCAAAAAAAGTAAACCAAAAGCCTCATTTCCTCGCAACATTTTGGAGAAATGGGAGGCAGAGCAACAAGGTGGTTCAAGAGTTTATTTGGGATAAAGAAAGAAAAGGGTCAGAAGGAAAATCCCAATTCCAACAACCAAAAAGAAAAGACAAGGGAACGATTAGGCCATTCAGGAAGAGATAGCACCGACAGATTATGTGCAAATCCGAACACCATTCCGCCAAACATTACACCGGCTGAAGCTAGGCATGGCTGAGATCTTTCTATACTGACTCTGATAAGGAGCAAAGCAAGCATGCTATTGCCGTTGCTGCTGCCACCGCTGCCGCCGCTGATGCTGCAGTTGCTGCCGCGCAAGCTGCTGTGGCCGTGGTTAGGCTCACCAGTCAAGGCAGAGGGACCATGTTTGGTGGTAGCCGGGAAAAGTGGGCCGTTACAAAAATTCAAACTGTTTTCCGCGGATTCTTGGTAAATACTAAATACTACTTTGATTACTTTTTTCCTTGAAATTAACGTGTTTGGCTAATACAGTCATGCGTTATCTTGTCTTTTTCCTTAATTATAGTACCTCATTAATTTTTGTTTGTCTTGTAAAATTGGGATTTTGTGAATCAGGCAAGGAAGGCTCTTAGAGCATTGAGAGGACTAGTGAGGCTACAAGCACTAGTGAGAGGGTATTTGGTTCGTAAACAGGCAGCTGCCACACTTCACAGCATGCAAGTTCTAATAAGAGCACAAGCCAATGTCCAGTGCCCAAAAAACTCGTGGGTCGATCAATTCTTCTGAAATCTCTCACCCCCAATTTCATACCAGAAAATCTGTGGTAAGTCTTGTACTATCTGTTTTGTGTTAGTTTAGTTTTTGGGATGCATATTATTTGATATATAAATACAATAATACAATTTGAGATGTTACCGTGGTACATATGACTAATGAATAACAATAATTGTCCAAAAAGAGTCAATTTTGTATAGTATGTTTTTTTTATATACATTTTGAAATCAATTTGCAGGAAAGATTTGATGAGAGTAGAATTCGACAGAATTCATTCCATAGCAGAAGGCTTTCTGCATCATGTGATTGTAATACTAGTAACTCAAACGCAACTGATGAGAGCTCAAAGATTGTGGAAATAGATACAGGGAGGCCCAAGTCAAGATCCAGACGAAGCAGTACCACATGGCTTTTGCCTGATTCCAGAGAAGACTCCAGCGGACAAACACTATCCTGTCCATGTCAATGTGGCCATCCTTACCCTTGCGCCTATCAATACCCGATTGCCGGAATTCTCAAGATTATGAATGGGGACTAATAGGGGATGAGTGCCACTTCTCCACAGCCCAAAGCACTCCAAGATTCTCCAATTCTTGCTCGACGAATGCCCCTGTTACACCGGCTAAAAGTGTTTGTGTGGAAAGCCTGTTGAGAAGTTACGGAAATTGTCCTAATTATATGGCTAATACGCAATCATTCAAGGCTAAATTGAGGTCTCATAGTGCTCCTAAGCAAAGGCCGGAACCGGGCTCCAAGAGGAGGCTTTCACTCAACGAGATGATGGATTCCAGAAGTAGTCTAAGTGGGGTTAGGATGCAGAGGTCGTGTTCACAAGTCCAGGAAGTTTTGAGCTTCAAGAATGCTGTTATAGGTAGGATTGGAAATGGAAGGTCTTCTGAATTTGCTAAAGAGCAATTTTACAGGGAATCTTACTTGCAAGAGTAACAGTTTTAGTTAAAAAAAGAAATGTATCATGGAACCAATACTCTCCAAATAGAGTACATTGTCTACATGATCTTAGACGCATAATGCAATTTAGATGTGATTTTTAAGAATATTTGTTGGAGAAGTTTCCAAGGTTGATTACATTATTATAACATTAATTTGATGCTTTAAAATGGATGAATTCTCATGTGAATCGTGGTGTCTTACAGTATTAGTGATTAGGTATATTAGTGATTAGGTTGTACAATTGGGTTCACATATTATACATATATGTCGACGGAAGAATTTTCCTTTAAATTACTGGCACTTACATAATATCTAGTACTGGTACAATACGAACAATTAATTAAGGATTTAGGTGGTGGAATTCATTGAAATGACAAGGCTAGTTTGATGCCAAAACTCATTGTCTTTGTCCTTGTATAGTTAGTTGCTCTGCATGCTTTTCAAATTTGTGATCTCAGATTCTTGACTTGAGAGGCAGTGTAGTGTAGTAATGTACTACTCCCTTAATTTGAATTCGAAGAGCTGGTTTCCTAATTGGCCCACGTCCGAAGAAGATGCCATCTGACCCACTTCTCCATTATTAACCCAAGATCTTCATCATTTAGGCTATAGCATGGGACCTCTCTGTTCGATTCCATGGGCAAATTACTTCGGCTTTTTTTTACTATCATTGGTCATTGCAGCCTTTCTTGTGAATTGTGACCTGTTTTTGCCTTTCTTTGTGTCCTGTTTTGGTAAGACGGAAAACAACTAAGCACCAGAAATTTTTTGAAAAGTCATGATTGGCTCTGTGATGCTGCTACTGCTACTGCTACTGCTATGCAACAACCAGCTAAGCTAAGTTATTAGGTTTCTTATTCCTTCAGCATTATGGTGGTTAAGTAGCATCAGATTTTTGTACAACTTCTTCCTAATAATACTACCAAATTGCCCTTTTTGGCAAAATGCAAATTCCCATTTCCGTCATGTTTTCTTTAATATTTCAGTTTCCATGTGCGATCTGAACTATTTTTTTGACACAAGTGTTGAGTCTAAAGAAAAATAAAGAAAATTTTATGGTCCTAACATACTATTCTAATTTAAATATTTATACAATACAATATCATATGTATTGAATGTTTATACAATACAAAATTTAAAGCACAATGTTATGGTATAGGTTATTATGCCGTGGGTTTATGTGGGTCTCCTTCAATGTGCGCTATTTTATAACTCTTCCTCTTCTCTTACATATTTTTATATCTGTTGAATAAATTTATCTGCTTGTTTTTTATGCTAATAATAAAGAGACTATAGAATTTTTCAAACAAAAAACCTAATACAAAAACAGAAGAAAAAAAAATCTTTCTGTTAGAAAAAGAAATCTTGTTGTATTATGCAATACAGCAATGATGGTCCAAAATGAAAGAGCAAGTTAAATTGCCCCATTATTGTTTTGTGCGGGCTGGGTGGATGTAGGAATTTCATGGGTCACGTTCTCTTTAAATAAACAATAACTGGGCCAGAAGCTGGGACTATTGGCTCACGTTAATGTTGAACGTTAAAAGAAGATCAACTTCTTCCAACTCAACCCAATTAAGACCAACTTCACATTGAATCTCGAGTAAACAAATTATCTCACGTGGCTTCGTCAATTTTTTTTTTGAAAGTTTATTTATCTTTAGTTCTTCCTTCTGGGAGAAACTTTTGCCGGATCCACAATTGTTGAAATACTATTATCTAAATTAATTTGCAGGATGTGAGTAGTAAGTCCATAGGTTTTCTGCATCATTCAATAATACTACTTGCATTTAAGTAGTATGGACTAATTCTATTTTGCATTCATTAACTTATATTTAATTTTTACTTTACATTCTAAATTTTAGTTTTGGATACTTTGCATCTCGAATTCTCAAATTCATTATATTTCAATTCTTTTTTTAACATTGTCTTACAAATTAACGGAATTTTTTCTTGTATATGACAAATTCAGCAAGATGTACAATAATATTTTTGGGTACAAAAACAAAGACTCTATCAACTTTTTCGATGATGTTAAAATAGAACTAAAGTGGTGTAAATTTAAGAGTTAGAATTAGACTGTCTCTTATCTAGGGGGTACAAATATCTAAAATTAAAATTTGAGATACAAAGTGAGAATTAAGTATAAGTTGAGGGGTAAAAAATTTAATTTGGGTTATTTTAAGTATTAACCCAATTTGAGTGTTTGTGGAGATAGATACTTGGAGGCCCAAAAAGGGAGCGTCCAAGTTGTATAGCCAATACAGAGTCATCCAATGCTAAAATGAAATTTTTTACTAACTTCAAATGGGCTCCAATAAGCCTAAACAAATGTTTTATTATTATTATTATTATTATTATTTATTTTCGATTCTAATTTACAAAAATCATAATTGAAAAAGAAAAAAAAAAAAAAAAACTACCATGTCATCATATATATATGTTGGGTAATTTTGATTATAATTTGATCCATTCGGAGCCATCGATGAAGCCAAGTGAAATAAAAGGCTTGGCTTCCTCATCAGTAAGTTCTCTAGACCATGAAACTCTTCCTGCAAAACTTGCCCCCATTCCGGTGCACTTGTATTGTCCATAGAACACCGTCCTAAGTAAAATGCAACAATGGTAATTAAAGAAAATAAAAAGAACCATCTATCTGAAAAATAAATAAATAAATATTTCCTTTTCTTGTAACAATATAACCTAATTATTACATGGGATATTTATATGACCTGATTATTGTGATTACGGTCTTGTCAACAAACTTTCAATAATAAACACGTAAAAAAATTATATTGAATTAACTAAACACATATACAATTATAAACACGATAGCGTATAAAAATTCATTCAATTCAATCACTACGAGAATAAAACTTGATTATTTGGATAGATTGGTCCATAATATATCCGTCACATTAATTACCTATTGGCTTAGATTCCCAATAATGTGATCCCTATTACTACTGTTTGGAAACATAGCTCTTTTATCATAGATTTCAGTACTAGTAATTTACTAGTAATTTTTACCCCTAAACAGCAAACCAAAAGGTTTTCTAGTACATGGTGGTGTCTTGTAGTATTTAATAATATATTCCTCCATACAATGTCCTTGAATGGAGGTTAGGTACGTGGAGTTGTTTTAGCATAACTAATGATTAAAGATAAGGGGATTTATACTTCTACAATGGACGAGAAGATTAGACGCGAAGATACAGTTAATTTAAGGGTCAAATTACAATATTTTGTTGACGCCAAAATGTCCTTCAACTATGTAGTGACAAACGAAAAGGCGAAGATGCTATAAATGGTTGCAATTTGTGATATCATTTCCTAAATAAACAAAAATTTATAAACGTAGTGGTGGAAGAAAGATCGTGTTGCAGGCTATTGCTTGCTATAATCAGGAAAAAGCTAAAATCATGTGTTGCAGGCTATTGCTATAATCAGAAAAAAAAGGCAGCCAAAATAATACTCATTCTGTTTATTTATTTAGTCACAATTTGATTTTAATATCGATCAAACATATCAATTTTGTAATGAAAATTATATATATATTAATTTGATATTTAATAATTTTTTTTAGTAAAAATTAAATTTACATCAAATACACCTAAATTTTAAAATTTATAAAAAATTAAGTTTTAAAAACTTGATCAGTTGATTAAAAAAAAGTTAAATGACGACAACAAAATTGGAAGGAGTAATAGATAGTTGGGATGGCACCGTCCCATTATCATTGACAATCTGAGCTAAGCACCATTACTTGCTATCCATCTATATATATATATATATTAGTGGATAAGAATTTTAATTTGGCAGGGAGGGTGAGTGATGGGGAAATATTATTTAGATAGATTCAGTCTACGGACACTTTTATTTATAAATCTTGTGATATGAATTAAATTTTATAAAATAAATAACATCAATTGATACAAATAAAATTTTATTATAATATTTAATTTTAATTATAAAATTTATAAATAGAATATAAATTCGAGTTTACTTAAATATTTTTCATGAGTTACGAGGAAGAGCACTTACATTTCTCGACTAGGGTCACCCCAATTATGCCAGCCTTTTGGAATGATAATGTTGTCCATATATGTATAGGCAAAGATTACCCCCTTGAAAAGGGGCCCCATGCCCTTCCAAGGTATAGAGCTCCTGAACCCGTGACCTTACAGTTTACGAAGGAAAACCCAGTGTCTTCCAACAGGCTGCTTCTCCCTTGTGCGGTTACTGCCCCGGTTAACTGTGCTATTGCGTGCACGTGACAATTCTGCATGTACTCCATTTTAACCATATTTTAGTTCACCATCACAAGCTTTATACATGATTTGATGTGTGCTGTTTACTGTCTTATAAAATTTGACGAAGGTTTCACTTTTAAGTACGTAATGTGTACGACTGAAATATTAGTTAACTTTAATAATAATAGTGTTCAAAATTTAAATAAACTGGGATGAATTTATCAGTTAAAATTGTAATGTATTTAAAATTAAAATTCAAAATGCGTAAGGAAAAATCAAGTAAGCTGTTTTTGTTTATTTGTAATTGTAGATTATAAGATCTATTTAAAAATTGTTAAACACGTAATAAGTTTTTGCTTATGATTTTAAATAATTATAAGAAATAATAAAAGCGTGTTGTGATGAATTGGTACAAATTTAAAGTCAAGAATACAAAGTGGAGTATGTCCTTTTTGGTTAACTGAATCATATGGCAAGTAACAGAAAATTATGTGTTTCTCCACCACACAATACTGTTCAATTGAACACTTCATTTGAATGGTGGGACCAAATCTTTATCAGCCTGCTAACGTGGCTTGATTGAGAACGATGAACTTGAAAGAAGATGCAATCATGCAAGTGCAAACATGGATATGCAGACAAATTTGTCAATAGAATTCACGAGGGATTGAAAGAATACCTCAAACAAAGATAGCCCATTACCAAAGATGAAATCCACAGAGCCTTCAATGTAACAATCTTTGTAGTAATGCCTGCCAACGTGATCATAAAGTGTATCTTGTGCACCCAAGAATTTACAACCCGCAAAAACTGCTGTATCTGCCGATATTCTAAATGCTACTGCTTGTTTTCCTATTGCTCCTGGTGCTGGTACTGGAGTTGTGTTGCTGCATGCATTTTGGAAAATGTTAATAATAATTAACATTCTCAAAAAACGACAAAAATTCTGAAACGGATTGAGACAAATATACGAGGTGGTACTTTTTTTTCTAACGAAAATAATCTAACTTACTCTTATTTAACTGTATCTATTACTAAAGGGAAAGGGAGGCCAACAGAACTAAGAGATAAGGGAGGCCCAGCAAAACTAAGAGATAAAAGACCTAACCTCTATGTTTAAAAATGTAATACGAAAATTTGAACCCCCAACCTTGCACCAAGCAAAGAATTTGGGTGTTAATGAGTATATATTACCTTGAATGTTATGTTTTTGGCTATGAAATATGGGGAATTCACAGCAAAAGTAGCAGAGCCAAAGGTCCCAAGAGGCCGGCCGTTTGGCCCAGGTGTTTGTGCTGTATCTCCCCATTGAACTATAGTATTATCTGCTTCATCTCCCTCTATTGTTATGTATGACTTAGATTGAGGTATAGTAACCTTCTCCCTGCAAATAATTTAAGCTTCATTATTTGGGAGAAAAAGCAAAACTGAAACAACTAACTAAGAAAATGAGGAAGGATAAAAGAAATGACATTTCAAGAACCACATGATTGTTGGTATTTGTAACATATTGAACAGAAGCTAAAGGACAATTGCGACAAAACATAACAAAAAACTGAAAGACCTCCTCTAAAATCTACCTTGTTATAAATTTTATTCTCTCTCTTCTTGGTGGTAAAATTAAAAAAAAAAATAAATACATGTCCCGGAAGATACTTACGTGTAAACTCCTGCATGAACCTTGATCAACACTCTAATAAGATTAACAGTAGGGAGAGAATCAATAGCCTCTTGAATTGTAGTAAAGTCTCCAAAATTTGGATTTTTGTCGACCGTAAGAGTATAAGAAGGGAAGAGTTTATTCTTGGCTGTCTTGAAAACAGAGTGATTGAGGCTGCCAACAAATTTAACCCACTTCATGAATTGTTGTTCCAAGTATTGAACTTGAGTGGTCATACATTCGTTTGTTTCTAATAGCTTCCCTGATGCTGCTGTTCTTTTTGGCCTAATGCCTTTGGTGTGGCATACAACTGTATTGCATGCAATGCTAAGAAGAAGAATGAAAATGATGTAAGAATATACAAAAGCAAGTTTAGAAGTGGACATGTTTGAATCTATAGAATGAGAATGAGAACAAGAAGAGGAGAAATA
Source organism: Cinchona pubescens (assembly GCA_025175665.1). Taxonomy (NCBI): domain Eukaryota; kingdom Viridiplantae; phylum Streptophyta; class Magnoliopsida; order Gentianales; family Rubiaceae; genus Cinchona; species Cinchona pubescens. The sequence goes on along the minus strand of JANKKI010000031.1, from coordinate 2,900,870 downwards.
CAAAGAGGGTCCCAAGAAATGTTGCTTTGGAGCTTCTTTGGAAGTGCTTTAAAGTAGCTAATAAAATGATTATATATGAGTTAGTAGTTAGTACTTGGTAGTAAGTGCCAATAAGAGTTGGCCCAGAGGTAATTAGGACGATCACAACCCTCTGGTACAAATTGGTTTAACTCACGCTACCGTTAATCCTCTATTTCGTAGTGATTTATATGTACTATTGTAAGTTATTATAATATACGCTAGTAACTTGTCCTATTTTTAGAAAAAAAACAATAACATACCAACATCCTAAACTCTTTGTTTTTTTTAATCAAACTAAGAAAAAGTTAGTAGTAACTGCTACATTAGCTTTCTGTTTTAGTTGGAAAGTTAATACTATGTTAGATAATCATGACATGGACTGAGAGGTCACGGGCGATTCTAGTTGCATCATTGTTGTAGAATGTGGAGAGCAGTGGGATTTGGGGGAAGAAGGGTCTGTGTGTGTGTGTCACAAGAAAACATTCTAGGCCACAAATTAAGACCGCTTCTTAGGAGAAATGCACTTTTTGGCCTACAAACAAAATAAGTTTCTTTCCAAGGTTTTAAAGCTCCTTTAGAGTTGGTGGTGCCCGTGACCATCTCTATGTTGTTTGCTTGTGAAGCTGAATATATTCTGCTTCAGAAATTGAAGAGATGTATTTTGTGTAAAATTTTCAAACACATGCAATGTTGTTTTTGACACCAACCAAAGGCCAACATACAGTACATGCATAAGGAAATAGCACTTATCCTGAGTTAGTAACAGAGATATACTTCTGACAATGCAAATGTAAAATACGCATTGCTACTTAAACCTACCCTGTTTTTCATCTTTCACATTTCAATTCAAACATAGCAAAGTTTTAGACATTGTCAATTTAGAATTTACATAAGCTTTTTCACCATCACCTACTTATCTCTCAAACCAAATGCTCTTTTCGTTTCCTTATATTTTAGTTGGACATATTCACAATAAAGCAAAGTTAAATTCTCCTATCTTACTAAAAAATTATTTCGTTATACTTTAAATGATTATATAGTATGATATTATATGCTTTAAAATATTATATTATACAAAATTTTAAAATATAACAGAACCGTTCTCTAAGGGGAGTGTAAACAATTCCTCTTTCGTCATTCTTTCTTTCTCTTTCTTCTATTTTTCATATGTTATTACGTAAATTAAATTTCAGCAGCCAACAGGTCCACTATAGCCCCTTTGTTTCAGGTCTGAGTCTAGTGTTGGATCCAAGAGTGAACATATGGCAACTTTAGAATTTGGATGCCCACATTAATTATACCGTTTTATCAATCCTAAACAGAATGTGCCCGTCGGAGGCCCAAAACGTTGAGCGATTTGGTTAAAAAAAATGGGCCGACCGTAACACAATAAGACAACACTCGAGTGTATGGTCCTATGAAAGTGTCAATTTACGCTCGGCATGATAACTGAACAAGAAAACAGATATCATGGAAAATTTCTAAAAATATGCCACTTTTCAAATTTCTTCTATTTTTGTGCCTATTTCAATGTGCAATTCTGGACCAGTGTTCCAGAAATTTTTTTTTTAAAAAAAAAAAAAAAAAAAAATTGTTCTTGACCGACCTTGCATTCGAGGAATGCGAGGTCAAGAAGACCATTATCTTCTACGAGGCCAGAAGATAAAGCCCCAAATACCAAAAAAAAAAATTCCTTATTCTCCTACTCCTGTTGGCAGGGAGAATGTTCGTAAAATAGGGGAGGTTCTGTCAAAATTTTATTAAAAATACGATAAATTAATAAATTAACGGATTTACACATTTCATTCGCGTACTATTTCGTTAATGTTATGTCTCTTTAGTTTATGATTTAAAGATAATGATTTACTATTCTCAAATATCGTACTACTTCGTTAATATTATAGTTTATAATTTACGATTTAGTATTTAATTAATTTTATCTTACAGTCAAATCCTTCATTTTTCTATTTTTGTAATAGTGCACAATTTTCATTCGCAATATACATAGTCAAATTTGCTAAATCATTCATTTTTTCTATTTTTGTAATAGTGCACGTCGTTTCATTCGCAATATACATAATTAATAATATATTAGATTTATCCTAATTTGACTATATATATATATATATATATATAGCACATAGTCAAATTTGCTAAATCAAAAAAAAAAAAAAATTCATTACAACGCATTTTTTAAATGCGAGGTTACAAAAAAAAAAAAAAAAGACCTCGCATTCAGGGAATGCGAGGTCAGTCAAATTGACCTCGCATTCCACGAATGCAAGGTCAAGAACAATATATTTTTTTTTTTTTAAATTTTTCTAGAATGCGAGTTCTACTGGTCCGGAATTTATGGCACATTGCAATAGGCACAAAAATAGAAGAAATTTAAAAAGTGACATATTTTTAGAAATTTTTCCAGATATCATACACGAAAAGAAAATATAGCCAATTCACTCAGAATACTAGAGGCATTCCCCTACAAATAATCATACACACTTGCAAATTATTCTCAAATCAAAATACCATACATACCAAGTATTGATCTTCTTCCAAGACATTTGTCATTGTGGAAAAACAAGAATCCAGAGTTCAAATAAAGCAACTCAGTAAAGAAAAGAGCACAAGATTATTATTTATAGGACCCATGGTTCGTTCTTGTCACCACCTTTCTGTGACTAATTGAATATTGTGATGAGTATACACTTATTGCTACATTGGGTCTTGCACTCGTAAACCTTTTTTTTTTCACAGAAGACGACATTTGTCATTTTATATGCATATCCCGTTATGGCCTTGCTGATCAACTCTTTATTAGCCCACATACCAAACCAAAAATGCCTACTAGGACAAACAATTTATTTAGTTCAGTTGCAAATCCACGCAATAATTGATTCCACCAAGGGCATATTTAACATGTCACTGTCTCTCTTCATCGCTCTGACGGCTAAAATCAAGTCGGATGTTTAGGAAGATGATCTCGAGCTTCATAGCCATAGCAACTTTAATCTTTTTCCTCTTCATCTCACCCCCTTCAAAGTCCTTTTATCACTCCTTATTCATATCTGATTCCCTATCATGCAATGAATCAATAGCACACCACCTCTACATCCTAACCAAGCGGCCTCATGTTGCCGGGTCAGAAGCCAATGCGGAAGCAGCAGCTTATGTTCTATCCACTCTCCCTTCCTATGGCATCCAATCACACATTGCAACCTACGAAGTTGCCTTAACTTATCCGGTCTCACGCTCCTTGACTCTAAAACCTACTCCTCAAGACAGCCCCATCAATTTTGATCTCCGGCAAGAGATTCATGATGGCGATTCATATGACGATGTGGCAAATGAAGTCCTGCCAACGTTCTTCGGATATGCCAAGTCGGGTACTGTAGCAGGACCTGTGGTATATGCCAATTATGGGCGTGTAGAGGACTATGCAGTATTGAAAGAAATGAAAGTGAATGTATCAGGAAATATTGTATTGGCAAGGTATGGAGAGATATATAGAGGGGACATTGTGGAAAATGCATATGCAGCAGGTGCTATAGGTGTATTAATTTTCACAGATAGGAAAGATTATGGTGGAGGAGGTGGTGATGCAAAATGGTTTCCAGATGACAAGTGGATGCCTCCAAGTGGAGTCCAGGTGGGAACAGTTTACAATGGCGTTGGTGATCCCACTACGCCCGGTTGGCCGAGTTCTGTTGAGTGTGAGAGACTATCAGACGATGAAGTAGAGAAGGGAGGAGACATTCCACTGATACCTTCATTGCCCATTTCATGGGCTGATGGTTATACAATCCTCAGGTCCATAGGCGGACAAGTGGCAGATGAGGATTGGCAGGGAGGGAAAGTTGCCCCAGTATATAACAAGTTTGGACCAGGACCAGGAATTGTGCATCTAGGTTATACAGTAAGTCCCCAAAACAGAACCAGCTAAACCTGTTATACATCATCATAAGATTTAATCAACCAGATATTTAGCTTCAGCCCCCCCTTCAAATCTCTAGAGATGGTACACTATTACTAAGGAAACAGATAATATTGTGTTTTGCAGGGAAAGCAGGTCATAAGCACAATCCAGAATGTCATTGGAATTATTGAAGGTGCAGAAGAACCTGATCGGTATGTTTTAACTCTTTAAACAAGTAATGTGTAGCACAATAATATACATATCAGCCACAATTCTGCATAATGAATTGTCAAGTAGGAAAAGGACAGCAAATTCATACAGGAAGTTCCAAAACAGAAATAAAAGTGGCATGTAACTATGGTGTTCAAACCCAACCCAACCCAAATGAATTTGAGGCTAAATGGGGTTGGGTTATCGGGCTACGGGTTATTTGGGTTGGATTACCCAAAGGTTGGGTTATTAAATTCTCAACTCAAAAACCCATCAACCCAATAACCCAACCCATGAACACCCCTACATGAAACTACTGGCCAAAAAAGATAATAGAATTAAGACCAAAAAAGCAATCTGGAGAAGACGACAAAGTGTTGTCCAAATTGTAAGACTACACTTTCCCAATGACTTAGGTCATGGGTTTGAATTGTAAGACTACACTTCCCCAATAACCTAGGTCATGGGTTTGAATCACTAAGGAGTAGATGGAGACACTGCAGATTCTTTATATATATATATATATATATATATATATCTGGAGAAACAAAATGAAACTTACCAGAACTTCCAATGGTAGATTTTCCTCACAGAACTGAAATAATTTCCAGGTTTGTCATAATTGGAAATCACCGGGACGCATGGACGTTTGGAGCTGTTGATCCGAATAGTGGCACAGCAACCCTGCTCGAGGTATGTAGGACTGGGGTGCTTAAATTTTTCTCTCTGCTATAGATCAAAATTCCAATGGAAATCTAGCAGTTCATCTTTATAGTTTTGAGAGATGTAGGTTGCAAACAGGATGGGGAAGCTGCAGAAAAAAGGTTGGAGACCTCGACGAACCATAATATTTTGTAACTGGGATGCTGAGGAGTATGGCCTGGTTTGTCTTGTCCTCCTCTCATTGTCACACACATAATCCACACATACTCCCTTTCTGGCTCCTTTTAAACAATCAAAAAAATAAATAGGAAGTGTGTGCTAATATACCAGAACATAATCATAATTTAGCTGAATATCACAGCACAACTTCTTCAGACAGGATCTACAGAATGGGTCGAAGAGAACCGGGAAATGCTAGCATCAAGAGCTGTAGCCTATATGAATGTTGATAGTGCAGTTAAAGGAGTAGGATTTTATGCCTCTGCAACTCCACAGCTCGATCAACTGCTAATAACAGCAACTAAGCAGGTATATAGGAGTAATATTGACAACATTCACCATATGTATCAAAAACATGGAAGTATGGTTAATCAATGTCTGCCAAAGCAACTAAATCAAACAAAGCAGATGCAATTTAAGATAAAAAGAATATTAGTCTACCGTATTTTTAAATGTCAACTTTGTAGTTATCTTGCTGTTATAACTTCTCATGTACATTAGATAAACTTCTGTTGAAGGTTCAAGACCCAGATAACTCCTCGCAATCCATCTACCAATCCTGGATTGGTTCTGGTGAAAATCCTAAGGTAAGCATCTTAAAAGAGTTCAAAAGGATAATAGAATTGCATTAAAACTCATAATGTGAATCTTGGTCACAAGCAATGAAAAAATGGTCCTGCTCTTGCCCAGTGACCACCCTTTTTATTATATCTAACCATATGAGATGACTCAACAAGTACTCTTCTTCAACTAAGGTATTGAGCTACCTCAGATTTAATTAAATTATCCCATGATTATTAAGAAATGCTACATCTATGAGGTGAAAAACAATTTAATTCTTGGATTTCAATTAGACAAGCTAACCATAAGGTTTTGAAGATGATAATTGGAAGGTTAGGAGGTGGAGCATCAGATTATTCTGCCTTCGTTCAGCATGTTGGTATTCCATCCACTGATATGTATTTTGGAAGAGGTAACAGATATTATGGCAATGTTTTCCATAAGGCTAGATAAGGTTTGGTCAGCTGTTATTACATAGACATCACATTACATTCACCTTAAATTATAGAGCACTATCTTTCCAGAAATTCCTTCACATGATACACCTCCTGTGTCCAAAAGAGACAGGTTCTTGAACATGGTCTGTCTCTTATACTCATTCCCAAAGGAGTCTCTAAGACAAATTCCAAATATCACTTCACCACAACAGAAACAATGACATTATACTCCTTGTTCGTTAAAGCAGTCAAGTAGTATGATTAGCCACAAAAAAGGAATTACAGATATACGAACCAAAAACATACCTGATTTTCACAAAAACCTTAAAAAAGTATTGTAAATCTAGAGATCTCAAGTACATAGATAATCTAGGCCAAAACAGAGACAATGGATTATTTAGATCTGGTGCACATCAATATGTATAAAGTATAAATTTTGTAAACAAATTTTAAGAAGTGATGCTTATGACAACATCTATATCTCACTAATGCTTGATATAGGATCAAACACAAACCATTATTTCTCCATCTGAAACTGATAAACCCATCAAAGAATACTATCAGAACAAAAGATAGACCGTTTTCAGCCCACAGAAGAGAAAGAAAACAAATACACAAATATAGGGGAAGAGGTGAGGACACGATTAGGAACACATGCTACTGGGACATCAACCACAATATATCAAACATTTGAAACAAAAAATATGGTGTAAGATTAAGCACAACAAGAGGAGACAGATTTGTGAACAGCCTTCAAACAAGGTTTACTTACCTGTGACAACACACCTGAGCAATACACTGTCGTCCATCTACTATCTGCACCTCATGGAATGGGCTTAAAATTATCATCTACATATGCAAACCAACTCCAAACAACAATAACTTCGCACTGGGGATGTCCTAGAAATTAGTCAAAAAAACACAGAACCAGATGCAGATACGGATTCCCCAATTTTAGCTCAAATCAGTACAATTTCCTACTTATACCCAGTGGCAAAGATTATAATATCAATTGTATGTTGTCAGCCAAATCATACTTCAACCATTTCTATGTACAAAGCCCTGCCTCTCATATGAATCTCAGGCGATCACAATCTTGACCAACTGAAACCATCTATAACATCGGCTAAGGCACAATCTTCCTATCCAGTCCTGTTGATAGAAGTGCCCTTCAGACAAAATTTCTGGTCAGCTTCACATAAGTGCCATTCAACAAATCAGTAATGCAAAATGCACATTTACAAGGAATTAACTTGTTTTGATTGCAAGCACTACTTCTTCAAATACGAGGTGACACAAGAATCAAACTTTTTCACTGGATTCTTGGAGTTGCCTTACCACATTATAATCACTATGGAGGGCAGATAATCAGATTACTTAGTACAAGTATTGGTTTGTATACATAGCCTAGCCTCCTTAAGACTTAAAAGCACATCATCATTTTTAGATTTTACTTATGATTGCTTAGAGGTGTTAATAATAATTTAAAATTGATTGTGAGGGGTCTCTTGTGGAGCCCACCCACTTCACAACTTGGAAGGAGTCTTCCAACTCATCCCTTAAGTGTTCCTAATTCCAACAAACTCAAAATCAGGAATATTATTCACAATATCAAGAGACTAACTAATTCAATATAACAATATCAGGAAATCAAAGAACAGATCAGGAGAGTAGCACGTTAATAATCTCTAACCTTCAATATCTATTTCCTATGTCCTAAAACACTATAAAAATTATCTGACAGTAATACACTTCTCCAAAATTACATTATATTACTCCCTATCCATAACTATTCATATCCATATTCTTATATTATAACCTACAATCACATAAATAAATTATATTATATCCACATAAGTTGAGTACGAGGGCAATATTAGTTCGATAAAAAACATACTTGGCAAGATCGTTGTATCTTGGGAAAGGAATGTCATATCAATCCAGTGCAGTAGGGGGAGTATCACTCCTAAGGAGATTGCTATTTAGCATGCCTGGACCATAATCAGGATATTTCTAATCCTTGAAAATAAATTAATGTATTTAATTTATTGGTGAATTATTTTGTGTTACTATTTTTCCTTTCTTAAGATATAAAATTTCCAACTTAGAGGCACATAGATTTACTATTTCCAGCACAAAGTTCTACTTGTTGCACCAAATAAAATACACATGCAAACAAGCTAGAATTTTAATTATTCTTTCTAGTAAGAGTCCAATCCTTAAAACTCTCTGGCATTTAAAAAGTTGATCCATGCTAGACTATGCCATCTGCATATTTCAACAATCACTTGACAACTCTTGCTGATTGTAGATTACCCAGTCTACCACTCGTGGTATGATGATTTCATCTGGATGAAGAAATTTGGTGACCCAATGTTTCAGAGGCATGTAGCAGGTTTGTTATAATAGATTTTATACTAAATACTAGAATTTACTGCATCTACATGAGCTATTAGGAATGATCAGAAATGTCAATTAATCTTGCACCATATAAATTTACTAAAAAAATCTTATTTTTGATACTTGAAACACAAATAAAATTTTACCCTGTGAGATGTTGGCAATTCCCCAGCATCCCTTTGTTATTAAATTAGTTAATATTTAGTAAAAGAAAAATAAAAGATTGCAACTTGCACATCAATAAGATGGACATTACGTGATGAAGAGCTAAAGTATTATAAAGGTTGGAAGTTGAAAACAAAATTCATTGTTCAAGAGTCCAGTGGCCAAAGAATTCAATACAAGCCGGCTTTTAAATTCATTATGGAAGAAAAACAACAATACCAGGTTCGACTTATCAAGCATTCAAAAAATGCTGCGTCCAATATCCGTGCAATTGTTCTTCTTAAAAATGGAAATAAAACAAAATACTAAAATTAAAAATACCAAAATACACATGTATTTAAAGGACAGTACTCTATAAATTTTGTAAAGGAACACCATGTTCAAGAAACATACGGTAGAAAAAGGAAGACGAAGAAGATTGCTAGCAAGAAGGATATAGAAGAGGCAACAAACTAACATGTATAAAGGCTTCCAGCAGCAACTAACAAACAAAAGTTGTTTAAACATTATCTGCACTATGTAGACAAACAGAGCTTCATCATCATAGTTGCTAGGTGTCTCTCATGATGCAAGAGCAATTAACATGTTAAACAAATGTTGCTGCTAGCAGTAAATATGTTACTCCAGATGTGTAACACCTATTAAAAAATTTCCCTTAATATGTGTTTACGACTTTATACATTCATCTTATTCTTATTCATTTATTTTGTCCAACACATTGTTTTGAGCTTTTGGATCTTCGTCTACTAGTGGCTTCTAATGTACAAAGTTCAAACAGTGTCAAGCATTTTGGGTTTTGTAGCACTTCAGCTTGCTGATGAAGAATTTTTGCCTTTTAACTATCTATGCCCTATGCCAACGAGCTGCAGGTATTTTTCTGAAACTGAAACAATGAGTAAAAGAAAATCTGCTTCTACTTTGTGTCAAGCAACATTTTAGAGGCAGCCTAATTGTTTCATTGTTTGATTTTGCGGAATAGAGAAGCGCAGAAGACTTGAAAATTGAGTTATCCGATAAAGGCATAAAACTTTTTCCCCTGTTCAACTCTATCAAGGAACTGAGAAACGCAGCGACTAAAATAACTCATGAGATAAAGGTAGTATTATTGATAAATTGGTAAAGCTTTCTCATATGCTGTATTTTATTAATATAAGCTCAAATTTCTTAGGTGCTAAAAGACAGAAAAGGCTGGGCTTCTGCATGGAAAAATGACAAGTTCAAAGTCAGAGAACTGAATGACAGACTAATGATGGCAGAGAGAGGATTCACCGACCGCAAAGGACTTTCAGGAAGGCCATGGTACAAGCATTTAGTAAGTTCCTCCAAACCACATGTGAATTCCTTAGAAACAAAGCAAACAAATGAAGGTTGCAAAGGTCAAAATTTACCAATTAAATTAAAATATAGAACTATTAGCAAGAGTTATTATAAAAGCAAACACAGTATCTAATATACTTGAATGCATGCAGCCAAACCCACAAATAGTTTTGACAACTCAACTTCTTTATGTGCAAAGAATCTAACTATTGCTTTATATTATTCAGATATACGCACCATCAAAGCACAATGATTATGGTTCTAAGTCCTTTCCTGGAATAGATGATGCAATTGAAAAGGCAAAGGCCCTGAACACCACAGCCTCGTGGCATTTTGTACAGCATGAAGTCTGGAGAGTATCTAGAGTGATTAAACATGCATCACTTGTCCTCAATGGACAATTAACATGAATACTTGTCATATCCTATCCTAGATTCCTTTGGTATATTTACTCTTAATGCTAAACCCTCGAGTATCCCCCACTACACAGGCTTTACTTCAATAATGATTCTTATCTTCTATTTTCTGTACTTTTACCCTATTGACTGGTCCTGATTAGGATCTCTTATAGCTAGGAGAAAGAACTTGACACTAACAAGATATCTAAACCTGTTTCCCAGTACCGCGCCAAGCATCTAAAAGCTCAATCAAAGATCATTGTTCAATAACTACATAGGCCAAGCCAGCCTGGACTGCACTATACTATATTCTAAGGCAAATGATTGCTTGGGGATGTTATAGTTTATTCCTCATTTACCTAACTTGAAAAATCAGGCTACTAGTGCACATTCTACTGGAATGGAAATTTCCAGATCAAAACCACTGCCATCCGGTTTAGAGATCATCTTGAAAAATTTCCATCCCTCATTATCTTCATTATATGCTCAATACTAAGATAAATTCCAATAAATCCAAAGAACTTGAGATGACAAATTACTTAATCACATGCCCAACCAGCATTATCTGAAAAGTTTTGCAAGTATTATGGTTGAGCCTGTGCATAGGACCTATGGAAACAAAATGGAATTACAATTTTACCCTTAAGAGGTCTAAAAGATTTGCAAAATTTTCTGGCATACTAAAGCACTACCAAACTAAAGGAATCTAAGATATGGTCAATAATGAAAGCAAAGCCTGTTTCCCATTTCAAACAGAAGAATTAAATAAACTGTACTAGGAAAGCTATGTCAGAAATCGAAAGCAGACAGAAATACAAAATTCTATCTGCTAATTTTAGTAAATACTGTATAATTCTCTCTATTGAACATAATATATATATATATATAACGACTAACGGTTATCTTTAGGTCCTCTACTTCCAAACCTTAATGGCACCATCCCTACTGCTTGAAATCAAAAGTCTCTGGTTCAGCTTGACAGACGCCAAAGAGAGGACAGAATCACGGTGACAGCCTGCTGAATCAGTGGCAGCACCAGCAAGAGTAGATTTTGTGGTTAATCTTGTCGTCAGAGGTCGTCTCCTGGCCTCCTGTTTGCAAAAAGATAAATTGAATGTATCAGGCCAACATAGCATAACTGAAGTTAGGGCTCTGTTTCTTATCCAACTGCCACTTGTTAAGTTTAACAAAGGCCAGCGAAAAAAGTGAAAAATACAAAACGGGAAATCAACAGAAAAGCCTGCTTTTGAAAACGTCCAAAGTTTCAATCCAATGCCAACCCTCCCCCTTCTTCGTAATCAAGTTTTTGTGTTCCCCAGTGAATTTTACCGTAGTACTTCAACAAGGAGAAAGGTAAAAATTTGTCAAGGACCAGCAAAGGAAATATGAGTTTAGAAAGTGTCTCCAGTTTTATATAGTGGAAGCGTACTGAAATTTTTAAATACTTGATCAAAGAAACAGTATTAGTCCTAAATAAAGATGAGGAAGAAATAAGAATGCCATTACATACCTGAACAACTTGCACGCAGAATAGAGACTTGGTCTCAAAAATTCTCATCATTTCCAACTCCTTTTATAGGTGGTCCACATACACAGTAACTCCGGTCAGGGCTGAAATATAACAGTATCAAGATCAATAAGATTGTAAAGCAATGATAGCCTAAATGCATAAACAAAATTAGAAATCACACCTGGAATGGTCCCATCGACGTATTTTCAAGTCAGTACCCCCTGTTAACAGATCCCCACCTGGCAATGGAAGCAATGAAAGAATGCCAGGAAGGCACGAAGAAAATTCATTCAACTCATCAATTCAATACTTTGAATTAACAGTTTGTCTTAGATCTGATTTGGCATTTCCCTTGCTGGATGGTCAGGACAATGCCCATGGTGAATCAGAAATTTCAACATCAACCCTCAACACCTGCAAAAGGCAGAATAAGAAGTAAGAAAATCTATTGAAACAATAACCATGAAAATTTAATTCCAGGACTTAAAAAGGACCAGTACTACCAGTACTAAGTCCTATTTCATTCATCAGTCTATAAATAGTATTCGAGTTAAATCGACTAATATCCAATTTTCTATAACTTCAGCGGTTTCCCAGCATCACAACCACATTGTTTTTTTCTTGAGAATAAATCCTAATTAACCTCCCTAACCCTCCCCATTAACCCTTCTGTATATTAATAACTAACCCCATCCCTTCCAAACATACGTGCATAACCTATCTATGCGGAGCCCTTTTCTTTGTCAGATAACAAAATTCAATCGACTCAACCTCATTCAATGAACTGTACATGAGCACAGCAAATATGCAATGGCATCTACATCATATTTCACTCTCTGGGCCAGATTCTTTATTCTGCAAAGGTCACAAAGTTATCAAAACACGTACCTGGTGGCAGCTTCCATCATCTCCATTCCACAGAGAAACTTCGTTACAAAGAGGCACATCTTTTCAATTGGGCATGCAAGAGGAACCTCAAGTCCCACAGAGTAGAGTAAGCACACCTCTTGATGACCCAGTGACAAACCAATTTCCACAAGGGTCTGCTTTCGATTTCCAAAGCATTTGAAATCGTTCTTGTATCCCAGAGATGGATTCCACAATTCTGGGTGCTATATAAAATCATTTTGCAAGCACCACCATCTGGATCTGGGAGTAGTGGGATTTGGGGGAAGAAGGTTGTGTGTGTCGCAACAAGAAAACATTCTAGGCCACAAATTCGCACTTTACTTATTGGCCTACAAACAAAAAATTTCTTTCCTAGGTTTTAAAGTTCCTTTAGAGTTGGTGGTGCCCGTGACCATCTCTACGTTGTTTGCTTCAGAAATTGATGAGAAGTATTTTGTGCAAAATTTTCGAAAACATGCAAATGTTGTTGTTGACACCAATCAAAAGCCAACATATGATATGGTACATGCAGAGTGAACATCCTACGTTCGTAACAGAGATTTGCTTTTGACAACTCCAAATGTATGCTAAGTGTAAAACTAATTGTCTTTCATTTTTCACATTTTAATTGAACCATAGCAATTTAGAAGTTACATAAAGCTTTTTCACCATCACCGACCTATCTCTCAAACCAAATGCTCTTTTTCTTTCCTTAAATTTTAGTTAGACATATTTAAGCATTCGAAAATTCTAAAGCAGGGAAAAAAAAAAACTTTCTGCTACGCTTAAAAAAGTTTGTACAATACAAGATTATGTATTTAAATATTTGTATTATACAAACTTTTAAACCCTAACAAAAATGTAGAATTTTTAGAAAGCAAATCCTTTTTTCGTGTTAGGTTTATGAGTACGTTTAAATTGTCTCACATTAGTTTGACAAAGAAATAAAGGGCATTTAATTTAATATATAGGTTGGATACAAGAACTATTGGTTTAAACTTTTAGATTAAGATTGGATTCCAATTCTCATAGTTTTTTTTTTCTTTTTCTCCCCAATGATATTAGAGCTTCTAGCTACGACTTGGGTTACTCGTTTACAAGTGTCTTTTCGGTGTTGGACCATAATATTCTCTGATGTTGGACCATGGGCCAGAGGTTTGGCCACTTGTACCTGTAAGAAAGTAAATCATGCAAAAAGAAGCAAAATTTAAAATTTTTACTTCCTTCAACGAATCGCCTTGATTAATTTATGCGTAGTACAAAAAAAAAACTGTATAGAGATTATACCTTAAAACTGCGATAAAATTTTCAATCAATGAGGGATGTCGTTTCACAAGCCGCACAAACACCCAACCTCTAATAGTATCCATGCAAACAATTATTTTGAAATTTTTACAAAATTGATTAACCCAAATTACAAAGTGCTAGCTTTTCAATTTTTCTCAAACGTTTTTCCAAAACGTTTCTCAAACGTTTCTCAAACGTTTGTCTTAACCTGTAAAAAAAATAATGGCTATTGGCTTTGACATATATATATATATATATATATATATATACACACACACTAGAAAAGTGTACGTGCATTGCACGTGTGGTTACTGTGCAGGTGAACAATAAACCGTTGATCAATATAATAATAATTACTTCTTGGGTTAAAATAAATACACCAAGGTAAGTTAACTTCAAAAATTAAATTGTTAATTAATTTATTTGGAAGTAATTGTTTACTAATTTAAATATGCATTGAATATGAACTAACAATTATGAAGCACTATAGACTTCAAGGATTTTGTTTTTCATCTTTTTGTTTGCTTGCAATTTCGCTTTGATAGTAAAAATATTTTCGTCATCCTCCATGGTTTGCAAGTGATTTTGAAATTGTTTTTACTTGCTTGATTCTCGCACTTTTTGTTTTTTGTTGTCAATTTTGGTAGTTTTTGTAGTCTTTGTTTTCATGCTCAGTCATTTTTGGTGGAATTATGTTTGCTGTTTGCATGTTTGTGTTTACTTGCTGGTCAATCTTTTCTATCCCTTCATATGTGACCTTCAATTCTACATCGATTATTTGAACTTTTTCGGTCATCTTGAATAAGAATTTGTAATCCTTCTCGTTGAATGTGGACAGCTCCAAATAATATTTTGATTTTGTATTTTCCTATATAAATTTGTATGTGTATTAAACAAGTTAACAAAATAAAAAATTAAGGTTTAAACTTTGTTTTGTACTTGTCTTTTTTCATACCTTTTCGATTGATTCCTTGTATTCTTTGACGGGACCATCCAACATATATTTTTGTTGTTTCTTCGAATAACATTACAGTTGTATTGTAGCCTCTAGATTTGACGTGTAAATTTAATCTATACCTACAATTTATTAAGAATATTTAGTCATATAATTTTGCATGCATTGTGTATGTTGTTTTAGTAGTATCTACCTCAATATTTTCTCTATATTTTCATTCCCGCAATTTCTACATTGTATTCCTTTAGGTGTCGCGATGATTGACCTGAAACATTTTGTGCAAGTATCATATAATAGGTTGAAGAGGTTTTCTACAGCACCAACAGTTGCTCTAAACCAAAACATTTTGTTTTGCCAATGATATCATAAAGAAAGTTAATCATTTAGTTATCAAGTTTGCTATTAATGGGATATAAAGTCAATAAATGATTTTACCTGAATCAAGGAATCTAGATTTTCTATTATATCCTCGAGCTTTAATTTTGTTGTTTGCTCAATTTTTTCTTCATGTACAGTTGCTCAATTTGCTTTTCATCCTGATGTGGATTTTTTTAACCTGTGCAATATATAATTATTTTGTAGATTTAGTTTGGATTTTATTTTTTTTAATAAGTTAAAGAGGTCAATAATTTTTCTAAAAATTAATAATACTTTCCATTAGCTCAATTCTTCTGCCTTTCGGCACTGCGGTTGTATATGTATAGCTGAGAGATGGTCCGTTCGTAATTGTATCTGTCCTAAGAAAAAATTTGTTTTTACCCTTTTGTTGCTATGATTGGTCTTTGATTTACCATACGTTTTAATTATTGTCCTTCATTTTGAGCAATATCATCCCACAATGTTATTATGATTGTTTTGAAGTTGTACATACTAGATTTGCAAAATAAGTATATATGGAAGATTATTTTATTTGTTGTATTATTTAGCTTGTTGTAGTAGGTGATCATACTTGTTGTTCATTCGATATATCTCTCTTTTGTAACTGATGTCTCCATTTTGTTTATTTATTGGACAGTAATTCATGACTTTTGTCACAAATCCTATAACATAATACACTGCAAAGGAAATAATTATGTTAATAGTATTTGTGTGTGTGAGAGAGAGGGAGAGAAATAAATGCAATACCAAGCCTTATTTGGTTTTGATGATACTCAAAGTTGATATCTCCGATATTCAATACAAATTTTTCTTCAATTTCCTTTGCAATTGTTTGTTGTTCTAGCACGATGTCAACTCTTGGATGAATTGTTTCATATTTTATGTTGATGTCACCAATAATAGCTTTTGAGATTAGATAGGTTTTATTCCATAAAAATGATTGTTCATATTTTTGAATTGTATTATGGAAAATCAATGCTTTGACCTCGGTGCCCTACACAACATAAGGTCGTTATTAGTACTTATAATAGTTTTTGTTATTTAAGGTGTATGTAAAGTGTGATTGAATTTTATTTTGTGTACCTCTTCATCTATGAATATCATTCTTCTCATTTTTTTTGCTAGTCTTGGGATTGATTGAGTCTTGCATTAATCCCGGACGCAATACTAACAATTTCGCTCCCTGTCCATCCACTCCTTGTACTTGTATGTAAATTGTTGATCATTGTTGTGGTTTCGATAATGATTTTGGTATACTGAAAAATAAGAATAAAATCAATGTCTAAATATTTGTACATTTACAAACCAAATTTGTAGTTTTCCAATCCCAAAAAAAAAAAAAACATAAACTTCAATTTAAGATATAGTGAACTCAAGTTTTGAAATTCTCTTTGTCTGGTTTTTATTATAACTTCTGAAGAATTTGTTGAAGTGTAACTTTTTAAATTATTCCGCAAGCGTCAAATTGTAATAGCAGATTCAAAGAGTTAAGAGATTTAAACAATTATATTAACACATGCAAAAAACACCATCCTAATTCCTACAAAATAATAATTACAGTTTGATAAAAGTTGGTATACATTATGAGTGTATATTATTATAACATTTGTAGCAAAACTATGACAACAGAAACAATGGATGGTTGTTAAATGAAATTGGGGTTACATAAAGCAAGTACCATGTTTTGTGTTTCAAAGTGAACCATAATCACGTAGAAGACCAATATATATTTTCTTGGAAAACTATTAAGAGAATATTCTAGCTTTTTTTAAGACAGAGAAATTAGAATGGTGGTGGTGGTGATAAGCTCATAAATATAGTATATTTCATGCATCGTTTACCTCCATTTTAATGTAATTTGAGCAATAATTGAGTAATTATGAATCAAAATAGTTTATTTTGAGCTTTGTAGGGTTTGAGTGAAGAATGAGTTAAAATAGATCACAATATTGGAGGAAAACATTCACTGGCATGGAGTAAATCGGATATTATTTGGAAGATCAAACATAAATCTCTTGTTCGATCTCTAATTGCTGTGATTTTGGATGACTTGGAAAGCTACTACAACTTTCATGTTTTGAGTTTTCCAAGATTCTATAAGCATCTCGTTCAAAATTGCAAAGTTGGAAAATATGTACCGACGAGGAGCAATTCTGACATAATTTGGTAGATTGAGCATAAATTTTGTGTCCGTGCTCCAATTGAGGTGATTTAAGATGTTTTGTAGGATACAGAGCTACAACTTTCATGTTTTGACTTTTTCCAAATTCTTCCTGCATCATGGATAAAAATGAAGATGAAGTGAAAAGACTTACTGGACCAAGCACCCAAGCACTACAAAAGTGCAGCGCCCAGGCGCTGGTCAACGGATAGGTCGTGTAAGGTGACTTATTTTGCAAGAAAAGTACTCTCCTAGGCCCGGTTACATGGAAAAGCGTGTACTTATCATTGCGGAGCCCCAAACCCTAAAAATATCTATAAATACACCAATAGAAGGAGAGGAAAGCATTGATCCATCATCAGTCGTCATTAGTTTTTAGGTTTTCACTAGTTAGGTCAATAATTTAGCCGTAGGGTAGATTTTTTCAATTGTTCGTGCAAGAATTTCATTCGTTTGTCAAGAATTCAAAATTTGACGATCACCAACATTAGTTCTTTTTTCAATTACTGAGTTTAATTTATTTTTATGCAATTTGGAATTTTTGTTTTTACTATGTTCTTATTCTTTAATTATTGTTCTTCTTTTATTGCCTTTAAATTCTTAATTTTTCCGTAGTTTAGAAGTTAGGGTTTTACTTCATCGTTTTTACTTACTTTCATATAGTAGATTAATTTAAATTTTTGTTTTGAATTAAATTCTTGCAAGTAGGATAGATTCAATTAGGGTTTTTAGTTAATTATCTTTAATTGCTTTTCGTAGGATTAGAATTTTATATTCTTGTTTTTAGTTTAATTTCTTGCAATTAAATTTCGTTTAAATTTAGTCCAAAAAATCGATGATTATTTTGTCTAACTAGTAAATAGGCTTGTGAACCTAGTAATTGTTCCAATAGTTCTCGTGGAAATGATCCTTACTTATTCTATATACAAACTCACCTCGTATACTTGCGAGTGTGTGGAAGTTGATTAGGATAATTAAGGTTTTCTTTTATTATTACTTGTTCATTGTCTTCAAAACCTAATCAATATCTTACCAAAACAACTTTTTGGCACCGTTCCCGGGAACTGTTTTTTGTTGGTAACAATATTAGGTGTAGTGAATCTTACTAGATTAGACTTTTTATTTCTTTTGTTATTTATTTATTTATAATTATTTATTGTTCTCTCAAGTTTGTTTGGATTTTGTCTTCGATATTTGATATTTGGTTTTCTTTTCTTATAGTTTATGGTCGATACTCGTTTATCCAATCAACCACTTCATCTGATTGATTTGAAGATTGAATGTATGATAAGTAGAAACCGTAGATGACAATATTCAAACCGATGTGACCATCTAATGGAGAATCCAAACCGCGTCGTCAATGAATAAGATGAGGTTGCAGGCAACAATGGCAACCTAGTTAATGTTAATACTAACCCTCGACATCTTCGAGATTATGCAATACCTAATTTCAAGGGAGAAAATTCTAGTATTGCTCGGCTATCAGTACAAGCGAATAACTTCAAAATCAAGCATGCACTAATACAAATGCTCCAAACACATGCAAGTATTTTCAGAGGAGGACCCAATGAAGATCCCTACGAGCACTTATTCAGGTTTGAGGAGGTCATTGATACATTCAGGTATAATAGAGTCCACCCCGATTGTATCCGGATGAGAGCATTCCCTTTTTCCTTACATGATAGAGCAAGGTCTTGGTTGCAATCATATCGACAAAGCACTTTCACAACATGGGCCCAACTTGCTCAAGAATTTATAGCCAAACACTTTCCATCGGCGAGGACCATTAAGTTTCGAAACAAGGTTACATCGTTTAGACAAATCACTGGAGAAAGCTTGGTGAAGCATTGGACCACTTCAAGAAGCTGTTGAGGTAGTGTCCACATCCTGTTATACCTCTATAACTGCAAGTCCAAACCTTCTATAATGCATTTTCGAAGATGAAACTACTAGTTGATGCAAGTGCATGAGGTTCTTTCCCCTATAAAACTCCGGAGGAAGCACAAAAATTGTTGGAAAGAATGGCATCCACTCATTACTATCATGAAGCTTAATCTTAATAACTCCTTCTATTGGACAACAACAAACACAAGTGCATTAAGCCAACGTCCAACAAGGAGGTATGCCTAGCTATGATACTTTCTTATCTCATCAGAATATGATGATGAATGCCATTACAAACTTAACATAAGCCCTAGAGAATATGGGAAAAAACTCAGTGAACTCCATAGGTTCGATAAACCAAGGACTTTTGAATTGTGATTTCTGTGATGCTTCAGTGATACAAGATGAGCAGGCTCAATATGTTTCTAATTAAAATTCTAACTCATATAATCAGCCCACATACTATGGCAATACATACAACCCTTCTTGCAAAAATCACCCAAACCTTTCTTGGACTAACCAAAATAATGTCCAAAACCCTTCATTTCAACCCAACCAACTACAGCAAAATTTTCTCAACCTAACCTCATTATTTAGACCATATCAAAGGTATACCTTAAACTTTCTACCTCGAAAAATAGCTCATACTAGCCTCTACCAAGAAAACCACCATCTCAGAGACTAGTCTAAATTATCCCGCACATGTAAACCATGATTCATCTAACAATGATAACCTGAGAAGGGATTTGGAGAAATTGCAAAGGGAGTGTGAAAATTTACGGGCTACCACGAGGAATCTTGAGCTATAATTGGGACAAATAGCTCGACAAAACAATGAGAGACCGGTTGGAGCATTGTTGAGTGACACAATTTCAAATCCAAATGACCAATGCAATGCTATTTCACTGAGAAGTGGGAAAGAATTGGTTATACAAAATGACAAGACAAAAGTTGATACTGAAATTGCAAAGCCAAAATCTAAAACAATTGAAGAAAACTTGAAATTAAATATAACAACGAGAAGATAACCAAGGAGAATGTAATGAAGGAGTCGAGAAAGAAGAAAATTGATGGTTCTTTTAAACTAGATCTTGCAATAAAAGTGTCATTTCCTCAATGACTCATTGATCCAAAGAAGAAGGGAAAAAATAAACCATTCCACAAGTTTCTTGAGACACTAAAAAAGGTATAGAATTGAATGAATGTAAACATCCTTTTGGTTGATGTTCTCAACAGGATCCCAATTATGCGCGGTCCATGAAGGATCTATTGGCTAAGAAGCAGCGATTGGATAATGATGAGACAGTTTGTCTTAATACCAAGTGCAGTGCCATTGTTCAACGGAGGTTACCCCAATCTTAAGGATCCCAGTAGTTTCTCTATACCGGTGAACATTAGAGAACACACGTTGCATCATTCACTTTGTGATTTGGGGGCAAGTGTCAACATTATGCCAAAGGCCGTCTATGATAACCTAGGGATCATCAATGCAAAACAAACCAACATTACACTCCAATTGGTAGATTTGTCCGAGATAAAACCTTATGGCTTATTAGAGGATGTGCTTGTGCAAGTAGAGAAGTTGGTGTTCCCCGTTGATTTCTTGGTATTGGACATCGGTGAGGACAATGAAATTTTGTTGATTCTAGGGATGACGTTTTTATCGACCGCACATACTTTAATAGACGTTAATAAAGGGAATAGTTAATTTTGTGAGTTGATAATGAATCTGTTAAAATTGATGTTTTTAATTATAATGATAATGCTCCAATATTTGAGAAAAAATGTGCTAATTATTCCCTTGATTCATTTGTTCATAAGTTTAAAGATGAAGTACCCAAGGTAGGTCAAGGTAATGCATTCAAGAAGGATGATGACATAAATAAAGCTCCAAAATTGACTTGGAATACAAGCCATTGGATGATGAAAGTGAGATAGGAAGGATTCATGAATTGGTTTCACAAGCATGGAAGGGTGAAGGTTTGGGTAAAAGGACCATGAGCAAGAAGAAGAAAAAGCAGTGCAAAGAGCGACTTGAGGCTATCATTTGTGCACTATCTCTAGTAAATACTTGGAAACGAGGCCAAGTTCATGTTCGAAATTAAGCATAAAGAGTGATGAAAAATGAAGTTATACTTTTTCCATGGAAGCCGAGAAGAAAAGGATGGTTGACCATCCTTAAGTGCTTGATGTGATTTCAAGTGCTCCGAAGTCGAGGCTAAAACTATAAACAACGGCGCTACATGGAAGGCAGTCCATGTTTTTTCTTAATTTTATTTCTTATGTTTTGGTTTAGTTTCTTGATTTTATTATTTTTTTCTTATTATTCTAAGTGTTTTTATATTTTGTTTCTGGTTTTAGTGATTGATGTTTTTCACCTCGACTCCAGTGAATTTATTTCAAAATAATAAGACCAAACGTTCTTCATAACAGAGAAGCGTTGTTTCCCTTTGTAAATAAAAGCATACAACATTGGGGAAAATGCTATACTCTAAGTGTGGGGTGGGGAGTTTTCTTAATTTCTGTTTGTTTGGTGTTTTCTTTGTTCATTTTTGTTCAATTTTTACTTTTATATTTGTAGCTTAGATTTTGATTTGAAAGTTTTTCAAAATTTTGAAAATATTGTTCACAAATTGATTAGTATGTTTCTTTGATTTTCTAATTGATAATTTTTTAGCTAAGTTGTCATGAGTAGGATAGTCGGTGTTAAGATGACAACCATATTTTCCTAGCATGAATTATAATTTTTGAGCACTAATAGCCTACAATGTTATAGCTTTTTGGCACTAAGAGATAATTGTGTAGATTCACTTATATTGCACTCCAACTACTTGCTTTATTACATTTTCGAGGTGAAATTTTAGATAATTTGATTTGATTTAAAGATGAGGGTAGGCAATTCTTTGTACGTTTGAGCCTTTCACACTAACCATTTCCGTAAAATTTATCTTTCGAACCCTATTTGGGCCTTAATTTGTTTTGAATGGACAGAAGCACATTCGATTTTTTTCTAACTCATATTTTATCTACCTTTTTAAGCTATTATAAATGTCCCTTAAGAGCTTTAATGCCGCATTGATTATTAAGGGGATATAAGGATGGAGGTAGTTGTATGAGAATATTTGAATGAATGGTGTACAATTAAGGTGTATGAGTGTTAAAAAAAATTGTTGACCATAGCAGGTGGTGCCCATCACTGGCACCTGCGTTGGAATATTGCAGGTGGTCTGCCCATCACTGGCACTTGCATTGGAGTGTTAGCAGGTAGTGCCTATCACTGGTACTTGCATAGCTATTTTTTGCGGATAGTGCCTATCACTACTACCCGTTTTGGGGAGTCGAAGAAAAAAAAGAAGAAAAAATAGGGTGATTTTTTTACAAAGTGTTGGTAAGAAGGGTTGAAATTGAAAAAGAATGATTTTATTCTGCTTGTTGCACATTTTTATGAGTTTTTGGAGAATTAACTGTGGGGTTACTTCTTTGAAGGATGGGTGTTTCAATATTCAAAAAAATATATATTTATATTGATGTGTGGCTAATATTAATTTAAAACTCATTTTCTTATTTGTTTATCATTTTTTCCTTCTTTGTTAGCCAATACCCTAGTCTCTACGTTACAAGCTAAAAGTCCTACCTAAGTTAAGTCAAGTCGATTGTCTACATTATACACAGAAATGTAAGAAGAGTAAGCTATGGAGTGTTTAGAAAATTTAAAGGGTTTGCTTGATTTGATCTTTGTGTTTAACTCTTATAAAAGTTATTTTTTATGTGGCTATGCGCACACATCCACTGGAATTCATGTATAGGGGTTTATTATCATTTGACTATTTTCCTTGTGATGGTTTGGTTTGTGGTTATTTATGTGGAGGATTGATGAGATATGTTGAGTACGTTTGTGATTCATTTCTACATTTTGCTCGAGGACGATCAAAAACTAAGCGTGGAGTATTTGATAATCTCATAAATATAGTATATTTTATGTGTCGTTTACCTCCATTTTAATGTAATTTGAGCAAGAATTGAGTAATTATGAGCTAAAATAGTTTATTTTGAGTTTTGTAGGGTTTGAGTGAAGAATGAATTAAAATGGATCACAATATTAGAGGAAAACATTCACTGGCGTGGGACAAATGGGATATAGTTTGGCAGATCAAGCATAACTCTCTTGTTTGAGCTCTCATTTCTGTAATTTTGGATGATTTGGAAAGCTAAGGAAGTATTCTACAACTTTCATGTTTTGAGTTTTCCAGGATTCATCGTATAGGCATCTCGTTCAAAATTGCAAAGTTGAAAAATATGCACCGACGATGAGCGATTCTGACACAGTTTGGTAGATTGAGCATAACTTTCGTTTATGAGCTCCAATTGAGGTGATTCAACATGTTTTGGAAAGCTAGGACATAGAGCTACAATTTCATATTTTTAGTTTTTCAAAATTATACCTGAATCATGGACCAAAATGAAGATGAAATGAAGAAATTTACTGAACCCAGCGCCCAGGCACCAAGTCCAGAAAGGTTACTTTTGCTCACTGGAAGCAGTGCCCAGGCGCTGTAAAAATTTAGCGCCCAGGCGTCGGTCGACGGACAGGTCATGTAAGGTGAATTATTTTGCAAAAAAAGTCCTCCCATAGGCCCGATTATATGGAAAAGCATGTACTTATCATCCCAAAATCCCAAAACCATAAAAATATCTATAAATACACCAAGAGAAGGGGAGGAAATGATCGATCCATCATCAGGCGTCATTAGTTTTTAGGTTTTCACAACTTAGTTAGGTCAATAATTTAGCCGTAGGATAGATTTTTTCAATTATTCGTGTAAGAATTTCATTCTCTTGTCAAGAATTCAAGATTTGATGATCATCAACATTAGTTCTTGTTTCAATTACTGAGTTTGATTTATTTTTATGCAATTTAATTTTCGTTTTACTGCGTTCTTATTCTTTAATTATCGTTCTTCTTTTATTGCCGTTAAATTCTTAATTGCTTCTGTAGTTTAGAAGTTAGGGTTTTACTTCATCGTTTTTACTTGCTTTCATAGAGTAGATTAATTTAAATTTTTGTTTTGAATTAAATTCTCGCAAGTAAGATATATTGAATTAAGGTATTAAGTTAATTGTCTTTAATTGCTTTTTGTAGTGTTATAAACTCGTTGATCCAATTTGACATCTTTTGTAATATGAATTTGAACATCCTTAATAAAAGAAAAATCCTTCACCTTCTTGAAAAATTTTACATATGGATTTTCTTTCATAATATGCATCAACTTCTCTGGGCACTATTTCTTCTTTAACATTTCCATCTGGAAATATATTCATTCTATTTTGAATCTTATTTTAAGTATCATAAAAATAGAGCTGAAAGTAGATAGGACCGTTCTCATTTGGAATCAAACCGGGAAGGTCATGGTAGTTTTGGCTTTGCACTCGAAATGTATAAAACTCCTTTTCTATTTGAAGCTAAATATTTGTCTAGTTTAACCCCAAATGATGTGAAAGAGAAGATATTGTTATATAAACAAATATTTTTCCGAAATTCAATTGATTCTTTTGATTGAGAAGTGAAGAGATCATGTAATTCTTCTGGAATCTCAGGACATTGGAGTTTTATATTTCCATTGTCACAGCAAAATATAGCTGATTCACATTGAAATCTTTTGGCATGACAATGGATACATGTAATCATTTCAATCAATTCATGTGATCAAAGCACACAGGATCATATGATATTTTACCTATATAAAAGAAAAAACGGTTAGTGATAATAAATATAATTTGTGAATTTTATTTTTTTTTCTAAAAAAAAGTTTGTGATATATATTTCTAACTTTGAGATTGTCTTGAATTCATTGCAGTTTTGAGTGATCCCTTGGTAACTTGCTTTCTGTTTTTCCTTGATTCTTTAACCTTTTCAACTTTATATCTTCTTTGCTCCTTAGTTAATTTGGAATATCCAGTTCTCTTGTTCTCCAATTTTTGGTTGCGAAAAATAATCTACAAATGGATATACAATAAATGATATTGTTAAATAAAATTGTGAAATAACTAATTGTGAAAAAAATAAAATGTGAATATAGAATCAACACAAATGATAAAAGATTAGAAATGTATTACATATGTTATTGCTTAAAAGTTTATGATATATGCTGTTAACCTTGAGAGTCTCTTGAATTATTAACAACTGTGAATGATTTCTCAGCCGCTTGTTTTCTTTTGGTTCTTGCTTTTGTTACCTTCTGAACTTTTTGACGTCGTTGCTCTACAGTTAAGTTGGCATATTGAGTTGATTTCTCTTCATTTTCAATTTTTGCTTATGAAGGTCATCTTTATAGGGTGGTAAATTGCTTTTACTAAAATAAAATACTGAAACAATTGATGGGAAAAAAATAGATGCGACAGCTAACCTCCAAAAATGATGGAAAATATAGGAAATTCAGTATGTTGTTTCTTAGAAGTTAGTGGTATATTTTGCAAACCTTGGGAGTTTCTTAGAGTAGTCATAGCTGTCTATTTTTTTCGTTGCTTCTGTTACCTTTTAAACTTTTTGATGTTGTTCCTCCTTAGTTAAGTTGGCATATCGAGTTCTCTTCTTTTCTAATTTTTCCTTGTTGAGGTCATTTGTAAATGGTGTTAGGATGCTTTTACTAAATAAAATACCAAATCAAGTGAGGGACAAAATTATAAGGTTTGTTACTTAAGCACCAAAAATGATATAAAGATAAGAAATTCATACGGTATGTTATTTCTTATAAGTTTGCAGTATATTCATTGCTGATCTTGGGAGTCTATTGGCATTAGTTGTTGCTATGAGTGATCTCTTGGTACTTTGGGAGTTTATTGGATCAGTCACAACCGTGAGTCATCCCTCAGTAGCTTATTTTTTGTTTTTTTTCTTCTTGCTTCTATCACTTTCCCAACTTTTTAACGTCGTTGCTCTTCTGTTAAGTTAGCATAATTATCTCTCTTCTTTTCTAATTTTTGCTTTCGAAGGTCATCTCTAACTGTATTAAAATGTTAATACTATAATACAATAAAAAAAATAATGGAGAAAATTATAAAATGTGACTAACCTGAAATGCAGAGTTGTTGATTTCCCTCATTCATTTATTGTTTACTGTAATGTGATACTCATCTGTCATGAACATATTGATATTTAGTTTAGTCCATCCCAATGCCTAATTAGTGCAAGTAGATAATGTAATTTCATTTGTTAAGGCTAATCATCAATCAGTTAAAGTCTCATATCACAAGTAGTAGTTACTTTTGGTTGGTAGCTAAATATATACGAAAAATTATAGACCGTACAGTCTTAAGATATATAACATGACTTCAAACAAAAAGAAAAAGGGGCCAGTGTCAAGAGCCAGCTGAAATTAATTAGCTAATCTTATATCTTTGTAAATTAATGCTTCCAAAATTCTTCAAAATTATAATGAAGTGTTTAATCCTTTAATCAGTTCTAATAAGTTTGTTTTTGTTTACCAATTGCTATGCATAATGCGTAAGGACCACAACAGGTTCAATAGCTTATTTACAGATTTTATTGTGTGATGGGTGGTTCTCTCTACTAAAGTATTGTAGGTATTTTATTCACGTATAGTATGGATACTCGTCTTTATAGACTCAATTGGCGAAGATCAACGGTAATATTTGACATTTCTATAGAAAGGGTATTTAAGGGAGCAACTCTAAAACTTGAAGGTCTGTGTATTGGTTTATGAAATATTTATTATTGTATTTATGTTTTTAGTGAATTATTAGTAACTGTTCTTATATACACAAGCAATAGTTTTCTTTGTTTTTGCTCTTGTCAATTTTGTATCTCCTGATTCTATATATAGGCATACTTATGTAATGTTAGCTAAGCATTTTTCACTTATTACATATACATTTAATAATAGATTATGCTTACATTTTTATTATGTATACTAAAAGGAAACATTCGGCCCATCTATTTGTGATTGTAGGGATCATGTAAAGAAAGTGATGATATCAAGTTCAATATCAAAACCAGGAGGTATTTATTGTATCTGATGTTATCATTTTTTAGAAGCAAAATGGAAGAAAATAGTCATCAAGTTTTACATTGACTCTGATATTGTTAAAGAATATCTTATGTTCTGACAAACATTTTGTTACTATTTTATATTTTTGTCTACCCTCTTTTCTTGTCATAAACAATACCTTGGTGTTTATTCATTTATATTTCTAGAAGCTTGAAACTATTTTTGTTCATTCTATTAGGAAATTCCTTTTGACAATGAACTTGAAGAGTGTATTAAGGCTAGAAGTAATACACAACAACAAGTAACACTAATATGACGTTCGAGGACATTGGTGCATTGGAATTAAATTTGATTTGGAGTCATTTAAAGAGACAGGTTTACATGGGTTATATGAAAGTTTTATATATTTGTAGAAGAGTTTATAAAACCAGAAGTAATACCAGTAAGTGATACTAATGTGATGTTTGACAGATATTGGTGCATTGGAATTAAATTCGATTTGGGGTCATTTAATTTCTTTGTTTACACATGGGATATATGAAAGTTTATAAATAATTGTACACAAAATAATAATACCATAAAGTACGCAAAAGATTTATACATGAAATAAGAAGTATCTTAATTGAATTACATGAAATAAGTACCTCAAACAAAATATTTCACGAAGTAATGTTGCTACAATTTTGAAATTTAGACTTACCAATGAATGATACAATTTATCATCAAATCAAAACAATCAAGAAGTTAGAATATGATAAATTATAATTTATGCTCCTAAGTTTTGCTGCTGCTGCCGCTGCGCAATTTTGAAATCAAGACTCACCAATGAATAATACAATTGATCATCAAAACAAACAAAAAGTTGGAATATGATAAATTATAATTTATCCTCCTAAGTTTTGCTGCTTCATATAGATATTTATAGTTTGCTTGTTCTTTTGTAGTAGTATGTTGTTAGTTGGATTACTAATATTATTCCGAGTACGAGTAGTAAAAGGGTAGTAGCCGTGTATTAACCCCTTTGGCAGAGTTTCACGCATCGGCTAGGCTGCGTGCAGGCCTGGCCCCAAACAGCCTGCACGTCGACAAGGCAGTGCGCGAGTTTGGTAAACGGAGGTGGGCCGACTTAAGCCGTTGACGTGCTAAGTGTTTCAAAACTATGCCTTAGTGTTTCTAAAGTCCTTAGGGAAGTTTTGGCATCAAAGGGACCAGCTTTGAGTGGGTCTAAGGTGGCCCGAATGACTCTACTGATTTTCAACAAATTGGTGTCTACTGCTGTCACTTGGGATTTTTTTTCCAAACCTTAACCTTACCCTATAGGGAAGGGTAGGCTCACTCAACTTCCTGGGTGGCCTGTAGGTTAGGCCACCAGGCTGGCAAGGTAGCCCGTGGGCATTGATGGGTACCTTCCCCCATGTCCTATGAGTGCTAGCCATGGTCGTGTTAGCTTCGGGACGGACGTTGGCAAACGTTGGCTTGGTGCAGCTAACGGGCATGAACGAGTTGGGAAAACGTTGGCAAACGGCAGTGGCACGAACGGACCCGTGCACACATGCACACGAGATGGGCATATCTTGTGGCACAATCTTGGGCATTGCTGG
Organism: Cinchona pubescens; assembly: GCA_025175665.1. Taxonomy (NCBI): domain Eukaryota; kingdom Viridiplantae; phylum Streptophyta; class Magnoliopsida; order Gentianales; family Rubiaceae; genus Cinchona; species Cinchona pubescens. The sequence goes on along the minus strand of JANKKI010000031.1, from coordinate 2,871,896 downwards.
GAGCCCAAGTGAAGCCTTGTGGGTGGCAAGGCTGGTCGGCATGAGTGTTGGCCGAGGAACGTAGGCAACCGGGTTGTCCACGTGCTGGACAGTGCAGGAAACGGCTAGGTAGCGTGCACGTCGGGCAAATGCATACGCACGGGTGTGGCAATCAGTGGAAGTTGGACTTCGTGTGGCTGAGTGGGACTACTTGGCCGAGCTGGTGGGCTGCATGTGCCAAAAAATGCGCTGGAAACGTGGGCAGCACATGGAGTAGTGCTTAGTGGGTGGTTGTGGCAGTTACCACCTTCTGGGGCATGACCAGGCCATGTGTGTTGCCAGCTGGCCAGACCTAGTTGTAGGCATTTCGTTTGTCCAGCAAAACTAAGCGGTTGGGCTTGTCAACCGCATTTTTCCTATAAATATTGGTAGTCAGAGACTTGGCATAGAGGAGGAATCCATGAGGATTTAGGCCAAGAGTGTTCTGCATACCAAGTGTTTGTAAAAAGTCCTGTTGTAAGCTTTTAACGGAATTAAAGTGTTGCAAGGATTGGCTTGGGGACGTAATCCGTTTGTGTGCTGTTTACTTTCGTTTTGTTGTGCTTTGCTCTTGTGTGTTGCCTAAACTTCGAGCTTGTGTGCTAGTGAGTGCTTGTGTGTGCAAAGGTTGCCAGAAACGAGTGAAAACTAAATACGAGTGTGGAACGGGTTGACTGACCAAAGTTTGTTGGGCGAAATTTTGGTGCCATCACAGGCTTCTTGTTATTCTGCCTTGGCACGTCGGCTTCGTGTCAAGTAGAAGTTTCGTGACACTGTGTATTGTAAAAGGTAGTAAAAGTGTGGGATTAGTTATTAATAAATGATGACTTATATTTTATTAAGAGAAGGTATTTTAAGTATTACAAAAAATTGGAGAAACAATTCATATATATATAGACATACTACTACCTCCGTCTCAAAATTTTTATCATTTTTTTGGAATTCAATTTATTACTAATAGTGTGTCGATAGTGATAGTTGTTTAAATCTTTTCCGTTCTACCCTTTAAAATTCAAATTGACAAAGGATAAAAGTGAAAAAAAGATGTAATGATTATGCTTTGACTTTTTGAATATAACAAACATTTTAGGATAAGGAAAATAAGAAACATGATACTTTCAATGAGACGGAGAAAGTAATATATATATATATATATCTGCTGCACACTGGGAAATTCTATAATCCCTATTAAAAAATCATTCCCTTGTACTTTATATGGTTGTATAGCAGTACAATACCATGTGTTTTAAAAACTTGTACTACACAAGCTTTTAAAACTAAAGTAATGATTCCCTAAAAGGGATTTTAGAATTTCCCTATATATATATATAACTTAATAACCCTAGAAACTTATATGATATTACATATTAGCCCTTAAAATTTATGACTTATTATAATTAAGTCCCAAAAGTTAATTTATCTCACAAATTAATCCATAAGTATCTCATACTTATCAAATATCAATTTAATCTCAAGTTAACCATCTTAAAGTGTGTGACCCTTTATATTCTCATTTACGTTGGTAATAAGTATATATTATAATTCTAAATTAATTAGAATTAGACAAATTATAATATTAAAATAATTTAGATTAAATAAATTAAGCAACTTTAATATATCATTAATTCACTAATTAATTAATTTACACTTATAGATCAAAATTAGTTTCTAGCAAAGTATCATGACTATCAAATCTTGAGCTATGTCGAGTGGTTTGATTTCAATTATTAGTGATTAGTCATTGTGTAATTATTACCCTTTGACCATGCCATATCCCCATTAGTTCAAAAGTACATATATAATGTCAGCTCTTATTGAACTAATCAATTTATTTTTTTCTAAAATACAACTCACTTGAAATAAAATTTAAAACACTCTTAATTCTATTTTCACTTTACGCAAAGATTTCTGAGTCGTATTTCAAGAAGTAGCCATATTGGGATATACTCTCCCATTATAAGGAGTAGCAAATCCTATATTGGTCATATTTTTATCTTTTCATGATTTACACTATACCCGAACTTTACAGTATGTGCGACTCCTTGAGAGCAATAACTAATAGAACCAAAGTATAGTAATCCACAATCACTATAAACTCATGACCTCAATTTCAAGAATCATTAACTACTATTACAAAGAGTAATCCATTGGCGTTTGAATAATAATTCGTGTAGAATACTCTTAGTAGGTTAATCCGATGCATTTATTCTCAATAAGCATCCACATACAAAAAATACTATGTGTTAATATATCTGTATAAAATACTACGATTATGAATATTTACGAATAAAATATAACTACGTAAAAAATCTCATCATCATAACTATTTATGATTTCTCTCTTGTATATTTTATTCGGAAGATTTTATCATATCAAATAGATAAATAATGCCATATTACAAAATATGAATAAATATAAAAGTATAATTTGTCTCCAAAACAAATTAGTTTTAGAGCATACACTAACAGTACCATGGCCAGGGGTCTAATTTAATGTGAATCAGAGTTTAAGAAGAGTGGGTCAATGATTTAGTTGATGAAAAATTTGGGCTTGCATAGAATATTAAAGTGGGTTTGATGAAAAATTTAGTTTCAATATGGGACTATATCCATGAAGAGGGAAACTGTTGGATTCATGGATAGGTTTAAAGTCGCCCTATATTGGTTTGAACAAGAATAAAGAGTATAAACCTACTAGGTTAAACTTTTAGGTCAAGGTTAAATTCTAACTTATGTATTGGGTGACCTCTTTTGTTCGGCTTTCTCATGGTTCTCTCTCTTAGAGCTTCTGGTGGTTACGAGCTTGGGTTACTCATTTGTAGGTGACAGTTCTCTTCTCGTGGTTGAACCATAATGTTCTCTTCTTAGTGTTAGACATAGGCTAAGAGTTGCCCAGGGGTCTGATTTACGTAGCAGAATTTAAAAAGAGTGGGTCTGTGAATTAGTTGATGAAGTATTTGGGCTTCTGTGGAGTATTAAGGTAGGTTTAATGAGAAACTTAGTTTCGATGTGGGAGTATACCCACGAAAAGGGAGATTGTTGGGTTCATGAATAGGTTTAAGTTATCCGACATTGGTTTGAGACAGGAATAAAAAGCACTTAATATAGAGGTTGGGCCCAAGACCTACTAGTTTAACCTTTTAGGTCAAGGTTGGATTTTAACTTATGTATTGGGCCTCTTTTGTGTACTCTCTCACGGGTTTTTCTCCCCATTAGTAGTATCAAAGTTTCTGGTTACAACCTAGGTTACTTGTTGTTCATGCAAGTAACCAATGTCTTCTCATTGTTGGGTCGGTGAATGTTCTTTTTTTGGGGTTGGGTCATAATCATTCTCCTCTTAGTGTCGAGTCATAGAGTTAAAAAGAGTAAATCCAGTGGACCATGGGTTAGGGTTTGGCTAAGGGTCTGGTTTGTTTTATAGCGGTAGTGAAATTCAAGAAGAGTGATTCTATGAGTTGGTTGATGAAGAATTTGGGCTTACATGAAATATTAAAGTAGGTTTGATGAAAAATTATTAAAGTAGGTTTGATGAGAAATTTAGTTTCAATATGGGAGTATGCCCGTGAAGGGGAAGAATGTTAGGTTCATAGGTAGGTTTAAATTGTCCCACATTGGTTTGAGAGAGAAATAAAGAATACTTAATATATAGGTTGGGTCCAAAACCTACTGATTTAGGCTTTTAAGTCAAAGTTGGATTCTAACTTATGTATTGAGCCTCTTCTGACGAGCGTCTTTTCGTTGAATTGGACTTGTATGGAATATTATTTGAGGGTGGGTTTGGTGATAAACTTAGTTTCAATGTGGGAATATCTCATGAAGATAGAGATTGTTGTGTTCATGAATAGATTTAAATTGTCTCATATTGGTTTGATAAATGAATAAAAACTTGATATATAAATTAAGTCCAAAACTTACTGGTTTAAACTTTTAAGTCAAAATTGAATTTCTTTTGACGGACTTTCTCATAATTTTCAATTCCCAACATTTCGTTCTTTTTCATATCTTATTAATAAAATCATGTATCAGCAACCACCACATATTTTATTATGTAAATCAAGTATCAGCAACCACCCCAACCCTTTATTTGAGGTCTGAATCTAGTGTTGATCCAACAGTGAGCATACGGCATCCTGCGAATTTGGGTGCCCACATTCCACACTTAATAAATTTTACCTTTTGCTAAATAGAATGCTGCCATGGGAGGCCCAAATTGTCACGTGATTTGTTAAAAAAAGGCTGTCACGCGATTTGGTAAAAAAAACTGGGTTGACATCGTAATACAATAAGACAACACTCGAGTCTACTATTCAAATCGTAAACCCACTTATGACGTAGTATCTAAATAGATTTTGAACTATTACGAGGCATTATAATCCGTAAATTCCAAAATTAATGATAAAAGAGTAAAGTCAAAAAGAATATTTTATTAATATAACACAAGAATGCAACGCTTTACCAAATAACAAACTGCTACAATTATATTGCAAATTTTGCAGTCAAAACTGATTTCTTCCTAATTACCAGTGGTCCTATGAAACTATCAATTTAGGCTCGGCATCACAACTCAAAAAGAATATCATAAACGAAAATAGAGAATTCACTCACTCAACATATTATAGGCATGAAAAATTCTTTGTTATTCTATAAATGCAGAGTGAGTATTACATACCGTTGAATGATTAAAAAATAATGAGATTTATTATTACGGAGTAACTAATCAAAACTTACTCCGAGTGGCATTCCCCTGCAAAAAATCATACTCACTTGCAAATTATTCCGACAAATCAAAATAACATACATGGCATGTAAGGTCCTCTACAAAGACGTTTGTCATTGTCGAAAAGCAAGAATTCAGAGTTCAACTAAAGCAACCCAAGACAGAAAAAAGCACAAGATCGTTAATTATAGAACGGACCCATGGTTCTTGTCACCGCCTTCTGTACCCTTGTTGCTATATTGGGTCTTGCACTCGTAAACCTATTTCTTTTCACAGAAAACGACATTTATCATTTATATATATACGCACTGTTGGAATTTTTGTAATTATCCAAATATATGATCCAATATTTGATTCTGATATTTATCAATTTGACTTAATAAATATCTTGTGATAATTATCACATTGAGATAATGATTAGGTTTGCTATAAGAGACAGAATAGATAGCAACATAGTTTGTGAGATTAGGTTGTATCATTGATACACTCTCTAGATGTGTATTGCTGTCACATTATTAGACCCCTGGCCATGGTACTGTTAGTGTACTGTCTCTTATACACATCTAGATGTGTAACTCCCATATTGCTGTCTCTTATACACATCTAGATGTGTATAAGAGACAGGTGACCAGAAGGTCACAGGTTCGATTCTTCCCAAGGGAAAAATCAAAAATTTTTTTTTTAACAGAATAATAAAGATTATATATAAAATATCTTGTTATGGCCATATATTTTTAATATATGAATTTTGATATCATGGACATGGGTTTATGATTTTGATATTTTTATTGAAAACTAAAGTTAGAAATCATAAGGAAATTAGATTTCTATATTTTTTGTGATTAAAACGCAATTTTTTGATGCCCAAATGGATGGGAACATGTGCGGGTTGCATTCGGGTCGCAACATGGGTCGCACATACCCGTTTGGACCCAAACGGGTGAAGAAGAAAAAGTAAAAAAAAAAATTTTGATTTTCGGTGGCAAGAGTCGAACTGTGACCAAAGGTCACAGGCCCATGCTCGACCACTGGACCACTTCATAGTTGGTTGTTGGAATAAGATATTTTATATATAATCTTTATTATTCTGTTAAAAAAAATTTTTGATTTTTCCCTTGGGAAGAATCGAACCTGTGACCTTCTGGTCACAGGCCCACTGTTGTGACCACTGGAGCACTCTGTGGTATATGAAAATTATGAATAAAACAATACTATATAGTAGTTCTCATTAATTTGAAATATTAACTAGAATGCTTCACACACTTGGTGAGCCAATAATCTTTACAAAGTAGAGAAATTCTTACTCACACTAAAAACCTTTTAGTTGAGCTACGAATTTTACTCACAATCTCACTTTTGTACAAGATTATCACTCTACTAAAAAATGAACAGCACTCTAAGCTACACACTAATACACAAGCTATTAGCACTTTAGCCAATTTGCACTCAAATTACTCTTTTATAAGGCTTGTATTCAATGTATTAGATGATCTTTACAGAATAATAGAGTAGGTATTTATAGGAGCAATAAATGGTGGTTGTAACTACTTCCTAACGGCTAAATAATAAATGCACAAAAACTAGCCGTTGAGGTTTCGGACGTCCGAGATAAGTATGATGCGTCCGACACAGCGTCTGATCTCCGTGCAGTTGGTGAAGGATATCGTTCAGACGGCCATGCATGCGTCCGTTCCATCGTCCTAACAGAGTTTCGGACGGTCGCTGGGATTCGAACCATTTGGATATAAGTCACGCGCTCTGACCATCAAGCCATCAGCTGCTGTTGTGTTATTTTGCAATGCAACAATGTTATAAACTACTTAGAGTTTTATTCTGTTTTAAAATTAAAAAAAAAAAATTCAGAGGAATCCCAGCGAAGGTTTTGAACCTAAGACCTTTAAGTTAAAGGTTAGGTAGTCTGACCAATTGAACTATTCACGAATTGTTTAGTTGTATAATGTCTTATTTATATATATTAGACAGATAGTATATTATAGAATATATATTATATATATATATATGTTGTGATCACAACTGTAATTATTAATGTCTGTGATCTATATATATATTTTTTAATTATAGAGTAGCCGCAACATCTTTAATTAAAATATATATATGTGTGTACCAGTAATTCTGTAATTTTGAGATCACCTATAATATAAGACATTACATGTGTATTATAGAAATTCTAATATAATAAATTTCTAATTCAAATAATTCATATAATATTATATTATATTGTGTGATTAAAGGGTGAAATATTAAATTATATTCCTTAATTTACCCACAGGAATTAAGGAAAGGAACATGATTTAATATTTCGTCATTTTGATTATATAAATTTATATGAATTTATTTGAATTAGGAATTTAGCCTACAGGCAATTTCTATGTCATGTAATTCATATTATTACTATGTTTTGCATTGGTAAAACATAATAAATGTTAACAATCAATATGCCTTAAATTTTGATATAAGCTTGTATGTAATTATTTGTGCAATTTTTCAACCTGTGAATTTTCATGATATGAAATGTGACATTCCCGAGCTCAAGGGTGACAACTATAAGTTGTGGAAAGAGAGAATTCTCCTTCATTTGGGGTGGATGGACATTGATTATGCTATTAGGAAAGACGAACCACCTCCGATTACTGAGAATAGCAAACCTAATGATGTTGAGCTTTATGAAACATGGGAGCGATCTAATCGTCTCAGCATGATGTTCATAAAAACCAACATCTCAACTGGCATTCGGGGTTCTGTCGATCAGTATAATAATGTCCGAGAGCTATTGAAGGCCATTAATGAGCAGTTTGAGTCTTCAGATAAGGCTTTAGCAAGCACCCTAATAATGAAATTCTCTACCATTAAGCAACCAGCTAAAGGAATGCATTGTCAGACTCAAACTGCACATTAATGGCCTACAATAGCTCCTACGGACATTATTATAGGTGTCTCTGTATGATTCTCTTCTTGTGCACATAGACAGAACCTCTATACCACAGGTATGGGCCTTTCAAAATCTCTTACAACCCACAGAAGGACAAGTGGTCCATCAATGAATTGATGACCATGTGTGTGCAAGAGGAAGGAAGGCGCTTATGAAACGGAGAGAGTGTGCATTTGGCAACTCAAGGAAAGAACAAGTACATTCAAGCCAAGAATGAACTTGAAAGGAAAAGATATCACCTCAAGGAGATATAAGAGACAGAAATTGAACCTGTCACCCTAAGAAAAAGGGCACATTTGGGGAAATCTTTCTTCATGATTTCTCTAATACACATTGAGATGAAAGGTAACCTAATCATCATTCTGTATGTTATGAATCTAATATGACAAGATGACAGTCCCAACACATACAAGTTTTGACAATGATTTCTAGAGAAATTTGGAACATAAAATGCAGGGATTGCAAAACCTAAGGAAGCCAATGGAAAGTGAGCAGTACATCTATTCAGGAAATAAGATGCGGTCTCACGTGAAAGCAATTGGGACATGCAGTTTAGTTCTCAGTAGTGGCTTTGTTTTAGATTTGGAAAGGACATTTTATGTTCCAAATTTCTCTAGAAATCATTGTCAAAACTTGTACCTTTGGGATATTCCTGGTATTGTTCTAATGTTGGATTTAGTTTATTTTATAAATCTGACCTTATCGGGAATGGTATTATGTTTGATGGTCTTTTTCAAATTAATTTGCAAAACAATGCTACATTAAGTAATTTGCATGTTCAAAATAATGTTGGTATTAAAAGATGTGTTATGAATGAGAATTCCTCTATATTGTGGCACCGGAGATTGGGACACATCTCTATTCAGAGAATCAAGAGATTAGTGGATGATGGAGTACTTAGTACTCTAGACTCCGACATGATTTCTAGATGTGTATGGCCTGCATAAAAGGTAAGCAGACCAACATGTCGAAAAAGGGAGCCAAGAGAAGTTCAGAATTATTAGAAATCATACATACTGACATATGTTGTCCGAATTTATGGACACATATTGTCAAAAGTATTTCATCACTTTCATAGATGATTTCTCACGATACATGTATCTCTACTTGCTTGATAACAAAAATGAAGCATTAGACGCCTTTAAGGGGTTTAAAGCAGAATACACATCTAGATGTGTATAAGAGATTAGGTCAAGGGATCGGCAAGGTCATCAATTCAGTGTTAGATACACCAAGATGGACAAGCACTGGTCCTTTTGCAAGGTTTCTTCTTGAGCATGGGATTGTTGCCCAATACACTACACTGGTTCTCCGAGCCAAAATGGATGTAGCGAAAATAAATTATAATTCTGTATACTTATACACATCTTCCATGTATTACTGAAAACTTATGTCACATCGTAATGAATAAGTAGTTATCACAATTTGCACAAATAATTACATACACGCTTATATCAAAATTTGAGGCAAATTAACATTTATTATGTTTTACCAATGCAAAACATAGTAATAATATGAATTACATGATCACACAATTTGCCTATAATTAAAATTTCTGTGGGCTAAAATTTATACATATTAGATGTGATATAATTAACAATTAATGTCTTATATTATAGGTGATCTCAAAATTACAGAATTACTGTACACAATAATACAAATATATATATATTAAAGATTCATTCCCAATTCGATGACTATATGGTATATCCGCAAGAGTTTGAGTATAATATTGGAGCCAAAATGGTGCCCGACTTGTGGTACAATGCCATGAAAGAGGAGATAGAATCGATGGCATCGAATGGAGTCTGGGATCTTGTCGAGTTGCCTATTGGTACAAAAACCATAGGATGTAGATGAGTTTTCAAAACCAAGAAAGACTCATTAGGCAACATCTTGAAAGATATAAAGCTAGATTTGTTGCCAAAGGATTCACTCAAAAAGAAGGAATCGATTATACAGAAACCTTTTCTCCTGTATCTAAGAAAGATTCAGCATCGAATTATTATGGCATTGGTTGCCCATTTTGATTTGGATTTGCAGAAATGGATGTGAAAACGGCGTTCCTTAATGGAGATTAAGGAACGCCGTTTTCACATCGTCTGTCCATAAGAAATTTTGAAAGGAATATACATGGATCTGTGTATACCAAGGTCGGTGGGAGTAAGATTTGTTTTCTTATTCGTATGTAGACGACATCTTACTTGCAAGTAACGATAAAGGATTGCTACATGAGGTGAAACAATTTCTTTCTAGAAACTTTGATATGAAAGACATGGGTGAGGCATCTTATGTCATTGGCATAAAGATCCATAGAGATAGAACTCGATGCATTTTGGGTTTGTCTCAAGAAACCTATATTAACAAAGTTTTAGAGAGGTTTCGGATGAAAGATTGTTCACCAAGTGTGGCACCTATTTTGAAGAGTGACAGGTTCAATTTGGACCAATGTCCGAAAAATGACTTTGAGCGGGAACAAATGAAAAACATTCCATATGCTTCTGCCGTAGGAAGCCTAATGTATGCTCAGGTCTGCACAAGGCCTGACATTGCATTTGTTGTAGGAATGTTGGGAAGATATCTAGTAATGTCTCTTATATGGACTAGATGTGGAGACAGCTGCAAGGAACAAAAGATTACATGCTTATGTACAGACGGACTGATAAATATCTGGTTGTTTGGCTCATCTGCCTCTTGTCCACCTATGTTGCATTGATTCTCAAAATCGACATCCTGGTTATGTCTTTATGCTAGCCGGTGGAGTGTGACACCTGTCTCTTATACACATCTAGATGTGTATAAGAGACAGTGTTGGCCGAGTTCGTTTCTGTTTTGAGGCAACTTCGCATGGTGTATGGTTAAAGAGTTTCATGTCCGGGCTTAGAATTGTGGATTCTATTTCTAGGCCATTGAGGTTATTTTGTGACAATTCAATTGCTTGTTTTTATGGCTAAGAACAAGACAGGAATGGCATTTAACCCTTTAAAATAGTCTCAAGTACTTACTTCTTTTCTTTAAGCAAGTCTCTGTCTCTCCAGTCTGTCTCTTACCAGGTGCTTGTCTCTGATTGCCGATCCCTTGACTAAAGGCATGCCACCAAAGTTTTTTAGGGATCATATAGTCAGATAATGGGACTTGATTCCATGATATGACCTCATTTTACATGTACGTACATTTAATATTTTCATTGAAACTCTTATTCAATTGTGTTTTTCATATTCAGTTGCGCATACTTATTTAGTTATTTGAGAAAAACACACTTAAGTTGGACCTATAATAAGCATAAGGCTTATTTATTAAGGTATGTTATCACATAAAAGTTTAGTGTTGAAGAGACATAATGCATAGTAATACATGGAAGACAATACTTGTTTCTTAGAGAACTTGTTGGCTCTTTTTTTTGACATGTTTGTCTACTTGATAGTTTGTATATCTGTCTCTTATATGTATAACAATCTATATCCCTTAGAAATTTTTGTAATTAATAAAATATCCACTCATGGTCCTATTTGATTCTGATATTTATCAATTTGACTTAATAAATATCTTGTGATAATTATCACATTGAGATAATAATTACACTTGTGATAACTACTTATTCTTACGGCATATTTGTGTCTGATGAGAAAATAACTTGATGGTGTCCTTGGGACCTGTCTCTTATACACATCTAGATGTGTATAAGAGACAGATCTGATACGATCGAGTTATGCAGGTTTAGAAGGATAATTTTATTTCTATTCCTTTTATTTTGACAGTGACCCAACAGCATCAATGGCTGGAGGTACGTTTCGATTTTATTCCGCATTTGATATTCTGTGATATTATTTATGCACAGATTAAATTCATTTTTATAGATTAAGAAATCTATCCCGCACTTCCCCAAATGGCTTTTGCTGATCAACTCTTTATTAGCCCACATATCAAGCCAAAATGCCGACTAGGAAAAACAATCAGAGTTCGCAAATCCAGGGAATCATTTAATATCCACCAAGGGCAATTAACACGTCACTATCTCTTTCTACATTTATTGGCAGCAACCAAAGCTCTCAAAAGACCATCAACAATTCAAGAATCTTTATAATTGACTATGCCTGAACTTTGCTCTACGGCTAAAACCAAGTCTGATGTTTAGGAAGATGATCTCGAGCTTCACAGCCATAGCAACTTTAATCTCTTTCCTCTTCTTCTCACCCCCTAAGTCCTTTTATCACTCGTTGTTCATATCTGATTCCCTGTCATGCAATGAATCAATAGCAAACCACCTCTACATCCTAACCAAGCGGCCTCATGTTGCCGGGTCAGAAGCCAATGCTGAAGCAGCAGCTTATGTTCTATCCACTCTTGCTTCCTATGGCATCCAATCACACATTGCAACCTACGAAGTTGCCTTGACTTATCCTGTCTCACGCTTCTTGACTCTAAAACCTACTCCTCAAGACAGCCCCATCAATTTCGATCTCCGGCAGGAGATTTATGATGGTGATCCATATGCTGATGTGGCAAACGAAGTCTTGCCAACATTCCATGGATATGCCAAGTCGGGCACTGTAGCAGGACCAGTGGTATATGCCAATTACGGGCGTGTAGAGGACTATGCAGTACTGAAAGAAATGAAAGTGAATGTATCAGGAAAGAACTTGTATTGGCAAGGTATAGAAAGATATATAGAGGGGACATTGTGGAAAATGCATATGCAGCAGGTGCGATAGGTGTATTAATTTTCACAGACAGGAAAGATTATGGTGGGGGAGGTGGTGATGCAAAATGGTTTCCAGATGAAAAGTGGATGCCTCCAAGTGGAGTCCAGGTGGGAACAGTTTACAATGGCGTTGGTGATCCCACTACGCCCGGTTGGCCAAGTTCTGGGGAGTGTGAGAGACTATCAGATGATGAAGTGGAGAAGGGAGGAGACATTCCACTGATACCTTCATTGCCGATTTCATGGGCTGATGGTTATACAATCCTCAGGTCCATAGGTGGACAAGAGGCAGATGAGGATTGGCAGGGAGGGAAAGATGCCCCTGTATACAAGTTTGGACCAGGACCAGGAATTGTGCATCTAAGTTATACAGTAAGTCCCCAAAACATAACCAGCTAAACCTGTTATACATCATCATAAGATTTAATCAACCAGATAGATGAGTCTTTAGCTTCAGCCACCCCTTCAAGTCTCTAGAGATGGTACACTATTACTAAGGAAACAGATAATATTGCGTTTTGCAGGGAAAGCAGGTCATAAGCACAATCCAGAATGTTATTGGAATTATTGAAGGTGCAGAAGAACCTGATCGGTATGTTTTACGTCTTTAAACAAGTAATGTGTAGCACAATAATATACATATCAACCACAATTCTGCATAATGAATTGTCAAGTAGGAAAAGGACAGCAAATTCATCCAGGAAGTCCTAAAACAGATATAAGAGTGGCATGTAACTAATGGCCAAAAAGATATTAGGATTAAGACCAAAAAAATGTCTGGAGAAACAAAATGAAACTTACCAGATAACTTTCAATGGTAGATTTTCCTCACAGAACTGAAATGATTTCCAGGTTTGTCATACTTGGAAATCACCGGGACGCATGGACGTTTGGAGCTGTTGATCCGAATAGTGGCACAGCAGCCCTGCTCGAGGTATGTAGAACTTTCTGTGGTTCTTAAATTTTTCTCTCTGCTATAGATCAAAATTCTAATGGAAATAGCAGTTCATCTTGATAGTTTTGAGAGATGTAGGTTGCAAACAGGATGGGGAAGCTGCAGAAAAAAGGTTGGATACCTCGACGAACTATAATATTTTGTAACTGGGATGCTGAGGAGTATGGCCTGGTTTTTCTTGTCCTCCTCTCACTGTCACACATACACACAATCCACACATACCCCCTTTCTGGCTCCTTTGAATCAATCAGAACCAGAATAGGAAGAGTGAGCTAATATAGCCAGAACATAATAGTAGTTTAGATGAATATCACCTGCTCAACTTCTTCAGATAGGGTCTACAGAATGGGTTGAAGAGAACAGGGAAATGCTAGCAACAAGAACTGTAGCCTATATGAATGTTGATGTCGCAGTTGAAGGAGTAGGATTTTATGCCTCTGCAACTCCACAGCTGTTCTCAACTACTAATAACAGCAACTAAGCAGGTATCTAGGAGTAACCTAGGTATTGACAACATTTACCATATGTATCAAAACAATGGAAGTATGGTTAATCAATGGCCAAAGCAACTAAATCAAACAAAGCAGATGCAATTTAAGATCAAAAGAATATTAGTCTACCGTATTTTTAAATATTAACTTTGTAGTTATCTTGCTGTTATAACTTCTCATGCACATTAGATAAACTTCTGTTGAAGGTCCAAGACCCAGATAACTCCTCGCAATCCATCTACCAATCCTGGATTGGCTCTGGTGAAAATCTTAAGGTAAGCATCTTAAAAGAGTTCAAAAGGAAATATAATTGCATGAAAACTCATAATGTGAATCTTGGTTACAAGTACTGAATAAATGGCATTGCTCTTGTCCACTGTACCACCCATTTTTTTATTATATTTAACCATATGAGATGACTCAATAATTACTCTTATTCAACTAAGGTAGTGAGCTACATCAAATTCAATTAAATTATCCTGCGAAGATTAAGAAATGCTACATCTATGAGGTGACAAAAATTATTTATTTCTTGGATTTCAATCAGACTAGCTAACCATAAGGTTTTGAAGATTGGAAGGTTGGGAGGAAGAGGATCAGATTATTCTGCCTTCGTTCAGCATGTTGGTATACCATCGACTGATATGCATTTTGGGGGAGGTAACAGATATCTTATGGCAATTTTTTTTCATAAGGCAAGATATTGCTTTGGATGTAGCTGTTATTACATACATATCAGATGTGTTCAGAGAAAGGATACTGCACTAGATGCAATAAGAATCACTTTAAAATACTTGTGTATAGGTATGCTTAATTGGAAGCCTTTTTGAATACCCCCCCCTCCCCCCAAAAAAAAACAAAAAATATATTTTTTTCTTTCTTTCTTCTCCTCCAAAAAGGAGATAAGGAAGACAAAAGCCAAAATGAGTAAGACCATTGAACATTCAAAGCAAAATCTAGCAACACAGAATTAAGAGATATTATACAGAAGTAAAACCAAAAAGAATGTTACGAACTCGGCCTTAAATCAACTTTCCTTCCTTTTTAGATATTCATGGCTATTGCCAATGAACATTTAGTCAAGAGGTCTGGCCAACAAATAGATGATTTCTAACAGCTCATAAAGGATTATAAACCTGATTAAAAAAAAGATGAAATGCAAAGAAAAATGATTATTTGTAGAGGACTATAAATGCACAAATTTATGCATGGTAGCTTCAACATTGAAGCAACAAGACCAGGAAAACATATATTTCTATAATGAAAGATAACCGTACTATCATCTTTCGTAATAACAATATCTCTGCATGGTGTTCAGACAGCAGGCTCAAATTTCAACAGCCAGTTCCACCTTCGCTTGCCATTACATATACGTTCATTCTCATGACCCAAAAGAATGTGTTCATTCTCCAGTGTGATTGTGTTTATATCACTTCCCCACAATAGAAACAATGATATTATACTCCTTGCTCTTTAAAGCAGTCAAATAGTATGAATAGCCACAGAAAAGGAATTCCAGATACAGGAACCAAAAACATACCTGATTTTTCACAGAACCTTAAATAAGCATTGTAAATCTAGAGATCACAAGCACATAGCTTAACAAGGCCAAAACAGAATTAAGTTTAGTTAGATCTGGTAGTCCAGCTTAGGTGATAAAACACTTTCCCTATGACTTATTGGTCATGGGTTTGAGTCACTAGAGGGCAGGGGGAGAGGTGGGTTTTTTTTTTTCTTTTTGTAAAAAATATGTACAAAGTAAAAATTTTGTCAACAATTTTTTGGAGTGATGCTTTTTGCAACATCTGGAATCTCACTAATGCTTGATATGGGATCAAACACATAACATTATTTCTCCATCTGAAACTGATAACCTATCAAAAAATTACTTTTAGAACAAAAGATAGACCATTTTCAAGCCACAGAAGTAAGAGAAACAAAACAAAAACACAAAAGTATAGGGAGGTGTGAACATGAGTAGGAATACATACTACTGGGACATCAACCACAATATATCAAACATTTCAAACAAAAAAAAAATGGTGTAAGACGTTAAGCACAATAAGAGGAGACAGATTTGTAAACAGCCTTCAAACAAGGTTTACTTGCCTGTGACAACACACTGGAGCAATACACGGTCATCCATCACTATCTGCAGCTTGTGGAATGGGCTTAAAATTATCATCTACATAAGCAGACCAACTCCAAACAACAATAACTTCACACTGTGTCCTACAAATTAGTCCCAAAAACCACAGGAACCAGATGCAGATATGGATTCCCCAGTGTTTAGTCAAATCAGTACAATTTCCTACATATAACCACTGGCTGATTCCACATGATTCAAGTTAGTTATGAAGATCAATTGTATGTTGTCAACCAAATCAAACTTCAACCACCTCTCGTATGAACTTTCGGTGATCAGAATCTTGACAACATTCAATCCAGAAGAAAATAAAATATAATCAAGATCAGAATACATGACCAACAGACTGAAACCATATAGTACATCAGCCAAGTTATAATCTTCCTACACAGTGCTGTTGATAGAAGCTGCCCTTCAGGCAAAATTTCTGGTCAGCCTGTTCACATGAGTGCCATTCAACAAATCAGTAATGCAAAATGCACAATTTACAAGGAATTAACTCATTTTGATCGCAAGCACAACTTAAAATGCGATGTGACACAAGAATAACTTTTTCACTGCATTCGTGGAGTTGCCTGACCACATTATAATCACTATGGAGGGGGGGTCTATCAGACTACTTCATACAAGTATTAGTTTGTACATAGCCCCATTAAGATTTAAAAGCACATCAAGATTTTTAGATTTTACTTCTGATTGCTTACAGGCACATAGATTTACAATTTCCAGCACAAAGTTCCACTTGTCGCGCCAAATAATTTACACATGCAAACAAGCTTAAAATCTTACTTATTCTTACTAGTAACAGTCCAATCCCTAAACTCTCTGGCAATTAAAAAGTTGATCCGGGCTAGACCAGTATGGCATCTGCATACTTCAACAATCACTTGACAACTCTTGCTGATTGTAGAATTCCCAGTCTACCACTCGCTGTATGATGATTTCATCTGGATGAAGAAATTCGGTGACCCAATGTATCACAGGCATGTAGCAGGTTAGTTATGATTTAATACTAAATAATAGAATTTACTGCATCCACATGAGCTATTAGGAATGATCAGAAATGGCAATTAACCTTGCACCATATAAAGTTACTAACGAAATCTTATTTTTGATACTTGAAACACAAATAAAATTTTACCCTGTAAGATGTTGCCAGTCCCCCAGCATCCCTTTGTTATTAAATTAGTTAACATTTAGTAAAAGAAAAATAAAAGATTGCAACTTTCACATGCAATAAGATGCACATTATGCGAAGTTAAAAATATTTTAAAGGTTGGACCTTGAAAACAAAATTCATTGTTCAAGAGTCCAGTGGCGCCAAAGAATTCTATACAAGCCGGGTTTTAAATTCATTATGGAAGAAAAACAACAGTACCGGGTTCGACTTGTCAAGTATTCAAAAGATGCTTTGAAAGTATCCAATATGCATGCTATTGTTCTTCTTAAAAATGGAAACAAAACAAAATACTAAAATTAAAAATACCTAAATACACATGTATTTAAAGGACAGTATTCTATAATTTTGTAAAGGAACACCATCTTCAAGAAATATATGGTAGAAAAAGGAAGATGAAGAAGATTGCTAGCAGGAAGGATAAAGAAAAGGCAACAAACTAACATGTATAAAGGCTTCCAGCAGCAACTAACAAACAAAAGTTGTATTAACATTATCTGCACTATGTAGTGAGAAACAGTGCTTCGTCATCATTGTTGCGTGGTGCCTCTCGTGATGCGAGAGCAACTAAAATGTTAAACAAATGTTGCTACCGGTAAATATGTTATAAAATTTCCCTTAATATGTGTTTACAACTTTATACATTCATCATATTCTTACTCATTTAATTTTTCCAACACATTGTTTTGAGCTTTGAATCTTCATCTACTAGCTGCTTCTAATGTACAAAGCTCAAACAGGATGTCAAGCATTTGGGGTTTTTTAGCACTTCAGCTTGCTGATGAAGAATTTTTGCCTTTTAACTATCTATCCTATGCCAACGAGCTGCAGGTATTTTTCTGAAACTGAAATAATGAGTAAAAGAAAATCTGCTTCTACTTTTGTGTCAAGCGACATATTAGAGGCAACCTAATTGTTTCATTGTTTGATTTTGTGAAATAGAGAAGCGCAGAAGAATTGAAAATTGAGCTATCCGATAAAGGCATAAAACTTTTTCCCCTATTCAACTCTATCAAGGAACTGAGAAACGCAGCGACTAAAATAACTCATGAGATAAAGGTAGTTTTATTGATAAAAAAATTGGTAAAGCTTTCTCATGCGTTGTATTTTATTAATAGAAGCTCAAATTTCTTAGGTGCTACAAGACAGAAAAGGCTGGGCTTCTGCATGGAAAAATGACAAGCTCAAAGTCAGAGAACTGAATGACAGACTAATGATGGCAGAGAGAGGATTCACCGACCGCGAATTTAGGGACTTTCAGGAAGGCCATGGTACAAGCATTTGGTAAGTTCCTCTAAACCACATGTGAATTCCTTAGAAAGCAAACAAATGAAGGTTGCAAAGGTCAAAATTTACCGATTAAATTAAAATATAGAACTATCAGAAAGCGTAATTATAAAAGCAAACAGAGTATCAAATAAACTTGAATGCATGCAGCCAAACCCACAAATAGTTTTGATAACTCAACTTCTTTATGTGCAGAGAATCTAACTATTGCTTTATATTTGTTCAGATATATGCACCATCAAAGCACAATCAGTATGGTTCTAAGTCCTTTCCTGGAATTGATGATGCAATTGAAAAGGCAAAGGCCCTGAACACCACAGCCTCGTGGCATTTTGTACAGCATGAAGTCTGGAGAGTATCTAGAGTGATTAAACATGCATCACTTGTCCTAAATGGACAATTAACATGAATACTTGTCATATCCTATCCTAGATTCCTATGGTACATTTACTCTTAATGCTAAATGTCTCAGGAGACCTCAAGTATCCCCCACTACACATGCTTTCCTTCAATAAAGATTCTTATCTTCTGCTTTCTGTACTTTTATTATTGACTGGTCCTGATAGATCACTTATAGCTAGGAGAAAGAACTTGACAGTAACAAGATATCTAAACCTGTTTCCCCTGTACTGCACCAAGCATCTAAAAGCTCAATCAAAGATCATTCTTCAATAACTACATAGACCAAGCCCGGACTGCACTATACTATATTCTAAGGCAAATGATTCCTTGGGGAATTTATTGCACCAAAAGATGTTATAGTTTATTCCTCATTATCTAATTTGAAAAATCAGGCTACTGGTGCACATTCTACTGAAATGGAAATTTCCAGACCAAAACCACTGTCATCCGGCTTAGAGATCATCTTGAAAAATTTCCATCCCTCATTATCTTCATTATATGCTCGAAACAAAGTTAAATTCCAATAAATCCAAAGAACTTGAGATAACAAATTACTTAATTATGTGCCCAACCAGGACAGAGAATCGTTATCTGAAAGTTTTGCAGCATAGGACCTATGGCAACAAAATGGAATTATACCCTTAAGAGGTTTAAAAGGTTTGCAAAATTTTCTGGCATACTAAAGCAATACCAAACTAAAGGAATGTAAGATATGGTCAATACTCAATAATGAAAGCAAAGCCTGTTTCCCATTTCAAACAGAAGAATTAAATAAACTGTATTAGGAAAGCTATGATAAAAATGGAAAGCAGACAGAAATACAAGATTGTATCTTCTAATTTTAGTAAATACTGTACAATTCTTTCTATTGAACATAATATATATACAACGACTAACTGTTATCTTTAGGTCTTCTACTTCCAAACCTTAATGGCACCATCCCTACTGCTTGAAATCAAAAGTCTCTGGTTCAGCTTCACAGAAGCCAAAGAGAGGACAGAATCACGGTGACAGCCTGCTGAATCAGTGGCAGCACCAGCAAGAATAGATTTTGTGGTTAATCTTGTTGTCAGAGGTCGTCTCCTCCTGGCCTCCTGTTTGCAAAAAGATAAATTGAATGTATCAGGCCAACATAGCATAACCGAAGTGAGGGCTCTGTTTCTTATTCAACTGCCACTCGTTAAGTTTAACAAAGGCCAGCAAAAAAAGTGAAAAATACAAATGGGAAAAATAACAGAAAAGCCTGCTTTTGAAAACGACCAAAGTTTCAATCCAATGCCAAACCTCCCCCTTCTTCGTTAATCAAGTTTTTGTGTTTCCCAGTGAATTTTACACGAGTACTTCAACAAGGAGAAGGGTAAAAATTTGTCCAAGGACCAGCAAAGGAAATATGAGTTTAGAAAGTGTCTGCAGTTTTATATAGTGGAAGCCTACTGAAATTTTTAAATACTTGATCTATGAAACAGTATTAGTCCTAAATAAAGATGAGGAAGAAATAAGAATGCCATTGACATACCTGAACAACTTGCACGCCGAATAGAGACTTGGTCTCAAAAATATCATCATTTCCAACTCCTTTTATAGGTGGTCCTGACATACACAGTAACTCCGGTCAGGGCTGAAATATAACAGTATCAAGATCAATAAGATTAAAGCAATGATAGCCTAAATGCATAAACAAAATTAGAAATCATACCTGGAATGGTCCCATCGACGTATTTTCAAGTCAGTACCCCCTGTTAACAGATCCCCACCTGGCAATGGAAGCAATGAACGAATGCCAGGAAGGCGTGAAGGAAATTCATTCAACTCATCGATTCTATACTTTGAATTAACAGTTCGCCCTAGATCTGATTTGGCATTTCCCTTGCTGGATGGTCTGGACAATGCCCATGGTGAATCAGAAATTTCAACATCAGTTCCATTATTTGCAACCCTCAACACCTGCAAAAGGCAGAATAAGAAGTAAGAAAATCTATTGAAATAATAACCATGAAAATTTTATTCCAGGACTTAAAACGACCAGTACTAAGTCCTATTTCATTCATCAGTCTAAATACAGTATTTGAGTTAAATAGACTAATATCCAATTTTTTTGCTATAACTTAAACGGTTTCCCAGCATCACAACCATATTTTTTTCTTCAGAATAACTCCTTCAACCCCCCTAACCCTCCCCATTAACCCTTCATTATATTAATAACTAACCCCATCCCTTCCAAACATACGTGCATAACCATTCACCAGCAAGGTATCTATGCAGAGACCTTTTCTTTGTCAGATAACAAAATTCAATCAACTCAACCTCATTCAATGAATTGTACATGAGCACAGCAAATATGCAATGGCATCTACATCATATTTCACTCTCTGGGCCAGATTCTTTATTCTGCAAAGGTCACAAAGTTATCAAAACACGTACCTGGTGGCAGCTTCCATCCTCTCCATTCCACAGAGAAACTTCGTTACAACCTGCCGCTACATAGACAAGAGGTCTAGTAGAGACGGAGAAGGAAGTATTAGGATGAGGAACAAAGAGGCACATTTTTTCAATTGGGTATGCAAGAGGATACTGCCATGAATTGACTGGTATGCAGAACTGCATACCCAACTCAAGTCCCACAGAGTAAGCACACCTCTTGATGACCCAGTGACAAACCAATTTCCACAAGGGTCTGCTACCAGTGAAGATACATAGCCTTCTTCAGGAACCACTTTCGAGTTCCAAGCATTTGAAATCGTTCTTGTTTCCCAGAGATGGATTCCACAATTCTGGGTGCTATATAAAATCATTTTGCAAGCACCACCATCTGGGGAGTAGTTCAAAAGGCTTAATATAGCACCTTCTCCAACTCCATGCTTTTTGACATCTGCTATACCTGAATATTTCTCAACAACATTTCCCAGTCCCCTGGATATGTAATCAACAGAAAACATATGTATAGTTCCATCACAAGCTCCAACAACAACTTGAGCAGAACCCTGGATCACAGCAACACACAGTGCTCGACTCCCATCTAAGGAATAAGTTAACCTTGACCTAAAGGATATATCCTTCTCCAACCTTTTAGAATCCCAAACCTTAACAGTAGAATCTTCAGATGCACTAACTTTTGTGTCAAAAAAACTATGATCAGTTGAAACAGCAATGTCATTAACAGCAGAGTGGTGCTCCTGGAGATGTGCAACCAACACCCCACGAGGCCTCCACCCTGAATCTGGAACAGACGACGTTCGGGCAAAAGATTGCAATTTTGCTCCCTCAACTGAACCAGAATTGCTTTCTATTGATAGGGAACTGGCTTTTGTTGTGCCAGTAACTCCCATTTCCAGACACTTGTTATTTATAGAGGTGGTCTGATCCATTTCCCTGTCTTCAACTTCATGTACAACCCTCCGCAATTGTGTGGAACCACTACCAATGCTGATTGAGCCTGAGACAAACTTAGGAGATGGAACTGAACTAGACAAGCTAAACGATTTATTTAATGGATCCATCCACGGCAGGGATGCAGAACCAAAACCTAAAGAGCCATATGGTAATGAAGAATCAGGGACTGTTGCAGAGCCTGCTGTTCGTTTGTTATCAACTTTGAAGTAATACAAAGGGATGCCTTGTGACATTATTCGATTTCTCCATTAAGCTGTCCACACCACTAAGTTGTGGAGATATAAAACCAGACAACTGCAACTTTTCTGAAGCAAGCAAGTCACCAGAATCCACTGCACTAGAAGGACCCACATCTCTTGAATTTGGGCCATTATCATTGCAATCAGCAAGATCTAGAAATTCATTTTCAGGATATTTATTGCTCTGAAGATCCCTTTCTCTGTCAGACCAGAAAGTCACTGGGTCCAGCTCTCTTACTCCTCTCTGAAGCAAATCCATTGTTTCCCATTGTTTAGTCTGTGATGATGTGTTGTACCATATCTTTCTCTGTCTCTCCAGCATGTCTGAACTCCTGGCATTTTCTAAAGCACTGTAATATGACTCTCTTGAGACTGGTGATTTTAGGCATGAAAGAAGAGCTTTCGCTGAAGCTAAAGACGCTGGTTGTCTACGAAGGAAGGGGCGTATAACAGGCACAAGGAAAACATATGAATCTACTGCACCTAAACTCTCACTGCTTTTTAGCTGCAATGAAGTTGACATCTGACCTCCTAACCCATTGACTAGGATAACATAATAATGGAAAAGCATGCTCTATCATCTCAAGCAGGATTCTTTTCCTTAGAAATCCACTTTTGCATAGAATGGCTAGGCAGTCCAATGCATTCACAATTACTGCCTCAGTCAGATCACTTAAAGCCTGCTCAATGTATGGCAAAAGATATTCCTCCACACTTCGCTGCCCCACAAAAAAGCAGACATAAATGATTTGTCCATAAAACACTGCCCTGAGTTGCTCATCTCGATCGTTTAGGAAAGCAGGGAGGATGGGCAACAAAAAATCATTACTCTGCCTTTGACCAAAAAACCAACAAAGGTTGCCAATCTCATGCAAGAGTGCCCTCCTAATATTTGGAGTTTGCTTTGGGCCCATCACAAGTTCTTGAATGACATCAGCAATAGATTTCCTCAACTGTGTAAGTTGTGAAGCACTATTTAGACTTTGTTTCCTTCCAGATGTATCGGAACCCTGGATCTAGAAAATGATTTATGGGAAGAATTTGTCTCACTGAGAACTCCCGCCTCACTCAAGCTGATAGAGTGAATCAAGAACCCATAAGCAGTAAGTGCCAGCTTAGATATATTGCTTGCATAGCATATCCTTACACTTTCCTCTGGATCATCAGGAAACATGGAGAGCATTGGAAGAATATACTCAGGAAAAATTTTAGCATCACTTGGGGGGAAATCTCTGACCAAGGGAAGAATGTCACACAAAGTCTCTATGGCAGCACAACGCACAATTGCTGCTGGATCTGATAGCATTGCAATAACATATGGAAGCACACGCTGCAATCGATCTTCATCATCAATATACAAGGAACATGACTTCAGTAGAAGAAGAGCTCCTCTCCTCATGAATGGGAGCTTGACATTTCGTATGCAGGAGCAGAGCAATGAGGCAATCAGAACCATACCTTCACAGCTCATGATATCGTGAGGTAATGGTAGAAAAGGCATACCGAAAGTGTCTTTTAGACTGATTGTCGTAATCTGACATTAATGAGTTCAAATCAGTCGTCGTTATCTTTTTCAAGAAGGGATGGTGGCTTCTGTTAAATATGTTAGAGATACTCTGAATTAGCTCATCAGGAGATTGCACATCGGACTGCTTCGAATTTTGAGAAAATCCAGAACTGGCTACATCTTCCAGCATTGGTTTCACACTACGATAGCAATTATTTTCTTTCACGTCCCTGAGCAGGGTATTGACATCACCAAGGAGATCAAATCTATCATGAATTGAGCCCTTATCCACCTGTTCTCTTTTGCTTATGATGCCTTTTTCCAGATTTATATCATGTTGTGCATATGTCTCTTGTAGAGATTGATGCATAGCATTTAAAGAAGGCGTCTGTCCACAAGCAGTCTCCCCAACTTCAGTATTGCTTATCATTTGTCTAAGAATCTCTTGAAAAGATGTCTGGCATATTAGAACCTGCACCCAAGAATCACGTAAATAAACTCAAATGCTCATGTGAAGAGTCAATAATTACCAAGATACAAATCAAGCGCCAAAATACCTTACCCTTGCATCAGAGTTAAGTGGATTCAACAATGAATAGAAATTGTGCAGAAATGGAGAGAAGTAGCCAGGAAACACAACACCAGAGAAGTTCTGCAGGTAGCTTTCTGCAGAAAAACGTGACTCTGGATCCAATTGAACCATATGAAGAATCATCTTGCGAATTCCTGAATCTGGGATCTTTATGCAAACAAGATAATAAATACCAAGAAAGGGTAAAAGTTAATCTAGAGATCTGATAAACACTAACTGAACAATTGGGTAAAATTTCAAGCCATTACACATTTGAGAACTCAATGTACCTCAAAATTTCTTGAAAGGCATTAAACGGATAAAGAAAATGTAGTAAAAGAACAAGCAGAGAAAAGGTCTCATGACTCAACCAGAGTTAAAGAAAAATGCATTAAATAAAATATTACTTTTTCTAGATGTTGGCTAGGATCATATTGTCCTCTACGGTTCAGGCAAGCAATTGAGACAACTCAAACAACGGCTGACCCTCGAGGAATAACTCAGCAATAACACACCTGAACAACAACAGATGGGAATAAATAGTCCATCATAACTCAAGGCAACAAATATTGGCATAGGAATGAACACATCCTCATCAAACACAATGGTCTTAACCCACAAAGCAATATCCAGACCTAAAAGCCAAAAGTTCAAAATTTTTAATTTTCACCAGGAAAAAGAAAACCGCTTTTGTTTGATTTATCAAATACCCCGAGATTGTTTCCATATAAAGCAAACAAGCATATGGATTGAACACAATGGGTTGTTTTGACAATTACAACATTATCTAAAATCTTAAGGTACCGGAACATAATAATTTATTTACTTATGCACTCTAACATGCACAACAACATGCAGGCTAGACTCAATCAAATACACCTAATAGGCACATATCCAACACTTGATCAAAAGACAAAGAAAACTCTATCACATCACAGAATAATGCATGAGCTCTCATAAAGTTGCAAATAAGTCGTGCATGCAAAAAAGGAAATAAACAACACTAAAGAAATCATTAACAATGAAGATAGCAATTAGACAAACCATATCCTATAGATCTACACAAGAAACTGGATTTAATTAACACATAGATAAAAGTGTTTAGTTCAATGTGTGTAGAAAGTATGATGTCCTCACTCGCGAAACAAAACCATCTAGCATGTCCATCATGTCATTCACATCTCATAACTAACTACAGAAGACCATCTAATTGTAGTTAAAGGTTAATGGACTTCTCATGCACTTGGAGAACCGTTTTAACCATCTTTTGGCATCGCATTTGCCAATTGTCCCTTTCTGATTTCTCAAGTATAACCGCCTTAGATTTATAAAGCAACAACCATTACACCCTTGTTTGTAAGCCATAGGGCAATGTAATAGGCTAACATATTACAATTTACAACAGCAGGAGGCATTCAGTTCATTTGTAGTATATACTGCATGAGACACAACCACAAGCATTAGCCTAAACCCTCAAACCACTTCCAAACCTACTTTTGTTTCTCTTCACATTTACACATCCGGCTCCCTTTGGACACTAAAATTTGAAGCAAATAATCTTTGAATATCAAGACCTTCATTTGTAATAAGAGTCAAATAGGTAAAATTGGTTACAGCATATCATTGATTAAACACTTAAATTTCAACTTCAAAATAATTGCTCTAATGCCAGAAAATACTCACCCTACAGCAAAGATGTCCATAGATGGTTTTAAAGGTGCATCTTGAGCAACTTGCATTTCACCTCCATGCTCATAAAATCTCTGCAAAGAGAAAAAAAATTTTGTAGATTCATAAAAGATGATAAAAAAAATTAAAGAATGAAAAATAAAACAGTTAACAGAACTTTCTACTGACAATTAGCAAACATCACATTCACAACATCCAATTCTACGGCTTCCCATTCATTTGATCTCCCCGAAGTAATACAAATAATTCTGGCTTAATAAAGCTTACTAAAACGATCGCTCTTGAACAGTAGTGCAGTCCACCTCTAATACTCCCTTGGAAATCATTTATTGTTAGAACTGAACAACTAGTCAATCTAAAATAGAATGAGATAAGCCAACCTCAGGTGCAAGATAACAGCGCCTTCTTCCACCAGTGTCAAAGAAAAATGAAAAATCAGAGGGATCATCATGCGGAATATACGTTGGCTTGAATGATGCAAAATCAGTAAGATAAAGCCAGCTCCAGGAAGTAACCAGAACATTTTCACATTTAATATCACCTGCAGCAAATTTAACAAGTTCTTCTTTTATAAGAATCAATATAAGATCTTGCTATTAAGGGAGATTAAGTTCAAACTTATCACACCGTGACAAACTCCATTCTCATGGCTCTGTTTTACTGCAAAAAGAAGCTGCAAGACCAGAGATCATTAAGTGCCAATTTGAACTATATAACTAACATTCAGCAACGAGGAAAATGGAAAGAAAACCTGAAAAGCAAGCCATTTCTTCTCACTCTAAACAAGACTGAGGAAAGGTCGAGTGCTCAATCGATCATGAAGATTGTTGAAAAAGTATTGCCTCAACAGGTAGGCAGCTTTGTCGGTTTCAAGCCAAAACTGCAATATACACCATTCACAAATTAATGGCATATTAAGCCACCCAATAGATTTAGCAGAAAGTCTTAGAATCCCCAAGCTCACTAAAACCTCTAATTAATCAAGCCTACACCTCTTACTGGAGAAAATTCCAAAGTCGATAGAATTTATGAAATTAAACATTTCCATAAATCATTTTATGCCTCTAATAGCTTTTAGCTAAAACTTGGGAAATTAAAAATTTATTTCGCTTTTATCCCATTAATTTTCTCATCAAGATCAACGATCATACATAGATAGCCTCAGTTGTCTCTTGCTCAATCATGACAAGAACAACTGTTTACTGAACAATTAGTTAAGCTCTCATTGGACTGCATTATTATCTTTAACCAAAACTCAACTCTACCCCTTTCTTAAACAATACCTATTTCCTACTACAGCTCATCTTCTACATTCTCTCATCAACCAAACCAAAACACCCGAAAAACAAAATCAAAATTAAACCAATTTCGACTCCTTCCACAAATAATCTAACTCATCCGCATCCCCTCCCTCAAAATAAAATTCAATAAAAATAAATTATCAAATTCATAAGAAAAATAAAATGGGAGGATGCGGACCTGGAAAGGCCAGACGTGAGGATGATCGAGGCCGGTAAATACATGGTGAATTTGGGAGAGGCGGCGCTCGTAATCGCGCAAATCAATGGAGTCTCCTCTTTTGAAATAAACCTTAACCATCACGAGCCCTTCGTCGTGCTTGCAGAGAATCGATTTTAAGAAACGTTCTCTGCCCAAAACTTCTTTCAGTACCAAATTATACGACGACGGTAAATCGTGCAGGTAATACTCCGTCGCGGAAGCTTGAGTTGTACGCGCTATTTTATTGCCCATTATTTAATTGCTTTTGTTTCCCCTCTCTCCGTTGTTATTTGAGCTAGGGTTTTCTTTTGGCTTTTCGTTTTTCACATTGCCGAGTTAGGGTTAACGGCAGCCGGAGGGCGGCGGGTAAAGAGGATCGGAGGCGGAAAGGATACCGGAGCTTATACGTGAAGTGGAGTAGAGTAATGGGCAACTGCCATGGGGTCGTTAATTTCTAGTGGTTTAATGCCATGTCATCAAGAATCTGAAAGCGTGAATGTCGACGTGTTCGAATTTGATCAATTCTTTTGTTTCTTTTTTTTTTTTTTTTTTAACTTTTGGCAGGTTTTTAGTTTTTATGATTGATAAAAAATATATTTTCCTAACCACTTACCCCATTAAATTCATACGTTATTAATTTAAAGTAATGTAGGAGCAATTTTGTGTATAGTGTAATTTATAATTAATTTAATAAATTTCTTATTATTAACCTTTTATTTCTTCTTTTAGCTATTACAAATAAGTTTCTTAAACTTTTAACCTATCTTTAAATAACTATTAGTATCTGTTAATTGACAGTTTAAAGTAATTTATTTATTAGTACTTTTTCTCAAAATTACACACGTAAAATGTGCCTTAAACTCTAACTATAAATAATTAGTAGGGGAGTCACACTAATGTGTGCACTTTAAATAAGATTTATATTATAAAACTTGTAAAAAAAAAATTAAAAAAAAAACTGTGGGTAGTGAAATGAAAGAGCGAAATGTTGATAAGTTTTTGTGCGTGATTCGTTTTTAAAGAGTGCAGTTTTTTTATTTTTTTTTTATTTTTTTTGGGTGGGGGGCATGCTTTGTAAAGGTTTGGTGTACTGGCCTAAAAAAAATAAACGAAATTTGATGTGTTTAACATTAATTAATTCACTCAATATTTGTGTATAAATTTTGAAAAAATTTTACAATCTCTATTAAGATTCTATTTTCTTGTACTTTAAATATTTGTACAGTATAACATCATATATTTTAAAATTTTATTTATACAAGTTTTTAATATCGACGAAATAGTTCTCCTAACAAAATTGTAAAATTCCTCTAAATTTTGTACCCAACGCAATTGCCATTAAGGAAAACGATTTGAAATAAATCAGCCATTTTCCTAGAATACATCCTCTCTTTTTTTTCTTTCCGATGAAATACGTTAAAAGTTGAGAAAATCACATCATTAGTCTTTTAACTATTTTATTAAAACTAAAATGGTCTTTTAACTTTAGTTGAATTAGTTTCTGAATTAAATACTTGTATTTAATTTAATCCCTAAATTGCGGCTCCGTTCAAAATATAATTTTTTAAAATTTTGACAGTTGTTGACTAGGGATAAAAATGTCAAATCATCTGGTCCTATGATTTTTGCTTTTAAAAATCACCTCATTAGTCTTCCAACTATTTCATTAAAACAAAAATAGTTTCCCAACTTTTATTTTAGCTAGATTAGTTGTTAAACTAAATATTTGTATCCAATTTAATCCTTAAATAGCGACTCACCCAAAATATAAAGTTTTTTAATTTTAATCGGTGTTGACTAGGAATATAATTGTCAAATCATCTAATCCTATGATCATTAAAAACATAAATGCCGAGAAGTATGATGATACTAATATGATAGTTTTTACAAATTACAAATAATTTCGATTTCATCTCCAATTCCAAAATCGATTTATAGAGTTTCTTCTTGAAGATAATTACGTCCTCGGCATTGAATTCACACTACCAGAACTAGGAGGAAGATGAGGAAATCGAGTAGCGTTTTGCAAGGAATTTGGTGGTTACAAATCGAATTTCAAAGACTCGTTGAAATAAACATATTTCAAAAAGAATAAATGGAAGTTGTAGTGAGAAATTTGACTTCTGGAGATAGAGGATATGGGAAATGAGGGAAAAATAAAGCGATAATAGTTGCAATAGAATGGCGAAGGTAGCGGGAAGAAAGAGAGGGTGATGGGTAACGAGAAGAGGATGGAGGTAATGATGCTATGGTGGATCATAAGGGGGTGGGAAGGGGCGGCCGCCCCCAAGATTTTTAAAATTATATTTTTTTCCCTTTAAAATTTTTTAAATTATCATTATTATACTATTATAAAAATTAGACTTTGCCTCCTAAAAAAATTTAAAATATAAAAAATTGTTCCCTATGTATGTATTTATACAATCTTATTTCCCAATAGTTTTCCAAAATATTTTACTGTTCTTGATAATTTTTAAAAATTTTAATAACTCCCTTTAAAAATTAGATTTTACCCCTTAAAATTTTACAAAAATTATAAAATTGCCTCTCTAAGAATATATATCTATAGTTTTTGTTCCCCAAATTTCAACTTATAGATCCACACCTGAATAGTGGAGGGGATGGGATTAAGAGAGGTAGGAATTGGTGATGGTTCCAGCAAAGGAAAGGGGATAGCGAAAAAGGAGAGATGGGAGATAGGGAAGGAGAAGATCTCTCATAACATCTAGAGAAAAGTTGGAAGGCTTCGTTAGGGGGTTAGAGGAGTAGAAGTGGTGGTACATTGGTTAAGGAAAAAGATAAGGATTATTTTAGAATTTTAGTTTAAATAAAATTAAATTATTAGAAATAAAATGAAAATAGCACGACAGTATGTTTCGACATTACATTTCAATCCCGCATTAACAATGAAACAAAATCTCAAACATTTCGCGCATTAACAATGAAACAAAATCTCAAACATTTGAGCTCTAAATCATCGTTAATCCATGTAATATATTTGCCTTTTAATTATAAAGTCAAACTATTTTTAAATATAAAATTATAAGATAAAATAATTTGACAATTATGCCTATATTTAACACTTAAAATTCAAAAAATTAATGTTTTGAGTAGCGCTACTATTTAGGGATTAAATTGGATACAAATATTTAATTCAGGAACTAATTTAATTAATATTAAAGTTGAAAGACTATTTTGGTTTTAATAAAAAAAAGTTGAAGGACTAATGAGGTAATTTTTAAAAAATTAAAATAATTGGATCAAATGATTTACCGGTTAAAATTTAAAAAATTTATGTATTGTACAAAACCTCTATTAGCTACAAATATTTAGTCCAGAGACTAATCAGACTAAAAATTAAAATTGAAAGATCATTTTAATTTTAATAAAATAATTGAACAACGAGGTCATTTTCCCTCAAAAGTTTAACAAAATATTTTTTATGAGTTAGGGTGTGTTCTTTTGAATTGAAAATATTTTTAGAAAAATATTTTTTAGAAATTTTTTTGGTGCCAATTTTTCTTCCTCTGACTTTAAATAACTTACAGAATTTTTTATCGTAAGTTATTTTTCGGATAATTCAAAAGTGACATTAAGGGAGTGTTCGTTTGGATTGAAAATATTTTCTAGAAATTTTTTGGTGCCAAACACCGAAAAATATTTTTCGGTGTAAAATATTTTTCAATTTTTCTTCCTCCAGCTGAAAATAAATTACGAAAATTTTGAGGGTAAATTATTTTTTGAATAATTTTAAAGAGTGACATTAAATCTTAAATAATTATTTTTAGAATTTCATTTTCTAAACTTAATTTCGTTTTCAATTATTTTTCATTCGTTTTTCGGGTTCCACACTAATATTGTCACACACTAATATGAAACTATTATTATGAATATTAACTACTATATTGTACTATCATTTAATACACAACAAAATCAATCTTTTATTAATCACAATTACTTGTAAAGTATTTATTACCATTGTCATACGTTTTTTTAACTTGTATTTATAAAATTAAAGATAAAACCGTTAAAAAAATTTATTTCAAAATATTTTTATTTTGTCAACCGAACACTAAACAATTGTATGAAAAATGAATTTTTTCATGAAAAATATTTTTCAATCCAAACGAACACACCCTAAATTTCAAATATTTACTTTTATAATTTCATTTGTTAAACTTATTTTCGTTTTCAATTATTTTTAAACAAAATTAATATTTTATTAACCACAATTACTTGTAAGGTATTTATTACCATTGTTATAAATTTTTTTAATTTGTATTCATAAAATTAAATATGAAACCGTTAAAAATTTTTATTTCAAAATATTTTCATTTTATTAGCCAAACACCGAAAAATTATATGAAAAATTGGCTTTTTCATATATAGAAATATTTTTTCAATCCAAACAACACACCTTAATCCCGAATTATTTCCAATCCAAACAGAGTACACTCATTGAGTTCTGAAAGCTAGTACTACACTATTTGTCACACTTGCAACGTTGCAACAGTGCACCTGCGTGCCATCGACGCCTCCATAATTGCTCTCTCCAAAAGCATAAACGACCATTTCAATTTTTACCATCTGTGAAAAAAAAAAAATGTAAACCAAAAAATAACTCCATAAAATCACAGATCTAATAATCGGGAAACCCATTAAAAAAAAGAAAAAAAAATCCATAAATTCACAGATCTAATAATCGGGAAATTCACAGTACATAAGAAATAAGGTTTATTATGAAATATGGTAAATCACAGATCACCACATTTCGGCACGATCAAAGGCATATTTACATCTGAAACTTTTTTTTTTTTTTTAAAGAAATTAAAAATCAGACGACGATAGTTAGCCATTAATTAACGATGATGATGATCTTCAATCAATCTTCAGTTTCATTTTTATATGAAGAGTTTTCTTCATAGTTTGGGTCATTTACATCAATAGCATCTTTCTGAACCCTTCCAAGCTCAGCATCCGAGTAACCGTCACCGGACCACGTGAACTTGCCGCCGCGACCTCCTTTCTTTGGCGATCCATTCATGCCCGTCGCCGATTTCCTGTCTCTCCTCACATCCTGGCCCGCGGCCTTGAGACTGGACTTGGAGCCTTTCCCTGTGTTCTTCATTTTATTTTGTTTTTTTGGTTTCGTTTATTCCGCCACTGTTTTTTTACTACTGATAATTGAAAACCCTGGCTTGCCCCAATTTATAGGAAGGAGCGACAGCAGGGAGGAGGGGGTTGGGGGTGGGTGGTTGGGACCCAACCCTTGTCTCTTATACCGATATTTTATTGATGAGGCTGTGGGCTGATAATGTGATACGACAAATCGACAATTACTTGGAATCAAATAGATAAGAACGTACTATTGATTTTCTTTTTTTAATAAATAAAAACAAACAAAGGATATGGGTATCATGTAATTATGTAATTTATTTAGTTAATTTTACTTTAGCCCCTAATGTTTACCGTCATTATTATTTTTATCTCTAACGTTATTTTTTATACATTTAAATTATTTCGTTAAATTAAACTCGACATTTATTTTTTGACAAAAAAAACCTTATTACTTCCTCTTTGTTTTTTTAAAATTTTTATTTTAATTTGATTCATTTTTTTTCCTCTATCCTATTTTATTGACATAATTCAATAATTTTTTTATCATTTATCATCATGTTAAATTTTATCAAACTCTATATATGGAAAGAAAATAAAATATTTTAAGTGTTATGGGAAAGAGGGTAAAAATAACATTTTATGTCAAAAATCTAACACCGTTAATTTTGATAGATAGCTTAAAGATTTAAATGTTTAAAAGATAATATTAGGGATTGAAATATTAGTAACCCTAAATATTAAAAGATAAAGTCAAATTAACCCAATTTTTTACAACTAGTCCAAAAACTTTTAGTTTGTCACATATTAGTCCTTATACTAATATTTTTTTAGTTGATTTAGCCTTCACTTGCTTTTCATTGAAACATAAAATGTACTCATATAGATTTGGTTTATATTTAATGGTATAGTTTGTGCCTTTCAAAGAAGTTATATGTGTCATGTAATATTAGATGACAATAAAATATTTTAAAAAATAATATCATTTGGTTTTATATTGTTTAGGTGACTTGTTTAATAACTAGCCACATGATTTATGGATGAATTCCTATATCAAATCTACTAAGCATTCCTCATTTAACATTACTAATAGTTTTTTTGACAAGTATTAGTCTCATATTCCGTTTTAGTTTATATAAATCTAGATTTGGTAAATTTAGTCCCTTATCCTATGACATTACAAACATCTATAATGATCGGATTGAATAATATGATTACTAATATTTTGCAGTACTAGTTTGTACTATAGTTTAATACGATTAAAATAAAAATATTTATAATTTAAATTTAAATAAAAATGTCGCACATTATAGGTTATTGATTTATTATTCTTCAACTTGAAGTGATTCGACTTATTTCTGTTGTATTACTGTACATGTCAATCAAATACGGCATTCCATTTGGTATATAAACCACTTGCTTAAATTAAAGACAAACAGTGAAAATAATTTGGATATATAAAAGGAACTTGATACTTTGCATAAATTCTAAGTGGTTGTCAATGGAATTTGATACTTTACATGGTTATTTTAACATTAATTTTTAAATTACATTAATTTTAACATTACACCAATCTCATATTTTATATATAATTAGATAATTAATCTCGTAAGGAAGATACTATTGCTGACCCTTGGATCAATTGCTTTTAATTTTTAATGTGTCTTATATTTGAACATCCTCTCCGTGGGCCTAAAATCACATAAATAATTTTTGTTCTTGGCTTGCACGTAAATTCATTTTGACAAAGAAAAAAACTGTCTAAATGATGGAAGCTTCCTTGAGCATCGTAGCCAAAATTAGTTAATGGTGAAATTCAATTGTAATGTCCTGGATATCTATAAAAATTAAACAGTTAAACAAAAAGTCAAGAAACATTGGGTTCACCATGTGTCCCAAGGGCAGAGGGGCAATGATATTTGCCATAGCAAAAAATATTTTTGTCACCTGCAACATATTGATACAAAAATTTGAGTCAGAGTTAATTCGTATACAGTATCATTTAAAATAGAGATTGGTAGTATTCATATTCAAATCACTTGAAAATAAAAAAGGGTGAAGCCGTATCCTTGAAATAAGTTTTGATATTTAAGTCAATATTTCGACTAAAACAAAAATTTTAGAGAGAAAATTGGAGATTGAGTGATAAGGAAAGTGATTAATTGAACATTTTTTTTTGGTAAATAAGTGATTAATTGAACATGATCGGTCACTTTAATATTTATACCTGAAATCTATAGTTAATAATTGATATGTAGGTAGTACGTTTATTACTTAACCTATCTAAACCTATTGAAATCAAGGAAATAAATTATTAAAATTTCACAGGTATCTTTAGTAGACTCGGAATCGGAACCACAAATACGCACATTATTAAACATATTATTTTAGAATCATCACAACTCCAATTGTTTATCTTAATTATTTAATTCTTACATATGCGATAAAGTTTTTTTGGCCATACGGAAAAGTTTCTTTAAAAGCAACAGCAACGAGTTTGATCCGTGTGATATGGTTCAATTTTGTTAAAATCGAAGAAAATTGACAGCTTGAAACAAATTTTGGGAACGAATTCAACTGGCTTAAAGTAACAGGATAATACAAGGGCGATCCCGCCGACATCTAAGTAGTTTAATTTCCTGATCATATTAGAGCCATTATTATTATTAATGTGCTCTTCAATAACTTTTCCCTTTTTGGTTGTGAAACAACTATCTTATTTTCTTGAGTTTTGTTTACAGATTTTTTCTGTATATTCTTGTAATCATGCGAGTGTTCTTCAGTGTATAAATATCTTCAAGTGAGTGTGCACAATTATAGAAAAAATAATAAAATGCTTAAATAAATTTAAATTAAATAAAGTGTTAAAAAGTTGTTGAATTAAATAGGAATTATGAAAATTATCACATGAGTTAGTTTTTCTTTTTTTTTTTTAAAGAAAATTACACTAAAAATATATATTTTACCAAAAAGAACCTTCCATTATATTAAAAGTAATAATTGGAGTAAGTTATCAGAAAAATTGAGTGAGAATAACAATCGTTCAGATAATTAAAAAACAGAAATATCCCATTATTTTTAACCATTCAATAATTTAAAATATTCACTTAGCAATACTAAGGAGGTGTTTGGTTCATATTCGGGAATCGGAATCGGAATGAGAATCATAAACCCCACTATTGGTATGGGTTTATATCATTCCCCTTACTTGTTTGGTTTAACATAGAAATGGGTTTCATTATGTTAATAAGTTACTCAACTTAAAACCCATGTCAAAGTGGGGAATGAAAGTAAACCTTTTCTAACACTTTCATTCCCATAGAATGATTCCCATAGTGTTCAACCAAACACCATCGTATGGGTATCATTAACGTTGATTCCCATTCCCCCTCTCATACCCATAAACCAAACACCTCCTAAATTAATAACAAAGAATTTTTCTAATAATTGGCCAAACAAAGCCTAAGTATCCAATTACAGAATTTTGCGAAGGGGTGGCGTCCTTGATACCAACTCGGCTGTTGGCTGACATGGCAAAATCCCATTGGTGGTAACTCCCACGCAACATGAGGTCAAAAATGCGACCAGCACAATCTATCCCGATCACCCCAAAACCCTAAAAACGCAACTTTACAAAATTAAAAAAAAATAAATAAAGAAATAAAAAATTTTGAAAAGCGCTCAACAGCCGAAGAAAGTCGAGAAGACTGAAAGAGTAGTAATGAACGCGGCAATTTATGCATTTTTACTTCCGACGGCGGTTTCTCCTCCTCCGAAACTTTTCTCTTCGCAATTCTCTCCCAATCCTCTCTTCCACTCATCATCCCGTGAGCCCCTCTCTCTCTCTTCCTTTTCTATTTCTCTCTCTAATTTCATGTATTAGTCCCTGCATTCCTGTTTATTTAAGTCGGTGTTCTGTTTTGGAACTATTAATTTGTGGAGTTCGATGATTTTAGCCCTAAAATTAGGGATTATTTGTTTCTTTACTTGGAAGTATTGAATTATTGGGGTTTAAAGAAATGCAGTTTGAGACTTTGAGATGGTTTAAATTTTTTGCTTGTTAACTCACCAAAAAAAAAAAATAAAAAACAAAAAAAGAAAAAAAGTTTCTGCGCTTGCTTGCTTTTTTGTTTTAGTTTTATAGGTAGGATTAGAGGATGAGTCTTACACATAGTTATTCAATTTTTTTAAAAAAAAAAAACTAAAAAAATTCCCTATTTTGATTGCAGAAAATTTTGTAGAATATTTTTCTGCTGATTATATCTTAAATTTTGGTGTTTTTGTGGGTACATGAGTTTGTATGGGAGTGTGCAAGCCATGCTTGTGATGGCTAGTTGTTTTGGCAGCTTCTGCAAAAATAGAAACGTTTCTGGGAAGACTGAAACTTTTAAATGTTTTTAGTTCTGGAGGGGAGAAAAGAATAGAACTTTTGAAGTGGTATGTGAGTAGTGCATGGTAGGAGGCTTATCAGATTTTCTGGTGTTTATGAGTGCTTGAGGATAATATGTTGGTAGAATCAAATTTAGAGTCAATTTTTTTAGATTAATTTCGCAGTTTATCTTTCTTGATTCTGTGATATCAATGGTTATGAATCATGGTACAAAATTGGTTGTGCTTATTGGTAATTTTGTGTTGCTATTGTGAAACTAGACAGGTATTCTGAGAACTACTAAGAGATCTTTCTGTATACCAAAGGTGCAATCTGTTGCGGCCATGTCAACTGTAAGTTTTCAATAAAATGTGCAACAGTTACTGGCTACTAACTAGTTAAAAAAATTGAATATGCTCATCCATATATCTTATGTGTTTGTGCTTTCGGAGAATTTGATAGTCAGTTCAATACTTATGAGCAGGTTACAGAGAACTTGGGGAGTCTTAAGCCAACAATTAGAGAAACTATTTGGAGAATCACTGAGAGTAACCATACCTGATGAGTTAGATGTGCCCCCAATAATTACTCCTTGCAAGGATCTAAAACATGGTGATTATCAATGGTATGACATATTCTTTTCATATTGTACAATGGTAATGTATTCTTCAAAACTTTAATCTCCATAATGGTAGTGTATTCTTCAAAACTTTAATCTCCATACAACTGGTTATGAAATAATCGGGTTTTGTCATGTGCAAAATTACTACATTTCCAGATAGAAGTTATTTGCACGACCCCAAAAAATCTGACTGATTGAAGAAATTATTCATTTGGTGCAGCAACAATGCTATGAGCTTATTTGCAAAGATTAAAGGCAAAGTTCCTGAGTTCAAGAAACCACAGTCTGTAGGAGAGGTATTTGATATTCTCATTTCAATAGCGGTTAAATGTACGGTGACTGTTTATTGTTTATAGATTGGCTCTTTCAATGAAGCATGATATGTGAGTTGTAATTTCATTGTAGGCCATCAAGAATAATGTTCCTAAATCAGACATGATTGAGAACTGCACCATAGCCGGACCTGGCTATGTAAACATCACATTATCAAGGCAATGGATGGCAGAGGTATTGGCCTTTCCTAACTTCCAAATGTGGTCAGTAGTTGTTGGTTTCATTTGGATATTGCATGTACACAATTTCCCTTTGTCCCATATTGT
Organism: Cinchona pubescens; assembly: GCA_025175665.1. NCBI lineage: Eukaryota > Viridiplantae > Streptophyta > Magnoliopsida > Gentianales > Rubiaceae > Cinchona > Cinchona pubescens. The sequence continues at coordinate 2,833,451 of JANKKI010000031.1, read as the reverse complement.
TACCGGTCTTGGTATACTGATCAAAATAATATCAATGATAAGAATGGAAATAATAAAAACATCGTTATCCATTTTCCTGCAGAGAATTCATAAAATGCTTGCAGATGGTATTGAAACATGGGCACCAAAACTTCCGGTCCAAAGAGCTGTAGTTGATTTTTCCTCGCCAAACATAGCAAAAGAGATGCATGTTGGGCACTTAAGATCTACCATTATTGGGGACACTCTGGCCCGTATGCTGGAGTTTTCAAATGTTGAAGTTCTTCGGAGAAACCATGTTGGTGACTGGGGACCAATTCTACACAGGTTATTGCAAATATATCACCAAATTCGATTCTTTGACTTTATTATTTTTTCCTTTCCTTTGTGGCTAGCATGATTATCAGCATTTCTGAATTTTTTCTGTCTATTTTTTTCACTTTTATTTTCACTATCTTCCATGATGATTGGAGATGGGGAAGCAAGACATATTTTTGGCAGCTGGGGGTAGGATTGTGGCTCATGGATGTTATTCATCCTTGGTATGATAGTGAAATATACTTCTTTCTATTTTGCTACACATAGGCTTGTTGTGTACCTGTGTATATGGTTTCATTCTAGTCTCTTTTTTGTCCCTTCTAAACCTAAATCAGGAATTGCACAGAAGTAGTAATACTGCTTACGGGGTTTTCACTTGCACAAGCAGCCTAATAGTCCTTTTTAACAGCATTGGTTTATTTCTTTATTTGTTCATAAGATCTGTTATACACAACCATTATCTTATTACATTAATTTGCTTTAATGGAACTCTGGATGTGACTTCACCTGAATTATTCTCCACGTGCCATTCCTGTATTCTCGAGAGCAATTGATCAGATATCTGTGGGATTGATTTTTGTCTATTTAACAATCAAGTATGGTTCATTCTGTGTATGGTCCTACGGTTTTTTCAAGCCTGAAGTTTTTTTGTATGATTTGCAGTTTGGCATGCTGATAGAGTATTTGTTTGAACAAAATCAAAATTGGGAAGCTTCTCCAACTGAAGCCATTGGAGATCTTCAGGTGAGTGGATGCTAAAATAAAGTACTTGATCTTTTATTTGTTTCACATTTTTCTTCAACTAGGATTTGGTGATGTTTGAATATGAGTTCTTGTTTTTCATGTTCATAATTTGGAAGCTATCAAAATATTGTTCTCTTAGTTCATTCAAGCACTTATTTTGGTTCAAGTCTCTAATAGTTCCACCCAAAATAGTTTTGTTGTTGAAATTTGTAAACGTCAATTGAGTTCTATGCGATTTATGGAAGTTGTGTCATGGCTTGCTTATAATTTAGCATTCCAGTGCACAGCGCACACAGCTTTTAGGTATATTCAGTTGAAAATTTTGCTTGTTTAGAAAATTTTCCTGGTCAATACTTCAGATTGTACTCTAAACAAAATTCCTTAGATTGTAATGTTTATATTGGTATTCAGTGGGAACATTAAGTGGGTGCTATGATGCTGATGTGAAGTCAAAGTACTTTATGTGCAAGTTTGTGACAGTCCTGTTGGTACATGATAATGATTGTAGTTACTCAATTTTTCAAAGATATATTATCTCTGTATAATCTTTCTTTTTTCAGGAATTCTATAAAAAATCAAAGACAAAATTCGATGAGGATTCTGGTTTTAAAGAGAGGGCCCAGAAAGCTGTAGTCAGTCTTCAGGTTGATTATCTCATCTTTACAGTTGAAGCTTTCATGGGTCCAATATTCTGTAGTTCATAAAGTCTGCTTTTTGTTGAAGTTTCTGCCATAATTTCTTTGAGTTTGAGGGTTCAGGATATGAATGTATTGGAAGTTCATGCAACGTTTATCCATTTTGTCTTCTTTTGCGCTGCTCTAAATTGTTTTGTATGACAGGGTGGGGAAGAGAAGTATCGGAAGGCATGGGCACAGATATGTGAAATTAGTCGAAAGGAGTTTGATAAAGTTTATGAGCGACTTGATATTAAGTTGGAAGAGAAGGTAAGTAATTGAGTATTGCCATTTCCGTAGCTTTGCATATCAAGTAAAAGCTTTAGAAAACAATGCTTATTTCACATTTCACTTGAGTGTTATTTTATTTATTTATTTATTTGTTTCATTAGCCTTGAATAAGAGTGCAATGGAGTAGGATTCATGCAACCAACCCTACTTAGTGGGATTAAGGCTTGGTTTGTTTGTTTGTTATTAGCCTTGAATAACCTATGTTTGTATAACTTGCTATTGCACTGCACTCTTTGCCCCATATTCCCACTAGGTGGGTCGGCTACATGAATCCTCACTTCGCCATTTCACTCTATCATGAAAACGGGTAGCAAACAAAGCTTGTGAGCTGCTCGGTTGAAGCTCACCTTGAGCTCGGTGTTGACCAAGCTCGATCAACTTGATTAAGTTGTTGGCTTATTTATGTTGAGCTTGAGCTCTAGAACCATATTCTCATTAAGTAATTAAAATCCTTAATTAAGAAAAAATTATCAACTCCCAAACTAATAGCCCATAAAAACTTGTTTTTAATGCTTTGACATCCCCCATACTTTTGGAGTTGGGATTGTTTTGCATTCCCATTCCAAGAAGTCAAATGCTGAAAGTATTGGTTCAATTCTTGCATTATTATGTTTATGAGTTTAAATTGTCAATTGAACTGTAAATTGAAAGTCGTTTGAGCATTTAGATTTATTGTCAGTCTTGTTATTAGATTTATCATGGGCACTTGAATTTTGTCACTAGATGCTTTATTGTTTCATTTGTTGACCGGGTTTCACTTTCATTCTATCAATGCCATTTGTAGTTCTTCTCTGGTTGTTGTAATATCATATTCATAACATGAGGAGTAAATAGTTAAATCCTAGAATGTACATAATAATACAACTTTAACTATATCAACTTGGTGCTGATGATAAGGAAAGGGAGGGAAAATGGTGGGTTTTTTCCTCCAACGAAGCTTTCCCCTGTTGTATCCTTCCTATTTTTAGGGGTATAAATTTATTTTATGGTTGATGAAGAAGCCTGAACACATTTTGGTATTTGGTTTAGAAATGGCAGTCAACATATTGTTCTTCTAAGAATTTTCTTCAATCTGGCTATAGATGACTATGGTTTTGTAAGTTTATACTTAAGCTTAGTAGAGTTTTCTGTATATTCCAAGAAGTTAGGCCAAAAATGATGTAATTTGGCTTTAAAAGTTCAGTTAGCAGTTTCAAAAGTTGGTTAGCTTATTTACAGTTAGTTGCTTGTGAGCTGATCTGTTAACTTTCAGAGTTCTGGACACAGCCTAAATAATAAGCTGATGATGAAAGATGATAATCATGCAACTTGTAACTGTTTTTATCAATGAAACTTCCCTCTACTCTCTCCCTGAAATCCTTCTTACCATGCTTTTTTCTCTCTTTCTGATCTCATGTCAATTTCAGTTCAATTCCACTAATCTTTGATTGGGTCATAACAAGTTTGTTGTCAACTTTTTTCTTTTTTTGGGTTTTGGGGGGGTGGGGGAGGTGGAGGGAGGCATCTATAGAGAAGTGCAATACTTGTCTAACTGGTATCATTGTAACAGGTTCATCTGAGTTGGTTTATTCTAGACTATACTTGCTATATTTTACAGAGAACTGTTTAGAAAAGCATGGGGTTTTAGAATCAGATAGTTTTGCATCTGTCTTGGTTTAAACTAGTATATGGAAATCTGTCTTTGAGTATGTTTTCTAAGGCAGGTTTATTTATCTTGCTCTTTCTTCTTATTAGGGAGAAAGCTTTTATAATCCATATATCCCGAAGGCTTTAGAGCTCTTGAGTAAAGAGAACTTAATTGAAGAAAGTGAAGGGGCACGTGCAATATTATTTTTGTTGGAGGGATAAAAAGACCTCTTATTGTTGTGAAGAAAGATGGTGGTTACAACTATGCTTCAACAGATCTTGCAGCTCTATGGTTTGTTTATGATTTCGAATCTGTGCTTCTTAATGGGATTAACATTTGTCTTCTTTTTATCACAATGACGTTCAGGTTAACTGTTTTATGCATTGCATATGTAGTAGATCTAAATAAACTTTCTTCTACATAAAACTGCTAATATGGATTCCTCTTCGTTGGATGATAATATGGATTAACTCATCTGATGGAGATTATTTCCATTTGTCTTCTTTTTATCACAATGACATTTAGGTGAACTATTTTATGCATTGGATATGTATTAGATCTAAATAGTCTTCTACCTAAAACTACTAATATTCCTCTTCGTTGATGGAGGATACTATGGATTAACTCACCTGATGGAGATTATTTCCATTATGATTACTGATTTTTTCACTTCACCCAGATAACAAGATTTTTACTGCTCATATCAAATATTTTTTTGTATGTTGCTGTGTGTGAATCTAAATTTTCATAGACTTGAGAAGTTTATCTTTCCGAGAAAGAAAGAAATCTGATGCTCAAAGTTTGAAAACAGTATGAGAGTCCAGCAAATTATATCTATTAATTTTTATCTTGGAATCTTGGTGGATAAAGCCATACTAGTTCAAGCATTAACTCATAGATGTTTTAATCTTTAGTTATATTTGGAAATCTGACAAGTTTACTCGTGGCTACAAGGTCAAATATAAGAAGATCTAGATTAAATCGAAATAAATATATGTATAAATTGAAGTTAGGTGAAACCATGCAATACTTATAATTATTGGTAAACTTCCATTTAATCAAAATAAATATACTTCTAGCTCTCTTGAAATGTTTGCCTTTATGAGGTTCAAAATTCCAGAAATTAGGTGATTCATTTTGTGACCAAAGAATATTGCCTGTAATCAACTTGGAATTTTTCCTGCTCTCTCGTCTGTTATGTGTGGCTGTGTATGCTGTATTCCACAACTGGAATCTCCTCTGTCATGCAGCATGCTATATTCCACAACTGGAACTACCACCAACCACTATTTTTGCCTGTTATGTTGAGCAGTCCTAGCATGGGAGTGCTAAGGATGGGGGTTTGCTGGGGATGTCATATCTAGGAGAGTGGGGGAGGCCCAATGTTAAATGCTGCAGTATTATCTTTATTATCTATCTTTTTATGCTTTGATTTTTGATAGACAATGGGAAGTGGGTTATATTCAAATTTGTTGGCAGTATAATGGGGCTAAGCTTTTCCTTGAAGTGTCCATAGTAGTACTATGGGGAGATTAGTAATTTTAGAGTGAAAAAGAGGGAATTTGGCTGTCTCCTTTCCCTTCTACAGTTACTAATCTGTAGAGATTTTAATTGGCGGCAATATCTGATAACCTGATTCGAGACTTGTAAAGAGAAAATCTGTGTCCATCGGAGCTTCTGAATTAGAAACGTTTAGAACTTATATGCAGCTTCTCAATCCCAGTGTTAGTAGGAGGAATATTTTACTGAATACTGAGACTTCCTTCCACAATTTGTAGGTATCGACTTAATGAAGAAAAAGCGGAGTGGATAATATATGTTACTGATGTTGGTCAGAGGGAGCACTTTGAAATGTTTTTCGCTGTAAGTAACCAAAACCCATCTCTGTGTACATGACTCCCAAGCCCCGAAAAAGCCAAAAGATTTGTTAGTTTGATGGGCTGATCTTTAATCCAATTATTTTCTAGGCTGCCAGACTTGCAGGTTGGCTTCCAGCTGAAGATAAATATCCCAAAGTCAGCCATGTGGGATTTGGTCTTGTTTTAGGAGAAGATGGAAAGCGATTCCGTACACGAAGTACTGAAGTTGTCAAATTAGTTGATTTACTTGATGAAGCTAAGAATCGGTGTAAAGAAGCTCTGGTTGAAAGAGGTAAGATATAATCTTACATATTGCTTTTTAATTTCAATGTTTATCATGCAGAAGTTTTGTTAATAAATTGCATTTAGATTCGAGTGTTTTATCTATCTATTCCACATTCACCATGGAAGAAACTGGATAACCTCTGACATCCTGAACCATGATACCCTTTTGAATGTTGATCAGGTAAAGCACAGGAATGGACTGGGGAGGAGCTTGAGCAAACTGCTGAAGCTATTGGATATGGGGCTGTAAAGTAAGTTCCTGGAGTTTGTTCACTTATATGGTCTCATTTTTTTATGCTTTCTGGTTGTTTTCCAACGGGTACTTTTGTTGAACACTAATCAGATATGCTGACCTAAAGAACAACAGATTGACCAACTATACATTCAATTTTGATCAAATGCTTAATGACAAGGTGCGATGGTTGATTCTTTTCTCTCAGGCTACCAATCTAATTAGCATCTTGCTTCTGCTAGCCCTTCAATGGATCTTTTAATACTGGATTTTATCTCATATTTGTGTTTTTATGATGTACAGGGAAATACTGCTGTCTATCTGCTGTATGCACATGCTCGAATTTGTTCATCAATATCATTAGGAAATCTGGTAAAGATATTGAGGAATTGAAGAAGGTAGAGCTTGGTGTTCTTCCTAATGCTAGCATATAGAATTGAGCCATTTTGTATTGTCTTCATTTTTGTCCATGAATTGATCCTGAAGTCATTTTTGGTGATCAGCCATTTATAGTTACTTGACTTGCTAAGTAGAAGAGATTTCGAATTGATGATTTTTCTTTGCAAATCCATGCAGGATTTATTTTTCGCTGGTTGTGCATGTGTTTTGTAAATGTTGTGCATCGTCTAAAAGGAACTTTGATCTAATCTAAAGAACTATCTTTTTTAAAACCTGCTGAAGTTAATAGTTCTCCTGTCTCTTACGCGGTATGTGACTTGGCGCAATTATATTTTACCACTTATTATGTGGTCAAGCCCAAATACTACCTCTCCGATGTTTTTGTTTCATTTTTTAATAGAATAAAGAGTAAGCTGATAACGTTGCAATTGATGATAATTCCTTTTCTCATGAACATCCTAATTCACCACCTTGCAGCTATAGAAATAACTTCGGTCAAATTACTTTGGGTTCTATGAATATTTATTATTTGTTTAGAGTCCAACCTAGACTTCGAAGACGGTGTTCCAAATATTAACTAATGGTAGATGTTTTCTGAATGTTGGTTCCATGACCTGAGAAATATGCTTTGCCAGGAATGCAGGCTCCTTGACTCATTGATTACTAATTACATCTATTTCATGCAGGTTGGAACACTTGATTTGGCTCATCCTAGTGAACGTGTTTTAGGACTTCATTTGCTACAGTTCCCAGAGGTAATTTTCTAGTCTGCTTTTGCTGAAATTTGTCATTTTCATACGCCTTTTACCCTGTAAGAAAGTAAACATTCTGTTGATATTTAACCCTGGCATGCTCAATTATTACTTTGCAGGTTGTTGAAGAGGCTGTCACAAATTTATTACCAAATATTCTTTGTGAATACCTTTACAATCTATCTGAAGACTTCACAACATTTTATACAAACTGTCAGGTATGAAGCCCCTCTGATGACTTAACACGAAGAAGATGAAATTGGATAAGATATTGTTTGTCTCAAAAGACTTCAGTTGGGAACCATACTTGTTTTTAAGGATTTAGCTTGTCCAGGCTTCTGAATCGATTTTTTTTTTTTTTTTCCCATGCAAATTTTGTAGGTGGTTGGCTCAGCAGAGGAGACGAGTAGGCTCTTACTTTGCGAGGCAACAGTACTTGTGATAAGGAAGTGCTTTTATCTTCTTGGAATCAAACCTGTGTATAAAATATGAGACCTTCAAGATACTTTTGCTCTATTTGTTTTTAGTTGTAGGTTGGATGTTATACACAGCTTTTACACATCCTCAGTCTGGCATTTTGAGAGTGATGGTTATGTTGTACTAATCAAACGAGCTTTTTGCCCTTGTATAATGAAAGAACTTGAAGAAATTTGGTACATTATACCCCGTGTTCGAAATGGAAATTTTTAGACTCTACATATCGTCGTTCTTTTAAATTACGGGGTAAATTTGGAATTTTCCATTTTTCCCATTTTCCCTTGGGTGATATTATGCTAACATTGAGACATGGGATTGAGGGATTTAGTTGAGGGCAAACTTCACTTACACCCACCGTGATTTAGCTGCCGTTGTTTATGTGACACCCTTATGGTTTAAAAAAGTAAAACACTCCCCTTTTGCTTTTGTGCCAAAGTATCCAACAGATGGAGAATGCCTTCATTCACAATTGTGGCACAGAGTTTGGTGGAATTTGATGTGGTGCTCCTGAATTAGCTCATGCACCAATCAACGTCATGGTTCTGAGATTCTAGTAGCCCTCGAGTAATTTTGCTTCAGGTTATAGTGACTATCTGGTTAGGTATCCTGTTATTCTTTAATTTGTCAAATGACAATTCCGAATTCTTGCTTAATTTTTGCATCGGCAAATTATTTCCTAAGAAAAGATTATAGATAGATCGCACAGGAAGTAAATGTCCTTGTCACCATTAAGGCCTCCCAAACTCAGCTCTCAAACACACATTACCCGCAGTGGCACACTAGGGTGTTAATGGGTTGAGTTTTCGGATTCGTTAATTTTTTTTTTTGTCAAAATTCAATCCAACCTAATTAATATAGCAACTCAAGTATTAATCGGGTTATTTGACTTAAAAAATCAAACTAATAATTTTTTTTTTAATAACTTATGATTTTAAGATCATCCATTAAAAATATATGTTTTGTAAAAAAATTAAATAATTAGGTCAAAAATAAAAAGGAAAAATATACAATATAGTAAATAAAATATTATTTCAAGAATGAAAAGGAAAAAAAAATTATAAGTTAAATGGAATAATTAGGACAATAATAAAAAAAATAAAAAATATAAGTAAATCTTATTAGTTTGTCGGATTATTGGATTGGATTGGGTTGAATTTAAAAAAATAAAACCCAATCTAACTCAATAATACTCAGATAACCTAATCCAAATAATTCAAAACTCCCCAACATATTTAATTCCAAATTCATTTAAGGTGGGTTGGGTTTGAATACCCCACCCGCACATATACAACTCTATAATCTTCACACATACATATAAACACACATCTGTACAAGTTTTATGTTGTGCGTAATTTTTCTTTTACCCTTTTGGAGCAGAAGACTTGGTTCATTCTACAGATATTATGTACAAGCTTTGATGTTTGAATAAAATTTCATTGGAGTAAAAAAGCTAGGTAGAAAACCTGCTAAAGAAATCCAAGAAAGCCTCTTGATCAACGGAATTCACAGATCAACAATCCTTCTGCTAGGGTGCCTACAACTACCAAGAAAATTGCTTCTACTACCTAAAGAAGATAAAAATGATGATCCCCTTGAAGACTTCTTGCAAGATATAACAGCCTTTGGACCAAACTTGTGACCATCTAACCCTGCAAAACTCTTGCATGATTTCATTCTCTGACTAGATGTAGGACTAACTTTCTTTGCAAGATCTTCAAGGCCATTCACATTTGCCAAAGATGTAAAAGACTGCGACTTTCCTTGATAATGTTTGGAAAGACCTCTCCTGAAAATCCAAATTCATATGTTATTTTCATAAACTGAAGAATTAATATTGAAACAAGCAAATTTTAGCTTGGTTTGGTGGTTTGACGCTTTTCTATGACTTGTTGATCATAAATTTCAATCACTAAGGGATAGGGGGAGGCGGGTTTTTTTTTTAATAAATAAAAATGCATATTGAAACAAGCAATTAGTACTAATTCTTTGTTTAACAGATTTTGAACTTACTTGATAGGGAGCTGGTTCATGAGCTCAGATAATTCAAAAAGAGGCCCATATGAAGCTGATGAAGATGATGCATCCTCTTCTAAGTCTAATGAAGAAGATGAAGCTTCATCCAGAGTTATTCCCTGAATCTTCACCAATAGACTCAATAGATTCAGTATCACATATATCATTTTCAGCTTCCATGATCACCCATTGAACATGCCTTGGATCACAACTGCCAATATTTTTCTTGAAAGATGTTTCTTGATAAACCAGTTCTTTCACTCCTTCCATTGCAATAGGGTCTTTCAATCTTTAGAATGAACTAACAACAAGAACAGCAGAACAAACAACTTGGTATTCAGTTGATAATGTATGGTTTCCAGGCTCTCCAGCTGGGGTTGAATGAGGGAACATATATATATGTGTTGAGTATATATAATATAGGGGGAAATACTTAACTATCTTTGACCCCACTTGTAAACTCTGTGGTGTAGATTAAATGTTATGAAATCTATGACATCAGTTGAGGTAAGAAAGATTCTATAAAATTTAATATTGACCGTAAGGTTTACAAGTAGGCCAAAAACTGGGTCTATATAAGTATTTTCCATAATATAGGTGGAACAACTTGGCTTTTATGGTCAACTTTATAGGATGAAAGAAATTTATAGTATTACATTATTGTTATATAAAATTTGTTAAGAGTAATGGGTTGTTAATGAAAAGATTAATCTGAGATTGTATGACAGCATTACCTATTTCAAATTGTGTTAATTGTGTGTTTTTTTTATTTATCTATTATATGTATTGCCTTCATTTCGTTTTAATTGTTAAAGATTTAAAAAACTAATTAAATTGTATCGATTTTACATGAAAATAATTTAAAATGACTACATTATTCTTTTACATTAATAGTTTAATTACATAATTATCTCTCTATTAATATAATATAAGAATAAAAGTTAAAAAAATAATATTTAATATTTTTTGATATTCTAAAACGAGAGAGAATTTAACACAAGATAAGTTGTGATAGATAAAATGAAATTGAGAAAGTGGTAGTTTATCCTTAGGTTTGTTGTCATCTGTCATTATCAAAAATTCATATGGCTTGAATTAATTGGCATTCCCAGGACACAAGATAAGGTTAACTTATGGATATATGTTTCGAAGACATCCATATCCGAGTCACCAATGACTAAACTACTATCTTAGTTTATCATGTGTATTGTATTTGGAAAACTGAAAACACAATTTTGGCATCTTTCTGCACTTTTGCCCTGATAAAGTCATGACATAGATGACTGTTTTTGCCTTTTCTTTTCAACATTTTAAGGCATCCACAAATAATTTAGGGATAATACCAATTTAAAGGAACCTTCGTAAATCATAGAAGTCTACATTTGGTGGAAACTGGAAAGTGGAAAAGGGATAAGCCGTGCACTTTCCACTTGTGCTTATTTGATGAAAACCCTTATAATCATGCTAGTGATTTTTTTTTTTTTTTGAAAATGTATCCTAATTAAAAATTTTGCTATAATATATAATTAACCTCGTCTTTCAGAAAAATTTGTCAATATCTTTTTGAAAATGTTAGAGTACATATAAAGAGATGCTTTGATAAGTGCTTTTATTATTCTATTATTTATCATCATAACTCCCAATGCATATGCTGTAATCTAGTCAGCTCAGCTTGAGTAATTTTGAGCATTAATTCTTCATAAACCAAGTAAAAGAACGGCCATGGGAAGACTGTATCAATAGTTAAAAAGTTGTTCCAAACTGCATATATAAATTATATAAGGTCACCATCTGGAAAGATCAATATCATTAATAAACTAACGTTACTAATTAAATCTTCAAACGAGATCCATCTAATCATAATTAAATAGATTCTCTCTTTTTTATTAGTTAGGGAGATAAAGTAGGCATGTGAATGTAACCTCTTTTTTATGTCTTGTCTAGATAAAAGGATTTAAGGCTTAATGATTAGTGATTGGAAGAAAAGAATAAGATACGATGAAGCTAACTGTAGTGTTAATTAAGATGTGTATTTAGATAGATTTGATTGGTATCTCATTTTTAAATTTTATATTTAGTATTTAATTTTATAAAATTTTATTTTTAATAATTTAATATTTAATATCGTTATTCTATATAATTTATTTTATATTATAAAATTTATAAATAAAATTAAAAATCGATTACTTAAATATTTCTCACGAAAGCTTGTAAATGTGATTAGGTGGCACTTTAACAAAACCACAGATCTAGATGTCTGTTGTACCGTACAGTCACACATGTGTCACCTCCTATTCCATGGTCGGTAGCCCACAGGTTCGCCCCTGTCGGCCCGCTACCCTAAAATGATCTGTTCATTTATCTGAAAAAATGAGTTGGATTGCTATCCGAATCCTTAGACCAGATCCATACGGGTGGCCTCATTCGCATAGAACAAAGGCCATCCTGCTTAAAGCAAACTACTTTTTTCATTAACTTAATTAAGGGATGAATGACCCAAAAATGAAAAAAAATTATCCCAGAAAAGATGAAAAAAGGTAAACGACCAACGAAATCAAAAGAATTTGGCAAGCCAATAAATGTAAAGTTGCAAAGAAGTTGTAGGTTCAAGTTGTTCGACCATTGTGTCACCCAAAATGCAATTTTGTCATGAACCTAAAACGCGGGGAGAGCTAAAACCCGCATACGTGATGTGATTGAATCCTAATCCTTCAAAATTAGTTATGTCCGCAGAAAAATTTCCGCGTTGGGGGAGTCCCCAATGCAATGTCCTGGTTGACATTGACAACACGCAAAACAATATTAATGGACACCAAAAACAGGGTTTCTTTTTACGCTTCGCTGAGGTTGGCAACACCAATCCCTACGTTATGGAACTTTAGATGGGGAGATAATGGACTCCCGGAGATAAACTCTACCTATCACCGTTGAAATAAATGACTACTTAATCATTGAGGCACCCGGACTCAATGATACGATGGAGTTCTTTAACTGCTCAAACAAGCGCCTGTCCATGCCTAACTTAACAAGAATATTTGCTATCGAAGAAGAGCATCACAAATTAAAAACTGCATTCTTGTAAGTGAGCTATATAATGCAGGCTCTGGCTGATAAGAAGAATCTTGGCTGTTAAACAAACCATCAAGTTATAACTTGCACTAAATAGTTACATTCGAGGAGCAGCAATGTTTGGTCCAGTTCTAATTCGAGCTAAATGTCTCAAAGTTGAATCTGCAAGGATTTGTGTATCAGATACCATCTTGCACTTCAACACATGAAGACATCTACGATTATATTAGACTATCATATGTAATGCCAGAAAATTGTGCATTGAAAAGGGTTTTCTTGAAAGAATTTAGTAAAATTGTACAATCAATATTTGTAATGTTTTAGCATGACTAACAGCTGATGCATATAGATGAAATGCATTCTACACTAAGAGTCATCACAAGAGAATGATTATCTTGGAAAACTTAAAGGAGCAGTTCCAAGCTAGCTACGAGAATGCCAAGATCAATGTCCTTGTCTTCAAACTTCTTAATAAAAGGATGATTCTGGAAGCAACAAAACAACAAGCAAGTCAGCAACTGTGTATTGGAGCATGAATGACTAAAAGGAAGACTCTAACCTTTCCCTGGGGCCCTATTCTGGGTGGAGGGGGTGGGTGGTTGGTTGTGGTAGGAAAAACTGTAAAAGAGACATGAAGATATTTCCCTTGGATCCTTCTGTATGCTGCAAAACCAAGTCGACAAAGTAGACCATTACCAGAATAGATTTCACAAGGAAGCATTTGAAAACCAATCATTTGACGACTTCACCAACAAGACAGAATAATGGAGATGCTAAATACAGTCGGCTGAAGCACCAAAAATAGGTGCTCAAGAAAGTTTGCTGCATAATTACAAGCTAAAGGAATATTCTTAGGCCTTACCAGGCAGAGATAAATGAACAAAACTCGGGGGAGAATTGATCGGGTGCAGCAGAACGATAACAGGTGGTGGACCTCCCACAATTGCTTCCAGAAGCTCATAAAAGCTTGGCCAACCTTGCTGATCTTCAGATTGTATGTAAGGGAAACGTCCTATAGCACACTCGAGGATGACCATTCTAGACTCCAGATATCACTCTTATAGTCATAGGAGCTCCCACTAATTCTTTCAGGCTAAATGAGAGATTGAAAAAGGAAAAAAAAATCACTTAATTAGCATTCAGTCAAAAGATTTTCCACTTAACACATTGTGCTGGTGCGTATCAGACGTGTGCAATGACCCACAGCATGTGTGCATAATATAAAGGCAGATGAATTGCAAGTACAGAAATAAATGGAAATTCCAACATAAATTTTTAAGAAATAAGTTGTAATGATCATAGCTCCACTCACTGCCATGTAATTATAGGTTCCAACAAATGTATCTCTTTCACCCATAGAACTGGCCAGCATTGCACTCACACCAAAATCAGTAATTTTGACCTCCCCTTTTTGGTTCACTAGCAGCTAAGACAGTTGGATGGCTTTATATCTCTATGGATTACATGTCTCTGGTGGTGCAAGTACACGAGACCTTGTAAAACCTGAACATATCAAAATTTCACATACCCATGGTGAGCAAGAATTTATTGTAGATTATCGTGGAAAACTCTCATACTTAAAGTTTCCAACCTGCTTACACAGAACTGCAAGGTACGGTTCAAGAATAGTCATCACTTGTCTGAGTATATCAGCTAAAGAGCCACGGTCCATATACTCGAGCACCAGAGAGATAGCTCCATTGTGGTAGAAAGAATGGTAGCAAACCACAACATGGGAACATTGTGACGCTTGATTTATTTTCAGTTCCTGCACTATTTGTTTACGAATATCTTCTTGTATAGTCATCTGGATGACCTGTGCTCATACATGCACTCTGAAGTTAGAAAATCTAAATGCATCAAGTGACAAAACAGGAAAAGTAGCCAGTGCTTTCAGGGAGAGCTCAAAGAGGTGCAAGGCCTCAAGCATTGAATCTTAATTCTTTATCTAATGGCAAATTGATCCACTAATTTCATTGTGTTTCAAAACATTAGTAACAATCCTTGTATTATAACATTCCATACACATTAACCAATATGAATTATCCATTACTTCCACATAAAACGTTCTATAAGATGTTGGACGACCATGCAGACGCATATTAGTTAAATCATGCAACTGGAGATGCGATCGTTTGAAATTATCAAGAAATCATGCATGACAACAGAAAGGATGTAGTTGTAGCTGACCTTCAAGGCAAACAATGTTCCAACCCATTTATGGCGAACAAGTTGAACCACACCACCACTTCCCTTTCCAATCACTTTGATGGTCTCAAGGTCTTCCAGTGAAAATTGAAGATCAATTTCCTTAGTTTCCGATGGCTGTCCACAAAAAAATTCAGTTAGTCATGCCCTCAAAGCTTCATTTTCTTTCATTTCCATTCAAATAAGTACATACTATCACATGCAAACAACAGTCCTGATAAAGCATAAATTATGTATGAAATAGTTGTTCTCTGATGCCATGTACACGAGATGTTTGAGAAGCTACACATTCTCTCTTATAAGTGGCATTGTAAATTGTAACATCCCTGATGTTTTAGATCTTTCCTTTTTCCACAATCCTACATCAACTAATGAACATTGCACATATTTCTGAACTTTCATTTAACAGCATCACAAAAGTCCTCAAACATTTCATTTCATTTCATTCTCTGTTCTGAAATGTAGGAGTCACCCAAGTATACCAAACAAGTTATTTGATCTGGATATTAGGAATCAAAGAGTTCTTCAAAGAGCCAACTTTAGCACTAGTATAGCATAATACCTTCCTGAACAAGATCAGTAGATTGAGCTAGAGAATTCGTGCACTCCAATAACACTAATGATGTCGATCCTGTGGGTGTATAACTGCGTATAGACCTAGTATGTGCTATGATACCATTTCCTAAAACATACTCCAAATCCACGTCAAAACTGGTGAATTTAAAAAATAAAAAAAAAATCTGGGTGAATTTCAATGCATCCTTGAAATCATTATACTCAATTTTTAGGATCTTTTAAATATGTTCCGCTATCTAATTTATACAAAAGGAAACAAAATAAATAATGAAATGTTCCACTTGCAGTCCTACAATTTCATTAAAAAAAAAAATTCAAACAACTTAGAATTTACAGAAGGAAAAATAAATAAATAATAAAAATTAAATTACAGGATTCTCTTCGGAGATGAGGCGTAATCCTTTCTGGTTTAACAGTAAATCACCGTCATGAAATGTTCCACTTGCAGTCCTACAATTCCATAAACCAAAAAACAAAATAAAATAAAAAAATTGGAATTTCCAAAAAAAAAAAAAAAAAAGGAAGAATACGAGATCATCAAGACAGAAATGGGGATACAAGAAGTTGGAGACGGAGGATTCTTGAGCAGGAACGGAGAGCTTGAGTTCCTTCAATGGCTTCTTAAGCTTCATTCTTTCGATTTTGCAGAACAGTTGACAGCTATGGTTTTCTGAATACAAGATTGGAGGTTTTTTTTTTTTGGGCGGGTGGAGGGGGTTGGGGGAGGAGAATGGGGGATAAGAAAAAGATTCAAATGGAGAAGAGCTCTTAAGACTACTGCTACAAAATCAGGGTTAATAACACTTTGCCCCCTGAACTAGATAAGTAATTACACTTTGCCCCCTGAACTAGGTAAGTAATTGCACCTTGCCCTCCCAATTCATATCATTCATTCTTTAAAAATTTTATAATATCAAATTAAATGATTGAAATACCCTTAGTATTATATTTTGATTTTTTCATGTATGTCATTTTGATGTTCGATACCTATAAAAGAATTAGGAAAAAATAAAATATAATAACAAACTAATATTATAATAAAAATTATTATTAGAATAAAATATAATAACAAAATAATTAGGCAGTGAAAATTTGATTAAATGTTGAATTAAATTATATTTGACATTGCAATCTAGCATGTGTTCATCCAAATATTAGAATTATAAAACGCTAAAAGATATCTGTACCTTAAAAAATATATTTTGTTACACAATATCTTTAAAGAAGAATTTTCAATAGAAGATTAGCCCATTTAGGAATTGTTCTACCATTATAATTAAACATTCAAATTCGAAATAATATAAAATAAAATAAAAAATGTAAACATTTGACCAATAAATATATTGATATGGATCATAGTAAAATATTACATAATTTTTTTTATTATTTTTAAATAATTATCACATCGTTACCAAAATTTAAATACAAAAATCAAAACATAGTGCTAAGGCTATTTAACTCATTTAACTAGATTATCTTGTTAATTTTAAAATTTTTGAAGGATGAATAATGTGGATGGGGGGTAAAGTGTATTTTTTACAGTTCAGAGGGGCAAATTATAATTATCCTCCTAGTTCAGGGGGTAACGTGTTATTCACCCACAAAATTTAGTAGTAGCTAAAATTGTGACGTAATATTTCTAATTACAGTAAATCTAAAATCCCAGGAAAAATATTACTGATATTATTCACGATATTATTATAAGAATAAATATTGTAATAATATTTACACATTTAGTCTATATGAAATGAAAAAATAGTTAAAATGAATTTAAAAAATAATTGCAAAATGTTTAGTTCTATTATTATTTATCAAGTAACAATAATCCAAACGAAGCCCACATGACTTCCTTTTGAGATACAAGCTTTTTTTGGTCATTAGTGGGGGAAAAAGTTGTAGCCAGTCATATATATATATAAAGCAGACTATGAAGAAAACACTTTAATATATATTAACTAAAAAATTTGTAAATTATGGAGGAATTTAATAATAGGGAGAGTGAAGTTACAAAATACCACCATAATTAACCAAAAGATTTATAACATTCTACTTTTTAAGTTCAACAACAACAACAAAAACAATAATAATAATACATTTCAGTTTCTCATGCCATAGATGATTATGGATTGAATATGTCTGTCACAATAAGTCTCTAAAGTTTGATTCGTTGACATTTTTGGTTTCTAAAATTTCACAAAAAATAAATTAACGTCCATCATCTTTCAAATTTCTATTAGATTAGGATAATTGATAAAAACATAGCATAATTTTTTATTAAAATTTATAAGAAAGAGTAATTTTTGTTGGTTTAACCAAAAGATAGAAGGTAATTTTTTTAAAATTTATCAGATAAAGAATGAAATGTTTGTTAAAATAGGGTGTCGAAATTGAAAATTATATTATTTTTATATCAATTATCCTAATAGAGTTCAAATTTAAAAGATGAGATATGTGATTTATTTTTTGTAAAACTTTAGTGACTAAAAATATCAATAAACTGAACTTTGGCAACTAAAAGTATTTTTTACCCTAGTTTAAAAATACATTTAACCCCTTATACTCTGTACTAATTTGTAAAACAAACAGAATGAGGCAACTATCACGTTGTGTGCACCACACTCGTGGTATATGCAACTAGTATGTAAAATACTTAGGTAAATCTGGTCTTTGGCCCCACCTGTAGACCCTATGGTCAGTATTAAACTTTAAAGCATATTGCATAGTTAAATCAGCTGATATCATAGATTCTCTAAGGTTTAATCCACATCACAGGTCTACAAGTTGGGTTAAAGACCGGATCTACCTAAATATTTACCCAACTAGTATTGCGAGATTAAGCTATAAATTAACTAAAATTATATATATACCCTTCCATTTCTTTCATTTTTTGTAGCCTTCTTCATTACAACTTTCAAAAAAGTGAATATATAGTCGTAGTAGGTTAGCAACCATGGCCTAGCCAAAAAAAAAAAAACGCAGTTATAGGCTGTCCATGGTTTCCGAAAAAGGGTGGAATTGCCCCTCTACATGGGGTGGTGTGGGGAGAGAGGTATGGGGATGAGGCTGTGGGAAAGAGACAATGACAGGTGGAGATGGGCTGGCTAGGGGTGGCCTGGCGGTAAAAGCGTGATGGGAGGGGAATGGGTGGTAGGAACATAGGGATTGGGGTGTGAAAGGGAGACGAAGAGGGGAACATATGGGATTGGGGAAGGTGGAGGTAAGGAAGGAAAGAGATGGTCGGAGTGGGAAATGGAATAGTGGCAAGGCTGGAAGGGATGGTGCAGATGTGGTAGGAAAAGGGATTGGTAGGGATGGTAAATATTTACGTAGATTCGATTTTTTACGTCACTTGTAGATTTGTGAATTAAATTTTAAAGAATCAATATCATCAATTGATGTAAACAAGATTTTTTAAAATTTAATTTTGACCACACGGTTTATAGGTGGGACTAAAAATCGGATCTGCCTAAATATTTTTCGGTAGGGAAAGAGGGAGAAAGAAAGAGAGAGACTTGCATTTGAAATAAAAACCAAGAAAATACTTTTCATTTTGACCCCAATACTCTTTATATTTTTGAATTTGTCCTCAAGGTTTGAAACCTTTTAGTAGAATGGTGAATACAATCGAAAAGTTGATCATTTTTACACATATATACAAGAACAATTATGACTTTTACCATAATTCTGTTACAATCTTTTACCTTCGTTTATTTTCCAAAGTAATACAAAACTATAAGGGGTTGAATGTCAACTAGATTTTGAAACTATAAGGGAGTAACTTGTAAGTTAGTCAAATCAAAGGGGGCTTTGTGTAATTTATCCTAAATGAAAAGATAAATTTCAATAATGGAATGAAGTCGATGAACATGTTTGAGCATTTAAGCGATATGCATGCGGTAAAATTTTATTTTTCTTTAAGAAATAAATCATACTTTAAAATAGTCCAAACCAAATTATGGAGTTTAACCAATAATGATATAACACTTAATGGCAAAAAAAATAAATGATTTAAGACTTGAATGCAAAAATAAATTTCAAAATTTTTGTTTTATATGAACTCTAAGAAACCATCAAGTTCTCCAATGTTACTATTATCTTT
This sequence comes from Cinchona pubescens, assembly GCA_025175665.1. Lineage (NCBI taxonomy): Eukaryota > Viridiplantae > Streptophyta > Magnoliopsida > Gentianales > Rubiaceae > Cinchona > Cinchona pubescens. The sequence continues at coordinate 2,813,849 of JANKKI010000031.1, read as the reverse complement.
TTGGGCAAATACTTAGATAGACCCGATTTTTTGTCACATTTGTAGATTCTGTGGTGTGAATTAAACTTTAGAAAATTTATGACATCAGCTGATATAAGCAAAATTTTGTAAAATTTAATTTTGACCATAGAATTTATAGGTGGAGTCAAATATCGAGTTAAGCAAATATTTAAATATTTTTCATATTTTTGAGCACCTTCATCCGGATTTAGCAAATGCATGGAAATTAAATTGAAAAAAAAAAAATGCCTTATTAGCCCAAGGCCCGTTTATGGACACAATCTGCAAGACCAGATATATGTACAATTGTAGTATTATTTTTGTCCAACCCAACTTGGACGACTGAAAAAACCCATCAAATGTGAAACTCACACACACCATTTTGTAATGGGTAAAAAATCTTGTCGGGCCTACTAAGAAGATATTTTTTTATAGAAAATATTTAGATAGATTTAATTTACATCTCTACTTTAAAACTTGTTGTATAGATTAAATTTTGTGTAATAAATGATATCAGTTGACAAATATAAGATTTTATAATATTTAATTCAGATTATAAAATATTACAGGTAAAATTTAAAATCGGGTCAATCTATTATATTTTCTTTTTTCTCCGCTACATATTACTAGTATATTTTTTTTTTCTGGTTTTTCCACATGCTAGGTTTAATATCATGAAATGTAAAAATGTTTAAATAGATAAAGTCTTGGCCCATATTTGTATAACTTGTGATCATAATTAAATCTTATAAATTTAAAAAATTTTATAATTTCTATTAGGGAACTGTTCTTTTATATTTTAAATAATTGTACAATATAATATCATGTGTTTTAAAAATGTATACTGTACAAGTTTTTAAAGTCGAGGAAATGACTTCTTAAAAGAAACTGTAGAATTCGCCAATCGATCTTACTTTCATGAGATAATATGTCATTTATTTCATAAGATCTAATTCACATCACATTATTTACAAGTACAATAAAAAATTAGATCTATTTAAATATTTTCTTCACGAAATTTATTGATTTTGCCAATCAACAGAGTATAGGCATTGAAATTGAAATATCTAACTTCATAAATATCATTCAAATGAAAATATAATCATTCTATTTTTTTGCTGGTTTATATAGATTTATAGTAGTACTAATATTTTGTTGGTCCCAAGTTTCCATTTTAAAATATTTTACATTTAGGAAATTATGTTTATTCAAGTAAGCGAATATGTATACTGGTGAGTCATCGTTCTTGTTTGTTTATTATAATGGCGTGCAATCAATCCATAGTACTCTTTCAATTTCATTTTAATTATTGTTTAGACTAATACAAAAGAATTAAGAAAGTTATTAATAAATTATAAAAAAAATTTTACACAAAAAAAATTCGAAATGATTAAATTACTTTTTTATATTATTATTAATTAATTAGATAATCTTCTCTTTAATGAAGATAAACTTGTAAAAAAATTCTTACATAGATAAAATAAAACAAGGTAAATAACTTTTATCGTAAAAAGAAAAATGAATGTTGCATGGAACGAATTGTTTGACCAAATAATACACAAATAATTGTGAACAAATTAATAATAATAATTACGTTAAAAAAATATAGGTGTTTGATTACAGAAACATTTTGATTATTGGCGTTTGTAGAAAAATTAGCATATCCTACCATGCAACTAACATGTAAATATTTAGGTAAATTTAATTTTTTACTTTATTTATAAATTTTATAATATTGATTAAATTTTAAAATATTTATAATATCAATTGATATAAATAAAAAATTTTAAAATTTAATTCTGACAATAATCTCTATAAGTGAAATAAAAAATAGGTCTACCTAACTATTTTTCCAACTAAAATATGCTTCGTCCTTCTATACTTCATAATTGCCCAAAAAAAAAAGTGGAGATTCAAGTTGCGAATCCCGGGCCAGGGGAAGAGAAACAGACATCCCAAAAATGCCAAAATCCTGGCAAAACAGTAGTCTGATTCATTGAAGTCGCAGCGGAATCGAGGCACTTCCCCCAACTCAAACCCATTAAAATATCTGAGGTCCGGTTACAGTTTACTACACACTTGCTGACACACACAAACACACACAGTCCAACATTTTCAGTGATCAATCCTTGAAATAATTAGCGAAGAACAAATAAATTCGATTATTTTTTAATTGTTTAAAAATTTATAATTCTTACTTTCGTGTAATCCATCACTCTAGCAAGAATTTTTCTTCACACCTCCCACTGTCCTTTCCTCTTCTTCTTTCTTCATTCTCCTCTCAAAGATAAAAAGACTCATCAGAGAAAGTAGAGGCGTTGAATTCCCTCTCTCTCTATAGGCCTAATATACATCAACAAAGTTAACGTTGTTGCAAAAAACCAAGTAGTCCAAAGGTGGGCTGAACTCTGAAGCTGAAGCTGAAACAGCACTGACCAGAAAGTTATCCCCATTGCAAAAGAAAGATTGAGAATTTTGAGGAGTTGTTAGTTTGTGCCGGACTAATGGGAAGGAGGGGCTTCGACTTCATATTTGCTAGTTATCTTTTCGTAATAATAATGCTTTTTCTTGGTATGTAAATCCCACTTTCTATTTTCATAATCTTTTTGATGTTTTGTCTTTTGAGCTTCATTCTTTAGTTTTGTTTTTGTTCATGTGTACATTTCTGCTTTATTTTGAGCCACCGACATTTGAATAGTTCTATCATTAGTAAATCGGAGGATGGTACTAGCTCAATCATTTAATATCTTTGTGAAGTTTTGATTTTTACCAATTTTATGTACTTCTACTGATTTTTGCGTTATGGGTTTTGCCTCTCTGTTATTGCTTCCTAATTAATTCACTCTGTTTGATCTGGATTTTTTTTTTCTATGCACAAAAATGCAGGGAAACACTTGCCTGTCTTACTTTCAGGCCTTGTTACTTTTTTGCACACATTGCAACTGTTAATGGGTTTTCTGAGAAATAAATGTAAAAGTCAAAAACTTTGCTTAACTAGCTAGTACTTACACAGTTGAAATAAACTTAACTTGAAAGAATTCAAGTTTTTTGCACTTTTTTTTTTTTTTTCGACAGGAATGTGCAAAGGGAGCACGATTGGAGTTTGCTACGGAAGAAATGGTGATGATCTCCCAACTCCAGATAAAGCTGTACAATTGATTCAACTTCATAACATCAAATATGTGAGGATATATGATGCTAACATCCAGGTTTTGAAGGCCTTTGCGAAGGTACCGGAATTGAGCTGATAATCGGTATTCCAAATTCAGACTTGTTACCATTCTCACAGTTCCAATCGAATGCGGATACTTGGTTACGAAACAACATTCTTCCTTATTATCCAGCGACAAAGATTACGTACATAACTGTTGGTACCGAAGCCACTGAGGTCCCCAATAATGTCTCCGCCATGGTAGTACCTGCTATGCAAAATGTTTTAACAGCTCTTAGAAAAGCAGGTCTTCACAGGAAAATTAAAGTTTCCACCACTCATTCTTTGGGTGTTATGTCACGCTCATTTCCACCTTCTGCAGGGGCTTTCAATAGTAGCTATGCGTTCTTTCTGAGACCCTTGCTGGAATTTTTAGCTGAGAATCAGTCGCCTTTCATGGTTGATGCATATCCTTATTATGCCTATAGGGATTCGTCGAGCAATGTTTCCCTGGACTATGCTCTGTTCGAGTCATCCTCTGAAGTAATCGATCCGAATACTGGTTTGCTGTACACTAATAAAATGTTTGATGCCCAGATTGATGCTGTTTATTTTGCCTTGATGGCTCTAAATTTTGGAACAATTAAGATAATGGTTACTGAGACGGGATGGCCTTCCAAAGGATCTCCTAAAGAAACAGCTGCTTGCATCAGACACATGCCCAGAAACTTATAACACAAACCTGATTCGTATGTCATCAATGACACGGGCACTCCTGCAAAACCAGGAGAGGAACTGGATGTTTACATTTTTTCCTTGTTCAATGAGAATAGGAAACGGGGGTTGGAATCTGAGAGAAACTGGGGCTTGTTTTTCCCTGATCAGACAAGTGTGTACAACCTTGACTTCACCGGCAGGGGTTCTGTGGATATCACAACAGGTGCAAACATTACTAGTTCGAATGGAACATGGTGTGTTGCAGCATCAAACGTTTCTGATGCTGACCTGCAGAGGGCCCTGGATTGGGCTTGTGGTTCTGGGAATGTGGATTGCTCTGCCATTCAGCCTAGTCAACCTTGTTTTGAACTCAGATAGCCTGGTCTCTCATGCATCTTATGCTTTTAACAGTTACTACCACCAGAATGGGGCTACTGATATTGCTTGCAGCTTTGGAGGGAATGGGGTTAGAACGAATAAGAATCCTAGTACGTTTAAAAAATTATCAACTTCAACATAATACTATATAGTTAAATTTGCGCCCTTTCTGTTATTCTGATTCATTGACAACCTACAAAGAGAGTGTTGGAGATATGATACGTTTACATTATTTGCTGAAACTCAGTGTGTTTGCTAATTACTGTTGATGATATAGGATTATTTTATGCGACTATTTAACAGGAATTGCATAACATCAGTGTTATACTGCTGTGGCTATTTGGTTTGTGCTTTCGATACAGCTACTTGCAATTCAGAAAGGGGAACTTTTGTAGTGTCTTGTGAATATCAAATGGATAACAAGTAATACTGCATTTTAATGGATCTGTTGAAGATTGTTCTTGATGGTTAAAAAGGATACGTAAAAAGCAGAGAAATACCAGAAGGGATGAAGACTCCTATATAAACAACTTGTGTAGTCTCTAAATTTTGTTAATCCGTAGTATAGTTTTTATAGTTGGATTTTAGGATAGTGTTATATTTTTTGGTATATGGTCATAGAAATTTTGCATAAAATGGGAAAAACATATGTTCTTGCTTCTTGAGAATGATGGTGAAAAAAGGGTTTAACATTTTGATGCTAACAATACTGATGATGACCTTTTAGTTTCTAAAGCCACCTCTTTCTCTGGGGCCAATCCTATTTGATGAACTTCTTTCAATCCTTAGGCTCAACGCATGTTTACTTTTGCACAAAAATACTGTTCATTTCAGATGATCTCCTGGTGACACCCTCGTATACATATCTATTTGTGCAGGTTATGACAACTGCATCTACACGACTACTGGGTATGTTTCCCTTCTTCTAAACAATCTCAATCTAGAAATTTAAGCACTAACATTGGATTACTTGCTAGATAATTCGTGCAAGGTTATGATTCTCTCTTTTCTTGTCTACTTAGTATATGCATGTATGCAATGCTCCTACTGAATTATTGTCCTTGTCCAATACTCCATACAGGAGCAAGATAACTGCTCCAAGTAATGCAACAATAGCAAGTCCTTCAAAATCTTCATCAGCTGCTGGAAGAGTGTTTGCACGCGTTCCTGGTTGCCTGCTTATGGGTTTCCTCAATTTCCTTTTAACTGCGGTGATTTCTTGATTTTGGGTGAGTTTGCCGAGTCTAAGTTCTGGTTGTGTTTGTGGTTATAGGACAAGCTTCCCTCTGTTTTTTGCATGTAACTGTGGGTACTAAGCTAGGAGGGAAACAAATGTATATAAAAACCATGCAAAAAAAAAAAAAAAATGCCATTGTGCAGAACTGGATCTGTTTATTTATTTCATTTATCCTCGAATCTTTATAATTGCTGACAAGTAAAGCAAAGCTACAATATCAAAAAGAAGGTCGTATTCAACATCTTATTAGATTACCAAAAAGAACAATAGATGAAGATTCAGCTTAACTATAACCTTTTCAAATATTTCACAAATCAGATATCATTTTCTCATAAAATATTTGCGCATCAGATGGACCTTTTTTGTGGGGTGTTGAAGGAAAAGTATATATGAGCATCATTAAATTGATAAGTGCCACCCATATATAAATTAAATGGAATAAACATAATCCACAAATAATTACAAACGCCAAATGTTAAACGAAATTCAATTTCAGGCATCCACAAAATCACCACTCAAAAAAAAAAAGAAAAAAAAAGAGAGGTACTTCATCAAGAAGGCATCACTTTAAAACCCACAATCTCCAATACTTAAATACAAGTATTTTGCTGCAATCATTTTTCACCAGTTGGATGCAAGCTTGTAAAGAAGCCAAGAGAAATCTGAAAGGAGTACCCAACATATGACCAAAATAATTAAAAACCCTGATCAATAAGATAATCTCCAAGCCTTTCAACAACCATGTTGCATTGTCCCGGAGTCATTGGCTCATCATAGACACCCAATAATTAAGGCCTGAGTGGTCTTCTTAACTGTAATACCTCCAGGTCCCTGAATAGCAAGTCAATTATATAAATAATTGTCAGAGCTAAGAGGTTCAATGCATTCGATACTAATTGGGGATCCACACTCGCAAATAAACTCCAATCACTATTTTTATTTTCCTAAAATGGGGAAAGAAGATTTAACACACAAACAACCAACGAACTTGTCATTTTGCCCGCGTCATATCAACAAGAAAATTAAATTAAAATTTGCTTTTTTTTTATCAGAAGATGCCCACATCTACAAAGTATACGAAATTGCAGCACACAATCATGCACCAAGGAGACATTCATTTGCAAGCCATATACTCTAATTGACAAATCAAGTAAAGTTCAATACCTTTTTCCCTCGGATGACAGCCCCTGGCTCACCTTGGATCACCATGTATTTTGTGCCACCAAGGAACAAGCCAGTTGGTGCAAGTGAGCCAGGTTCATCAAAATCCTTGATGATTGCACTTACCTTTTCATCAGACTTGAACTGTAACAACAGCAAGAGCCCAAAAAAAAAGTAAATAAATATCCCTTTTCATTCCATTAATAACATAACGTTGCAATGCAAATGTCTCTGCCTAAAAAAAAGAAGAACCAATCAAACAAAGCTTCAGCAGTTATTTCAGAATAAGTTTCTAAATTAGCATCTCCTTCGGTATGAGCAACAATTCCTCATTATTTCTGACTCGTTAATACCAAACTTGTGCTCCAAACATCGTATTACTAAATTATGTAAGAATCATAGGCAAGGAATAAGAAACCAACTCCGCTTCCACAATCATTATTTAGTGTAGCAACGTGATATGTGCGACATAAAAATGTGATTGGACTAATAACACCTTCCCATATAGATCCTTTCTTTCTCATTTTTTAAAAAGAATTGCAAGAACTCAAGGAGCATTACTGAAATATCCGAAAGCATTATAGCAATGGAAATGACAATTTAGCAATCTTCATTAGCATAAACATATGATTTTTAAGTTATCCTGATTTGTGACTTAGCCGATGTGGATGTCATCAATCATCTGAATAGCAGATCATTTCCTTAAAGAAAATCAGCAATCAACTAATATTGGATCAGAACTTTATAAACAGCAACAAGAAATTGCCTAAACAATCTGGATCTTTAAATCCCAGATCAAATAAAACTACAAACTGGGCCTACACATATTTAATCAGATCTTTAAAAATAAATAAATAAATAAATAAATAAAAAATCTTCTACTCCATTTGATGCTAATAATACTATAAAAAGCAAAAACTTGAAAATGAATAAAGTAGAAGACCTGAGGGAAGTTGGAGCTCTGAGCCCAGATGCTGCCATCTTGGCCGAGGATAGCAGCGGCGGTGAGGTGATTACCCTCGATCTCGCACAATAGGTGATCGTCCACGTACGTTTGCCACGACATTTTCTCTACAAAATTTTCTTCTTTCTAAACAGCCCAGAAAGAAGAAGCAACAAACACAATTTTCATAGGATTCAGATGAACCTGCGATCATCGGACTCTTATAATATCTCGGGAGTCGTGGGGTGTGGGGTTTTAGCTGTGCTTAAAGTCATTATTACCCTCATAAAAGGCTGGTGCAGAAAGTAGTAGTCCGCACCTTGGACTGTCAATGGGCTGGCTTGGCTGCATGACTCGACAAATAAAGGATCGAGTTTTATATTATAATGAGTCGAATTGATTTTGAATTTAAATATTAGATTCGATTTAAACGTGACTTGATTTGAAATTTGTAATGCTCAATGCGAATAAAATCGAGTCCTAATAAGCTATATGTGTACTGTGAGATTTGGCCAACCCGATTAAAGCTTAAAATTTGAATAATTTTGTGAATCGAGTATGAATTACATATTTGTGAGTTTTGTTCAACTCAATTAAGGTTCACAACTCGAATAATTTTGTGAGCCATACTTGGGCTTTGCAAAACTCGGCTCATAAATCCCAATTGACAGTTTTATCCGCACCCTTAATATTTTGGGTTTTATATCACAGTCAAGGAGAAATATTTAGGTAGACACAATTTTTTATCTTACTTGTAAATTCTGTGGTTAGAATTATTTAACTAAAATTTTATAAAATTTAATTCTGACTATAAAGTTTATCGATGAGACCAATACAGAATCTACCTAAAGTATTCTTTTATCGAGCTAGATGTTTTATACTTGAAGAATATCTATCTATCTATATTATTATATATATACGAGTTATCTCAAATGTGTTTCTGCCTCTTTTTTTTGTGATTACTAAAATATCCACCCTTAATGAAATACTACTGAAAAAGCACACCCAATGGGTGTGTAATTTGTATAAAAAATAATAAAAAAATAGAAAGGAAAATAAGGGAGTTAGAAGTGGTTAGTGGGTAATTAGTGGTTAAGAGAATCAATTGAAATTAATTATGTAAATAAGGGTAAATTTGACAATACATATAATGATATCACGCCAAACTTCATGCTTTATATATAGTATATATAATTACAATTTGCAACAGAAAACATATATTAGTGATAGTTTCTGTCTTTTTTTTGTAATGTCTAAAATACCCGCCATTAATGAAATATAATTTCTAATACCTAATAGGAAAACATATTTTAAGTGTTTCTCTACTTTTTTTTGTAATGCCTAAAATACCACACTTAATAAAATATAATTTTTAATTCCGAATAGGAAAACATAATTAAATTATTCATTATTTATTCTACCTATTTTTTAGGATACAATCACCTATTTTGGAAAAAATACATAATAAGATGGAAGATTTTTATTTGTATAAAAATATTTATTATAATTGAAATTTTAAAAAATAAAAAATGAATCATATAATTTTTAATTCCCAATAAGAAAACATAATTAATTAAATTACATGATGGTTAAAATATCCGTTCTTAATGAAATATAATTACAATTCCCAATAGAAAACATATATTAGTGTTTCCCTCTTTTTTTGTGATGTCTAAAATACCCGTTCTTAATGAAATATAATTTCCAATACATTATAAGAAAACATATTTTAATTGTTTCTTAAACTATTTTTTTTTATAATGCCTAAAATACCTACACTTAAAGAAATATAATTTTTAATCCTGAATAGGAAAACATAATTAAATTACTTATTATTTATTCTACCTATTTTTTAGGATACAATATTCTTCTCTTGTATATAAATAGATGTGTATAAGAGACAGATTTTTATTAGTATAAAAATATTTATTATAATTAAAATTTTAAAAAATAAAAAATGAATTAATAATTTTTAATTCCCAATAAGAAAACATAATCTATTCTACTTATTGTTAGAGGATACAGCCATCTATTTCGACATAAATACATAATAAGATGGAAGTCAAACCTTTCTTCAACATAGGTGACAACAAGCCAGGCAGAGATGGAAGAGATCAAAAACGGGAATTATTTGATTATTTTGATAGAGGGGGCTTTCATTTGTATACAAATATTTATTATAATTAAAATTTCAAAAAATAAAAAATGAATATAATTAAAATGTAAAGACTAAATTAATCAAACAAAAATTATGTCTTATGAATATAATATAAGAAATTAAACGGATTAAACAAATATATTCTTCATATTACGGATAGGTATAACATAGTATATTAATTTCATTATAAAAAATTGAAATAATAATTTGTTTTTTTGTCTTACTTTAAAATGAATCGAATGTTCATGAAAACATACTTTATCTTATTCTAAAATGTATGAAATGTTAATAAAATAAATTGTTTCCTCCCTAACTTATTACGAAATTTTGGCATAAATACATAATAAGAATGTGTATAATTCTAAGAGTAGAAATAATTTATATTTAAGCAAAGAATAAAATAAAAATATTATATTTTGTAACTTTTATGTATGTTCAAATTATTTTTATTTTTTAGTCACAATGAAAATAATCTTTTATAACTATTATAAATATTCCAAATTCACTACAATTACTTTCTTTTATCTAATTGTTCATTCAAGTATGCCCAGTTCGGGAAATTTAATTAGATCCTTCCCCTGCGTGCTTTGTATATAAGGTTAGTTACACTTCACCCCTTTTTTAGTGTCATTGATAGGTTAATTCCTAACATTATATATTAACCAGTAAAGTCTTTCTATTATATCAACTAAACATGTTGACCATTTTACACCTATTATATTCTAATATTTTTTGTTTAATTTTGTCTGGTAAATAAACTTTTCATAAAGAAAATATTTAATTCATGTAGAATTTGATGAAAATTTGACATTTTTGCTAGCCTTTTTGGCTGGAATTAATTGAAGAAGATGACAAATCTGGCCGATATTATACTTTAAGCACAACTTTTCTGAACTGACGGTCAACTATAATGGTTTCACGACTCTTGATTATAGTGACTTCTTTAACTTAAAATTTTGGTTAACAGGAGAGATATATCCATGAGTATAGAATTTTTAAGTATGTTTTAACTTAAAAATCACAAAATTAATAATCATACAAATAAATAATTAAAATTTATATAAAGTGAAAAATTATGGAATATATATAACATTGTTTCCTTATTTTTTTAAGTCTATATTAGCGATTAATTTAGATTTATTTTTTCTGATCTACATGAAGAAAAGAAAATTAACCAAGCAATGAAAGTAAAGCTTAGGAATAAAATAAAAAAAATATAATCTTTAATTGAAATAAAGTATTTCTTAATTTTATATCTCTTTAATATTATTTCTATTACTAAATATTTATCTTTGATAATATCATTTTATAGAATATTAGTTTAGATGAACAATTGATGATGTAGAAAATAAGTTCAATCCATGATACAATGCATACACTTAAAATATTTTGAAATAATGATTGTAACAATACTCTAAATAGTTACAGGTATACAATGAATTTAAATATCAAATTTGTAAATTACAATACCGGTTGTTACAGTATATGCTACAATAACAAAGAAATATTGGTTTGAACTAACTATTGATAAGGTAAATAACGTTAAACTAATTGTATGATTCATGCTCAAAATAGTTTAGAATAATTATTACAAGACCTATAAGAATATTACATATAAATTATAGGACAATAACAATATAGAAAAAAATAAGTGAGTAAGTACTCTAAAAGACAACATATATTATTCAAATGTAGTCATACTATTAAATACTCTAAAATACTGCAGATGTAAAATGATTTTACATGTTGATTTTGAAAATTACAATATAATTCTTCACTATTTAACAAAATAATAAAGACGTAGATTAAATATCTTGGTATATAAAAAAAGAAATTAATTGAAAAAGTCCAAAAAAAAAAAAAAAATTCATACACTTTTATTAGCCTTCATTTTGTTTATATATTTAATAAATACAAATTTAATGTCATACTAAAATATTATTCCAAAATATAATTTTGGAGTTAACCATATTCGATATTATTCAGGATGAATGGAAGAGTTCAGAATATCAATATTATCATAAGGTTAAGAAACATGAAAAATACTAATATATTCTCTATGTGGATACATAATTAATTTACACAATATGTTAAAAAAAATTAATTAGAATAAAAATTATAGAAATTACATGTTATTTTGTATGTCTTTAGAATTAAATATTTTCATTCGAGTTGCGTGCATTTAGAGTAATATGGAGGATTTTTCATTAATTTTTTGTACATTTCAAAGTAAGATAAAAGAATAAATTTTTATTTTCACTTTTTAATTGTGATATTAATATACTACGTTCACCTATCCGTATTATACAGAACGTATTAGTTTAATTTGTTAGTTTTCTTATACAGGAAACATAATTTTTGTCTGATATCTTTATTCTTTATATTTAGGTTTATTTTTTTTTCTTATTTTTTGAAATTTTATTTAATCATTTTTGTAATTATTATTATTCAATGGGAAAAATGAAGCACCAGACAACGCATCTTCACAGACCAAGAACTACGAGATCGCCCCTTTCATTCTGGGGTGACGGAGGGATCGTATCATTATTGTTTAATCTCCTATAAATATTTTCATTAATAAAAGAATTTTGACACATTTTATTTATTAAATGATGTTTGATATTTGATGGTGATTTTATCCTTGTCTAATAGTACAAATGATAAAGAATATATGGATATATCTCAAAAAAATTTAATATTATGAAAAAAGTCTTTGTCTATAATTGATTAAGTTATTGTTCTTAGAAATTATAACCTATGAACCTAAAAGAAAAATGAAAACTATTTTAGATTGGAGTTAACTACATTTTATGCCATTAAAGATAAATAAAGAGCTTAGAGCGTTAATTAAGTATTGAAGTGAATATTATCATAAGTTTAAAAGATAAAATAATAATGTGTTCTCTATATGTATATATATATTTTACATAATATGTTAGCAAAAAATTAATTGTGATACAAAAAATATTTAAAATCTCACTTAAAGTAATAACGTGTAATTTTAGTTTTATTTAGAACTACAATTTCATTAGCATTTTGTGTATTGTAGAGTAAGATAAAGAATTATTTTATCTAACATTCGTTGCATTTTATAGCAAGACAAAAGAATAATTTATTATTTCAATTTTTAATAATAATTTAATATATTTTATAATAAGCCTATTTATAATATGGATAATATATAGTTGATTTGTTTAGTTATCCTATACATAAGACATAATTTTTGTTTGATTTATATATTCTTTATATTTTAATTAGATTCAATTTCTTTATAATTTTTTGAAATTTTTGCAAATAAATTTTTGTAATTATTATCCATATATCATCTAATTACCTATTAATATTTTTGCTATTAATATAATTTTAAAATACTTCATCTATATAATGTTTGATACTTGATAATGATATTATATATTTTTTGTAATTACAAAGAATATGCACATATATTTAAAAAGTTCAATACAATGGAAAATATTTTAATCTTTAATTGTTTAATTAATTCGTAATGACACTATATGGAAATTATAATCTAGGCACCTAGAAGAGAAAAGTAAAAAAAAAATACAATTATCATACGTTGTTCTCATAAAAGAGAATATTTGTTTAATTTTTAAGAAAAATTGAAATTTGTATATAATTTTGTAACAAATAACAAACAATATTAAAGAAAAAAAAAAAAAGATAGGTGAAAATAATTACAATGAAAAAGAGCATTGACATTAAAAATATATTTAAAATATATAAATCTTATATAAAAAATTCAACAGTTAAAATTTTCATCCTTGGTTATCATTCACTAATTACCTATTTATTTTTTAGAAAATAATTTTTTTTAATAAATTAGAAGTGTTACACGTGCTATTTTCTAATAATATATAAAAGTAAGAGTCCCCATTTGGTGTAATATCATTTTATGTACTTCTACTTCCACTTTTACCCTCACAAGGTATTGATAATTGCAAATATATCATGCTAACCACCACTTATATCTATATTTCCTTCAAAAAAAAAAAAAAAAAGGGTTCTTTCTATATTTTACTTATTATTATCCTTTAAAAGTCACACACATAGGGTGCGTTCGTTTGGACTGAAAATATTTTCAAGAAAATATTTTCCTGAAAATTTTTTGGTGCCAAACACCGGAAAATATTTTCCAGTGGAAAATATTTTCCAAGTTTCCTTCCTTTGGCTGAAAATAACTTACGGAATTTTTGAGTGTAAGTTATTTTCCGGATAATTCAAGAGTGACATTAAACTTCAAATACTTACTTTTAAAATTTCGTTTGCTAAACTTATTTTCGTTTTTAGTTCTTTTTCATTCGTTTTTCTCTCAATTATGGTCCCACACTAATATAACTATTATTATGCATATTTTACTACTATATTGTACTATCATTTAATTTTGAAAAAAATCAATTTTTTATTAATTACAATTACTTGTAAGGTATTTATTACCATTGTTATAAGTTTGTTTAACTTGTATTTATAAAATTAAAGATAAAACCGTTAAAATTTTTTATTTCAAAATATTTTCATTTTGTCAACCGAACACCGGAAAATTTTATGAAAAATAGACTTTTTCATGTAAAATATTTTCCAAGGAAGAAAATATTTTCAGTCCAAACGAACACACCCATAATGTATGTCTTTTTCACTAACAATGAAGAAATTACCAAAAGAAAGGTAGGTTAAGGAAAAAAATGATAAAAGTAAAATAAATTATTTGTAATATTAGTTTTTTAAAAAAAATTATTGTTATATGATGTACTGTGATACATTAAACATTTTCTTCTTTAGTTATTTAATCTTATATTAGTGTTGGGCTTGTTCTCAACGATCTATAATAAGCTATTTATAGAATTTTGTAAATTGAAAAATCTGTTTGTGGAAAGCAAGTCTTGAGTTATTTTTTAAAATAGATTTTAATATTTTAGACATGAAAAATAAAACTAGATTTCAGTTTTTTAAATAAAAATTAAAAATTAATTTATTTTTCGATTTCAAATAAACCATTATAACTTTTCTTATGTAAAGTGAGGAAGTCTTCTTTTCCTCTTCTTCTACTTCGGAGGTTACTATGTTTGAAAAGTAATACTAGATGCTAATATGAGTTGTGTTGCAGAAAAAGCAACGCTAATGGTTGGTTGGTCTTTCGTTTCATATTATTGGGAAATTAAATATTATCATTTATGATCATTTCTCCCCTAAAAAAAAAAAAATCATTTCTATTTTATTTCATTAGCCCCCTCCCTATTTTTTTTTTTCCTTTGGCTAGAAAAATAATGTTTAAGGGAAAAATAAATTTTGTTTCTCTTGTTCCTTCAAATTTTACGTTAAACACATGATAAAATAAAAATAAAAAATGAAACATTTGAAAACATCCTTCTAATCTAATTCGAAAATAAAAATATTCACAAGCATCATTTTTATTACCTGAAAAAGAAAAACATTCATATTAATTTCTTTGATGTTTTTAGATGGCGTACATTGAGAAAGATAGAAAGAAAAGGGGTTCAACTCCCAGGAGAAATATTTAGATATCGAGACAGCATTACCATTTTTTTTTTCCCTGACGAGTTAGGACTTTAAGGTAAATTGCTAAAATAGTCCCCAAGGATTTACAAGAAATGTCAAGATGTTAATCAATTATTAATTTCAAGGTTTTTAATCTTTGAACTCTTATTTTCTCTTCCTTCTCTTGTAAAATTCTCCAATATTATTAATCACAACAGGTGGTGATTTCATTATTGTTTCAATGCAAACCACCACCTGCAACACTTTTTTTCCCCTTCTCCCAAGAGATCTGTTCATTGGGAATTTCGTCTCTCCTCAATGAGTGGGAGTTTCAGCCTCCTCTTAAATAAGTAAGAGTTTTTTCTTTTTCATTTTTTGTGACCGATAAGATTCGGTAAAGATAGATTTGGCTAGCCAAATTTGTTTTTGTGATGTACATAAGAAGTTTAGGGGCATGTTCCAAACTGGTTATGCAATCTTTTGAAGTTAGATCTAATTTTTTTAAATCTGCGTAGATTTAAATTTTTAGATTTATTGGGATATTTTTACATTTAAGGGAATGATTCCGTAAAAGAAACTGTAGAATTATATATATAGTAGAGGGAATTCTTCAGTCTCTTTTAGGAACCATTTCCTTGGATTTAAAAGCTTGTACAGTACAAATTTTTAAAACACATAATGTTGTACTGTACAAGCGTTTAAAGCACTAAGATAATGATTATCTATAAGAGATCGTAAAATTTTCCTATAGTAGATTCATTTATGAAAGTGTATTTTAATAAGTTGTAATAGCTGTTTTTTTAATAGATGATATTTGATTATCCAAAAAAATAGTCTTCTAACTCTTACTTTTCTCTTTCCCTTATTTGAGACACTACTTTAATTACTTTAATTTTGTACGGGGAAAATGAAAATTCAATTAGCTTTTTCCTCTTTCTTTTCTTTTCTATAATGCCTTTCTTTCGTTTTTTTCTTTTTTCTTTTCCTTTTTTGCCTCCCACCAATCTTCTCTCCTATTATTTTCCACCACCAAAGTGTTGAGTGTTGACAGTGATTATTCTTTTAAATGAGTTGGAGTGGGGTGGGGGGAGGGGTTTAACGTTGTGCGTTCGGAGTACGGATGTTCGCAAATCGAAAAAGTAAACGTCAAAGCCATAACAAGGATCCAAGTCATGAACCATGAAGCATGATTAAGGGTGACACAGAAATTGAATATTTTTGAAGGGATAAAAATTATATATATAGAGAGAGTGAGTTTTATGATTTTTATAAAATTTTATCGGATAAAATTTTATTTTTTAAAAAGTATTATTGAAATTTTTAAAAAATATCAAAAGAATATATTTTTAAAATTCTTAGAGAATAAGAATACATAAATACATACATAAGGAACACATTTTTAAATTCTTTAAAAAATTTCGAAAGAATAAAGTTTAATTTTATAATAATATAAAAAATTTTAAAAAATATATATGTAATTTTAAATATTTTGTAGGCCATCGTCCCTGCCCACCCTCTTATGATCTGCCCTGAGCATGACTTGGAAAATTCTTATGAGTATAATTTTAGGAAACCATGACCTTTAAATACTACTTTTGGTACAAACTTTTGTTAGGTCACTAATTACTTTCTACAGCGATAGAGTGCCGAAAATAAATGACACCCCAATGCTTAAGTTGGTAACAATTTATAATTTAAGATAAAAGGTCGGAGTTCAGCAATTATTGATATTTGATATGCTGAATTTTGTAGCGAATTTATCGAGTCTATAGAAATAATGAGCTAACTAGGGGCCGAGCATGTTTAATAGATCGGAATCAAGTGTGGTGAATATATATTGCTCATGCCACGTGACAAGATTTAATTAGCTACCAGATTATGTCACAGTACTAGTATTAGTTTTGGTTACCAGAACATTTTTTTTTTAATAAAAAGAAATACAAATTTTGATACACATTATATAAGAACTTGAAATCATGGTTGCTACATATGAATTTTCTTTGGAGAAGTAAAAGAAACTATATGGGCATTTTGCGGTAGTTCATAAGTAAGATAATTAAACCATCAAAATACTCTGTGTTTGGCTTTTTAAATTCTTTCTAAACTTTATATTTAAAAAACATCTATATTCTTATATAGTGCACTAGAAATGGTAGTTGTGCTATGCACAATTTATGTCTAATAAAAACTTAGTTATGCTATTTAATACATAAAATTTTAATTATTTCATAGTTTTCATCGAATAAACTTTGATTGTTTGAAAAAAAGAGTACAAATTTAAGTATAAAATACAAAAAAAAATGTAATAGTAATTATTTACTCTAACATCGATTATGCGATTATATGAAACTTATTCTAATTCTGTAATTTTGAAACTAAATTCTATAATAGTAGTTGGTTGGAGTTCGACCTGCTTGTGAATGTTAATGTGGGTGACTTTGAAATGTGAGTGCGAAACGAAAGAGGTTTGTCAATTCTATTTAAAGTTTGTGAGAATGAAAGAAAACTTGGATTTGGACCTAAAAAACAAATTAATTATAAAACAGGACCAACAAAAATTGACAAAGATCTTGTTAAAAAAAACAAGAAAACTCTTCAAACAAACAGCCATTAAAGGTACTACTAAAATAATTGTTTTCTTCTATAATAGTTAGATTAGTGCTAGAAAATTTTCTTTTAATGGGCTTGGATTGGACCCTTTTTAAACATAATATCCTCACGACGCCGTTCAAAGTTTACCTCTACCTTTCCACTAACAAGGCTCTTTTTTAAATTTAAACACTGCAGACCCACAAAAAAAAAAAAAAAAAAATAAAAAATGGGTCGTCCAACTTCATAGGACATTTGTAATAAAGCCCAATTGGAGTCAACATAGCTTATAATCAAGGGCAGATTACTATGAAAATGGATAATTTCCTATAACAGTCAACACGTAATTTCTTTGCTAGTCTTTATCCCAGATAGAAATTGTTTGAAGTTTGGACATCTATCGATGTACTATGTTGTTATTGTCAATGTTTTGAAAACCGGATTGGACATTGATTCTTGGCCTGACCCGATCAATTGATCGGTCGGGTCACTGCTTTAATTTTTTTTCATCTAGTGTGATATAATTTAAAATGACTTAAAATATACTTCTATAAAATCCAGAAATTAGAAGAGAAACGCTACTTTTTGGTAATTCTAGTCCTAATACCCAAAAATACTTATTAATAACTTAATAGTTTAGACTTTGATGCGTTCACAGTTTTGTCCGTTTTTGGAGTGTGTTTCACAATTTTTTTAAAATTTTTTTCTCTTTATTTAAATCCTTTTTTTTTTTTTTGTATAAATCTGAAAGTTAAAAAACCATCAAGGGTCGGTTGAATTGATTTTCTTCTGGTTCATGATTTTTTTACGATTCTAATCGATTTTTACTACAGTTCAGATATATAGCTAGACCGGATCGGTAGTTCTTTCGAATCGTGATTCAACATGCTGAATTGGCCGATTCGGTTCAATACTCAAAACATTGGTTATTGTTATAAACTTCGTAGACAATAGACATCTATCTAAGTTTAATCTATACACATTTTACATTATAGACTTGTCTTGTAATTCAAATATTCATATATATATATATATATATATATATATACACGCACATACACACACATGAGTGGACCACCTCGTCCCCTCAAATATTTGATGGGCGGACCATTGGAGGGTGGGGGTGGTGGTTGCCTCCCAACATATTTGGAAATTTAGGTAAGTTATGTGTGTTTATAATATGGATTGAATATTAAAAAGTATAATATTTGGTCCCCTAATTTTTTTTATAATATTATTGTACCCAAACTTTTATTTTTCATATTTCCCCACTTTGAAGTTTTTAAAACTTTAGTTATAAACTTATAAAATTAGACTTTAGATTCCTAAAATGTTATACAATTATGAAAAAACTAAAAAAACTACTAATATCTAAAACAACTTAATCAAAATTATAATATGATTTAATCATTTGAAGATATTTTTTTAACTATACTTTTCGTATTATCTCTATAGTTCTTTTAATCTCATTTTAAATAGAGCATCATCTTAAATTATTGTAGAAAGTAAGTTCTTTTTACATTATTATCCTTCTTCATGTGAATTGTTTATTAACTTATTCATGTTGAAATATAAGCCTAGTCTTGTTGAATAATAAGTAATATATTGTTTCCATGTTTTGTTGTGCTAAAAGAATTTATGATCTATTGTTTGTTTAAGCACTTAATTTGAATCATTTACTCGTAAAAGTGTCTAACATATTTTAATAATATGTAAGTGTAAATTATCTAATTAATTTTCTATGTTAATAATTTACAAAATAAGTTTTTTTTTTTTTTGATACTTAATAGCAGATGATTAAAATTTTATACCATTGACTGTTAGGGTGTTTATAAATTACTAAATTAAGTTAACAGTGTTCCAAAATAGTTTATTCTTTCTTTAAAAAATAAATCATTAATAGAATTTTAATCAATAAAAAAGTCAGTGTTACTATTTAAATATTGTTCCGTACAGTTATATTTTGATAAAATATTTTTCGAGCATGTGACATGAAGGTCACGTGCCCAAATCTTTGTCTTGTTATCTTTCTCATTAAAAAAGGGTTAGTTACATTTACCAAATTACCAAAACAACCTTGTAGTTTGGAAAAATTACAATTACCCCTTATTACTAAACTCCGTTAACATAACTATTGAAAAGACTAAATTACCCTTAATGAATATAGCATAATTAGTCCTAAACTTTTTCCATAACTCTTCAACAAAAGTCCAAAAACTTTTGTTTTTGCCAATTCAAAGCACAAACAAAAATTTTATAGCAAATTAGTCCATCATACATTCTCTATAAAAAACCACCATCTCCTCTACCATGAACCACCCTTGCCACCTCTGTAAGTGACATTTCCTCTCTCATAAAACTTATTTCAAAACAAAAATATCCAAGATTTCATTAGGAATTTGTTCCATGATAATTAAATATCATCATCAAAAAAATAGATTTTCTATTTTTTAGAATCCAAAACTCAACCATTCGATTTGATCCCTCTTTATGTCAGCCACGTACACACCACTATTGCTGCGAGGACTCTGAAGCCACAGATAGTTCATATTGCAGTTTACTTTGTAAGAGAATGGTCTGTTTCTTTGCCCACTCACCAGAGCAACTCAGGATTCTTAGCCCACGCGATGATTCTTATGATGGGTCTCCTCATCGACTTGCTTTCGTCGGATTTTTGGCAAGGGGCACACTGCAGTTTATGTCATCGCGAATAGAGACAAACTCGCTGCCGACTGAGTCGCCACCAATGGCTTGATCCAATTGTAAATATGTAGTTTGTAATATAAATAAAATTGGTGGGTATATGTTGCAATTTAAAAAAAAAAAAAAAGAAAAAAAATTCAGCGCACATGCGCTGCACTGTAGCAGATCATGTGCGCTGAAGGCAGTGGCCAAAAATGGTCAGAGCACATGTGTTGCTACAGTGCGCGCATATGCGCGCCACTGCAGTTTTGACCGTTTGAAATTGAAAAATGGGTAAAATAGAGAGATTTGCAACTTTTGGTTCAAGAAGGGTGTTCCATGGATTGAAAAGGTGTATTCCAATGGATTCCTCTGACCTTCCATCTCTATAAAAGAGAGTTATACCCACTAATTCAACATATACATTGATCATTAAAAATCTGTCTCTTCTTATACATTGTTCTTGGGAAAATTTCTAATTTTTGCTATTAAAAATCTTTAAGAATTTGTTGTATCCTAGAGGTAGGTTGCTATTCACCCAAAAGCAAACTTTAATTGAATATAGTGGAGGCAATCAAAACCTTAAGGAAAGTGATATACACGCCTCAAATTCTATAGGTTTTGATATTCTCAAATTTTACAAGAAACACTTGTTTCCTACTCCATACTTGCCATTTCATTTCGTTTATTTAACAATCTTAAGGTTTTGATTGTGAGTAATCATGGAAACAAGTGGTGAATCTGCCTTTAAAGTGATGAATCAAGATTTCGTAAAATTGGATCGTCTTGATGGAACCGGAACAAATTTCAATTGGTGGAAAGACAAGATGATGTTTTTCCTCACTGCACTAAAAGTTGCTTATGTTTTGGACCCTGCATTATCCGAAATTCCTGCACCAATCATTGGAGATTCAGAGGAACTCAAGGCACAACGGGAGAAAAGGAAGGAGGATGAGATTGTGTGTAGAAGTCACATTCTCAACACCCTTTCAGATCGTCTTTATGATCTTTTTATAGCGGTCAAATCTCCAAAGAAAATTTGGGCTGCCTTGGAAAGGCACAAATATGCTACACAAAAATAAGGTGTGAAAAAATTTCTTATTAAGAAATATTTTGAATTCCGTATTGTTGACTCTTCTTCTATTTTGAATCAAATTCATGACCTTCAAATTATTGTTTCAAAGTTAAAAGATCGTGGTGTTGAAATTTCAGAATCATTGCAAGTGGGGGCAATTATTGCAAATTTGCCTTCTAGTTGGAATGATTATCAAAAGAAATTGCTTCATACTACTAAAATTTTAACAATTGCTCAAGTTTTGAAATATATGAGAATCGAAAAAGATACTAGAAATCTTCATAAGAAGGATTTAGAACTTGTTTCAAAAGTGAATTTTGTTAATGAGAATAAGAGTCAAATCACAAGTTCTAAAAGAAAGTTTTCTGAAAATACTAATTCTAAAGACAAGTTCAAAAGGAATAGAATATGTTATAATTGCGGCAAGAAAGGGCATTATAAGAATGAGTGTAATTCCAACAAGAAACAAAAGAAGAATAATGCCCCTAAGAGAAAGCAAATTTTGTTGAAAGAGATGCTGAAATTGTTGCAATGATAACTGATTGTAACATTGGTATGATTTCTAAATTGAATGTGGCAACTTCAACCAAATCAAATGATTGGCGGTATGACTCTGGTGCTACTGTGCACATCTGCAACGATAAGTCTCAATTTAAAACTTATGAAGATGTTCCTAATGGCTATGAAGTGCTTATGAGAAATCATGCTTTAGCCAAAGTTCATGGCAAGGGAAGTGTGGAGTTGCAATTCATTTCCGACAAGAAACTTATGTTAATGAATGTACTTCATGTTCCGAAAATTAGGAAAAATCTTGTATCTGCCGATGTATTGAATAAGAAATGGCTGAAAGTTGTATTAGAGTCGAACAAAGTTATCTTGTCCAAGAATGGTGTATTTGTAGGAAATGGCTACTCTTGTGACGACATGTTTAAACTAAGTATCAATAAAGACAATAATTCTGTTTATATTGTAGATTCTTCTTATTCTTTATGGCATGTGCACTTATCCTAGATTAGGACATGTTAATCATAAAGTACTACATTTTATGTCTAAACATGGGTTAATATCTATCAAAGATAGTTTTGAGAAGAAATGTGAAACATGCATTCAAACTAAGTCGCCCTTTCCAAAAGTTGAAAGAAATACACAATTATTAGAACTTGTGCATTCAGATGTTTGTGAATTAAATGATTTTCTAACAAGAGGTGGTAATAGATATTTCATCACTTTCATTGATGATTACTCTAGATGTGTGCATGTTTATTTAATGAAAGCAAAGGATGAAGTATTTGATATGTTTAAATCTTATAAATCTCTTGTAGAAAATCAATTGGATAAGAAAATCAAAATATTGAGGAGTGATAGAGGTGGTGAAATTTTTTCTATCGAATTTTCAATATTTTGTGAATAAAATTGTATTATACACCAAACAAGTGCACCATACACTCCACAACAAAATGATTTGGCTGAAAGAAAGAATAGAACTTTGGTGGACATGATTAACACCAATATATGATCCTAAGTTCTGGTTTGCCAAGGAATTTGTGGGAAGAAGCTTTGTTGGCTGCTTGTCATTTACATAATCGAATTTTGTCTCTCAAGACTAAAGTGTCACCATATGAAATATGGAAGGGGAGAAAATCAAACTGAACTTATCTTAAAGTTTGAGAATTTATAGCCTATTATAGAGTCCCGGATATTAAAAGAGTAAAATTGGGACCGAGAGCACTTAAAAGTGTGTTTGTTAGCTATGCTGAAAATTCTAAAACCTATAGACTATTTGACATTGATTCTAATGTTATTATTGAATAAAGGGATGTTGAATTTTTTGAGAATAAATTTTTTAAAGATTCAAATATTGATGTGGATCCAATTAAAGTACAAGAACCGACTCCAACTGTTGATCATTCTTCAAATAAAAGGAAGAAAATTGATACTCCTCCTGAATTTAGAAGAAGTCAAAGACAAAAGAAAGAAAAACATTTGTCTTCTGATTTCATATCTTCACAAGCTATTGTTTTCACAACTTAGTTGAAGTTAATAGAGATCACTTGTTTGATAAGATTCCAATCTTATTAAATGTAGAAGATGATCCTAAATTATTTGGTGAAACTATGTCATAAAGGGATGCATCATTTTGGAGAAAGGCTGTAAATGATGGGATGGACTCAATATTATCAAATAATACTTGGGTTCTAGTGGATTTACCTCCTGACTCTAAACTTATTGGTTGTAAATGGGTGTTTAGGAGGAAATATGCCACCGATGGATCCATATTGACATTTAAAGCAAGACTTATAGGTAAAGGTTTTAGACAAAAGGATGAATTGATTATTTTGACACTTAAGCACTTGTTGCAAGGATTACATTCATTAGGGTACTAATGTCATTAGTTTCCATTTATAACTTGTGTATACATCAAATGGATGTTAAAATAGCTTTTTAAATGGTGACTTGAATGAAGAAGTGTTTATGGAACAATCAGAAGGTTTTACATTGCCAGGAAATGAACATAAAGTTTGTCAATTAGTTAAAAATCTCTATACGGTTTAAAACAAGCACCCAACCAATGGCATGAAAAGTTTGAATCAGCTTTACTCTCTAATGGATTTAGATATAATAATGCTGATAAGTGCATTTATTCTAAATTCATTGAGGAATATGGTGTGATTATTTGTCTATATGTAGACAATATGCTAATTGTTAGTACTTCTTATAAGGGTGTACTTGAAACTAAGAAGTATCTGTCTTTTCAATTCAAAATGAAGGATCTTGGTGAAGTAGATACTATCTTAGGGATTAAAGTTAAAAGGCATAGTGGGAGTTATGCTTTATGTCAAACATATTATGTTGAGAAAATCTTGAACAAGTACCAACATTTAAATGTGAAAGAAACAGATACTCCTTTTGACCCTAACTTTAAATTAAGTGAGAATACTGGCAACCTTATTTCTCAACTTGAATATGCAAGTGTATAGGAAGTTTAATGTATGCCATGAGTTGCACAAGACCACATATTTCTTTTGCCGTGTGTAGATATATTATCTAGATATACTAAAAATCCTGAAAATGATTATTGGAAAGCAATTGGGAGAGTCCTTGGTTATCTTAAAAGAACTAAAGATTTAGGACTTTTCTACGATAGTTTTTCAGTTGTGCTTGAAGGATATTCTGATGCTAGTTGGTTTACTAGTATTAGTGATAAAACCTCTACAAGCGGGTGGGTTTTTATGTTAGGTGGAGGAGCAATTTCATGGGGTTCAAAAAAATAAACTGTAATTGCTCATTCCACAATCTATTGTCTGAATTCATAGCCTTGGCCTCAGTTTGTAAAGAAACAGAATGGTTGAGAAACTTGTTATTAGACATCAAGTTGTGGCCTCAACCAATGCCAGCCATTGCTTTGAATTGTGATAGTGAATCCACAATGTCTAGAGCATTGAATAAAATATATAATGGTAAATCTAGACATATAAGTTTAAGGCATACTTGTATTAGATAGTTGTTAAATGATGGCGTCGTAATTGTTGTATATGTAAGAACATATTGGGTACAATAATTTAGCGGATCCGTTGACTAAACCTCTTGCACAAGATTTGGTGAAATTGACGTCATTGGGAATGAGATTGAAACCCTTTATCTAAAACTACTAGCAATGGTAACCCAACCTTTATTCTAGTACTACCACTAGATTAAATGGTTTAAAGGGTAAAAATAAGTTGCTAATAAGTAGTTGTGAGCACTAAAATTATGTGTATACCATTCCATGTTGTTAGTGTAAATGGTAACCCTTAAGTGGGAAGGCTGAGTATACAAATATTTATATTCTTAATGAAATCATTTTATTGTGCTTTTAAGTTTAAAAGTTTGAGAAGATTTTACCTATATGATCATAAGAAGTGGTGCCGCTTCTAAACAAAAGTTTAGGGTTCTCTTTTGTACATGATCATGAATTAGGATATAGCACATGGCCAGTAACAATGCTAAAACTATTTTGTGAACATATGTATAAGATTAACAAGTTCATGTGTGTGATAATTCTAGTCTAATTTATAACAATAATGGTTTAAGCAACCATGCCACCTTGATTTGATTAGGTCTAGTGAGTTATTTACACTATTGAAAAGTTTAAGACATTATTAATTTTACTTTATGCATGATGTTAAAAGAAATAGTGAGTTGTATTTATATTACAAACTAAGTGGGGGAATGCAAATTTGTAGTTTGTAATATAAATAAAATTGGTGGGTATATGTTGCAATTTATAAAAAAAAAAATTAGCACACATGCGCTGCACTGTAGCAGAGCATGTGCACTGAAGGGAGTGGCCAAAAATGGTCAGCGCACATGCACTGCTACTGTTTGTGCATGTGCGCGCGCCACTACAGTTTTGACAGTTTGAAATTAAAAAACGGGTAAAATGGAGAGAGTTGCAATATTTGGTTCAAGAAGGGTGTTCCATGGATTGAAAATGTGTATTTCAATGGATTCCTCAGATCTTCCAACTCTATAAAAGAAAGTTATACCCACTAATTCAACATATAAATTCATCATAAAAAATCTGTCTCTTCTTGAGTATACATTGTTCTTGGGAAGATTTCTAATTTTTGCTATTAAAAATCTTTAAAAATTTGTTGTATCCTAGAGGTAGGTTGCTACTCACCAAAAGCAAACTATTGAGTATACTAGGGGCAATCAAAACCTTAAGGAAAGTGGTATACACGCATCAAATTCTACAGGTTTTGATATTCTCAAATTTTATAAAAAACACTTGTTTCCTACTCCATACTTACCATTTCATTTCATTTCATTTATTTAACACCAATGATGACATCCACCTTGATGAACTCAATGAGTCGTTTGTTGGGCTCCCACTTGGTCGACGAGATTATGGCTTCACTATGTCAGTTGCAGTTGATCCTAGACACCTAGGATGGACATGACCTAACTCAGTTTCTGCAGTTTACCTTTTACCCGACCTATACAGTAACCTTGCAAAGGATGCGGTATTTCTACAATTAGGACTAGAAAGGATGTAGGAGGACCAGTGATGGAGAGGATAGAGTCTGGGAGGAATTTTCATATATTGTGAGACCCAAGATATTTCAGAAACTAAGCAAGGAGATGAGAAGGGGTAGGAAGAAAGGAGGAGGGGGCAAAGAAGGCAAGGGAAGTTGGAGGGTGGAGAAAGGGAGAAGAAGGTGGGCAGAGGAGGGGGCAAAGAAGGCAAGGGAAGTTGGAGGGTGGAGAAAGGGAGAAGAAGGTGGGCAGAGGAGGAAGGTGATGGGGGAAGTACTAGGGGCGGAGAAGAGGGAAGCAAGGGAAGGAATGACAAGAGTAGGGTATTCGAAGGGTTGTCTGGAAAAAAAAAAAAAAGTATAGGAATGGTTGGGAAATTTTTTTTAATCAAATGCCAAATTTTGGATAAGGGCATTTTGGGAATTTAAATAATTATTTAGCAACGATGTCATCAAGTTTCTCAACGGAAACTAACAGAAAGGGATAATTGTTAGACGTTTAGACATTTAAGGGGTATATTGTAATTTTGCCAAACTATAAGATTTGTTTAGTAGTTTGGTTAAATCGCAGGGGTGGTAATATGATGTAATTAATCCCATAAAAATTCGTAAGATAAGGTTATTGACTATAATTAAAATAGTCCTACACTTTTTTCAACATATATTTTACCCCTCAAACTTTCATTAGGGTTTAGGGTTATATATATATGTATATATATAAGAAATTACTTATTAAAAAGAGGTTATGTTTATATCCAAAAGCTCACTTTGCTGCTGCCAATCAAAATACATATGGACTAAAAGCCCAAGCAACAAAAGATTCAAACTGTGATTTCTTGGTTATTAAAAGTGTACGTGCCACTGAAAATATTAAAATATCAATATGTTGCTTGAGCTAAATCAATAATTTTTAAACGTAAATAATAATTTTAAATAATAAAAGTAATTTTTAAGTGTACACAACAGTCTCAAAACAATTAATGCAAATTGTTGATAAATCACAATTTTGTTTCTTTTCTACTCTTGACGTGAGATGGTATGTTACACTGCCCGTCACTAAAAAAAAAAAAAAACAAGGTTATTTTAGGCCACATCACTTCCCTTTGGAAAAAAAAGAACTCAAGGGCCAAAGGGAAGTGATGTGGCGAAATGGTAGTTTATAGGTTTCCTTACATAAAGGCGGATACTGAATGGCAATAATAATTCCATTACCCACAGCTCCGAGACGATCATGCACATCCTCATCATTCCTTAAATTTTTCCCCTTATTTTTATACTACTACTTAAATTACTCACTCATATCTTTTCCATTTGAAAATAGAATAATACAATATAATTTGTTGTTGAAGCTCCACAGATTTTACAAATAAATTTCCAGCTACCTTTAGCTCGTGTGACAAAATAAATAAATACAAACAAAATTTGAAAAAAAAAAAATATGTCGTGGCAAACTTATGTGGACGACCATTTGATGTGTGACATTGAGGGCACTGGCCATCACCTCACAGCTGCTGCAATCCTCGGCCTCGACGGCGCCGTTTGGGCTCAGAGCTCCAACTTCCCTCAGGTTCATTTCTTTCGATCCCTTACTAGTATCATTGTGATTTTAATCCAACTTATTACTACTGAGTATTTCAAAGGAATTTGTTCATTATGTTAATGTTAATTATTTGTAGTACTCGAAGGATCATACGCATTGAGTGCCTTTGAAAATTTGATTTTATCAATTTTGATGTTGTCATTTATTTTTGGAGATTTCATACGTTCTTTTGATTTTTTGTACCTTATTTCTCGTGTATGTAAAATTGCTCATGTAAAAAGTTACAGTTGTAAACTTTTTGAGTGAAAGAACTAGTACTTTGTTAATGCTGTACATTTCGTACAATGTTAGCTGAAATTCTACCTTACTTTGGAAATCATTAATATAACATTTCATTTTATTGTACTATAAAATTTTATACAATATAGTATTATATAATTTAAAAATTTATATTGTATAATTTTTTTAGAGTGAAATAGAATTGTTCTCTCAAGTTTCAACGGGACTATTGTAATCTTGTAGAACTTCCCAATGTAGCATAACGCCAATGTGCGTTAGAAAGTTCTTAATTGAGGGAGCCGAAAAAAGGATTTTTGTGTAAATGGATTTCATTTCTTATGGTGGAATTTCTTTTATTGCAGTTTAAGGTCGAGGAGATCAAGGCAATCATGACTGATTTCGATGAGCCAGGGCATCTTGCCCCTACAGGGTTACACCTTGGAGGGGCAAAATACATGGTTATCCAAGGAGAGCCAGGTGCCGTCATCCGTGGAAAGAAGGTGCACTATCCATCTAACTTAATTGAATCAGGATCATTTCAATTAGTACTTTGTTTAGTCAATAATTAATGTTACCTGCCAAGAATCAAGATGAATAAAACAAAACTTTGTAGGAGTTTTCACCAAGGAACAAACAAATTGAACTTATTTGTCCTTTTTTTTTTTTACCATGTTTAGAATCCAAACTTGATGATTCATGATTGAATACCCTTTTGGAACTAGCACTATTAGTTTGTTCTCAACTACTTCTTGAAAACTGTATATAACTTTTTTTTTTGAAATTGAAAAATCAGTTTTTTTAAAATGGAATTTATAGAAAAAAATTGAAAAAATATTTTTACTTTTATGCTTAGATAAGGTAAAAATTATTTTCAAAAGTACATTTTTTCTTTTAGTTTCAAAAAAAAAAAAAATAATTTATAATTTTTTTAATAAGCAACTGAGTGTCTGAGAATACTAGTTATATATGATAAGTGATGTCGCATAAGGTGCAACGCAGAGAGAAAGATAGAGAGATTTGTGAATATAACCTGTAGATTTTGTATTATATATTTGATGTCACACGAAATACAACACAGAGAGAAAGATAGAAAGATGTGTGAATATGCCCATAGGCTTTGTATTGTATATTTGATGTCGCACAAGGTGCAACAGAGAGAGAAAGATGGAGAGACGTGTGAATATGATTCGTAAGCTTTATATTGTATATTTGTTTATTATTGATGTATGGTGATATCTTATTATTTACATGTTATATATACGTAAAAAATTTTGACCTTCATGATTAGAATCTCTGACCTTAATAAGGTCAGGTCGAGTAGATTCACCGACCGGGTATATCTGGTCATAAGTATATATATATATATATATATATATATATATATATATATATATATATAACAACATTTATATTACATTACAAAATTACCCTTTCAGTGTACGTACATATATAGTTATTCTATTATAATGAACATTTCATGTATCATCGGCAACCAATACCAATAACATCCTAATCAATTCCATCCTTGTGTAGATATTGGTCGAGATGAATTAAATCTAAATGAAGTACTGAAATCTTCTAACAAATTGTTGTATTTCGTGGTTTGGCAGGGACCCGGAGGAGTTACTGTCAAGAAAACTGGCCAAGCTTTAGTGTTTGGCATCTACGAGGAGCCTGTGACTCCTGGACGGTGCAACATGGTTGTTGAGAGGCTGGGAGATTATCTCATTGATCAGGGCCTGTAGACAACTGGCACTCTCTCCCGATTTTCAATAATAGTACTTATTCTGGATGGATATAATCTTATTGTTACTTAATTTTTAAGTACAAACTGCTTATCTAAAGTTGATTCTTCGTATAAAGCATATATTGCGTGGAATTGGCGCAGATAATTAGTATGCAAAGACATTTAAAAGAGTCTTGCTGTAGGGTTTTCTAGTTGTTCATATTTTGTAATTGCTGTTTTCAACTTATGTTAATCGAGTGGCGATGTGCTGCACTTTGTGGGATTTATTTCAGTTTCAAATACGTGCAATAAGTTGAAATCCTGCATATCTCTATCAGTCATTACTGGTTACTGCTAGGAATATAAAGGAAATCAATTAGTTTCAGGCCATATATCGTTCTTCATTGCCTTGCCATAAACAGAGAAGTACTACTTCCCCACATATAAATCTGGGATCCTACAATCTTGAATCAATATAAGAGTCGGATGTAATTTATTTTATAATTTTTCTTCTCCCATATTTTTATTTGTGTTAAATAAAATACTCTTCTGTGTGTTTTTTTTTTTTTTTTCTGCCAAAAAAAATTACCAAGTTGTGTTGCAAGCTGTGTGATTATCTATGACATCAAAATTGTCAGCTTCATGGTGGTATTCACCAAGTTGTGTTGCATGCTGTCTTCTGCTATTTTGATATTCCATAGATATTTGTCACAATTTGATCGTTATTGGATTGTTGGATTACAAATCAAAACATTCTCCGACAGTCAGTCTGGCAATGATCCAAGAATAAGAACCCATAAATGATGTATGTCAAAGTCTTTAAAAAGTTATATAGTCTAGCAAATCCAATAATATCAAACATTACAGCTAATTACATAGATCAAGACCAGACGAGGGCCTTGGCCCTTGGCCTATGGAAAGGGTCGACCAGACTCGATCAATCCAGCGGGGAAGGCACGCCAGAATAAGCGATTCCAAAATAAATTTTAAAACATTAACAAGTCTAATTAGATTAGGCCTTAATCCTCAATCACACTATTCCTCCTCGATTAGAGAATAGGAAATTTTTTTATATAAATCGGATCCATAATAAAAAAAACACATTATTTAATTGGGGTGATATTAATTAATTGTGAGTGATGTGTTTATTTTTGGATAAAGAATTCATGATAGTATATTATAAACTTAATCTATATAAGAATTTTTCAGAAAATAGAGATAGATCATTCTTTCGTTTAGTTAGGGAAAGGTTCTAGCTTGTTAAACTTTGATGATTGCTTTCTTGTTCGGTTAGTTAATATTAATTAACTGTAACCAAATCATATGTTTCACCTAATTAATTATCATTCCATAGCGTGATCCCGTTCCCATGACACAGTTGACACTACTATTTAACAACAATCATAAACCTCTCTTAACTGTTATAACAACAACCACGAGAATTTGCTAGCTTTACTATTTGGCATTAAATTCAGTGCAAATGAATGGTTATAATTAGTGTTATAAATACTAGTTCAGTATATTTAAAAGAACGAAATATCCATTCAAAGGAGATGATGCAAGCTACATTGATGGTCATTTTAATTCATTAAGCTTTCGGAATTATTTTGTTGTGTTTTATCCAAAATTTCGTATAATAAAATATTTTATACTTCAAAAATTTAAATTAAACAAATTTGAAAATATAATGAAATAATTTTCTAACCTTACTTAAAACTTTATTCGATTTGTTTACCTAACTCAATATATATATGAAGCATGCCGTTGGTATTATTCTCTAGCATTGCCTCCCTGGATTCACGTAATTTAAAGAGAACATCTTTGGTGGAAAAGTGCATCAACATAACCAATTGTAGCCCCCAGAGACAACTAACAACCCCCCTTCTTACCTCACCCCGCTCTCAATTTCGGTCCCAATTACTATATCTTTTCAGACAAAAATGTTGAGAGAAAAAAGATTAATTAACATGCATAAAGACACTTTATTTTGTTTTTGGATTGTCAAAGCATACTTTGTCAGACTTGTAACAAACAAAGACAGCATTGCTGATGATATTTTGGCATGGTATTAACAAAGCCAGGAGTTCTACAATTTGATTTTTGGCAATGTACGTTGGAGTACAAAGTATACCAACATGTATTGTGGGTTTTATGCTGAAAAACATGCAACTCCAAGATGATGATAATGTTCCAACTAGTAATTAATATATATATCACCTTGAATTCTTGATACATATTCTTACGATAATCTTTGCAAATTGGATTTGTCTTAGCATGTCTGGAAGGATTTGTTTGAAGGACAAGCTGTATCGATCAAGTGCATAAATAAAGGAAATTTATTAAGGTTATTAACTTATTATTTATGGTACATGATGATCATTGGATGTCATAGTTGTTGATTACTTCTGCCAAGGTGTCCTAGTTGATTCGTTTACCAACACTGGAAATTTTAATCGAAGACTTTCACATAATGAAATTACGTCCTCTTCACAACTTTTCTCTTGCTTCTTAATTCTCGAGCAAAAAGATACGAGAGTTGTCGTCAAAAACTTTTAGGTCAATGTTAGGATTCTTAGTTGTATATTGCATTTTTGGTGATGGACCATCTCGTATTTTTTTTTATTAATTTTTAGTTATTATTTATGGTACAGATCATTGGATGTCAGAGTTGTTGATTACTTCTGCCAAAGTGTCATAGTTGATTGTTTGATTACATGGAACGCTGGAAATTATAATTAATGACTTTCACATAATGAAATTACTTCCTCTTGACAACTTTTCTCTTGCTTCCTAATTGTAAGGTAGAAAAAAAAGGAGAGAGCTTTAAAAAAAAAAATATTAGGTCAAAATTGAGTCATATTTCATTTCTCTTCGTAAAATTTCTCGTGTTTTTCTTCCCAAAAACTAATTTCAAAGAGGCACTAGTATTGAGAAATGATCCTGGACCATGGACGAGATTCTTGTTTTAAATTAATTATTGTGCAAATATTTTTCAGGTTTTTTCAAGGAAACATTGTACATATATGTGTGCCTTATTGTATTATATGACATTTTAGATTTCAATAAATTTCAAGTAATGATACCTGAATTCTACATGTTACTACCTTTGAAATGAATAATATGACGAGGAGTAAATCATAAAAGAGTTATCAGTATAAAGTCAAATACTAAATTTCCCCTTGTATTTTAGTTAAATTCCCATGTAGGTAAGGGGAATTCATCTGTACTTTGTAGGAACGATTCTTTTGATTTTAAAAGTTTGTACAGTACAAGGTTTTAAAACACATAGTATTTTATTATATAAGTATTTAAAGTATAAGGAAATAATTTTCTAAAAAAAACCGTAGAATTTTCCAATAAGTTATGTATTCAAATTATACAAAGTTAAAAAAGTTTATTCAGTTGTGTATATATCTCTGCGTCACTATTTGATCAAACATTAATGCAAGCCAACTACAAGTAACAACATTCTTTTCATATTTTGTTATTACCAACTCATTTATATGTTTTTTTCATGCTTTCCTTTTCTTTTTCTTTGTCGGAGCTATCATCCTATCATTAATGGTAATGGCATCAAACTGAGGGACCATAGAAATTAAAGTTAGAAACTTGCCAAATACAATGCACGCCAGATACTTTTATATGCCAGGTGTCGACTTGCACCCACTCATTCTATATTTTAGTAGTACGAAATAGAAATATAAGGATTTGAAATTAAGAATAAAAAAAATACAGAGGCAGAATAATGAAACATACCCAATTCTTAACAATATTTGGCAAAGGAAAATACTTAGGGTAGACCATGTGTTTACGATTAAATATTAAAGAATCTTACTTACATTAATTGATGTTATAGATTTTCTAAAATTTAATTCATATCACAGAATTTATAAGTAAAACTAAAGATCGAATCTATCTACGCATTTGCCTTTGGTAAAACTGTGTAGTATGTTGGGTAACGTATCAACACAACAACCATAATGTCGCGATTGTGATAGCAAAACGAAGTGGTCTGCTACATGCTGTGCGGGGCACCACAGTCCCACAAAGCTAATCTTATCTCTATACAGTAATTTTCTTACCATAAATCTTACCAGGGAAAATGATAAATACATCCCTCATATTTCTTAAAAAAAATCTTTTTTTTTAAATATTTTTCACATTTGCTGATAAATTATACAAGTTGTCTCTCGTATATTAAAAATGTACTAATTTCGTTCCTTATATTTGAGGAACATCTTTTTTCGTCATTCACATATAAATAGATGCAAATTCGTTGCCTACAATCTGGAAACGTACCAATTTTACCTAACACCATATTATGATCAAAAGGGTTTCAATTATTTTTTCAAGAGATTTCAGATGATTTGATACTTTTTTTTTTTTTTGTGGGTGACAATAACTTTAAATTGAAAAAAGCATCGAATTTTAGTTTCACATCATGATAAAATTGGTATATTTTGAAATATGAAAGAAATTGGTATATTTTAGAAATGTTATAGACAAAATTAATATGTTTTAAAAATATGATGGAATAATTTGCATCGTTTTAAATGCGAATAATGAAAAAAGATTTTATGTGAGGGATGCTTTTGATATTTTTCGCATTTTACTATTTCAAACATAGTTATTAAACCCGATTTGGGAAGTGTATTAGCTAGAGAGAGAAGTGGATAATTTATCATGTATAAGTATGTTATTGGTTTAACTAGTAGATTACTGTTTCAATTGGTAGAACACTCAAATATATTTTTTATTAATATATAAAACTTGAAAATTATTAAATACAAGATATATGGTAAAAATATTGTTAAAAACAAAAAGTTTTGAGTATAAATGAATTTGAAATAAATCATTTCTCTAAAAAAATTTAATAAAATAGAATAAAAATAGTTAACTTTAAATTATTGTATATACATAATTGAAAAATATTGACTATAAGATATATAATAATATGTTCAAATGAATAAGAAATCAACTTTTTAAATATTTCTTAGACGGTCAATTACTTAGTGGTACAATAGTACTTTATTATACTTTAGATAGATACGTAAATTTGTACAACAAATGTATAATATCTTATTTTTATTAATTTAAGTTATACGGTTGTTTATTATATCAATATATTTAATATTTATTTTAATTTTTTTGTCACTTTTGAGATCTAAAATAATATCGAAAACGAGGTTACTTTTGTGAAAACAATATGATAATTTGTTAGTGATTAATATCCAATAAAAGTTTTTCGAAAAAGAAACTTAATTTCTTTCTTATAATTTTTAACTTTATTTGTAAAGATATTTTACATGAAGAGGTAAAAAGGAGTTAATGCATAAAGTAGAGTTTGGATAGTAGATAAATAAAAAATATACATATAATAAACAAAAACTTACATAATAAGGTGCTAAGGTTTTTTTCTTTCTATTTAGGTCACTGGTTCAATATTTGACAATTCTAATTTGATTTTTCTTCAAAAAATATCATTGAGTTTCTCTAAATTCGATCGGATTTCAGAGTTTTCCTATTGAACCGATGTGTTACACGATACGCAACGAATTTCTCCTTTATTTGGTCACTAAAACAACATAACTTGATTTCAAATTTATTTTATCGAATTTATCGATTGAACCAACTGAATTTAATAACGATGGTTTCAAATCCTCAAATAAAGGAGAAGGTGCCACGTAAGCAGATACCCTAAGGGGAAAAGAAAAAAAAACATAATGGTCCCACCGTCCTCGACATTTAGCTATTCGCTGAAGTCAGCTACGAAAGAAATTTAATCAGTATCGAAAAGGACAAGGATTGGAAAAAAATGGAAACATTGATGCTGCAATAAATTCGTGCATTTTCTTGGGATGGAATCACCAAAATACTTTACGAGTATGGTAGATTATTCGGTACAATTAAGGGCCTCAAAGTATTATACCGGTTCATTCTTAGCGAAAAATTCATTATAATTCGTATATAGTGTTCTGCAAAGCGAGACTGTTGATAATAATTTTTGAATAAATACTTCTTTCAAATACTATCAAAGATATTTACTGATTGAGTCAAACTTCGGACACTTATGCTTTGTGGGGTAATAGTTCAACTTTAATTTAATGTCAATGTTTCTACTTTATTCGATGCATTTATTATATAATCGTAATTAATTAAGCGCATTTTCATCAATGAAATGGTCATTTGTCTATTTAATTTACTTACTAGTTAAGTATGTAATAGTTGATTCTCCAAATTTGAGAGGTACAATTTAGAAAATCTAGAAAAAGCAATTAATATAACTAAAAGTTCAAGAAAGTGAAGCATATATGACTCTAAAGTTATTTTTGAAGTGTAATTTGTACCTGAATGATCTTAACAAATTGCTTACGAGGCAAACAAGCGGACAATCATGTTAAAAGACCCTGTTTTCATCAAAAAGATCAAAAAGTTCCAAAGTGAGAGGGTTGGAGGGGTAGATACATAACAAATTAGCAGGTAGCCGATCCCACAATTTGTTTGACAAAAAGTAGAAAAAAGTAAGGAAAAGGAATCTCTTTGAATCTTGTTGGCAAGACTTAAGCCAAAAATCACTCCCTTCGAAATTTAATTTATCCATATATACATGGAGAATATTTCACCATCAATACCAACAATGTTACTGAGTCATGCAAGCATAGATTTTGACGACAATATATTTGTTTCTTAGCGTAGGATTTTAATTTACTTAAACATTGTCCTACGACAAAGCGTAATGGCGTAAGGAAATTCATGCAACCGATTTTACTCAGTAGGAATAAGATTTAATTTGTTTGTTTGTTTATTGTTGACATGATTATTAAGAAAATTTTTACAAATAGTCTCTTGATATTTAAAAAAATATTTTTTTAGTCATTCGAATATAAATTAATGAATTTTGATCCCTCGAAAAATTAATACGCATATTTTTAGGTCTCTTAGCACAAAATCGTTGGTCTTGTCTTACCAAAATACTATCAGAATTGTAATAAGAGACTAAAAACATATGTTTAGATTTTTTAAGACACTAAAACTCATCATTTTTATATTCGAGTGACTAAAAAAATATTTTCTAAATATTTAAAAGACTATTTGTACGATTTTTCTTGATTATTTATGACTTTTGTACACACTTTACATGCCAAATAACTGACTTTAATATAGTCATGGATGCAAATTAATCCGAAATTCTACTAAAACTAGAAAAAAAAAAAAAAAGAAGAAGAAGAAGTTAAACATTGAAACATACTAATATTATGTGATGGAGTAGTCGTAAGATGTGTCAATGAGTTACCGTCCTTCTTATATGTGATGAGCTATTACCCTGTAAAAATTCTCAAAAATACATTGAGGTACTCAAATATAGGAAAATAATTAAGTAGATTCGATCTTGAATTTTTTTTGTAAATTTTGTAATCAGAATTAAATTTAATATAATTTCACTTATATTAGTTGAACTCATCTATTCTATTTTGTTTAACCTACATCATAAAATTTACAAATAAAATTAAAAATCAGATCTATTTAAATATTTTTCAACAAGGATAATATATTTTGCTTTCAGCTGTCTTACTAATTATTCATTTTTTTTTATAATTGACAACAATACAATTTTGTCGCAATCACTCACTCCATGCAGGCTCGAGGGGAACGTATGTATATCCATCATCGTAACGGGGTCCGGGAAACCATTATGCCACCACATTATTACATACCATTTCCAAATTTTAAGGAATTTATTTACAGCCGGTTTGGATAGGTGAATTTGTATTGTAAAAATAATTTTAAATGAATGTATTTGACTATTTGATATGGGGTGGATATAAAATTACATGTGAATTAAATAAATTTAAAATTCATTCATTTCAAATATCTCTTATCTATTGATGGATTTAAAATTTTTAATTAAATTCTTTAATTTATTTAAATAAAATTAAAAAAAAAATCTTAATTTAAAATCCAAATCCACCTAAATTTCGTTATCGAAGGTAGCCTTTACTTTTACATCATTTGACAGATCTTTTTAGTACGGGTAGCAGAAAGTAGGACAAATGAAGGTAGGTATAAGAAATGGAAAACCTTGAATTTCGGTTATCTTAGTACGTGACTTGTGCTAACTAAAATGCTATCTACACGTTGGCAGATTCATGTATATTTGATACTCTAAACAGCTATAGAAATTAAGTTGTAATAAACATTATTCATTATTTTTTAGTATATTTTGAAAAGGATAGTGAAGTATTAATGTAGTAACAAATAATCTAAAATTTAGTAGATAGTTCTAAAATTTTGCCGAGACTCAAACAAATTTTTTCCATCAGAGAAAGATATATGAAATGCTGGTTGAAAGTTTTGAGAGAACAAAATTAGTAAATTACAATAAAAGAACTATAATAATAACTACTGCTATAATTAACCAAACATTTATATTAAGTGACAAACTCACTAGTGTAAAAACAGGATTAGTAATTCAATATGATTTTATTATGTAAATTAATTCTAAAAAATAATTTTTAATCCTATAAATAATTTTCCATAACTCGATCACAAATGTATCATCATAATATCTTAAAAAAATAGAAAAAACGAACAAACTTTTAACTAAATATATAAAAATAAAAATTGATAATTTAATATAATTTTTGTTACATAAAAAAATAATTTTAAATTTGTAATATTATAAATAATTTTCCGTATAATCATACATCTGTTTTGACGGCATAAGCGAAAATGGACTATAAATGGATATTCTACATTGTAAAATTATAATGCTGGCATTCCGCATGTGGTGACAATAATGTTGCTGTTCTGGAGCCTTATGGAGCCAGGTGGGCTAAAAATAAAAATAATCCCAGCTCTCTATATCTTTTTTGGCTATTTATCACAAATTATTTTCTTAGTTATCCTTGGTATTGTATAATATTTTTAGTTTGTACCTAACTATTCTGAATGATATGATGGTTGGATATAAAATATTTTACTTCAAAAAATACATACAAAACTACTATCCAACAAGAGGCCAAATTTGGTCTCACATTCTTTTGGTTCCTTAGGGATGCTATTCAATTATAGAAAATTTCATGAACATGTTGTATATCTTGCATAGGATTTTACTAGAAGTAGGATTGGTGTAAAGTTTTGATTAAAAACATGAGTAATCAAATTATAATTTCACATTTATTCACAGTAATAAAAGTGAAAAAATTTGAAAATTATTTCTAATATCAATATTAAATTACATTTAAAGATTTGGCGTATTAAAACTTCAAATATATATATCCCAATTTTTAAATACTTATATGAGAAGTGTGCCGGATAATTATTCATGCCACGTTAACTATTACTTTACCTATTTAAGCAGAGTCCAAACTCAAAAAAAAAAAAAAAAAAGATCAGAATTTTTCGTATTTAACTAACTCAAACTTGAGAGAAAAGGGTCAACTCAAGTTATACATGCAATTTTTTTTTTTATTTTTTTTTTAACGAAACATATACGTGGAAAATTCTATAAAAGATTTGTATAAGAGAGTATCATGTTCTTTAAAAATTGGGATAATATTAGAAACCTCCTTTAAAATTTATATTAATATCACCTACCACTTTTAAACTTTAAAAAATTTCACATGTCTTCCTTAATTTTTTATTTCTTGTAACATATCAGTCAAATTTAAAAAGAAATTATTAAACAGTTTATTTTAGAATAAAAAAACTAGTCTATTCCAATTTTACTCTTTTGCTGATCACTAGCTAATTTAGTATTAAAACTTGAATTAATTAGAATGGTTGGAAGAAAAAAGGTATGCTATGCTAATTTAATTGATTAAAAGATAGTAATTGATTAATTTTTTATATCAATATTTTTTATATTAACAATACTTTTGCGGATCCAAATTTGAAAAGAATTGACCACAGATTTAGCATTTCAATTATTTATACAATTATGTACTTTTTTAATTGTAAACTAAATTAATGGACTAAAACCATTTAATTAATTAAAAATACAACGAATATGAGAGGATTTTAATTTCAACCTGTTGTAATTGAGTTAATATATAAATTTGAATCTGCAAGGGCATTGTAAACATAGCAACACAAAGAATTGCAAATTGATACAAAAATAATTATTTTTTATTTTTTATGAATTTAATTACGACAGTATTTTTTTTTTCCAACCATTTTGGTTAATTTTTGGTACTAAATTAACTAGTGGGTCAATAATGGGTAAAATATGAATAAAATTAGCTTCTCTATTCTAAAATGAACTATTTAATAATTATTTTACACTTCTTTTTGAAATGGTCTTACATGTTGTAAGAAATATACAATTAGGAAAGGTTTGTGAGATTTTTAAAAATTTAAGAATATTAAATGATATTGACATAAATCTCAAGAGAAATTTATAAAATTATCCTTTAAAAGTTCCATAGTAATGATAATGAGACATTTGAATTCCTCCGCATTATATACTTAAAATTTGATTATTATTTATTAGGCAAGCTTTTCGTACCCTCGCTGTAAATTACAAAATAAAATGAATACATATATACTATTACAGACTGATTTTTTTTAAAAATTTTATTTATAATTAAATTTTATAATATAAATTAAATTTTATAAAATAAATAACCATCGATGTAATCATAATAAATTCTATCCAAGAGCGAGTCTACTTTTTACAGTTTTTTCCAATAAAAAACACTTGGTAACCAAAAAGGATGTAAAAGAAATGGAAA
This sequence comes from Cinchona pubescens, assembly GCA_025175665.1. Lineage (NCBI taxonomy): Eukaryota > Viridiplantae > Streptophyta > Magnoliopsida > Gentianales > Rubiaceae > Cinchona > Cinchona pubescens. The sequence continues at coordinate 2,772,948 of JANKKI010000031.1, read as the reverse complement.
AAAACATGAACATTGAACACAATGCCATTTACCAGTACAGCTCATAAGAGGATAAGCAAAACAACAGAGTACAGAACAGAAAGCAACAGAGCATTGTGCCGACATTTATTCATCTCTATAGATCTCTCCGAAGCTCTTAACTCATAATCTTTCTCTCTCTACCATCCACTGATTTTCATTCTTCATTTCCTCTCTCGAAAACGACTACAAAAATACCACAAAAAAAATACTACACTTTCTTCAGCATTGCATGAGAAATGGATCCATGTCCATTTGTTCGTCTAATTATCGAATCCTTAGCACTCAAACTCCCTTCTTCCCCGACTAAATCCGCCGGCGCCGGCGTACACCCTTCCACTACTCCATGCTACGCTAAGCTCAAACTCAGTAACTTCCCTTCTCAAACTGCCCTCATCCCTCTCTCCACTGCCGACTCATCCTCCTCCCCTGAATCCTCCACCTCCTCCGCCGGATTTCACCTCGATCCCTCCACCCTCCGCCGTCTCTCCTCCAAGCCCATTATCACTCTCAAGGTATACGTCTTCACCGGCCGCATGTCATGACGGCCGTTCGTGCGGCGTCTCCTGCGGAAAATTATTGGGCTCCGTTCGGATGTCCATTAATGTTGGCGGGGCCCAGTCCAAGTCGTCGGTGTACCAGAATGGGTGGATGAAGCTTGGTGGGACTGGGACTGGGACTGGACCGGACAAGCCCGTGGCGAAATTGCATGTGGTTGTCCGATCCGAAACGGATCCCCGGTTTGTTTTCCAATTCGGAGGTGAACCGGAGTGTAGCCCGGTGGTTTTTCAGATCCAAAAAAATATACGTCAGCCGGTTTTTAGCTGCAAATTTAGCGCGGATAGGAACAACAGGTCCCGGTGAGTTTCACTACTGTAATCTTTCTGTCAGCCGGCGCTTTTTTGCACTGGATATACTATCTTGTGTTAAAGTGCGCCTTCGTGGTGGCCCACGCCAGTTGTTCTTATATCTGTTACTAAATTGCTGCCTCATGATTGGTTATCTCTTTAGTATTTCACTTTTTCCAGATTTTTCTATAATATTTTTCGTGTTTTTTTTGGGCTGGCTGAGGCTAAAATTTTCGGTTATAGTCTATGCATGTAATGGTGAAAAAAAATTTTGCTACTTACTCTATAAATGTGAAATAAGTAGTTTAAATTATTAGATGATTGAAAAGTGGTGAAATTTTTTTACTTTTCAGTTATCTCTATTATACTTACCCCACAATGCAGGTGAGTAACTAAAACTTATTCGTTGTACCATTTGGATCCTTTTATATAATTTTTGTGACACTTGTTTTTCGTTTAATATTTTTTATGTTAAAAGGATACGTGTCATTTCGTCATATAGTCTAATATAAATGTAACACTAAAAATTATAACAAATGATCCAAAACCACTTATCGTGGTCCTTTTCATTTTCCCCTAATTGCAAAACAGCTCATTATTCATTATTTTTCAAGTAGTATTTGCAATTATTACCAAGAATATTTTTTAGTTAATTTTTTATGTTACATATATCACATCTCATATACTACATCTCAAAAAATAGTGTTGAGTGATATATAGTATTATTTCAAATAATATTTTAAATAATAATCGTCCAAAATGGAGTCAGTCACCACTCTTTAATTTCCTATCTATTTGTCTTCATTTCGATAATTAAGATGTGAATTGATGAAAAAAAAAAAAAAAGATACGGTGTGACAGATGAAATAAATGGAATTAAGATGCTGGTTTTACTCAAATTGCAATTTTACTGTAAACCGATTAACTAATTTTGGTTAGGCTCATCATTTTTCCTTCTCCTCAAAAAGAGAAGCATTATTCTGTGTGTCTAGATTAGTTTACCTTTTGTTGCAAATCTGAAAAACTAGATCTCTTTCTGTTATTACATGTCAACTGTTGCAACTTGCAGCCAACCATATTAACAAGAAACTAATCAAGTTGTACTGACAAAATAACTTAATTCTTAATGAAAGGTGATTAATTATAATCTTTGCCTTTGGTCTACTAAGTCTTGTAGTTAACTGTTAAGGACAACTAAATCAATTGATTCCCCTCTCATGGACCATGTGCAAAGGTATAGCTGCATCATTATGTTTTCTGTTAGGTACAATAATTGTATTTGACCTTTTGTGCTTCATTTCTTTAATCATTTTGTTGAATTAACTTACTTGGATGTTATTGTGTACAAAAACAGATCTTTACCTTCAGATTTTACCATGGGTAATAACAACAAAGGATGGATGAGAACCTTTTCCAGTGATAGAGAAAAGCCAGGAAGGGAGAGGAAAGGATGGATGATAATAATATATGATCTCTCAGGCTCAGCTGTTGCAGCTGCCTCAATGATCACTCCATTTGTTCCATCACCGGGGTCCGATCGAGTTTCTCGATCGAATCCCGGAGCATGGCTCATCCTGCGGCCTAACGGACCCTCCGTTAGTAGCTGGAAGCCTTGGGGTCGTCTTGAGGCGTGGCGTGAGAGAGGACCGGTTGATGGATTAGGTTACAAGTTCGCCCTTGTAACCGACTCTGGCATAACAAGCGGAGTACCTATTGCGGAAGAGAGATAACGTACAATGAGCGTAAAAAAAGGCGGTCAGTTTCGCATCGACAATGCTAGGAAAGATTCGGCTCTGAGTTTATTGCTGCCTGTTCGAGGATTTGTTATGGGATCAAGTGTGGAAGCTGAAGGGAAAGCGAGTAAACCTACAGTTCAAGTAGGGGTGAGACATGTAACTTGCATGGCCGATGCAGCCTTATTCGTTGCACTTTCAGCTGCCATTGATCTCAGTATGGATGCCTGTCGCCTTTTTTCGCATAAACTCAGGAAAGAGTTTTGCCCTGATGAACAAGACTCCTTCTCATAAAACTTCAAATTTCCTAACACCTCTTTGCTTCCAATATTTTTTTGTCCTTCTTATGCATTGATAACCTTTGGTTTTGGCAGACCTTGGTTTGAGCGTAGAAGATAAGAGACAGTTTCTTTCTTCAATTCTCCAATAAAAATGAAAAACTTCTACTTTCCTCCTCATCACATTTCTTGCTCTTTTCCTATACGAGGCTCTGATGACTGTGGTTATCTGGCTGCTTCAAAGCAATCTTTGCTCACTTTTTAGCAATACTTAAATTAACCCCTTTTCAACAACATCGACTACATCTTTGTTTGCTTTGATGGTTTTGGTCCATTTGGATTTTGTACATTTATGATAGTTAAGGAATGTGTCTGATTACAAGAATTCAGTTTTGCGTGCCTTACAAATTGACAATGTAAAAAGAACAGTGTAATTTGTTTGAGTAGTAATTATATTTATTTTCATTTTTTTCATGGCAACATGTTTATTCAGTTTTAGTTCTATCTGCATGTTGCTTCAATTCTTCTATTTGTTTTGCTGGGTTGGCCATGTTACACTTATTTTGTCACATCCAAGGTTTGCCTTTCATCATGGGTTTTCTACTTGATTTAACTTTGAAGTATTCTTGTGGCTTTTTTGTCCCGTAAAGTGGGCGACTCTTGCCACATTCTCTCACCCATCTGTTTAAGCAAAATTATTCATATAAATATTAGTCATTTCTTGGAAATTTCGAAGGTTCATAGGGATCTCATCTCACATGGCAAAATTGATCAACTTGGATTATCCCATAATTGCTGTTTGTGTTTTCGATTGAGGTTCTCTATTTATATGAATTTTTCAAATTCTTTTCGTGGCATTGCTTTCATACAAGGATATTATTAAATGGAATCGATCTATGACATTACAATTTAAATTTGATCACACATAATTAGATTTAGACCACGAGATTGATGGTAGAATTGATCGAATTTATTTTAAAATTTTCCTTTTAAATATTTATTTCATTTGTGAGCCATCTTCTAACTTATTTAGTGTGTCTTTCTCATGGGATTGCAATTGGTCCAATGATCCAATCAGCTGGCCTGGGAATTGGTTCGCAACTTTGTACAAATAATTCTATTAATCTATATTAGAGATTTAGAGTTCATATTTTCAACTCTTTATGCCAAAAAAAAAAGAAATTTCATTTACTCCTTAACTTATCATTGCTATTTTATTTTCTTATTTACTAAACATAGCTTAACATTTAGTTCATTAAATAAATTATAAGTGGTAACAACTAATATTTTGGTTGGCTTGATCCTTGAGGTCAATTAAGGTGATCGACTTCGTCAAATTGACTTGTATTTCAATGCACATATAGTTTAAGGGAAAAAAGGAGTTTTTCCTCGCAATCATCCATTTAACAATCAGTCAAACAGACAACAACATCAATCTAGAAAAATATTAACACTAATCTCGTTATTTTCTTACTATCTCTTTCTCGATTTTGATTTTCTGTTACACGTTTAAGTGTTACACTTGTATTATGTCATGTAATTAAGTGACATGTAGTTTTTTAATATAAAAAAATATTAAATGAGAGACAAGTGTCACTCATAAATGATAAGGATTTTTTTTCTAACATCCTGTCCTACTTACTATTACACTATCAAATGAATTGTTATGATTACTTTACTAAAATTATTCAATAGAATCTTGACAGTTCACTCTATAATGTGATAGACAGTATGTCAGAATGTGAGACAGAAATATATATTCTGTAACCCCACCACATTGTGAACACAAATATAATACTAAAAAGTATAACATAATGCCTCTTTTCTCTCCATTTTTTTTTTTGGCTTTTAAGTTTTTGGTTTATTTTTTTATGGTGACGAAATTATTCTTACCATCTCCATTTCCATAATTCCTCTCTCACCTCATAAGGAAATGTAAGAAAAAATAAAGTTAAAATAGGCTACTATATATATAAGATTTATTAAGATCTAAGGCTATAGGCACACTCTAAGAGTATATATTCTGATGAAATTAAATTGACTCAAAAAATAAAAATTTTAAAAATTATTTTTATTTAAACAATAAGTAATGAGTTGAAAGGAAAGAAAATGATAAAAGATAGATATTTAGTTTTATTAGGGAAAAAGAAATTACCCCAAAGTATTTATGATTTATAAAGAGAAGAATACAATGATGGAAGATAGTTAACCTTTGTTTTTTTTTTTTAAGAAAAGAAAAATTATACCAAAATTACAACAAACCTCTGCCATCACTTCAAACATGGACAAGCATTACAGTGAGATATCATAGGTAGGAAAGTAAACGAATGTAGCTGCTCGCAAGCAGTTCGCAAGTAACTCGTTTAAAAGTTTGACTCAAACTTGAATTGACTGAACTCGATCTCAAATTACTTGACGATCTGATTTCAAGCATACGTTTATTTTTCTCGAGTACTCATCTAACTTTTTGAACACATTTATAATTTTTTCATTTTTATACACATATAAAATTATTAAAATATCTATTTTCTTTAAAAAAATTATATATTTACCTCTGAAAAAGTCGAGTTATTTTCGAACGAGATCGAATCAAACTCAACTGCCATCAAATTTTCCGATCTCGAACTTAAATTCTAATTTTAAAACTCATTCGAACTTGAACTCAAATTCAAGTTTCATAAAAAATTTCGAGTTCAAACTCAAATCGAATACTATTCGCTGTAGATTTAAATAGTTTACACCCCCAATTCAAAGGTTCTTATACTTGAAAATATAGTAACTTTCCAATGTAAATTTCATCTTGGAGATGACATTTTTTTTTTTAATTTAAAATATAAATATTACAGAAATAGCATAAAAATGGTAAAATTATAAGATTATTGTATAATTTTCGAAAAAACAAGGATCTCAGCAGTTTATCACAAAATTATTTAGTCCTATTTGCTTAATTGGCCTCGCAGCCTTTCTGCCATCAAAGTTGTCGTGGCAGCCCAGCTACCGAAACCGGAAAGGACTTTTGCTTAGAAGGAGATTTTTCTGGTCGCCGTCCGGCAGGCAGGAGACTTACAACGATACCTTCTTCCTTTTATAAGAGAATTCAGTCTCCACATCTACGTATCCATCGCCTATCCCCACTCAATCCTCCAAATTCTACCGGAAAATCGGGAATCCTTCCATCACCGGAAGATTCCAAGGGACGATAATCAATACTGTGATAGCTGGAAATTCACAGTCGAGACAAATGACGCCGCTCCATGGACTCGTGTCCCGTCCAGATGCGCTGCATTCGTCAAGGACTACATCACCGGCGATCGATATCGGTCCGATTCCGAGGCCGTAGCCGACCAGTCTCTAGCGTTCGCAAAAACGGTCAAGATTTCCGGCAACGGGAAGGACGCTTGGGTTTTCGATATTGATGAGACCCTACTTTCCAATGTTCCCTACTATGCGGTCCATGGATTCGGGTAAGTCGAACGATTATCAACTATTGGTTTCTGCTCAATTCTTTTGGTTGCTTATCGTGGTTTCGACTGTATCTGATTATTACTAACCTTGTCACTTCTTATTATTCCACCCGTTTAGGCGTTTATGGTGAGTTAAGAATAATTTGCTGTAGTAATCAAAAGAATAATCAGGTGAAGCATAGGTGTTGCAGGAAAAATTCTTTTTGCAACTCAGTCCAGGGAATATTACAGATTATTGAATAATTGAATAATTGAATAATTGAAAAGTAATAAAAAAAGCAATAAGGAGCCGATTTTTTTAGTCATTTCAACCGATTGTCGTACTCGTACTAAAAATTGGGATTTAGTTGCTTTACTACGTACATTAATGCATCAATAGAAAAAGATTATATATCAATCATATTGCAATTAATCAGAAAAAAATACTACTATTAACTTAGACTAAATTCACACTAATTGTGAGAAAAAATTATTCTAGACTGTTTAAGGCCGAGATTCGAATCTTGCTGAGGTACTAATACTACTGCGAGATTTGCATATATGTGACCCCAGTTTCTAAAATTCCAAGGTGTTATTAGAAGGATTTGTGTGTTAGAATTACCCTCTAATAGTCACTAAGCTACTGAATAAAGCTTCTCTTCATTGATAATGGAGAATTATTCATATATTCATGTAATGTTATTTATGCATTCTAAAGTCTAAACATGTGAGGTTGTGAACCCTTAGAAATCACTTTAGGAATGGGCCAATTGTATCAATTGTTGCTGAGTTTTGTGGTTCTTAATGATCTGCTTAAGCTTATATGGGAAAATGATGTGAAAATCTCATGCTTGTTTTGTATCTGCATCTCTATTCATGAACAGTTTTTGTTTCAGCTTGTCCATGTTTGAAGTGATGCATGAACAAAGATATCAGTTTTGTTGCTTCGTTTAATCAAATACTAGCTAGCATAATTATAAGCGTGGATGGTTTCTGCCTAAGCAGAAATTTCTCAACATTAATTGATTATGCAATCCTTGTTTTAATTTTGGCTTTGAAATCCTCGGATAACCAAATCTTGCTTATTGGCTGGACAAAGTTTTGGTCACCTAGCTGTTGCTTTTCTTTCTTTACTATTGTCATCCACTTTTTTTTTTCCTCGATGGTTGGTTAAAGTCTGCTATTTTCAACACAGATCAGAGACTTTTGATGAGAACTCGTTTGATGAGTGGGTTGATTTAGCTGAGGCCCCTGCCTTGCCAGCAAGTTTGAGGTTGTACAGAGAACTTCCGCAGCTGGGCTTTAAGATAATTTTATTGACTGGTAGAACTGAGTTTCAAAGGAATGTTACGGAGAAGAATCTTGATTACTCTGCCTGATACAGCAACTGGGAAAGGCTTATTTTGAGGTACTTAATAGTTATGTTTCTGGTTGATGTGCTTGTTGATAGACTAAAACGCAAAAACTATTGTTTTTTGGATGCAACAGGGGACCTTCCGATAAAGGTAAAATGGCCACCATCTACAAATCTGAGAGGAGGAAGGAGTTAGTTGATGAAGGTTACAAGATTCATGGGAGCTCAGGTGATCAGTGGAGCGATTTGCTGGGATTCGCTGTTGCAAAACGGTCCTTCAAACTCCCAAATCCACTGTATTATATTCCCTAATGATAAAAGGTGAAAGTTGCTCACTTGTACAAGTTAAAACTGACATTCTTATTCATTTTTTAATTGATGCCAATGAACCATGGCTTGTAACGTAATATACCCTGTGCAATTTTTAACTTTACATAACATTTCACGAGTGGTTTACTTGTGTCTTCTTGATGCACCAAATGAATGGTGAATTCTGTTTATGTAGGTTCAAACATTAAAACTTGTTAAAAGAAATAAATATTCGATGTTGAACTTATAGAATAATTGGAAGGATATTTTTTTGTCCTAATTCGGAAAGGTTACTTTCTTTGGGCCATTATACGTACTTAAGGACCAAGAAGTCGTAATATGGCAGTAACAAAGAGCTTACAAGTTAACAATTATTGCATTGTCACATGAACTTTCTGAATCTTCATCCTCAATGAACATGAACAAGAATGCATGATTGGGTAAATTCTGGGGCTACGTCCATATACTTACAAGACAGAAAGTTTGTGACACTATTTGGGATTCATTGTGAAATGTATGTAAAAATTACAGACTTTATATCTTACTGAGTCTTATAAGTGTATAAACTTTGGCCTATGTTAAAATTTCCACGTGATAGTAGACAATTTTGCATCATCAAATCAAACTTTTAAGCTTCAATTGGTGGGGTAAATGTGTTTTGAACTATCGAATACGGCAAAAAATTGCCATAATAGAGAGTGATTGCAAATGATTATCCCCCACATGTAGCTTCGTAGTGAAGGTTTAAAAAAATAAAGCAAGGTTATCGTTAAAGAAATCCAACCATATAACCCCATAATCTAGTGAAAAATAAAATAAATCTATATTCTCCACATTTTATCCAAACAATAATTTATGACAGTGAGAAATTGTAGCAGTAACAGTAAGTAACTAAGAAGTACAGTTATTAAATTTCAATTTTCAGGAAAAATAAATTTGGAAGCTCAAGTCCTAACTTCTCCGAGTTAATGAGTGACAGCCCACACTAGCCTGTTCCACAAACAACATGGTTGAGACTTGATCGTGCGATCTTTCTTCTCTCATTGATGTGATGGGCTTGTTGGAGGACTAATACTTGCCTTTTGAGCTCCAAAAACAGTCCCACAGACAAAAGGCTTTGGAGAGGGAATTCTAAGACAGCTCAATCCACCTCCAGGAATGGCAGAGCACTCTGGTTGAGGCCTCTGCATATCAACTCCAGGAATACAATTCAATGAAAAATCACAAATCCCCCGCTCAATTTTGAGCAATCTTGGCTGAACCCAGAAAAGAAATTGTATGCAACAGTTAAATTCAGTAAGTTACTCAATGAACAAACCAAGTCTGGCAACACCCCTGAAAGCTGGTTGTGTGCAAAGTTGAGAACTTGAATCCCACTTATGCAAGAAATGGAATCCGGCAAATGTCCCATCAAAGAATTGAAACTCACATCAAGAACTTGCAAATCTGTCCAAGAACCGACCCCTTCTGGGATGCAACCAGTTATTTGATTGTTGAGGAAAAGAATCTCCTTTATTCCAGTGTAGCCAAAGCTGAATGGCATGTTGCCACTGAACTTGTTGTTAGCTAAGTTTACAACAGAAGCTGGAGAATTCCCTAAATTCTGAGGAAGATCACCATCAAAATGGTTGTTGTTGAGGAATATTGCATCAAGTTTCTTGTTAAAGAGATCCTCAGGAATGGGACCCGAGAAGCTGTTAAATCTGAGGTCTAGGTAAAGAAGGTTCGGGAATGTAGAGTGTTATAGTGGGAAATGGTCCAGACAGTTGGTTGTTACTGAGGTCTAATTCTGTTAAAGATGAGAGATCTTTGAAAGTTTCTGGGATGGAGCCTGTGAATTTGTTGCTATTGAGGTGAAGTAGAGATAAGTCTGTCAGCAAAGAAAGTTCTTTGACTAGAGTGCCTTGAAGATTTGCATGGTTAAGATCTATACCTGCTACAACTGGACCTGTTGGATTGCCCATATAATCTTGGGAATCTGAGCAAAAGACCCCTCTGTAAGCGCACACATTTGAGCCAACCCATGTTTTCAAAATCCCCAATGGATCATCTGTAATGGCTGATTTCCATGCTTGGAGAGCTGTGTATGCTCTATTTAGTTTTGAGGGTTGGGGACCTCCACCACCACCACCAATACTGCCTACACCAACACCAACACCAACACCAACACCAATGCCAACACCAACTCCGCCACCAACAGATACTGCGGCTTCTGTGGCAAGTATTTGGGTTAGGAGAAGAGCTAGGAGGAGCAAAGTTGTTTTCTCCATTTTGAAGTGAACAGTCAAAAGTCCTATATGACGGGCTTTCTTGTGAGATTGGGCAAATGTGGTTGCTACATCGACGATTGAGAGATGTTGGTGGGGTTTATTGGTCTTCCTTCACTGAAATTCATTTATTGCGCAACACTACTACAAGTTATTTATATATATATATATATATATATATATATATATATATTTTTTTTTTTTTGTTTTTTTGTTTTTTTGTTTTTTTGTTTTTTTTTGTTTTGGAAGAAAGAAAAAAGTTTGGAACAATGTAAGTTACTTTTCTTTCCATAAGATAGGGACAGGATATTAGTTCATATTTCAGCAACTAACATTATAATTTTTTTGTTTTAAAATAATTGTCACTTTTAGTAGAACATGCGAATTAAGAAAATTATTAAATTATATTAATTTTATAATAAGATAATTTAAAGTGACTAAATATCCTTTTGCATTTATTCTTTCCGTTTTACCTTTTAAGTGTCACTTTAACAAAAAAAATTTGTTTCATTTTAAAGGGTTACTTTAGAAATCCAATAAAGTATAAATTATTTTTTTTATCAATTTTTTCTTTATCTCTTTCTAACTCCATTAATTATTCAAATTGTAATTAATATTGGGATTCTTTTAATTTATTAAAAGTCAAAAGGACAATTTATTCATATAGTATAAACTTTGCCTAAAATTTAGGTTATTTAATATCAATTTTAATCTTTGAGTTAAAGGTTAAAGTGACACTTCAAAAAGAACGTATGGAGTAACTACATAATCCTCACTTCATTAATGTGATACTAAGAGTAAAAGTTAGAAAAACGTCATTTAAAGCTTTTTTAATTTTCTAAATTCATAAATAATATGACATAAAATAAATTATCTAAAATAACAATTATTTTAAAACACATATAAATCGTCTACGAAACAAAAAAATTTGAATACCACGATAATTAAACTTTGAACATTTTAATCATCTGGTTGCCCTGATCTTACTCAATGAATCAACCACAGTTGGCCAAGTTATAAATGTTTGTTACTGTCTATGTTTACAGTTTCTGGGGCCTAGTGCTCATTGTGTTGGTTGTAGTAAAACTTTGTCTATTAAAGACATCAATTAGTCAAACTGCCAACAGTGCATGCGGATTAAAAGTAGTAACTTTTGGTATTGAAATTGGTTAAAGTTGCAATTTATGCTGCTTAATTTGCTCACTGTTGTTCCTTCTATAGATTTGATTAAAAAGAGGATATTACTTCAGAGAAAAAGGCGAAAAGTTACCCCAAAGAACAAGGAGAAAACAAGAATGTGAAATGTTCCTCAAAATAGTATCACTGAAATTGCTTTAAAATCAAATGATTTCTACTGCTCTTGAGATGGTAAATTTATGTTTACACCATCATTAATTAGTTAGTGGCGTTTGTCTAAAATTTATCTACACCAAAATGATTGCTGATAAGCTCCCTTTGTCTGCACTACCATTTTTTCCCATGTCATCTAGATTGGCCAAGTAACGTGCAATGTTTCCTTGCGTAAATGATTTCTTCAAAGCCAAAACGCGTGCAAAAACTCATGCTTTTTAAGTAATTAAGCCGGTAAAATTTACTTTAAATTGTTTAGGAGCTTTACGAACATTCACTTTCCACTTCACAAATGCATAATAATCATCGTCATTGAATTTTTCCTTGTTTGGTATGAACACACTAGAAATATTCAGCCTTAGACCTACAAATTTCATGACCAAGAAAGTAACGGCTTAAGAGAATGATTCTCTAAAAGGGATTGTAGAATTTCTCTATAATTTAAATTAAAAAAAAGAAAGTAATGGGTTATAGGGTTAGTTATATTTTTGAAAAATTCTACAAAATCGTTAAGGAAACCATTCCGTTGGCTTTAAAGACCTGTACAATACAAGTTTTTAAAACACATAATATTGTACCGTATAAATTTTTAAAATATAATAATATAGTTTTGCAACGAAATCGTAGAATTTTTCTGTACTTTATAATCATATAAACTGAAAAAGGAAAAAAAAAAAAGGAAGGAAAACTATTTCTCATGTATATTGGTGGAATTTTTGCACCATATGTGGCGTTCATAGCAAATGATAAATAAGCTTCGATCATGGCCACAGAAGATTTATGGTGGCCTTGGGTTCTATAGTGGAGAATATAGACCTTAATATTCGAATTGGGCTTGTGGACTGATTCAAAGTCTAAGCCCATTTAGTGGAGGGCCCACTGCTTATTACGTGGCCGTAAAGCCTAATACTCTTCTTTCGCAATTTGTGTTTCGATGGGCCTATGAAGTACAAATCAGTTTAATGGCATCATGCATCCTTGAACTATGCTAGTTTAGTACTTTGCACCCCAAAATTAATTTTAGTAATTTGCTAACTTAAGGTTATATTTGTAATTTAGCGTTTCAAATTGATCTGAGCTAAACTGATTGCACTAGAGTGCTGAAAATTAAAAGTTTGAAACTGCAACAATTAATGGCTTAGGGTGTAAAGTACTACTATATTGCAACCCCTTTTTAATTAAACATATCCCGATAAATTATTATTAACAGTCAATCTTAAAAATGTAAGAAAATTCTACAATTCTATTAAAGGAAACATCTCATTGTATTTAAAAACTTATACAGTAAAATATTATATATTTTAAAAACTTAGACTACTATGTAAGCCATTAAAACTGACAAGATTGTAGAATTATTCAAAAATATATTCATATTAATAATAAAATCTTGAATAGAAATAAGCCTTGGCCAAATGCATACTTATGTCACACCTAATTCTTAAGTTTGTAACATCATAAATTCATGAAAACTGAAAAAGTTAATGACCATCATTCGGGTAATTAAAAATATGGAAGATAGCAGAGATAACTGTGATTTATTATGGTACACTAATTATTTTTTGACCCCCCGAAACCATATGAATTATTATTAGAGCATTGGCATCACAGTTTTTCAACCTACCAGTCCCGTCATCGCCCTTTCTTCAACCAGCAGTCGGAAGATAAGAAGCAGTCCGGCACGGCAACGCATTCATGATTTCAACAAGACAATTCGCCTAACCCATGTGGGATAACGTTAGTGGTTGTTTTCAGAGGTCCCATCTCTCAATTAAGATAAGGCCTAATCTTGAAAATTAGAATATCTAATTCACAATTAATGAAATGATTGCTATCGTTTCTTAATTCTTTATTCATTAGGTCGATCAGGAACACCATCCAAATTACGTTATGTATTTGTTAAAGTGAATAATATATAAAAAAACAACTGTGATAAAGTCATGCATTAATATTATGATAATTAATTTAGGATATTAATTTTGGCACCACACAAAATCAATTAAGATAAAGCCTAAGATTGAAAATTAGAATATCTAATCCAGAAATGGCTGATATCGTTTTTTAATTTTTTATTCATTAGATCGATCATGAGAACCATCCAAGGTACGTTATGTATTTGCAAAAGTGAATGGCAAATTATTAGGTAGATCCGGTTTTTTGTTCTACTTATAGACTCTGTGATGTGGATTAAGCCTCATTTGAGAGAATTTATGATATCAGTTGATGTAAATAAATTTTTTTAAGGTTTAATCATAATCACAGATTCTATAAGTAGATATTGATTTTGATAAAGTGGATATTGATTTTGCCACTACACAATTAATTTTAGACATTCCATTTACACTTTTCATCAATTGAAATGACCAAAATATTCATGCTACAATAGTTTAAATAAAAACTGCCCAAAATAATAGTTAATAAAATTCATGAATATATATCACATAACATACATGACAACGAATAATAAGTGCTAGAGAAATATTATATATATAAAAAAAATCACATATAAAGTTAATAAAAATCTATGTACCACATTTTCTTGCCAAATTATCATAATATTTATTATTGTTTCAACTAAAGATTTTTTTTTTTTTTTTGTATCGTTTTAAAAAACTCAATACCTTGATAAAAGAGTAACAGATTAATCAAAAAGTAAACATTTAGAATAGTATGGGAACATAAAAATATTTCATTTGGTTGCACCTAATATATAAAGAAAAGTTTGTAAACTAAAATATTGTGAAGGTGTTTAAGTTTTTTTTTTTTAGAAAAAAAAAATTAGGTATGGAATGCCAAAATTATTGGCACTAATTTATTGCATCATTTTTATATGCAAAAATCTCAAAGGGCATGATCATAGTGCTTATCTAGTACCTTCAGGGGACTAGTGGACTGACAATTTCAACTTCGAAAGGGCCACCGACTCTGTAATTTGTTGACTCGGCTGGCCTCTTTATTTCTGATGTTATTTTAATTCGATGATTAATGGTTACCTCCTGATTTCTTAAGAGTTAAGAGTTGGGTATTACTTCACATTTTTGCCTAACTTCAGCGGAGACAGAAAATACTTACCAGAACCGGTCCACGAGTGGAGCCGTGGACCTCTTGGTCAAGGTAAATTCATATTTACCTCTCCACCTCTCTCCTCCAAAATAAATTAGTTTTTTGAAGGGAAGAGACAGATGTGGACTTACCTGGACCAAGGGGTCTACGGCCTCCACCCGTAGACCGGATTCAGGTAATATTTTTCAGCGGAGACTATGGGTGGTAATTTCTCACACAATATCGCAATACGATACGAATACGATTTGAAATTAATAAATAAAACATGATTTAAAATTATTCGAATCATTGCCGTATTAACCCGTTAATAACATAAAACTTAATAGATCATGTCATGTCAACCCGTAACACATTAACCTAGTAAATTATCGAATAAACTAATATAAATAACACGTTCTGTTCAACACACATAACCCGTCAATTATATAATAATCTTTCACTAATAGTTGGAGCCATTTTGATAATTAGTTAAAATTTTATACATATTCTAGAGATTAAATATAAAAATGCTCAAATAAAATCTATAAACGTATTAGATTAGAGAGCTAAAAATAGGTTAACGAGTTTGTTTTGGGCTATAGGATTTTGGGTTTGTTGTGGATTTATGAGGTAAAGATGTTATTTACAGACTTATCGTGCCATTCGTGTCAAGTTTACTCGTTAAATTGATACAATTTGTTATATTAATATAAAACCTTAACGAGTCAATCGTGTTGTATGGTATCAACTCGTTAATAACTTGGTTATGA
This sequence comes from Cinchona pubescens, assembly GCA_025175665.1. Taxonomy (NCBI): domain Eukaryota; kingdom Viridiplantae; phylum Streptophyta; class Magnoliopsida; order Gentianales; family Rubiaceae; genus Cinchona; species Cinchona pubescens. Next base: position 2,757,539 of record JANKKI010000031.1, on the reverse strand, counting down.
CACGATACGAATGTTTAATGGAGCATGTTTGGGTTTAGATATTTTGACATAAATTCGATAATAACACGACACGATAACGACAGGACATAATATATTGCCGTCCATCATACAAGGGCGCACGCAAAAATATAATTTTGCGAGATCGAGAATATATAAAAAGATAACTCAATTTATAAACTTTCCATTGGTGATAGTATTCAGGATTGGTCAAATCTCCTGATTTATAGTATGCAATTTTATTTCATATTTTTTTAATAACTAGTTTTCATTATTTAAACTCGTGACCTTCAAAATCAAATAGTGATAAGATTTAATGCTATGTTAATCCATAATTTGGGACGAAAATATAAATTAAAATAAAATTATTTAGAAAAACAAAAATTTAATATTAGCAATATATTTTAATATTGTGACGCCCCATCCCCACATTGAAAGTGGGAGGAAATATTGTATTGTTTATAACACCTTGGATTGTGGGCTACTTACAACTTGGCTTAAGCATTTTGCGCCCGTTGCTTCCACCCAAAAGTTGTTGGGCCAGCCCAGGACCCAGGGTGTTACAGTTGTTATCAGAGCGAATCTCGTGTGGTCTCTGCACGGGGTGAAACTAGGCCAGTGGTATTGGGCAATGCGTACGACTTGCTTATGTTAAGCATGCAAGTCGGACGGGACTTGCTTATGTTAAGCATGCAAGTCAGACGGGACTTGCTTATGTTAAGCATGCAAGTCGGACGGGAAATGGTGTTTCCAGTGGCGGACGGGTAAGTAACGCTGCCCTTGGGAGAGAACAACTCTTAGGAAACGGCTGCTAATACCCCGTAGGCTGAGGAGCAAAAGGAGGAATTAACATATGCAAGTCGGACGGGAAGTGGTGTTTCCAGTGGCGGACGGGTGAGTAACACTGCCCTTAGGAGGGGAACAACAGCTGGAAACAACTGCTAATACCCCGTAGGCTGAGGAGCAAAAGGAGGAATCCGCCGGAGGAGGGGCTCGCGTCTGATTAGCTAGTTGGTGAGGCAATAGCTTACCAAGTAGCTAACCAAGGCGATGATCAGTAGCTGGTCCGACGTGCGAATCTCGTGTGGTCTCTGCACGGGATGAAACTGGTCTAGTGGTATTGGGCTATGCTACGCATTGTATGTGATATGTTATTGGGCCCCAACTTGAACTTTGCAATGACGCAAAGCCTTAAGGAGGGGTGATTGTGACGCCCCGTCCCACATTGAATGTGGGAGAGGATATTATATTGTTTATAATACCTTAGGTTGTGGGCTACTTACAACTCGGTTTAAACATTTTGAACCCGTTGCTTCCGCTCAAAAGTTGTTTTTCGATAATTTTTAGGGCCAGCCCAGGATCCGGGGTGTTACAAACATCACAAAAAAAAATTAAGAAACATTGTATAAACAATTTATATATTTCAATAAATTTTTAAATTTTTTTTAGAATGGTTTGACATGACAAAAAATAATAATTTTTTGAATTGTAAATGTTGACCAAAGCAATTTAAATAGAACAGTTAATCATTTATTAATAAAATTGACATGTTAAGTCCTTGTCATATATAAATAAAGTAAATTAATATTCAAATATCTAATTATTTTTTAATTAAATAAAAATGAAGAGTGATAAATATTAACTTATATGAAACTAATTAAGTACATCTTTAAAAAAAATTTGAGGGTAAATCCTAATAAAAAAAAATTATAAAAGAAAGCACCCTATACGCCGAAATTTATAGTTTTTAATAATGCAAAAGTACAATGTAGCCTAAACTTATTTGATTACAAAAAATTATTAGATTAGTAACTTAAATTCAATTTATCAAATACTAATAACATTAATCACTTTTAAATTATGCCCAACACAAAAATATAAATAGAGTTGAATACATGACAAAATAAATTATTAAAAATAGAATCTAAATAATTTGAGAGGACAAATATAATATTTTTATAAATATTCTATCCAAATTACATAGATATTAAGAGAGGTTAAAAAATAGGAGAATTTTACTGTGCCGTTAAAGGAATCATTCTATTGGTTTTATAGTCTTGTAAGTATAAATTTTTAAAATACATTATATTATATAATATAATACAAAATTTTAAAATACAAAGAGATAATTTCCTCAAAGAAATTACTATAAAATTTTCCTACAAATTTTTGGGAGACCACCGCTACCCAATGGTCCCCATTGCCACCATCAATATATGGATGCAAAGGTGAGGGGGTGGGACCGTGGGCGGCATGAAATGATGCATGAGTGGAAGTTTACTGCGCAATGGAATCATAAAATTCGCCTCCATCAATTAATGTGAATGGAATCGTTTCTACACTTGAACTCTTAAGGGTGTGTTTGGTTTTTTATTAGTACGAAAGGCCACGAATTGGAATTAACAGTAATTATATTTGTAGATGATGTTGAGTATTAGAATTATTCTTTAAGAATAATAAAATTTATGATACCTATTTTGATGATATTTATTTCGATTTCAATTTTTAAATGTCCACCAAACTTGTTCCTAATAAATCCTTCAAAAACATTTAATAGCCTCCAAACTTATTTGGTTGGATAGCGGTGGATGACGTTTAAAAGTGTTAATGTTCTTTGCCCAAAATAAATTATTGAACCAAGACATTGTTAACTTGTAATTTCAATCAACCCTTTATGTAGGCGTTTTACACGAGAAAGCATTTTTTTTTTTTTTTTTAAAAAGGGGCAAAAAAAGAACGAATATTCAAGTTCTTTTTTTCGTTAAGGTCACCAAAAAAAAAAAAAAATGAAAGGAGGAAGGGCACTTTGCCTTGAAATTTTAGGATTAAAAATATATATATATATCTACATTCTTTCTGTTCAGGAAATTCACAAGGTGTCTCTTAAAAAAGCTGATAACTTTTTGCACATTGAACAAGACACTCAATGTATATATTCTTTAGGGAAAACTACTATATTAGTCTATCATATTATGTATTTGTATTTGTTTTATCTCTTATTTTTAAAATAATAATTTTTAGTCCCTTACGTTACACATTTATATTTATTTAGTCCTTCACTTTTAAAATGATGATTTTTAGTCCCTGTAAAATGTAAAATATTGAATTTTGGTCCTTGAATCAAATCCCAAACATTTTGGCCTAAATTTGTCATGTCAAAACGTTGAATTTTGGTCTCTGAATCAAATCTCAAGTATTTTTTGCCTAAATTTGTCATGTATTGTTCACATGACATATTTTTAGAGAACAAATTTATAAATTCATCTAAATGGAATGTTTTATGAGTGCAAAGGATATGAAGTAAGTGATTGATTAGCAATTTGTTTGTATTTAAGATTATTTCAATATCTGACTTATATTTTTTTTTCCAAAATTTATAATCCAATCTGATGCAGATCAAGTTTTGTGTTGGAAAAGAAAAACGAGTTATTAAATTTTACTCAAAAAATATGTCATGTGAACAACACACGATTAATTCAGACCAAAAAGTGTTTTGACATTTTACATTTGTGAGGGACTAAAAATCATCATTTTAAAAGTGAGGGACTAAATAAATACAAATGGATAATATAAGAGATTAAAAATCATCATTTTAAAAGCGATGGACTAAATAAATACAAATGAATAATGTGAAGGATTAATAAAATAGTTTTCCAAGTTACTAGAGTACTTATTTAAAATAAATGACATTTTATTAAATTTATACCATATATAACTTCAGAATTAGGGTAAATTACAAAGAATTTCTTTATATTTGACTAAATTTTAAGTTGTCCCATATTATTTACAAACTAATAATCTATCTCATCGTAATTTCAATTAAAATAAAATTGTTTAATATTCTATTAATTAAATATTAGGAGTTTGAAAATTAATTATTTAATCAATTATTTAGTCATTTAAAGATTTTATTAAGGTTGATTATATAATTTAACATACTACACAACCTCTCCATCACTTTCCATAGATGCCGGAGAAGGCTATTAGTGTTATGGATATGTTTGAATTTTTACACAAATTTGTTACCTCTTTTCCCATCATTTTTACCAAAAAAAAAAAAAAACCTAAACAATAAATGATTGGATAATAAATTTACAAACCATCGAATTAAAACTTTGACATGAACCAAACCTCAATGGGTTTTTTGTAGTTTACCCTTAAAATTTATAAATATTATTTAAAATAATATATTTAGAAATATTTAATGGATGGTGATAAATTTTCATTTATACTACAACAACTTAAGAATTTAAAAAGAAACAAAAAGGAAATAGATATTTGAAGAACGATAAATCATCGAAATCCATAAAAGAATTAAACTACGGGATAATTGCAATATGCATCCATGAACCATCACTAATTTGCTCTGTGCTCTTTAAATTATCCATTGTAACGCTTTAGTATCATTACACGATCAATATTTAACAAATTACTCAAATCAGTTGAAACTTAGTGAACGTTAATAGCTCTTTTTTAATAAAAGAGATTTTAATACCAATAGATAAATAAACAAATTTAATTAACCAAATCCAAATTACAAATATTAAATTCTCATTTAAAAAGTACTTAGAAAATTTTATTGATTTTTGAACCCATTTGAACAATGTGTCAAAAAGAGATAATAGAAGCCTATAAGCTATGGCATATTATTTCCGTTCCCTTTTAAATGTCATTTTAGTAAAAAAAATTGTTACATTTTAAGAGTCAATTTAAAAGTCCAATGAATTAATAATTATTTTCTACTAATTTTGCCCTTAATTCTTTCCAATCCTATTAATTACTCAACTTGTAATTAATGTTAAGATTCTTTTAATTTATTACTTGTTAAATGCGTAATTTAGTCATATAAGATCAACTTTGCCTAATAATATTAATTTTTGTGTTAAATATTAAAATAACAATTTTAGGGAACCGAAGTAGTACTAAATTGTTAAATTTGAGTTTTTACAAGACAAAGTGCAAATTAGCGATATTTAAGATTGCGTATTACAATTTAGAGAAATTTTACAATTTTTTTTAAAAAAATATTATTTTATACTTTAAATATTTATATAATATAATATTATATATTTTAAATACTTATACTATACAATCTTTTAAAATTAAAAAAATAATTTTTAAAAGAAAGAGTAGAATTCCCCCACAATTTACCCCGTAACCAAACAATAATACAATCACAAAATTGTCACCAGAGGTACTGCTGTAAATAATCCTCAACTTGAAGCCCCAATCCAATTAATGTTCCCCTCTCCTCCATAGTTGACTATTTTTTTATCAACTCAATCTTCTTCAATTTCAATTTCAATCTCAATCTCAATCTCAATCTCATCCTTCGACAAAACCCACGCAACCTTGATACTGTAGTCTTCCTCAACGCAATCGATCCCTTCGTTTTTCGCCTTTTTCGTTGGAAATTGCCGTCTAGTATTATCGTATTATTTTTTTTTTCTTTTACAATTACTCTTCCGAGTAGTAATTAAGTAAAATTAGGGTTAAGATGAAGATCGAGGAGTTGGATGAATCAGATAGTGGATTTGATGGTGATGATGATTATAGAAATTCCAACAAGGATCGGAGGATGATGATTGTTGATGTGTATACGCCAAGAGAGCTCTGGTCGGAGCGGGTGCTCGGATCCTATTTTATCCGACCCTTTTGTATAATGTTTTCCGCAACAAGATTAATCAAGCTGATTTTCGTTGGTGGGATCAAATCGATGAGGTTCTCTATTTTCTTTTTCGTGTAAATTTATTTTATTTGTAAAATTGTGATTTTTGATAAAATTAATTTTTGTCTAAACTTTATACTGGAGTGTGTCTTTTAGCTGTGTCCATTTTTCTTTTAATATTTGACAGATAAAGATTCATTTTTTAAAATGGGTTAGGTGAATAATACAGAATTGATGTTGGTTTTGATCGGATTGCGTCTGTGTGCATTTGATGTATTATTGCGGGGAAAGAACAAAAAAAAAGCTTAAAGAAATCATGGAAATTGGTCATATGTTGATATGTTTCCAATGAATCTTAAGCTGGTTGAAGTAAAATTGTGTAACAGGATCCTCGTGTCGAGAATGAATTACCTAGGCACCAATTAAGTTTGTTGAGTTGACGAAAACAGCATTTAAATTGTTCTCGAATTACATTTGATTTCTTGGCCTATGTTGGGAAGTAATGATATTGGACTCTCAAACATGTTATTTTAAGTATTTGTTTAGCAGCTTGATGGATGTGTTTAGTCACTTTGAATTAGTTTCTTGCTGGATATTCAAGTATGCTAACGTTATAAATTTTTAATCGTGATTTTGATGTTTATTCAGTTTTTGATCCTCGGAGCGGTTCCATTTCCAAAGGATGTTCCTCGGTTGAGACAGCTCGGAGTTATTCATTATTACCCTAAATGAACCTTACGAAACTCTGGTACCTAGATGTGTATAACATCACTATACCATGTGAGTATACATTCTCCAGGGTTTCGCTCTAAACTAAGTACTAGGGCCTTCCCCTGTTTGGTAGGAGTTCTGGCAGCGTCATCACTAATATATTAGCTTCAGTTGTAGCACTTAAAAATTGTGTCAAGCTGCTGTCTACAACAGAAAAAAGAATGGCATAAATTTCTTTTTGAAGTCAACAAGTTTAGATGGAAGACTGCTCTGCCTTCAGGATTTTAATATCAGCTAATGGCATGTATCTCCATGTCAGTCATACTTACTGCAATTCAGTTTTGTAACACAACAGGAGCATATGTTACCCTTTTATTGAATCTTCGTTTGTGCTATTGAAAGTGTTTTCTTTTGTTGTATTTCTGTCTTCTTGTCTCCAAGGAGTTCATTTTGACAGCTAACAGATGAAATTTGTGTTTCGAAGTATCGTTCCATAGAAATTTTTATGGGTTTTACATGTTTCTATAATTTTTTTGGGAGATCATTATGAAAGGATTTCTCTTTTTTTTTTTTGGTCATTTAAAAACGTGCCTAATTCTAGGTGGTAATTTTCAGGCTCATGGGATTGCCCATTTGGTTATTCCAACTCGGGATTATCTCTTTGCTCCCTCTTTTCTTGATATCAACCAGGCTGTGGATTTTATTCATAGTAAGTGCATTATACACATCTTTTCTTGATATGAACCAGGCTGTAGACACATTATTGTACTAAGTGCATTTTCCTCCCTGTTATTTGTGGTCTTTTTTGGTTCTCAAGTTCTGAGATGACACTGCTTCTTTTAATTGCAGAGAATGCATCAGTTGGTCAAACAACATATGTGCACTGCAAAGCTGGGCGGGGAAGGAGCACAACAATTGTTCTCTGCTATTTGGTATGGTTTATCTCCTTTTAAGGATGTGTGCTTCTCTTTCCAAGAATCACGGCTAACAGCTAGTGAAGAACCAGGTACTGAAGACACTTTGTTTGATGGCTTGTAGGTGGAGTACAAGAACATGAGTCCTGGACTCTTCTGCTCTAGAGTATGTCCGGTCTAAGAGACCCAGAGTGCTATTAGCTCCTTCTCAATGGAAGGTAATTAGTACCATCCAATTGATCATAACGAAGTTGTATGTAGGATAATACATTTGATTCTTGTTCCTGATTATTCATCCTTCAAGAAATGTGACGGGGTTCAAAATTTCTTATCCGTGTTCTCTGCCATTTCATTTGTATAATAAACAGGCTGTACAAGAATTCAAGCAGTGGAGGATGGCCTCTAGTGCACTTTCTCCATCTAGAGATGCTGTATTAATTACAAAAGCAGATTTGGAGGGATACCAGAGCTCCTGTGACGATACTTCCATGGAGCTTGTAATTGTACCCAAAATGAGAAGGACAAGGCCCATGATAGCAAGGTTGTCCTGTCTCTTTGCATCCTTGAAAGTTTCAGGTAGTTGTGTACCTGTAACGAGGCAACTGACGGAGGCACGGGCATACTAGCTCCTGTCGTTTTGGCAAGTTGCTTGCAGGTTCTTGTACAGAGGAGCATTGGCTAGTAGAGTGTCATATAATCGGTAGTCTTATGTTTATGACGAAGGAATAATAATAAAGCAAAAGGCAACTATGATTCCATCAATTGGTGTATAACATGGGGTTAGGTATGACTTTAATCCCTTGTGTATATTGCATCAGTTTTGAATATTATCATGTAGTATGCAAAATATTGCAATTGTAATAATATGTCCTCGTCTCTCCCCTGATTTTGCATTTCTTTTCTTCAATCTTGGAGAAGATCAGCTTTGACAACTCAGTTTAGTCCGAATGCTTGTCTATCAGAGCACACTGACGGTGCAATGTATTAGCTGTACTACTGCATTTTTGCTATTTCTAGTCACTCCTAGACCGATAAAACCACTTGCATGCATTTTTAGAATGTGGGCAGGAAATTTTTATTTTGGTCAACCCAGTAGGAGCCGTCTATTTGGAATGGAAGACTTATTTTTCTGAATAAGATAGATCTCTAGTTTTTACGACTGACCTCCACCCTAAATGAGGGACTCATTAGTTGAGGTCTTGATCTAGATAAAATTTCTCGTGTGGGTGACATGAAAATTTTGGTATCTTAGACATGGTCTGGTCGTCCAAGACTAAGTGGAATGGGAATGAGTACCTTCAAATCATAGCCTCTAGTAATGTTAGCGGGGGCCTTTTTGTGCTGTTCAAGCGAAGCCGTGATACTCCTCGTCCCTGGACGAATTCACTTCACCTTTTTTTCAGTTTCCACGTAAAATTTAGATTGGAAAGGTTGGGTTAAGTTTCATTCCAGGGTTTCTAGTTACAGATAAATTAAGCTGGATGAAGAGTTCCATTAAGGTATACAAGTAATTGAGGATCTTCCAAGGAAGACTCTTAGACGTGAGCAAGTCTTGATTACTCACGTTGTAATATAGAGTGGATATGACAGTTATTGAAATGATTTAATCACGTTGTAATATAGAGTGGATATGACAGTTATTGAAATGATTGAAAAACAAGTGACTAGTTTCATAACTTTTCAATCATTCAACATTCTGTAATATTCACTCGCAATGATTTTTCATTTAAATCTCCATTTCCATCTCCAATTAAGAGATGCGGATTGTATATTTAATACTGTTCTTTTATTTTCCAAATTTTTCTTAAGGATGGGAGGGGCGGAAATTTTTTTTTTTTTTTTTTTTTTTTTTTAAAACCAGGTTTGGGGGAGGGTGTACGGGTTTTGCACACAGTACAAGTGCAACAAAAGAAAGTATGAGGCCCAAAAGCCGAATGATCAAGAAATAATTGTACTGCATCTTTTCGTCCATGATCGTACATCATAAATAAGATTTGATTAATTTATAATCATTTTCAAAAATTTTGAAATAGCCTTTGAATCAATCACATCACCTGTTTATGCTATAGTTTATGGACATCTCCCATCATTTGCTGGTTATTTTAAGATCACTCAAAGTAAAATATGGAGGATAAAAAAGCACTTAAGCCATAAATAAACTCCATCTAATGGAAATATTTCTCAAAAAAAAAAAAACTATGATTGTGTCATGTTGTCTAATATATGATCACTTTAAAAAAACTCTTTAATTTTCCATTAAGAATTTATGTTCACATCATATTGTCTAATCTATAAAAAAGTTATATTCTACCATTGAAGATACCAAATCTTTACTCTCGAATTAGGCTAGATTTATTTGAGCTATAAAAATTAAAAAATTGAGTTTTCATCTAGAAATCAGCAACTAATCCCTTCTTTGGTTGAAGAATCCAAAAAGGTGCTGTTTAGGGGCATGTTGTGATATTCCTCATAGCATTAAAAATAAATTCCTCCTGCAACTTCTTTAAGGATCCGAATCTACAGAACCGGTTAGCCCATGCATCTCTGCTATATATATTACTTTAAAAGCACCCAAAATCTATTATAAAGTGAAAGAACTGAATATCAACTTTTTTGGTTGAACAAAATTTGTCATTCTTTTTACTAATTTCTTTCCTATTCATTTGCATCTCTCTTTCTAAATTCACAATATTTTATTCCATGTACCGCTCTTAGAAATCATATTGAATTTTGTTTCTCTTTCTTTATCCTTGGTAAATATTCATTCCAAAGCATCATTACATTATATTCTTTGCTTGGATACTCCTTCAACAACTCGTAAAATACTCGAATGTACTATTCTCTATTTTTTCCAATAATTCGTACGATGGATCTCATATATTTCCCACTAATTAATTAAATTATTATAATCAACTCTACCTTTTCCTTTTACTCTTATTGGGGTGAACACGAATTCAATTAAACGAATTTGTAATTGTTTTTACTTTTATATTAAAAGTTTTAAATTGGTTAATCAGAATTCGGTTGGTTAATTAGTTCTATCAAATTCTGAAATCAGAAATCGATTACGAAATTGGAATTAAGTTTAATTCAAAATTAACCAATTTTCAAATTTTATTCAGTATTTGTCTTCTTCCTATACATACTTTTTTGAAAAATATATGCATAGGTTTTGAACTCAAAGATTTTCAAATAACCGGAAAATCTTTAGTACTTATTTTCAGAGCAAGTTAAAGGCTTGTAACGTTTCTTCATCTTTTTAACTAAATATATATATATATTTTTATATAATATTGTTTTACAAACTAATACTATAAATTTACTTATAAAATGAATATATAATCACACAAATGATATTATACGTACAGACGAGAACATAAATGCACGTATGCATACAATATATATATATATATATATATATATATATATATATAAAATCTTAAGTAAACATTTTATCCATTCAAAATAATACAGTATTATGAACTATTTTATTATTTGTTGGGTTTTGTTTTAAATAGATTTTTTTTAAAGAATTTTTATTAAGTATTTCAATTTATTGTTAATGGGTCCAATTGGTAAATGGGATTAATCGAATTCAAGATTATTTACCGAATTCGAATTTTGTTAACTAGATTTTATTCCAAATTGAATTTGAAATTAAAATTAATTAATAATTTTAAAACTCATTTTCAATTTTGATCGAATGATTGATCAATTAACTGATTATTACCCCTTCTCTTGGCGGGTAAAATTAAGATATTTAATTTAGGACGAGGGATTAATTAATTAATTGGTTGGCATTATCTAAAAGGAACTTTTGGTCCTTTTTTTTGTTGTTATATTTTAAGAAAAATATTTAGGTAAATTGGATTTGTTGGTTTACTAAACTAAAAACTGCACTCGTGATACTCTAAATGAAGTAGTTGTTTTTTTAGTCACTCTACAATATGAAATGAGTAATTTATAAAGTAGGAAACCCATCTAAAAAAATAAGGAATCACTATAGAGTGACTAACAAATAATTTTTCCTATAAATGATTTACCCTCAGTCATCTTATATGCCTGGTCTTAGGATATTATTTTTCATTGTGTTTGTCCTTCTATGTACGTACATTCATTTGATTCCAAGTATATTTCAATTTTTCACCATGAATAATGAAGTTATATTTAATATTTCTTTGAAGGATTGTGGGAGTTGTTGGTCATACATTTGGAAGCTTAAAGCTTATCCTTGTCCTCTTATATATTCCTTCGATTCTAGTCGGCTTTATTCCATTCAGAAACTACCATGAAGCTGCCTTCTCTCAAATCCTAATCTTCATCTTGATTCTTAGCTTCAGTACATATTTACATGCACGTCCCATAGAGGAAGAAAAGATCCACCACCATGCACGTACGTCACCTTATCTCTTATTTCATATGGAGTGAGTATGACACTTACTGAAAAGATCTCGTTACTTTTTAATCATTTAAAAATATTTATTCTGTAATATAGAATGGATATAATAATCGTTGACTCGTTGAAATAATTAAAAAGTAAGAAAACCGACCTAAATCACTCACTTAACATTAAAGAGTGAATATTAAAATTCTTCTCTTTGAGCATATGTATCTAATTCTATAGCACATTAATAATAAAGGAAAAGCTTGCATCTGGAATATAATGAGGGAATAAAAAGCAGTTACAAGTGTCAGAAAAAAGTCACTCATCAGTTACTTGAATAAAAATGTGATTTCTATTACTGCTATACTAAGATTCCACATTTCCTAAAAGTATACATCTTTAAGGAAAAAAAGGCTACCTTATATATGCTTAACCTCTTTATGTCAAGTTGAGGAGAAGGATGCTAACATATATTAATTGCACTTAAAAGAGCTTGGCAAGATATACAAGAAGTTGTACCAATAGTTATTTCGGAAGTACAATCTAGCTATTTCATATACAATGGAAAATAGCCTCCACAGTCCATGCAATGGCAAAGTCACTATTTTTGAATTTAGGATGGGAAATTTTTATTTTGGTGGTGAACAATTATTAGACATGAATGTCTAATAGTTATTTCTAAATTAATGAACGTCCTCCAATTGGTGTGGAAGACTTATTTTTTTCTAGAATAGATAACCACTTATTATTTTAATAAAATAGACCTTCAAATCTAAATGAAAAGACGTTAACATTGGCTTAGGAACCACTACGATACATGCCCAATCGTTAAGTATCACCTTAAGATAAAACTTCGGACCATATATGTATGGATAATTTTACAACTTCGTTAATATTCCTTCTGTTTTTTGGTATTGGCTAATTTTTCCAAATTTTTAGGAAGGGAAGCAAAAATTTGAAGTAATTAAATCGTATCCTATCACAAATAAATTGATAGGAAGGGAAGCAAAATTTTGAAGTAATTAAATCGTAACCTATCATAAATAAATTGATAGGGGGATTAAAAATCTGCATGAAAATTCCTTTTATAAAAATTGGATGCTCAAAAGTGAATAAAACTATCAGAAATTAAGGAAGCTAGGGCACGTCCGGATTAAAAATGTTTCTCGGATTCTCAAATTAAAAGAAGTAAGACAGCAATGGGCTTTTTATAAATCAGTAAAATATATGCATTTCTATGAGAGGGAATAATTTGTTCTCCAACCATGTATTCTGCTCTAAAAGTGTGTGCCAACACAACTAACAAAGTTTTTCGATTGCACTTTGCACAAATTAATCCTACAACCTTTTTTTACTTTTGTAGAAAACAATAAAAATAAAATATACAAATAGCTAAAAATAAACAAATAACAAGAATTGGGCATAAAGATGATATGGTAATCATAGCGGTGATGATTTTCATGCACTTTGTTTCATTGGTTTCATCCCCCTTGAATATGTCAGCCTTTCTTGGTTTCTTTTCTTTTCTTTTCTGTTCTCTCCCTTGTGTGTTTCTCTTTCCTTTTCCTTTTCTATTCTCTTCTTTTTCTTGCTTTTCCAACATGATGTTGGGTTGTTGTACAGTTAGTTCAGCTGAGCCATCAGATCTTGGGGACCTTACCAGGCATTTCAGTAGTGTAAAAGATGGATAAAGAAAAAACTGTAAACTAGAATGTATTCAGGCCACTTATTTGAAAAGAACTTGAGGAATTTGCTTCTTCAAGTACTAATGATGATGACTATGATTTTGTCCGCGGGAGGTGGTGGTTGTTTTTTTGGCTGTTATATAGTGTGTTTTTGCTCTCCTACCACATGATGATTCGGGTTGTCAGGATCAGGCCAGAAGGTGGAGTACTTCAGCCATTCAGCCTCTTGTGGGTTTGTGATGGATGACTCCTGAAATAACAATCAAACCAACTATGTGAAATCCAAAGAGTTTTTGGGGTTTCGCAAGATATTATGAACAAAAGGACCACAACTGAATGAATTCTTTTTACATCCTTTTTCTGCAGTAGATTGTGGGTTTCTGTTCATGTGTGTCCTCCTTCAACACAATCCCCCCCACCCCCACTTCCGGGTGACACCACAAAAAAGTATTCAGTTTCCATCTTCTGTTCTTTTAATTATTTGGGTTAATTGCACTTACACCCTTAAACTATCTAATTTTTGTACTTGACACCCTAAAGTATCAATTTCGGCAATCAACCGCCCCCAACTTCTAAATTTTAGCACATTGTACTAATTACTTAATGGTGAATAAACAATGACCCATGTATCCCTAAGACCTTATTCAACTGCAATTCTTTCTTGTAATATCTCACTAAAGATGTGAAAGAAATCTAGGAACTAGAAAGTGAGATTCAATAACATTGATTTCGGAAATTATTTATCAGATAACGATTTTTGGATATTGTTTCTGCTAGAGAATGTGATTTTTCTTTGGTGAAACCAACAAAGATGTAGATGAACAATTTGCAACTTAACGGCTTTCGCAAGCCATCTTACTTCCAGAGAAAGAACTACAGTATAGCCGCTCCTAAACTCATAAGTTTCATTAACCCGAATTTGAACATAAATTTGTACCCGAATTCATTTCTAAAAATCCAAGAGTATTGTACTAGTAGAACTGTAAATGAAGTCAACCTATTTGATACTCGAATTGAACTTGGCTCGGTATGAGCTCGTTCAAACTTGGTTGAGTTGATTTGTCAATAATCAAACCAAGTTTGAACGAAATTTAGCTTTCGTTAATTTTTTGTGTTTGACTCTGATTTGACTCAATAAGTTAAAAATTTTAAATTTACATATAAAAATCTTAAACTACTTGATTATTAGTTTCAAATTATATTCAAATTAATGTTTGATTCGAGTTTAGCTCGATAAAAATTCGTTTGAATTTGGCTCGATAAATAAATAAACCAAATTTGAATATAATTTGAAACTCGTTAAATAATCAAACAAACTAGAACACTAAAGTGTCCAGTTTGTTTATGTTCATTTACAGCACTATGTACTAGTGCATGGCATTGGGTCGAAAAAGGAATATTTTTGAAAGTTGAGTAAATTAGTAGGGGTACATAAATCATTTTACAGTTTATCTTTGAGTAATTAGTATAATGTACAAAAATTTAGAAGTTTGCGGAGGTTGATTGCTAAAATTGGTACTTTAGGATAAAAAATACAAAAATATAATAGTTTAAGGGTATAAAGTGTAATTACCCTAATTATTTTAATAAACATACTTTTTATTCTTTTAGTTCTTTTTAGTACAGTATGTAATATAGGGAAATTTTTTTGTCCCGTTATGCTTCAAAAGTTATACTGTATAACTATTCAAATCACATGATATTGTATTGTATAAAAACTATTCAAAGAACAATAATATAGTATATTAGGGTTTTCAATATGCTTAATTGCAGTATTTCTTTTTTCTTTTTTATAATTTTTTAATGCTCGTTCATAAACAAATACAAACTACAGACAACCTTAGCCCTCTTTACTTTCTTGCTTTTTCTCCTGAATTTCTTTATTTTTTCTTTGATGTTCGAAAGAATTAGAGGTCTAAAGGAACATAAAGCATCTTTGCCAATGCAAATCGATGGCAAGTTGTCTTACATTTACTTTTCATATATATATATATATATATATATATATATATATATATATATATATCCTATTTTATCTATTAGATCTTTTTCCATTTTAGGAAATATAAAGTGAAATAAGCTCCCATGAGAGGTATAAAGGAACATAAATACAAACTACATAAGAACCTTAGGTCCTCTTTCCTTTCTTGCTTTTTCTTATGAATTTCTTTATTTTTTTCTTTGATGTTCGAAAGAATTAGAGGTATAAAGGAACATAAAGCAATCTTTGCCAATGCAAATCGATGGCAAGTTGTCTTACATTTACTTTTCATATATATATATATATATATATATATATATATATCCTATTTTATCTATTAGATCTTTTTCCATTTTAGGAAATATAAAGTGAAATAAGCTCCCATGAAAAAGAAAATTAAGGAAAAAGAAAAGGAAAAAATTTTCGTTTTTTTTTTTTTTTTCCTTCTTCTTTTGGTGCAATGACTAGAGTTAAACGCAAAAGCTTCCGCATGCAAAAAAGTAGTTGATCAATAATTATCTCATGCATAATATGTAGACATCCTTCATGGTATAAAATACTACTTATTCACAAAATAAGTAGTACCAGATTAATTTTCTACTCCATAGCAAGAGAACATTTCACTTCATAAATCTAGTAAACAAGAAAGATATAAAGAGAAAAGGAAAAGGTATCTAGCTAGTTACACTCTTTAACTTAAGATAGTAGTAATATAAGGATGTAGAATATCTTTCTTATCCTTAGAGTTCCCTCTTCTCCCAAAATCATTTCATTATATTCTCCTTCCCCATAATTTATTCCGTTAAATGCTTATATCATATGCATTAAAATTTTCTACTTTTTAAATACTGCAATAAATACAAGTTAAATAACCTAGAAAGTTTTCTATACATTTCCACACTAGTATGCATAGAAAACTTTCTATTTTAGGCATGCCTGTTTACAATACCAAGCCTAGCGTAAAAAAATTCCTAACGTAGTAGACTTTTGGTAAAAGTCTTTCTTAGTCAATCTGTAATAATATAAAGTGACTAACAAGCACCGTCGAATCATTCATATAATAAGGAGATCTTAACTTTTTAGACGTGTCCCTAATTTATAAATAATCATACGATTGTTTTAGTTACTCTACAATGCTTTGTGATTAGTAAAGAACTGCTCATACTTTTGGATCAAAAGTTGGAACTTACTTCTTTGATGTCGTTAGATGTGCACCCCATAATGAATTCCTCCAAGCCAGAACCAGAAGCTGTATGGACCTTCCACCAAGTTTATGATGTTGTTCTTGTTGCTGCTGTGGCTGTTGTGGATGTTGCTGCCGAAAGATAATAATCATTTAGAATAATAAAAGAACATAATCATCTAAATGATCATGAATTGTCTGCCAAAAACAAGCTCTAGAATGAGCAAATATAATTACTTGTTTACGCTTCTGCTAACACAAAAACCTAGTATTGATGGCAACGAAGTGCAGAATAACTTATTGATCATTAGTTCAAGTCACTAGAGGATAGGAGGAGAGATGATTTTTTCAAAAAAAGAGAAAGAGAAAAAGAAAAAAATTATTGATATTTTGGGAAGTAACAACCAATAAAATTACCGAAAAGGAGAAACAAGAAAAAAAGGAAAAATGAAATAGAGGGTTGGGCTTTATTCGGTTAACTTTACCTGAAAACTTTCAGTTTGGAGGATGAGTCTGGAAACATGGAAGGAGTCATCGTCAAGAATGACTGAAGTGTGATGGAGGGCCGGCGGTGGAGTACACAAAATATGATTGCAGAAATGGAGTGTGAGGGCCTGCTGATGTGGAATGCTGTTGTTGCTATCTGATGATGATGTTGTTGTTGGTGGAGTTGGTGGTGGTGGTGTTGAGGCTCATGGGTCACGTGATGTGGCCTTTGGTGCTCAGGTATGTCACGCTCTTCGCACGTGGCCGCTGCTCCTGGACCTTCTCTTCCAATTGATGGCTCCCCAATTCCAGCCTGCAAGAAATCATAGGCTAAGTACAGCAGTTTGCTAGATGAATCCATTTTGAAACCCTTTTTTCTCTTGTATCACTCTAGCCTCCTTGTGACGATAGAAATCGTGAAGATATGATTCAATACAGAGTGTAATGGTGCGAATGATAGATTCATACAGGTTCGTCATTGTTGTATTATTAATTTGAATAAATAAGTAATTTAATTAGTTCTTTCTTTACTTCTGGTTCTGACAGTACGGTGGGTGAACAACGTAGGACAAGTTCTTTAGTTAGCTGATAGTTTATATAGCTATGACAAGCAAGTTTTAGTATAGTTTTCATGCTAACACACACAGACACACACACAAGCAATGCGTATGTGAAAAGCAATCTTTGAACACCTTTGGTATTCTCCATCACATGCACCAATTTTGCATTCTTTGACTGTCACCTTATATAAAGCTACTATTTCTTTTCTCTTTATTTTTCTTTTGTGAATTCGGATCCTAAGCGTATATTTAGAAGACTACTACAAACATCTTTACTTCTTTGGCTACATGATATATCATGTAACAAAGAAGAAAAGGGCAAATATCAAGAATTCAAGATGCCACAAACATGCATGTATTCGTCTACTTTCGATTACTTAAAAAGAAAGCAGAAGAGGAGTTGTCCAAATTAACCAACTACCAAACTAATTTTTGACCAAGAAATCTATCAATTTCTATGACCAAAACCAAAAGGGTTCTTCCAAGACTAACAAATGTTTGATATTTTGAGAAAGACGTGTGTGGATTCATTTGCTAAATTTGAATATGAAGAAATGAACAATATATATGTAGTATTTACCTCATCGAAGCTTTTCCTATAAGGAAGAAAGCTAAATTGGTCAGCTTTCAATTGCTGAATAGCCTGAATGTCCATAGTACCGTAACTTGATATTGTAGCACCAACGGCAGCAGCTGCAGACAGTTCATCTCTAATAGTACTAGTCATTATTTCCCTAGAAGAACAGCTTCCATTTCCACCACCACTATCCCTTCTTGCAATAGGATCATTTGTTCCTAGATCAGCCACATTTGTGTTAGTACTAGTCCTCTCGGACCAATTGCATTGCCTTGGCTGAGTTTGATAGAAAATCTTGGAAACCACAAGCTCTCCTTCCTTCTCTTCTTCATGCTGGCCTAAATGGTATTGATGCATTACCCAATTAGTCTTTTCGGGTTTCCGATTTTTGCCAAAGTTTGTGTAGAGAACGAGAATTTTTTTGCATCCCTTTTGCTTGCCATTTACCATGACTGGCCTGGTCTTGCCTGTCTTGTGTAGCCACCGGGTTTCCCCACCTTGCAAGTCACATTCTGTTTGGATTTTTCTTCTCTTTCTTGTACCTGTGGTGTAAGCCTTTGATGGTCTGTGGAAGAAATGCCTACTCAATCCATCTCTTGTAACTCCTAAATCAAGAAAAAGTTATGTAAAGTTAATAAATAAAAATCAAAGGTAGGTTAACTTAGGTGCAACAAAATGGAAGACTACCACATTTCTTGAAAGTACATACATATATATGATAAAAGACAAGAGAAGATATTAATAAAGAAAACCCTAGAATTCACAAAGTTTAGATTAATTAAAACCTAACTCACAATCTTGAACTAATATCACAAGCAACTAAACCTACACGAGTATGTCACCCACTCACATACACGAGTAATTCTGTACTAGTCACGCGGAGTAATTACTTGCAGAATGATCAGATGAGCCGTTGGATATATTATCTAAAAATTCGGCCCCACACACTCTCTGAGTGTACATAGTTGTAACTGAGATCATGGGACCTGGAAGTTTCTCGGGATGAGTGTAACAAATCCCATCTTCTCCTTCAATTGTGGGAATGAATTCATCAATCAAAGGGTGTGATTTTGATTCTTTCCCTTGTACTTTAGCCTCAAGGTGTTCTATCAATTCCTGGTCTGTTGGATCAAATTTCACTCCAGCTGGTAGACCTACCCAGTCCTGCAAAAGCTCTAATATTAATTAAGAGTACTCACTCAAGAATCCTCAAAAACATTACTACTAAATCAAGAAAAGAAACAGAAAAAGAACTTTAGGCAAAATTTGATAGTTTTCCATTGAAAAAGCAATACTGAGAGAGCAAACAGGCATGATTCCATCTGGTATAAATTCTTTGTCAAAAATCTTTTCATTGAAGCCAAGAATATTAGTACTACTTATTAATTAAGATTAATAATCCGTAACAAATCCGTACCGGCTTTCCATCGAGCTTGTGACCACAACCAGGACAGTGTTTGGATCCGCATAATTGATGCTCCTCACATAAGCTTAGCATCTATGAGATCAGAACTGCTTATATTGGAGCCCATAACACTAGTTGGAGTTGGACTCTTATTCATTTGCTCTCCTACCTCCTTCAACCTTCAACACAGCCTATATATATATATATATATATATATGTATCAACTCCTTATCATTATAGCTACTCTGAAAGCCTCCTCTAGAACTGACTCGTTGATATCAACCAATAATACATACCTTGAAGGGGGGAAAAATCAAAAAATATAACATCAGCATAAAAGGGCAAAAAAAAAAAAAAAATTTTTTGAACTTTGAAAACAAGTGCTTATGATCATCAAGATTAACAAAGTGGTATGAAACCGAAGAAATTCGACCTTAAACTAAGATGGATTGTAAAGAAATGAAAAATTCATCACAAAGCTTGCATTTTTTTTTTTTTTTTTTGAAACAAAATAATTTTTTGGAACATTAACAGTCAAATCTTGGTGGGTTTTTTTTTATTTTTTTCCCAAGAGGAGAAGGGATGAAGAGGCCAAGGGATGGTGGAAGGGTGGAGAGAGGATTAGAGGGAATCGAAGAATAACAAAAAAGAAAGAAAGGAAAAAAGAAGAAGAAACTGATAGTAAGTTGAGCTATAAAACCTGCTTTAACGAAGAAAAAACACCAGAAATCTCTCCTCTCTCTCGACTTTAACTGAAGAAGCCAGTGAGATAAAGGAAAAAGCTACCTCCCTCCCTCCCTATATTACTCTACCTTTAACTCTCTCTTTTCTAATTTGGGACTAGTGTAGAAGAGGCGGTTCCGTTTCTCTGTAAGTGAGAGAAAGAGAAACAAAAGTAGAGAGAACAACAACATCAGTAGAAAGAAAACCCCAAGTTGGTTTTCTTGCCTTAATGCTTCATGGACTCCCACACCCCACACACTCCAAATCTGATCCTAGATACTAAATTTTTCAATGAAAGCTTAATATTGAAAAATATTTAGATAGGTTCGATTTTATATTGTATTTGTAGATGAAATCAAATGTTGGGTATACTTCTCTATACATTTAATATCATCGACAATAAACTGCTACGTAAATTTAAGATTATCAAAAATTATATAATCCTTTGTGGACCATTCCATAATATTTTATTAATTTATAGAATACAGGACTTTATATTTTAAACACTTATATTTTATCAATTTTAAACACAACAGAATAATTTTAATAATATAGTATAATTTCTCATAAAATTACTTTTACCTCTATTTTTTGACCGTCAAAATTATGATATAATACTCCATTGTCAAAATTATGATGACAGCAATTAGCACCGAGTACTTGGTATTGGGAATTAGTAGATGGTTTTGGAGTAGAGTAGTCTTGACTAGAAAAGCAAAAGCTATGAAACGGCCTTCTTAGCTGTTACATATATACACTAATACACAATCAAAACACGGCTACCCATATGTACTATTCTTAATCTAATCAAGAATATCAACTATTATAAAATATGTTGTTTGTATTTTCTTAGTACAGAAAAGTAGTTGATGTACATATCAGTGTAATCCACATCGACCAATAAAGTCGTGTCTCAAAATCTTTTGTGAAGATAAAGATAAATTAGTTGGTTATAATTTGACCTATAAAGATTGATATATAGTCTGATTAGGAAATGAAGATATTTAATTTTCTATACAGTTTTGACAATTTGACAACATGGGGCAAATTAATTCCTTGGTGATTTCTTTTTTAGTACAAGCTAGTTTTATTCAATTATATGATTTTCCTTATCTGAAAGTGAGATATTGATGTGTTTTTTCACTTAGCTTGGATTAGACAGAAAGGGATTTTTCTATCCCAAAAATAAATAAATAAATAAAGGTAAGGAAAAAAAATGAGAAAAATGATAGGCAGTCACATGGGTTTTGAGGTGGAGTGCTGGTCATGATTCTTTTGCCATGAATGTTGAGGTGAGAGGAGAGAGAACGAAGGGTACAAGAAGATTGCTTGATCTATAAGGACAGATGAGCAGCATAGTTGATGGATCTTATATAATATTTTTAACCCTTTCTTCCAGTGCTGATCAAATCTATTACTAGTATATTTTTAGTATTATCAAATTAATACTAAGATATGTTCAAGACTTGAGTAATTATGAAGCACCCCAAAATAGCTCATCCAAAAGCCCAATATTGAACAAAATAATAAAGTGAAAAGCATTTGTTTATATATTTAAAGGTGTTTTGTTTATATCCACAGCCAGAGGTTGTTCCATCTAGCTCTTGACCTTGTCTGTATTTTCAAACTAGGGGGACATTTCTTGTACTCCGTAGTCATATAATGATTTATGGTATGTCTTGAATTGAACAAAGATTAGGTAAATTCGATTGGAAATTATTTACGAAATTATAATTTAAAATTATTTATCAAAATTAATAAATTATCAATTCTTATTTTTATATATTTGATTGAATTTCATTTCTTTTTTCGTAAATTTAATAATATATCAATAATTTTATCAAGTGAATGATTTTGAATTGTGACTTGGTATAGGTGTATTGGTTCAAAGTATCAACAATTAATAATTGGCCGTTTGATAAAGATTGAACCATATCACACTCGCAATGCGATTCTAAACAAGTACTAGTAGATTATACACTGTTGAATCATGGTGTGGCTAAATTTTGGTAACATTGTCTATGGTAATTGGTGAATTGATGGATTTATCTATCAAAGTATTTTCATATTTTTTAAGAATGTAAAAAGTATAAATTAAAGTTAACTACTTATGTACAAACAAAATTAATACTAATACATTGAATAATTTTACTATCAAATCAAAACCTAAGACTCAAGGAACCTAGCTCAACCCCATTGAATATTGTTAGTTGGAGTATGGCCATCTTGACTTTCATTTGTTGGCTGTTGAGCACCCATGATATCCATCCATTGTTTAATGACATTCTTTCTGCTTGGTCAAAAATAAATGATGAATATGAATCCGGAGCATTTTGTTTTTATTTGAAAAAAATAAAAATAAAAATTAATCGCCATAGTAATAATCTTCTTCTGTCAGATATTGCAGAAGCCCTATAAAGCATTATCATATAATTACTGTTCAAGGAAAAGATCAATAATAATAGCTTAATACATGAGAAAACCTCTCGTCTTTGATTAAGTACATAAATTAATCAGATGATCTAATACAATTCAATTTATGAACCATGATAATTATGGCTCCGTGTAGATAGAAAATTTATTCATTGTTTTCTAAATGATGTTTTTTTAAATTATTTTTTACAATTACCTTTTTATTTAACATAAATTACAAAAAAAAAAATGTTACTATGTATTTATTTTAAAGTGTTCAAAATAATATTTAAAATAATAATAATAGTTCAAACGAAGTCAATAATTTCCTTTAATTAAGGCTCCTCTTTTTTTTTAATCTCCTCTTTTTGTCCCAAAGTAAGGAATGAGAGAAGAATCAGAAATTGGTGAGACTATATGCTAAGTTGACTATTGACTGACCCACCATTGTGGAGCCCACAAGTCCCATAGTACACTACTTTTTTTTTCTGGTGATGTGGCCCCATGCCCCATTTGTGCCACAATCATCTTGGCATTCTGTGCACACTTACCAGACCAGATGCATCAAATTTCCCAGTGTACGGCAACAGACAATTAAAAGGATTCAGTTAAAAAATATATATATATATTCTCTTTTCCAATCACAACATACTTTTTGGTCCCTAAAAAAAAAAAAAAAATCACAACACACTTACCATACATATTTCGATAAAGTTTTAAATAATATTTTAAATAATAGATTTTAAATAAATTTGTTTCTATTATTAACTTTTTTGGGGTTTTTTTCTCCTTATGAAGATTGATCAAATTTCTGGTTGTAGTACCCATTTTAATTGATCATCCAATATGTTTAGCTAGCATTGAGAACCGAAAAGATTAAAAAGGAAAATTTGTAATAACTAGTTTGGAATATGTATTGTAAGCGTACATATGAAATCTAAATTTTTTTTTATAAAATCTAACATGGAGAAAAATTTTAAATTGAATATAGCTTTGTAATCATGGATATCAAGAAGTTGATCAACAATTGATATTTAAATAACTATTTTATTATTTATATTTATAAATTTAAAGTTTATAACAGTTGACATGGATCGATCAACATGAAACATTTTAAAAATTCGCAAAAATTAGTGACAAAACTGAAGATGTTGCTCACTCTTGTTACAAAATAGTAAAAGATTATACAAGACTTTTCTTTTCTTTTTTGGTCGTGTTGAAAGAATTATTGGGATGGTTTTGGCTAGGATGTACGTTTTTATCAAAAAAGACAAAAAGAAGAAAAAAAAAATGAGAGGGGAAGAATATTCACAACAATGTAGGTATAGACGGCGATAGATTTTTATTTATTTTTTGTTTGTGAATATTAAAGCAACTCATAAAACTTGCACCATAATACAAACTCCCTAGGTATTAGGTAATATCATCTTGTTCTAGTATCTTTTCTTTATTTTTTACAAGGGGAAGGCTGAAAATGGAAGAGATAAAGAGCAAGAAAAATTAAAGACTCATTTTTATATGAGAAAATATTATCTCTATTTGATATTTTATTGTAGAATTACGTAGCCTTCTTTAAATAATTCATAATTACATTAACCTCCCTCAAGTTACAGTTATTGTAAAATTAGAAAATGTTATCAAGGAGAAAACATTTGACGAGAATTTGGACAATTTAGGAGACGTGAATTTGATTCTTTTGGATTACAATCTAGTATAATTAGATGTGAGAAGCCTAATTGGAAGCTAGTAAATTTAGCTGTGTGCGAGCTCTGAGTTTTCTTGATTTACTCGTTCTTTTAAGAAATAATGAATACAGGACGGACACAGAAATGAAGGTTTTGGGAGTAATCTATATGAGAATGAACCGTTTAGTACATAAATTTATGTTTAAGATTCGAGAGTATCAAACTATTTGATTTATAGTAAATTAGTGATTTTCGCACATTATATGTGTGTGTCATTTAAAAGAAAAATTATAAATATATCTTTTATTAAATAATTCAGTATCGTTAAATTAGAAAGATTTTTTAAAATAAATTTGAGTATAAAAAAATTTTTTAAGTAGTTAAAGAATTGTGTAGTTTTAAACCTTTTTTTTTTTTGGTTACTTGATGGTAGTTAGTATTTTTTTTATTTTTTTTTACTTGATGGTAGTTATTTTTTAAAATTTAAAACTTTTCTTTTTAATAACTAATTAGGAAATCAAAGGGAGAGACCACCATACCAAATGCGACTCTCCCTTTGTATAAGATAGTCTTAATCTTTCATTTTTTTATGAGACAACAATTTAAACTCGTGAACTTAGTGTCACGTGGCCGAAAAAATATTTTATCAAAATATCATTCTATGAAATAATATTTAAATAGTAATATCAAAAAAAAAATTTATTAATTAAAATTCTATTAATGACTTATTTTTTAAAGAAAGAATAAATTATTTTGGGATGGTGTTCATTTATTTAAGTAATTTATAAATATCCTAACAATTACTACTATAAGTTTTTAGTCATATGCTAATAACAACAAAAAAGAAAAAACTTAATTTGTAAATTATTAACAATGATTAAACTAATTGATAATTTACACTACGTATTATTAAAACATGTTAGACACTTATAATTAATAAATGGTTTAAATTAAGGCCTAAATATTTTATAAATGAAGTAAAATATAAGGAGATAACATATTAACTTATTTTACTTTGAAGTAGGGTTATGGACACCAAAAATTTCCTATTAAAAAAATGAATTTATATTCAAAAGTAAAATAAATTTCAACATAAATAAGTTGATGTTTCATAAACAAGTCAATGAACAATTTACATGAAAAACGATAATAATGTTAAAAAAATTTTACTTTCTACAATAATTGAGGATGATACTCTATTTAAAAATGAGATTAAAAAGAACCAAAGAGATAATAAGAACAGTATAATTTAAAAAAGTCTTGAAATGTTTAAATCATACTATTAAAATTTTGATTAAGTTGGCGTAGATATTAGTTATTTTGGTTTTTCCATAAGATTATATAGACATATATTTTAGGGTAATTTTATAGGGTAAAAAATATTCTTTAGTCCCCAAAGTTTAGTTCAGTGGCATTTTTGGTTCTCAAAGTTTTACAAAAACCAAATTGCGTCCCTCTTTTTCTAAATTTTAACTCTATTAGGGCAATTGACTTAAAAATAACATAATATTATTAGAAAAAGATGATTGAAAAGCGTGTGTAATTTTATTATAAAATTATTATTTAAAGAAAAATATCAATTAATGACTGTCCAAACAGCACGTTAGTTTTAAATCTTGAAGCTGCTCCCTCCCTAACACGTCTCTAAGAATGCATTAGATGTTTTAGACGAAATATTCGGTAGTAATGATTGTATCAAGATATGCTAAAAGTCATTTTCCTTTTCATATTTTTGTTGATTGCTAGAATAACCTTTGGGATGACCAATGAAACACCTCACTTGATTTTCTGTTGGTATTTTCTTGAGTTCCCACTTTTCATCCCCTATAAAATATATGCATTTTTTTTTCCCAATCTTTGAGACGCGTTCTCAGTTGATACTTGGAAGTAATAACCTCAAGGCATTTGAGACTGGTTAAATTCCTCCATTCTTTTGGACAAAAAGTTTGTAATTTTTAAAATAAATTTAAGATAAAAAAAAAACAAAGATTATGTGCCATCTTGTTGGGAAATTTTTTATTTTTTAAAAAAAAAGCAATGGTTGCAAGACAACATAGTTATGATCACTTTTTTAATCTATCCTTAATCTCGTAGAATCTTGTTGGACAAATTATAAATTAGTCCCAAATATTTAACAAAACTGTATTTTTTGTCTTTGACATTCAGATAAAGTAATTCAGTCCTGATTGAGAAAATAAACCTTAAAAAACTAATTTAGTGTAATTGAGGGAAAAAAACCCAAAAACCAACGGCCAAAAAAAAAAAATCATAGGACTCGATTAATTATTAATGGCTGTGCCTCCACTTGTATTCAGCCATGTGATGTGTTTTTGTCATTCTCAAATGATTTGGTTATGAACAAGCATGCAAACCCACTCATCATTAAGACAAAAGTTTTGGACACTAAAACATAACTTCCTTTTTAGTTTTTCAAATTCCAAGGTATTTTAGATAGTAATTTTTCTACTTGTGGATAAAATAACTGTACTTTGTTTGTTTCTTCCATTGATTCTTTCTGTTTCTTTAATTGGCCATGGTGGGTGTGGAGGACAAAGCAAGGGAGAAAACTTTTTGAGTTTGTTAGGACTTGGCAAAAGGTTTTTTTGTGTTACATGTAAGTTGGGGTTGGAATGACCCTTTTAGTTTTTGATTTCATTCAATGCTTTAAAAAAAATTAAAAAAAATTAATAAAAAAAAAAGGCAAATGTTATCAACATTACAATCAAATGATAAAAATACCCTCCTTCTTTTTAAGGGAGGCTAGGAGGGCAGGGATAATTTGGTCATTTTATTGTATTTTTCAATGAATGTCTTTTGCATTTGGCCCCCCACCCAACTAATAAAAAATAAAAAAAAAGGATAATCAAGGTTTGGTGTTTGGTTCATCTAATATTGGTTTTGAATTTTGCCCATTCCAACCTGTATAAGAGACAGTGATGATTATGCTATGTTTGTTTTGACATTTTCCAACAAATCCAATTGGTAATTACTAAGTTAACAAAAGTTAGTCATACTTTTATCTCCTCCATCTCCAATGCACGAGAGACTAGGGAAGTTTCTCATTGGATCAATCCAAATATTATGACTTTGTTTGGCCTAACTAAGGCTTGCATTAGATAACTTGTAGAGTTGATCAACCAAGTTTCATTGATGCATGTTTCCATGTCAAGTACGAACCATATCTAACAGGTGCCAGTTTCTCAGCCACCCAGATTTCCAAAAAAAAAAAAAATAAAAAAAAAACTAAATTGTGAGTGATCAGAGACTTTTGACTTTTAGGATCCATTTGATCGGATGTAAAAAATATTTTTTATATGAAAATATCTTATTTTTCATACAATTTTTTAGTGTTTGGTTTCACAAAATGAAAATATTTTGAAATATAACATTTTAAAATTTTTCATACTTAATTTTTTGAATATGAGTTAAAAAGACTTGTAATAAATGTAAATGAATACTTTACAAGTGGTTGTAGTTAATAAATAATTGATTTTCTTCAAAATTAAATCATAATATAATATAGTGTTAAAATAAGTATAATGACAGTTATATTATTATGGAACCTACAATGAAGAGAAAAATGAATGGACAACAATTGAAAACAAAAATAAATTTAGTAAATAAACTTATAAAAGTAAGTATTTGATATTTAATGTCATTCTTGAACTATCTGAATAATAATTTATGCATAAAAATTTTATGTAAGTTATTTTCAACAAGACGGAGAAGAATTATAAATTATTTTACACCAAAAAATATTTTCCGGTATTTGAAGCTAAAAAATTTTTGAAAAATATTTTCCAAAAAATACTTTCAACCCAACCAAACAGAGTTAGTGTTGAGAATGTTATTGTCACTGGACTTATTCTGCCTTTAAATTAGTAATAATAGGTATTATTTTCTTTTATGGTTCGTTTTTTCAGAATGAAGATTATCATCTGATCTTTAACCAAAAAAGAAAGTTTCCAGACATAAAAGGTTCTCACCAGAAGTCAGGCAGGCTCAAGGCTCGTCTCTTTTCTTAAAATTTTTAGTGATTTATTTGTGGTAGAAACTAATGTCACTGACGATTGTCATGTATTCATATTTTGATTTTTGATTATTTGTTACTTCAGTATTTATTGTACCTAATACACCAGTTAAGGTTATTATGACGTTTGCTTCGATCACAGTAGTCAGATTATCTTTGTTTTCTTTGCAATGTCATGTGCAATATAAATATGTAAGGAGGTTCTTAACCAATAGGGAATGGAGTTTCAGAATATAATTGTCCTTTTTCGGTTAAAAAAATAACTCTTTCGTTAATATCAGAAAAGAGATCCTTTGCGTTGACGGTAGAGCAGGAGGTTTAATTTCAGGGAAGTTCATCGTCTTGTTAGCAAATCATCTCGTTGAATTTCAAATGATTATACATTTAACAACTTTTAAAGTATAAAATATTGTATTATACCAACTTATAAGATTAAATCACAGGTGTAATCCAATAAAGAAAAAACCCACCAATTATAGGGTTTGGGATAAGAAATCAGGACTAATCTAATGCTTTTGAAGTCCTAATTGTCACATTTAATGTCGCATCCAGACAATCTCTAGTTTTTTTATCCATCATACTCTTTAATTGATCAAGTGCATTGAGGACCTTCCACTTCTAGACCTTCAGCAACTTTCACAAAGACAACATAACTGACTTCACAGGGAAATGGGAGATTAATGATGAGCTTTGACGAATGGTGTTTAATGCATTCAAAACATTCCAAGAAAGAAAAGGCTTTCTCCCCGACTTATGCATGAAAGGATACATCAAGCATCAAATGCTGCTTGCAAAATTAATGTTCACAGTGTTTCAAAATTCCTTATTATCAACACTAGAGGCCCACAATGCAGCTCAAAATTTGTTCAAGTTCTTGAAGAATGCAGCCTGCTGTCTGGGCGTCCGTAAAATTAAATGATAACTTCTAATGAAGACTTGCGGCTGACAGCATCGTAGCTTGGGAGGTAAAGAACTGCCAGTCACCAAGAAACATTAGGTAAAACCACCAAAGTGGACAACAATGTGCTGACGAAACCACAAGGGGTAAAAAAATGAGATTTAGCTAGTTACCATCTCCATATGATGCCAATGTAAGAGGAGAAGAAAGAATTTTCTGTGCAACAGAAGTAATGTCCTTTGCTGTGATTTCATCTATAGCCTTCAAGAACAGCTCCACAGGTTTCCTGAATGCAGATGCAAATGCAAATGCAATCAACATAAACAGACACCTAACTCTTACAGGAAACAGAAATGAAATGGAAAAGGTAAATATAACAAGGATGGTACTGTTAGCTGCATTGGCGGTGGAGAAGAGGGAGGCTTGGAAGGTCTAGTATGACTGCTTTCACTTAGAACTAGACCCTTAAGTGAAGCATTCACAAAGTCAAACGAATTGTGAGAGAGAGAACATCTTGAAGTTGTATATCAACTTCAAACTTAGCACGTTTGTTAAGAATTATTGCAGCATATTTAAAGCAGATTCTTCTACCACTTGTTCTCATCAAAGAGAGCAGGCATAGTTGATAATGAACCATTCAAAGATACAGATAAGGAAGATAATTCAGTGTCAAAGACAGACTATAGTAATTTCCTGATATAGGCCTCAAGTATCACTTATTCTTGAGAACCATCTTCCCACAGGTTAAGAAAATACTTTATGATAGAACTAGATAATTATATTCTAATTCTTGAAGGCGGCTACTATCCTTTTCCAAGAATGCTAGGCTCTAAATATTTTCCAAACAAGATACATGAAAATGCCATCAGTGACAAGATAAAATGAAAAGTGCAATCATACACTGGAGTCTAAGTAACTGAAGAAATAGATACATCATGGCTTAATTTCACACATAAATTTCAACAGATCTGACAAGTAAAGCACTTCTGCTAATTAAGGTCTCAGAATTAATATCATTGGCCTTTTTGCAAAATTGAAAAATATACAAGGATAGAATAGAGAGGAAAAGGATCCTGCGGTTACCTCTCTCCATATGTTGCAATTTGTTTGCCTATGTCTTCAGATGCAATCATCTGTAGGAAAACCACAACATTGTTTCTCCTTTGAGATTCCATAGGTAAATTTAGCTAAAAGCACAATTCTAAATCCACCGCAAGAAAACGTAGATATAAAAAAGTTAACATACTCTTGATTCCAGGTTCATTAAAATGGCAGATTTAGTTGACTGTTTGGCACGATCTAGCTGTACCTGATCAACTGCATCGATGATAAACAGAAGGAATCACCTTTCTGTTGTTAATTTCAAGAATAATGTATAAGAGACAGAGCAAAAAGCCAGGTGGGGAGAGGGGGGGGGGGTGTTCATCACATAGAGAACAAAATTTGATCACAAAGTTATAGCAAACCTTCTCCAGGAGTCGCAACTGCAATAAGTTCTTTTACTGCAATATCAATTGCTTTTGTTGCAAAATCAGAGCTCTGAATCCAAAAGCAAGTTCCACATCAAACCTCCAATGTAGACATTGATAGTTTACCAAGTATAACCAAGCAAACAAGTATTTCATGTCAGCATTAAAAATATCTCAATCAAGAATTAATTAGTTGGCTCATTAGAAGATAAAATCCATCAGCATAGCCATGTGGAAACATTATCCAACTTCATTTCTTGAATATAAATTCACTAAATCATACTCGGGCTCATATTATCTTGAGTAATTTTAACCTAAGCATATCCAAACAAGAAAGGCATTTGTAGTAAAATAATTTGAATATGAAAATAAAACACGCAAACTACAGAGTTTGCTAATTTACTGGAATAAACCCATAATTACCAATGCCCCCAAACCTTTAAAAAAAAAAAGTTCACAGGGAACTTTGATTTAGTAGTGTTTCATCCTGAGATCTACTTTCCACTAAATGTTACATGAGTGTGTTAACTCAGTTCATAACAAAATAAATATTTCTTAGTCTTCTTTACCCTCTGCTCTGAACAAAAAATTACGAAATAACATCTTTGCAAAATCAAATAATCTGCTTCCAAGTTCCATAATCCAACTTCCAAACAGTGACTGAAGAAAAAAAAATGCAATAATTCCAGGGAAAAACATCAAATAGATAACGTTAGTATCCATAAAAACCAATTTATCAAAATACATATCTAATGTACATAGAGGATTCAGCAGTTGAAAATGATGCCAAATTGGTTTGTAGCAGAGATGGCTTCATGCAAAACTCACAGTGGTGGCTTGAATTCCAAACAAGCCAGTGTTGTCATAAATTGAACTGAATGCACTAAACATCTGCATCTGTGGATACTCATTCAAGACACGAAGATCTGCACAGAAATTTTAGCATACAAACATCAATGTCAAAGTTTGCTAAATCAGAGGTCTTAATATTTTTTCTGACATCCCAAGCCAGCTGAGATAAATATTCACATAATCATTTTTCTAGGAGGGGGCAAACAACGCATGGTATAATCCTACCATTCAAATATAGCAATACAAAGAGACAGACTCCTAGAAGAAGGCAACAAACTTAGCTTAATTACATCATATCTATAACAAGGTAGACAACCTTTAATAAGCAACTAAAGATTCCAAAAAGCTTTTGTAAATCCACCCACAAATGAGATATTTAGGTACTATAATTATAATGTAGGCCCTCAATTGAGATAAAACAACATAGATCCACATTCACAAGTATTATATACATAGCCAAGAAGGTAGCACAACAGGACCCGATAACTTACATAGTCTTGAGTACATCCCTTTCCCTGGACCACCAGCTGAAAAGGATCCGCCTCCTCCCATTAGCAACTAAAGAACAATCAAGTTACTAAATGCTCCAAAAATGACATCCAGAGGGAGAGAGAGAGTGAGAAACAAAAAACTGTAAAACAACTGAGGGAAACGAAAAAATGGATGCTGCTACCATTATTGTTGAAGATAACAGGTTAACGAAATTAAAGCTAACAGATAATATAGCCTTTGTCACTCTATGCTAAAAGTACCTGAAGCACTGGTTCTCTTAGTCAGAGTCATTGCTTCCTTTTCCTTTAGCCAACCCCCAGGAAATTCGAAGGCTAGAGCAAAATGAGTTGTCTGTGGAAAAGAAGATAAACCGAGTAAATTCTCAAGAAATTGAAGAACAAAAACTTCGGAAGGTTGTTGAACTTGAGATAGGAGACCGCAACACACACCCCTTCTTCTGCCTGATGACGGTAATCACCTCCTACATACACAGGTTTTGGCTCTGGTGGGCGGGGAACATTAGGCAAGTCAGAGAGAAGTGGTTCTGCAATTTTCAATAGCTCGTCATGTTCAACACCTGATGCTGCAAGAACCATACGAGAAGCAGTATAGTTTTCCTGTGGAACCAAAAACCAGTAAGGAACAGTGGCTGGAAGTGTGATTACACTAGAAATGGTATTGAAAGAAGGAAAAGTCCTCCAAAATGCAGAAATTAGGAATCTTTCAGCAAACTCACTGTAACAAACTCCTCCAAGACTGAACTGTTTAATCTCTCTGCAGCAGCGATTCCGATGCCACAAGTGGGTTTCCCCAAGGACCAGAATAACTTGCGGAGTGAATTGCCTCCAAAAGTAAATGTTGGGGGTTCTTGGAGTATTCACCGATTTCCTCTTTCAACTTCTGAATCTGGAAAAGTATATGCCACCAAAATTAAACTCTAAATTTCCAAAAAAAAAAAAAAGGCACCACAGATTGCAAGAAAAGTAGTACCTGCTCTTTAACCTCCCAATCCAAGAAAGCAGGGTTCCTCACGCTATCAACTAGAAGCTCCAACATTTCTGGAACAT
Organism: Cinchona pubescens; assembly: GCA_025175665.1. Lineage (NCBI taxonomy): Eukaryota > Viridiplantae > Streptophyta > Magnoliopsida > Gentianales > Rubiaceae > Cinchona > Cinchona pubescens. The sequence continues at coordinate 2,724,360 of JANKKI010000031.1, read as the reverse complement.
GTGTTTTCAATGCATCATAGGTGTATACCATTTGCTCTCTAGAGGCTGCAGCAGTCACATTGCCACCAATTGCCTCAACTTCTCGTACAACGCGTAAATGGCTACGGTTCCTTGTGCTCTTAAAGGCCATGCGCTCCAAGAGGTGTGTGGCCCCGAATGAACCAGGTGTCTCATAGATTGAGCCACAATCAACGTATATTCCAATGGAAGCTGCCGGGCTCTGATTATAAAGAAAAAGTAAAACACATTAACACAGGCTTTGCACACCCAAAAAAAAATGTCTTTTCTAAGCAAAAGAAAAAAAAAATGGTTTTCATGGTTCATACTGCTGAGGTTTCAGAGGCTATTCTAAGACCATTTGGAAGAGTCGTTATCCTGGTCTTCCCTGGTTCAACTTTATCAGGTAGCGAAGGCGGGATGGTAACATCTTTAAGCGGGAAGTCTAGAGGTGGAACTGAAGTCGATTTTCCTCCTGTCAGCCAGCTAAAGAGGCCCCCAGAGGATGATTGGCTTGCAACAGCACTAGAACTTGCAAATCTCTTCAATGCTCCATTGCCTGTCCGGCCCTATCACATAGTTCAACATCCAAACACCTCATATTTCCACACTTTAAGTCTCCAATACAACTAACATGACAACTATAGCATCTCAAATAAGTACTTCCAGAGAAAAATTTAAAAATTTGAAACAACCAATAGTAGGCCCTGCTCTATGTTTCACCAAAACTGTGATAACTGAGCTAATATATCACTTACAAATCTTCGCCCATACAAATACCAAATTCTACAGCACAAAATTGTGACCTCATCAATGCAATTATAAATACAGTAATTGTTATCATCCAAAACTAACTTTCCATTAAAACAGTTTCCAAATTCCAGCTCTTCAACAAAAAAATATGAGCCCACCCCCAAATTGTACCAAAAAATCCCAAATTATATCAAAGATCCAAAATTTTACAGTTCTAATAAAGAACCAATGCGGACAAAAGTTTAAACCTTCACAGATTACGATTCAGAACACATCCCTTCACTATTCATTCCAACTATTCGACAAAATGCCCGAATGAACCCAAACACACAAATCGCATCATTATATTAACGGGAGAAAAACACTGCCGTCAAATGACCCAGTAATTACTATATACTAAACGCATACATTTTCAACAATAACAAAAACATCCCGATCCGATCCAAGATATTATAGGCAATCAAAAGAATAAAAAACCCAAGACCAAAAAAATTTAGTCAAGCAATTACCTAGTTTCTTTTCAAATATAAAATTAAAAATGTAAAGGGGATTACGAAAACAAAAGCGAAATATAAGTTTAAAAAAAATTAAGCAAACCTTGAGAGCTCTGATACGTGAAGCGGCTGTTCTATACATGATTTGTTGAAGACGAAAGGCGACTTAGCGGACTGTGATTTTTGGTGGTTTTTTTTGGTTTCTGAGTTATTAAAAGGCCGACGAGGAAATGAGGGTTTGGGTTCTTTTAGGATTAGCTGGGTGAGAACGGCGAATGATTTACCGTCGCATGTGAGAGGCTTCTATCCAACGTTGGACGTCGTATACATCGGTTAGATCAAATCTCGACCGCACATATATTATTTGGTTATCATTGAAATTTTTAGCTATCAACCTTATTTTCTTCAATTTCCACTTTGCACCCTCAACATTTATTTTGTACTAGTTCTCCACATAAGATTACTAAAGGCTAAATTAGGCTAAATTACCGTAAACTCTTAACATGTAGTATGGCCACCCCATGTATTTTGAAAATATACCTTAAATCCCTATGTGATTTAGACTAAATGGTAAAATGGACGGAAATCGTCCAAACTAACGATTTTCATTGAAATTACGTTTTTTCCCTATCTTAAATTAGATTAAATTACTGTAAACCCCTATGTGCTATTACTCTCGAACCCATGACTCTCATATATTTTGAAAAAATTACCATAAACCCCCATGTGGCCTAAACTAATAATAAAACAGACAAAAATCATCCAAAGTCACAGTTTTCGAAATTATATTTTTACCCGATATGTAATTTAATATAAAAAAATTTAGATAATTAATTTCTGCCTATTTTTTCAGAAATTATAACTTTCAATTTGCATGATTAAAAATGATATTAGTTTATTATTACAATTAAAAATCTATAAATTAATGCATAAAAAAAAGGAAAAAATACGAAAAAATACCTTATGCATCCTTGTAGTTGTGTTTTTTGGTTGTAAAAGTATAGATAAGTGTAGCAAAAAGTTTGGGAATAAATTTATATAAATAACAATAAGTGTAGGTTGGGCATACAATTTTAAATTTTTTGGGAGGAAAAATGAATTTTCAAGCAACAACTCGTAATAGGGACGCATATACAGTACATATGATTAGTTAAGATAATTTATGTATGTTTTACTATTTAGTCCAGACCACATAGGAGTTTAGGGTATATTTACAAAAACATGTAGGGGTTATAAGTCCAGGGTGTATACCACATGAGAATTTATAGTAATTTATCCTAAACTTTTTAAGAGAAAATTATATTTTTCATTAAACACTCGTTTTGGAGTGCGTATTTTTCAAACACCGTTAATTTGAATAATTTCTATCCACTTTACCATTTAGTCCAAACCACATGGGAGTTTAAGGTATATTTCTAAAATATATGGAGATTATGTATCTAATGATCATACCACATGGGGGTTTACAGTAATTTACCCATTACTAAATAGTGCGAAGCCCCCAATAGCTAATGGAATTCATTATCACTAGAAAAATAAAAATTTATGCAAGCACTAAGTAGAGAGGATGCCATAAAAAAAAGGATAGAAAGTATTCACATGCCTTTAGATTTTTGGAGTTTTATTTTAAAAACCATAAGAAACAATATAATTACATGAGAAGTTAAAAGTCATTTGAACGATTTAATATATGTTTTTCTAATTCAATTTCCTTTATAGTAACATACCGATATTATGTCCAGATATATGGGGTAATGTGTTTAACATAATTAAAAGGGCTAATTATACTTTACATCTTTAAACTATCTTATTTTTGCACTTTGTACCTTAAAGTATCAATTTTGATAATTACCCATCTCAAATTTCTAAATTTTTACACATTACACCATTTATTCAAAGATAGGCCGTAAAATGACTCATGTATCTCCACTAATTTACTCAACTTTCAAAAATATCCCTTATTCAATCACACACCATGCACCAACACAATACTATTGGATTTTCGGAAACGAATCTTGGTGCAAATTTGTAAAATTGATTCAAATTCAGTCAATATAGACAGTTATATCGTAGTTCTTTCTCTAGAAATAAAATGGCTTATGGAAGTTGTTAAATTGCAAGCTGTTTATCTATATCTCTGCTAGTTTGCCAGAGAAGAATCACATTCTTCGCGAAGAGACAATGTCAAATAATTGTTATCAATAAATAATTACCGAAATCAATGTTATTAGACATCAAGTTCTGATTTGTAGATTTCCTTTACCTATTTAATATCACAAGAAAGAATCGCAATTGAATAAGGTATTAGGGATATATGATTCATTTTCTTTTCACCATTGAGTAATTGGTGCAATGTGCAAATTTAAAAGTTGGAGGTGATTGATTGTCAAAATTGATACTTTAGAGTATAAAGTGTAAAAGTTAGATAATTTAAGAGTGCAAAGAATAAGGTATTAGGGATATATGATTCATTTTCTTTTCACCATTGAGTAATTGGTGCAATGTGCAAATTTAAAAGTTGGAGGTGATTGATTGTCATTAAATTGATACTTTAAAGTATAAAGTGTAAAAGTTAGATAATTTAAGAGTGCAAAAGGCAATTAACCCTACTTTAAAATTTAAGGGATAAACTTCAAGTTACTCATTTTTAACACAATGTGGCTAATAAAGTCCAGGAAAATCTTGTAGAGCTTGAAAAAACCTTTTCTTTATATTATAATTTTAACATAGATCAAGGTCATGTACAAAAAGTAGAAAATGATCAACAATGGTGGTGGGATTTGAAATTTACTTAAGAGTGCTAGTGGACTGAATAACTATTTTGGGAAAAATAAAAATTTAGCCTTCAAAATTTAGGTCGTGGTCTATTTTAGTTTCCAAAATCTTAGGCAAAACATGTTTAGTTCTTAAACTTTTCAATTTCAACTAATTTAGGACAAATTTGAAAATTCAATCAATTACAAACGGAAAAAATCACGTGCAAAACACGTAACGATTAAATCTCAAGTTCCAAAGGTGATAAAATACAATTTTAACCCTAAGTGAAATAAGTTTGGGTCATGCTCTATTTTGGTCCCCAAAGCATTTAATCCTCAAATTTTTTAATTTCTACCAATTTAGGATAAATTTGAAAATTCTGTAAATTAAAGATGAAAAAAGCCACGTGCATTGCACGTATATGTTAAAACTATCTTGGAATATAATACTTTCTAACTGATTTTAACCATTTAACTATATTTTCACTTTTTTCCTCTTACTATCAATGCGTAACCATTCACCATTCTTGTCTGCATTATGACACTTGGCATGCACATGGCTGTTAAATCTAACCTGGTTATAACACATCGTAACTGACTTCAACTCATTTAATTTGATGTTGAAAAAGTTATATCCAAAAAAAAGGATAATAATAACATACTAATAATTTACTAATAAATTAAAATAATAATTTAATTCAAAATTAATGAGACTCATTTATTGAGATTAATTTTTGGAATATTTGCTGAATTTAGCGTAGTAAATAAAAGGTCAATATTTAATTGCTAATGTTAAATAAGATCAAATGGCTAATATATTAGTTCAAATTTGAATTTGGTGTTGTAAATGAAAGGTAAATATTCAGTTGCTAATGTTAAACAAGATTAAATGATTAATATATTAGTTCAAAATTGTATTTTATGTCCTCATAAGTAATTTATTTTTATAATATTTTTAAATTAGTAACAAATTTTCCACCGCTAATATTTTTTAAATATTTTAAAATATTAATCATTAATGGATTTTTCTGTCGCAATTGTTATTCTTAACAACAGAATTTTCGAACACTAAATTTAGCAAAAAAAATATGTCGCTAATTGAAAGTTTTCACAATGTATCAGAACCAAATATAGTAACTGATTACTGACGAAAATCCATCGCCAAAATTTTATAAGTAAAATCATTGCTATATTTTACAATGAGACATTTCGGATAGATGGATTCCGTCAACAAATTATTTAGTGTCAGATTTTTGCCAAAAAACTGTTGCTAAATCTGTCGCTAAATGGGTTGAAATTAGTTGGGAAGTATCCTAACTGTGATTATAACATAGATAAGAATAGTGAATGGTTATGCGTTTGATAGTCAGTGGAAGACGTAGAAATATAGTTTAATGGATTGAAATCGGTTGGGCAGTGTTATATCATAGGATAGATTTAACAGTCACGTGCAATACGTGTGACTTTTTCTGTATGTAATTGACAAAATTTGTAAATTTATCCTAAATTGATAGAAATTAAAAAATTTGAGGATTAAAATTTGTTTTGTTTGGAACTTTGAGGACCAAAATAAATCATTACCCAAACTTTGAGGGTTAAAATTACATTTTCTCACATTTGGAACTTGATATTTAAGAGTCATGTGCTTTCTCCATTTGTAATTGACAGAATTTTCAAATTTGTCCGAAATTGAAAAAAAAAATTTAAAAGTCTGAGAACTAAATGTGTTTTGCATTGCATTGGGGATCAAGATAGACCACGATTGAAACTTCGAGGGTTAAAATTGTATTTTTTTTCCTATCTATTTTTTGAGGCTAAAATCAAAATGCGGATTTGCAATCATTAAAGCATTAGCATCAATTGAACAATTCAAAACGGAACGCTTTAACTATGGCCTAACTAGATAAAAGGACTACTAGTTAAGACCTTTTATTTTCAGAGGGTATAAACAAAATGAAATTAATATACAAATATAATTACTTATTTGGTTCTGTATTCCCATGTGGTAGGTTGAAACTATAGAGTTGGGGCCTGGGTAAGCACAATGTTTACTAAATGGGATTAAATATTTGTTGATATGTGATTTTTAGTGCTTAATGTGCTCAAGTGTATGCTTAAAATGCGATACTCAAATTGAATTTAGAGATTTTGTGTAAATTTAAAAGCATATAATAGATATTAATAGGAGTTTTAGAGAGTGTATAAGGAAAATCTGTATAGTTAGTTGGCTGATTCTTTCCGTCTTTTTATTAGTTTCATTTCATGATGCTAATTATTAATATTAATTTTTTTATTTTTTTTTGAAGACAACAACAAACCCTCCCCATACTGTTTAGGCTTAGTTCAAATTGAAAGTTTAGGAAGGAAAAACTTTAACAATGAGAGAAAGAAACAAAGGAAGTGAAGAGGAGGGAAAAGAAATACTCTTAAATTTATTTATGAGTTTTGAAAAAAAAAATTCATTTATGTTAGCCTTTTATTAAAAACAAATGTCACGTTTCATGATTAGATACAAGTTAGTCCAAATTTTCCTTCCATTTCACTCCACTTTTGGAAGAAAATTTTTATTAAGTTTTTGTCCCTCCATCTCCCCTTCACCCTCCCCCTCCCTCTTCCCCCCATTTTTATTTTTTTCCATCCACTTAAAACTGTCAAAGAAAGAAAAAAAATTAATTTTCCCAATTTTTTTTTTTTTTTTTTCATCCAGGTGAGTCGAACCCATATACAAATAGATTATAGGAGAAACAATCTTATCACCTAAACTACACTTCATTGTGGTGCTATATAATTCTGATGTACTCACTGATTATTATGTGGGTAATTAAATTGTCAAGGTGAAGATTGAGGGAATAGTAGCTGCAGACAGAATCAGCCAGCACAGAATAAGAACAATTCCATCACATAAAGCTAGAATGAAGCAAATGGTTTTGTAGCAAAATATGAGCCTCTAATTTCAGTGCTAGCTCACAAAGAAATATATTACTACTACTACAATAGATTCCAGATGTGGATATAAGAATATTAGAATACCTGAAACTTGCCATTTTTTGGTGGCTTAAACATCCAATGGAGAGAATGTTCTCATCCTGAATCTTCCAGTCGCAGATTCCTGCTATCATATTACAGAGACCAATTAAGTTTCAGGAATTTCTATTAATGAAAAGCAACTTCTATGATTTAGTTGCATGGCAGTATATGGACTCCTTAGTTGTATTTCACCAGTCACTATACATTGGTTATTTTCCAGTTCCAACTGTGGCGCCTACTTGTCCTGCAGAATTCTATTCCCTCCGGTATTTTCCTCATATTCGGCAGGATGGCATCTTGGGGTGTTATTTATAGTGATGGGCAATGGAAACGATTTGCGGTTGTCACAACTTGTCTGAACAGTGAAATAACTAATCACAAAAAAATGGCAGCACACACAGCAATCTGCCAATGGTCCTTTGGCCAGCATTTTAATCAAGAAACTCGACGAATTCCCTGCAATAGAGATGGAAATGCCCTGGAACTGTTTAGGAGTGAGTAAGATCTGATGTGTTTGTTTCTTTTATACAACTTAGCACGTCCTCAGATAAAATCTGATGTATTGATGAGTATATACATTTCCAATTTGTTTCAAGGTAGCTCTTGGAAGCATATTATTTCCTCTAAGACACAATGTGTTAAGCAATGTACATCTCCAATGCCATTTTTGGGTACGAGAAATGTTCCAAAGAAAGGAGGAATCCACGCTCTATTGCCAAATACGATGTCCCCGAGCGTGCCAGCAGAACTGCTAGATTCATGGGATGATGACTATAATGGAGTAGTTGTTGATTCAGCAAGTTTACCCTCTAGTGCAAATGCTTTTGCATCAGCGGATCTTCGGGCTTCTTTGTCCAGCTGGAAGTTAAAGGTACTCGAATTAACTTTTATTCTACTTATAACTGTGGAGTCTAAGGAGTTAGGTACTCAATTTTTACATGTCTACAGGAGAAAAAGGGAATATGGCTGAAACTATTTCAGGAACAATCAGACCTTGTTCCAATAGCTATTCAGGTTTGTTGTTTGTGGCCATTATGCTTCTCATAAAAGTTTACACATCTTAACTAGCAAATTAACTACTTAATTAGATAACGAAATGCAGCTTAGGTAGTAAAACGCTTTCTTTACAATCTACTAATCATGAGTTCGAGTCACTAAAAAAAACTGCTTCATTAGTTAATTTTTCTGTCAAATTATTGCAATTTGCAGGAAGGTTTTGATTACCACCATGCTGAACCTGGATACATAATGCTAACATACTGGATTCCTGATGAGCCGTGCACGATCCCTTCTAGCCCTTCTCATCAAATAGGCATTGCAGGATTTGTCATTAACGATAAGTTCTCGAGAGGTTTGCATTAATTGATTCTGTTCTCTGTATTACCATCTACATTTTTTACAATGTTGGATTACCTTTACCTTTCTAAATTGTGATGATATCTCATTTCAATAGATCCTAGTAGTTAAAGAAAAATGCTCCTGTAGTTGTGTGGGAGTATGGAAGCTGCCAACTGGCTATATTAACAAGGTATATTATGTTGTCTGATTTTGCCATTCCAACTATACATGTTCTATTTTCCTTTCAAAATGGATTAAGTAATCATATGGTTCTTTTAATCCATTTCAGTCTGAAGAAATATTCTCTGGTGCTATAAGAGAAGTGAAAGAAGAAACTGGAGTAATTATTTCCTCCATTTACTGGCACTGAATTTATTCATTAAATTACATAGTACTAAGTTGTACATGTTTTGTTTCTCCTGATATGTGAAATTCTTTCTTTGCCCGTTCACAGATTGATACCACATTTCTGGAAATGGTGGCTTTTAGACATGTCCACCGCGTGGCTGTTTGAGAAGTCTGACTTGCTTTTCGTGTGCATGCTTAAGCCATTGTCGTCTGAGATCACAATAGACGAAAAGGAGATCCAGGACGCCAAGGTGAACAATTTTTGTCAAACGAAAATAATTTAAAGTTTGATAAAGTGATGCAAGATCATTGACGTGGCAAAATTTATATCAAATTGTCGAATACCTCATTTTTAAGCACTTGTATGGATATGGTTATTTCTTTCGCACATATAATCATACGTCAGTGGTTTTTGTCATTTTTTATAGAATAAATCTGACTTGGCTTCTATGTTTGATATGCACAGTGGATAACTCCTGAAGAACTCCTAGGACAACAATTTTACTCAGAAGATGAGATGTCAAGGAAGCTAATCGAAATCTGCATGGCAACTTACGAAAATTGCTACAATGGATACACAGCACATCAGTTAATCTCCAAATTTGATGGGAAATTGTCAGTCTTGTACTATTAAAATAATAACTTGAACATGATTTGAAGTGAGTTGAATTTGCCAACTTGTTTGATCAAATATATGGATTGTAGTCCATGTGTCTGTGAAATCAGGCATAAGAAGTACAAAATCATGCCACGGCATAATGAAGCCCGATAATCATTATCCAGGGATCAATGTGCCTCCTATGTTGTACTTCGTGTTCCTGGCAGGATTATGTTTTGGATACTTGCTCCATAATATAAAATGAGTATAACATTCGTTAAAATGACTGAAAAATAAGAAAATTTTATTATTTTTTAATCATCCAACAACGTGTAATAACTATTCCGTAGCATTACGGAGTAACTAGGAAATAATTTTTCTCCCAGCAGAGCTATTTAATTGCACAAATATTCGGCCTTTTGATCATTTTTCAGAAAAGGGAAAAGAAGAGCGTATTGATGAACCATAGTGATATTTAATGGTGTTGTTGGTGAGTTTTCATAAAGTAGAACATGCATATTATTTGTCTAAAAGATAAGTGAACATACCTTCACTAGATTGTGACTCGATCACATGAAAGTTGGAAAATGGTGCTATGATGATCAAAAGTTGGAAAAAGTAAATATACATGTACAAATGGACATACATGCAAATACACACAACCAATTAAAGTCTAAAAGATCATGTTTCAAATTTCAAAAAGTATTTAGATTAAAAAATGCTTAAAAAAAATTGTCTTATCAATTATTCATCTAGCGTCATTGTCATTAAGTAAAACTATAGTATATAGGAAGATTACGTACTATAATTTTATAACAAGTTATGGGCTCTTTCAAAAAATTATCATTTATTCTTAAACTTTAAATTGACTCCTACCTCCTAAATTTTAAATACTCATCTATTAAGATAAAAAAATTTCTGTTAAATAATATTTGAAATCTCAAAAAAAAATTACAGAATGTTGCTGCTAGTCTAATATAAATTAATGCAAGTGACAAGGGACTGTAGTTGTATATAAAAGCCATCCATGATCCAAAGTTAACATGAGCGACTCAGTGGGTGATGTTTTAGGGAAATTTTAATTATATTAGTACTTTTTAGGAAATTATTATTTTTAATTTAAAAAATTTGTACACTATAAGTATTTAAAGTACTTAATATTATACTATATAAATATTTAAAATATATAATATTATAAAATATAAATATTAAAAATATTAAAAAAAAATTATAGAATTTTTCGATGTTTTATGGCTGGTTTTGGAGCTTTTGACATTTTATTAATTTGCTTGTACACATCACGAAATCCGCATAAGATTTTCACCTAATTAATTAATGTACCTTTAGCTGTCTCACTCTCAAGTCTCTATCCGTGGCCGTGGACTGCTTTGCATCCTCCATCCTGCTCCAGAAAATGGTTTGCAAGTTCTTCACGGGCTTTTCCTTATTATCACACGGCTTATTTTTCTTTTTATTTCTGTTTAATGGAGTGAGACAAGTAACTAAAAGCAAATAACCTTCCATCCCACATTTTTTATACTTACTTCTGTCTCGTATTTTATCAAATGTAATGACCTAGAGACTTAATAACTTCTAAATTTAAGATAGATGTATACACGTTAATTCAAAACTTTTTCTATTAAAGACGAGTCTTTAATTTTTAAAAATATTTGTTTGGAAATTTTTAAATATTTAAAAAGTGAAAATATAACTATTAGTATTAGTAACGATAACTTTCACGCCATTGGTTTTTTTTTTTCTTTCTATTATTTCTTCTTGGTCATTGTGGGTTGTGGGCTTGTGGCATTGAACGCGGATAGTGCTTTCTCTCAAATTTTAGTCGTGTTTTGTGCTTCTTCCCTCGTCAATACAGGAAAGTTTGGATTCCAATTGACTTCCTGGCAATCATACAAGTCTAAAATAATTCAGAAGTGACACAGATATACTATAATTTGGGCAAGTTAATCGTCTCCCTTATTTGGAATGCAATTTTATTGGTCTTTTTTTCCATTTTTTCTAAATCTCGAACTATATGTTTGGTTTGAAATATAGTTTCAACAGTTATTATATGCTTACCTGCAAATACCAAACGAAGCTCAAATGCGACATGAAAAGAGACAGTCAACCGAGTGAGATAAGCTAGAAATTAATAGTGAAATGTTCACAAGTTGATAGGTACGGGATAGGATTGATAAAAAATGTTTATTTTTACAAACAATTATTGATAAAAACGTAGATGCTTTGTGTCTTCTTTCCTGCATATAAATACACAATTGCTTTGTCTTTGTGTGAGATTGCTGTCATTCATTGTGGGATCAAACTTAAAATCAAGTCAGCTTTCATTCATTTTCCCTCCACAATTGAAGAGAAACTAATGAAATATTTGATCATTAATTAATTGTCTGATTTTATTACTATAGGGTATGCATGTTTTTTGCCTTAAATTTTGAGGAAGTGTTACGCTGTTCTTTGTGTGTGATTACTATCACCATAGGCATTATAATGACGTTTTATTTTGTGTTAGTTTTGCCTTGATGATATTTTGAATGATTAAATGGAACAAAAAACATAGATGTATTACATTGGTATATACAAATGCACATGATCAATTCCTAATTATGACCACTTCTTATGCTGAACTTTTAGTTTTGTATTCATGCCTTAGTTTTAATATTAAGGTTCAATCTCATTTTAATGAGTGCTACTACAATGCAAACTTTTTACCTATTAGTGTAATACAAATTTATTTCAAATTACTAACAAAAAATTCTTAGATTTAAATAATTTTTGAAATTTCAGTAGAACTTCTCTTTTAGTAATCATTGATCTTATCAACTAAATAATAAAAAATTTATGGTCTTGCTCCTTATGGAATAAAGTAGATAATATATGATATAACTGAAATTAAACAAAAATGAAAATTTTCAATGTGCTAATGGCTCTAATTTATTTTCTTTCAATGTGGTATGCATGAGATTGGTAGCATGTTTTTGTGTCTAAAACTTGAATAATTTTTTACCACCAATTTAATAAAAAAGAGGCGAAACATGAGGAGTTATTATAAATGCTCTTATTCCCTAACTTTGCACTGCATACCTTTTCTTGAATGTAACTCGAATGCATATTTATCATGTTAATTGTTAATAAGGAAAAAAAAATTCAAACTATGCTATAACCACGTTTATTTGATAGCAAAAATATATTATTTAGCATCAATATGCTACATATCTATGCCCATTAGTTGAGCTATTGAATTATGACAAAAGTATTATTCTTGATATCTTAAATAATTAGATACTAAACCTTGAGTTTATTCCTTACAAATCTCTTCTCCATGTTAGCCTCCACTCATGCACATGTAATATAGTTTAGGAAACTACTTTAGTGTTTGCATCGTAAAAGACATTCAAACTAAATATTGTAAAAGTCATTCAAATTAAATAACATACATGAATGAAAAAATAAAAAATAAAGAGAATTGGAACGAATACAATACTTTATTTTATTTAATTTTTCTTTTGTGCTTTCTCGTGTTTTAAATCTTTGTATATCTTTTTTTTTCTTTTTAGCTATACCCCTACTTTAGGAAATAGCCATATCACTTTCTTCAATGCATAAATATGATTTTAGTAATAGAATCTAATTATTTCACTTATTTAGTCATATGATACACTATAATCCGTCATTTTTTATGTTCATGGAGTCACTTCATGTCTTTAAGAACTCCACATATATAATGTATAAAATTATTTTTAATATATATTAACTCATAACATAAAAGTATTTGCATTTTACGTAATGATCCAAACAAAACAAAATTTTCCTCTTCGCACACGCATCGAATGTGCCTCGAGAACTAGTATAAATAGATATAGATAGATACCACATTTATTTGAATAACTAATTGGGATAATTTTACATTCCTCCCTCGAGGTTTATCATAATTACAGTTACATCCTCTCAAGTTTCAATAATTACACTTACCTCCCTTGGTTGTGTGAAAAGACTTTACTAATCTTTGCATTATAATTAAACCACACTTGAAAAAAAAAAAAAAAAAGAACAAAGAAAAAAAAAAATCTAGCCAACGCCTATAACCCGTTTCATCTTCTCCAATTCTCCTCCTCGATCTTTTCTTACCTTCTCCTTCTCTAAATTCTTCTCCCATCTCTTTGTTGAAGCGCCGCCCCTCTTCCTCACGCGTTGGCTTCCCTTGCACATCCGCTTAGAAACACATAGGGGCCAACAACACAGACACACACAATGTTGAGATTCCTGTTTGGACATTTCAACAAACACGTGGTATGCATGCTCAAATTTTTTTGTAGTCTTGAATAAGTAACCATTTCATAGTTGCTTTTGCTTTTTGGTGGATTAGAAGATGCTTTTTGGTAGGTCAAAAGATGATGATAAGAATGAGCAAGTTAGTAGCTTATACACATCTAGATGGTGCGGGACGTAGAAAGAGTTTTTGTAGAGCAATTCTTAAATCTTCTTGGCCATGGCTTTATTTAGTCTCCTTTTTTTTTTTTTCTATTTGAATTGGCACAAGGATTAGAATATAACAGTGAATTCAGGTTTTGTTGATCAACTCATGATAGCCCATTCTTTCTGGTTTTATCACCCTATAGTTTGCTCTGTGTCTAATTGCCGGGATGTTGGCCATTGGCCAATAACATTGAAAAGAATTTGCATTAGAGATTGGTTTGAGAAAGGAAAGAGAAAGATAGGATTTTGATTTAGGAAGAGAAAGGGAAAAAAATGTTTAAATGAGTTAATATTGATTTTTAAATATTTTTATTTGGTGTTTAAATAAATAATAGGGGTATTGTTGGATATTTAGTTCTTTTTTGGCTTTAGTTCAACAAATTGGGTTTTTTTTTGTTACCTAAAACCTTATAATAGGGGCTGTAATTGTAATTATTAAAATCTAAAGAGAGATAATTGTAATTATGATAAACCTCAAAGGAGGTATATAAAATTATCCCTTACTAATTTTAGCTTCAAATTAATGTCTAAATGTAATGACAATTTATTTTACCTTTTGGATTAATCTAGAGAATCAATAAGAATTTCAGACTAACTCAACTTTGAGTGAAGGTAAATATTTAGGTAAATTTAATTTTTAATTTTATTTGTAAATTTTGTAATGTAAATTAAACATAATTTAAAAAATATATAAAATTTATAAATAAAATTAAAAATCGAATATAACTAAATATTTTCTTGAGTTAATAATCGCTCGTTTTTTCGTTCTCTCGTACAATTGTTTCTTCCTATGGGGGAAAAATAAATAAATAATTTATTTGGAGACGCGGGAAATCTGGAAGGGACGAGCCTAGGTCCCAGCCCAAATGACCCAAGACTCGGGACTTCGAAGTTGTATAGAATTGACCGGGAGAGTAAAAACCGTTAAACAGCACGAGTCCGCATCAACATGCTGAGGGTGATACGTTCCCGGTTGCAGTCCGGGTTTTCCCATGCCAAAAACGAATGCCGCCATTATTGAAGAAGGTTAACGGTCAACAATGTGAACCAATGAATATGAAAACATTCAAATCTATTCGGTTTTGAATTTTATTTATAAATTTTATAATTAAATTTATATTAAATAGATTATTTTATAAATTTTAATTCATAATACAAAATTTATAAATAAAATTAAAATTCTTTGAAATTAGATTCATTTAAATATTTTTTTTTGATATATGTTCAAATTCAAGCACCCAAACAAACAAACTAATTCTCATCGCGAGGACAAACATAGAAGTTGAGATTTGAAGTGGAGTTTGTGTAAATGTATATTTTAGGAGGTAATTTTGTAGGAAAATTTTATTTTACAATCTTGTAATGTATCGTATAAATTTTTAAAGTGTAACGGGATAATTTTTTAAAGGGACAAAATTTAATTTTAAAATTAATAAGATAATTGGCATTTGTTGACAGGAATGCTACGATTTTAAAACTTTTGGTAGGCGAACACGTTTATCCGTCCTTTTTTTAACGATCCATCCCTCTATGCCACTGTGGCCGCCCCGACTTTTTTTTAAAAAAAATAAAAAATAAAAAATCCTAACATTGTGTTTGGATGAAGAAATTTAGATGAATTTGATTTAAAATCTTAAGTCATAATAAATTATTTAAACAAGTTAATTGATTTAGTAATAGATTTGAAATCTATCATGAAGACAATTGGGAGTGTGATTTTAATGATTAAATAAAAAAAATTGAAATTTATTCAAATTTCATGTTATTTCAAATCTATCTAATTTAAATCCGTTCATTTCAATTATTTCTTTCAATTAAAATCCATCCATCCATCCATCCATCCAAACACAACCTAATAGATGAATGAATTTTAAATTTTTGTCCAAATCTATCGATCCAAATATAATATGAAAGATTATGGTTGACTTGTATGTTTTAGAAATTTAAAGTAGTCCTAGTTTATATCTAATTTTCAAAGAAATTTAAAGCAGTCGTAGTTTACATCTAATTTTCAACTCTTAAATCTTAAATTAGTCCTACTAACTATTTTTCTACAATTTGCTAATCCTGTTGTCTGTGTCGCACACTATCACGCCATTGATCATGTGCATTAGTGTACGTCAAGTTTCGAAGTAGAAATTTAATCACATTCTACGATCATTATTGAGCCTTGACCCACATCAAAAGTTGTTTTTTTTTTCCTCAAAACTAATTAAATATAGTTTTCATATTCAACAGAATCTAGAATAAGAAAGGTATCTTCTATATTCCAGAAGGCATCTCTAGTCTTAAATTTCTATTCCATCAATAGTTAATACTAATAAATTGGAAGTCTAAATCCCACATCATCAGCAAAGAAAACTCACCAAGTTTTTTCAACAATATTAAAATTTAAGCATGCTTGAAATAGAAAGTTAGACTATTATTTTACTAATAATAATAGAATCACCGTCCAAACCCATAATACTAACCGATGCAATTATCCTTTTTAATGGTTTATAATAAGTTGATTTCACCCCTTTTTTTTTTTGATTCACCTGTTTATTAAAACACCCCTAATACGAGTAGATTTTGGACATGCTAGTAGTACATTCCCTTTCCTTTATTCATAAAAAACAAATGAACTAAAAGTGCGTAAACATGACGAGAATCAAATGCAATTTATTGTAAAATATTTTTTTTATAACTTGTTGATTATGAGTTAGAGTCAATAATACGAGAAGATAAAAAAATATGATAGATTTTTGTTTTTTAATAGAATGCATAAGTATTTTTATCAATGCATTTATATAAAGTAATAAAATGACAAAATTATTGATGTGTTAGTGAATCCTGATTTTGTTAATTTTGATGTAAATTTAATTTGACAAGTGATTTTAAATTCCTGATTTGTAAATCATTTTCACCTTTTTTACCGTATGCTTTTGGAGAAAGTTGAAAGAAACATTTTCTATTATTCTATTGGCATTTCCCCTGCTTTTATGTTTGGGTTAATAACACTTTTATCCTCGTAAATTATAGGAATAATTATATTTTACCCTTCAATTGTAGAAATATATACTTTGCACCCTCAAATTAATGGAATTTTTACTTTTAAAAATATCGGACTGAAATTTTGATTCTCAATTATGACCCTTAGTTGGCATTTCACAGAATAACACTTTACCCCCTACATTAATGAATAATTACACTTTTCCCCTAGAAACATAAAATGTAAAAAACACTTCTCCATTTATGCTAGCCTTTAAAACATAATTACTTTTCTAACTATTGCCAATTCTCATACTTTTTGAAGTATAATAATTCTAAAATAGACAAAAAGTTGGTAGATTTTTTTAGATTCCAAAAGTCACTCCATGAATTAATGATCTTTACTGCAAAAATTGAAAATTTTTTGAGTGCCAAAATTGTTTTAATTTATTATTTGAAAGGCCAAAATAGCATATTTAACTATAGGTTATTTCTTAAGTGTCTTAAATTTTAGATTTATTTTAATGTTTCTTCAAAATGATGGCAAGCTTCACAAAGCAATCTTTCTGGTGAAATTTTTTAGTGAAAATTTGTCTATTTCATACAATTTTTACACATTTTGGATGTCTCTAGTTATTCTATATATATATTTTAATATTTTGGATAAAATCAATGTAAAGTGTATTATTGGTTGAGTCAAGTCATTCACATTTTCTTACTATTTTTTTAGCCATCAGTTGTTTGTTTATTTTTTGTTATTTTTAACTCGAATTCTTGCACCATTATAAAAATATTTTTTTACATCTCTTCGCTTTAGTAAGAACAGTTCAATCATTAAAATTCAATTTTTTTTTACACATTCGACGGGATAATATTAATATTAAACCTTTAATTTAGAGGTAAAATGTCATGACGTTTTTAGTTTAGGGGGCAAAATGTTATTAACTCTAAGAGTATTTTTGTCTATAGAGTACTTGTTTTTGAATGAGTTGAAAAACTTAGCCCTGAATGTTTAGAGGTAAAGAATATTTTTTTTAGTTCAGGGAACAAAATATAATATCCCACTAATTCAGGGATAAACTGTAATTAACCCTTATGTTTTACAATAATTTTTTTTTCCCACTAATTGAGTAATTAATACACCCCTTTTTTTGGGAGGCCTTCCACTCTCCTTCCTTCTCTTCACCTCCATGCATTCCTACTTTCTTGTGAACAGTAGTTACTGTACACAACTGTTCAAAAACCACCAGAAACTTCTCCTGCCACCTGTTTCTGATCTACCAAAACAACTTCTATAAATTGTGACGAACAGTCAAATAAAGAAATTCAACATTCAATAAAGTTATAAAAAAAAAAAAAAAAAAATTACTTGGGCTGGTCTCCATGTTTTAAACTTCTGGATCATAAAACTACTAATAGTCAACCCCACCAGCCATCCCATATTCTGATTGACAAGTATATAACAACCTTAATTACTTGTTACATAGGACATCAATGTCTGATTCTGATAATTCCCAACTTGTTTTTACCAAAGTTATTTCTAGAACTAGTTTATTATTATTAGTATTACAGAATTTGAATGGAGGCAGTTTGTAATGGAACTGCTGCTGATTCTTCTAAAACTTTTGCTTTCTTGAAGTTGCCTGATCATCATACTACTCAGCTTCCAAACGGGTTTAATTCTTCTGATCAGTTCAATAATAGAAAAAAGATTTCAATAATGGGATCAACCAACAATTCACAGCCCAAAATCTTGACTGGAGAAGCTGGTTATGTTTACGCTTGAAGATGTTCCTCATTTATTTGATTATGTTCCTGATCTTCCTGTACGTTTTTTATTTCTTTCTCCCTTTGAATTTCTAAGTTTGTTAAGCTTGATTGTTTGTTTCAGTGGAAAAATGGGCTTCAAGAATTTTGATTGTTTTTGGATTTTGTTTTGATCATTCCATTTTCTGATTTTTATATTTTTGATCATTTACCTGCGTGTGCAGAAGCTGAATTGCCTCTTTCAGATGAAAATTAATACTAATAGTGATAATAATAATAAAGCAGGCAAAACTGGATTGTGACATATAATATGTCTTTTACTCAGCAGTCTGTCCATTTGATTTGGAGATAAATGTTATGAATTGGGTACTGGCTTCTGTAATGGATTTATTGGCCTTTTTTACAAAGACAAAAATTTTGGTTTCAGTGATGGTTGTCAGGGTGCTTCGGTATTAAGCTAATAGGATAACCAATTTGTGTATTCAGAGGGCAGAAAAAGTGTAGTAAAGTTTCTTAGTTTATTTTTTGGCTGCCTTTTATCAGAGTAAAGCAAAAAATATTTTGTCCTTGGGTGTCTAAATAATCAGAATACTGTTTTCATTTTGTTCACAGGTTTTGTGGTTAATACAGCTTATTATTATTATTATTATTGTTATTATTATTATTTTAATACTTCTTTGTTTCTTCTTGAATTTCGTTTTCTCTTTGATATAAAGGTTGCTCTAATGAGTCGATCCTAATTCTTGTTCTTATTTTTGCCAGACTTACACCAATCCCTTGCAAGATAATCCTGCATATTCAGCTGTGAAGTAAGCAATTTTAAGTTTAATTAAATCTTCTTTCATAGTTTGGTTATACAGTTTGGTCTTGCATATATTCATGATGAGTACATCCAATTGCAGGCAGTACTTTGTCAATGCTGATGACACTGTTCCGCAAAAGGTTAGTCCTTCTGAAATTTCATTATTGAATTTGTGAGGCATGGGAGTTTACATTTTTGTGCTTTAATCAAGTGAGTTTGGGGCTGTGTATGAGGCAAAGATTAGTCTCCATGGCTTTATATTTATAAGAAGTTGGCACCTTATCTCCAGAAGTAGGCACCAGGCAGTGTTTCCTTCCGATTTCTTTGACAAAAAGAGATTCTTAAAGATCAGCCACCAACCTGGTTTTTAATTTTTCCAAGGTAGTAGGATAAATGTACCATTGTGGAGATGAGCATTAACCATGACTGTGAAACTGTTTACATGTTATAAATATCCTTGTCAATGTGAATATATCATCAATCCTTTTACAGGTGGTTGTTCATGCAAGTAGTCCAAGAGGGATACATTTTCGACGAGCAGGTCCTCGCCAAAGAGTAAGTTTTTATTTGGTTCAAGAATGGTATTCTGTAGAAGGGCCAGTGTTCCATACATAACCACAACTTCTGGGTGGTGTTTTCAGGTATATTTTGAATCTGATGATGTTCATGCATGTATTGTTACTTGTGGAGGTTTATGCCCTGGACTGAACACAGTGATCAGAGAAATAGTTAGTGCGGCTTGAACTACATGTATGGTGTAAACAGAGTCCTGGGGATAGATGTAAGTGCAAATTATTTCATTCCAGTTAGCAATTCATTGAAGTTGAAAAAATTGTTCTCACATTTAGGCTCTCCAATGGCATCCATATCTAATGAGATTGATGGATTTGTAGGGAGGATACCGAGGTTTCTATTCTCGAAATACAATATCTTTGACACCTAAGGTTGTAAATGATATCCATAAACGTGGTGGTACCATACTCGGAACATCACGTGGTGGTCATGACACTAAAAAGATAGTTGACAGCATTCAGGACCGCGGAATCAATCAGGTATGTGCAAGGAAGATGTTGGAGCCATAGTTTAGGAGCTAGTTCCCCAATTGAATTTGTCATCTGACCCCAAAGAGCCTTTAAGTTATGATGAGTCCCTATTGCCTTCATGTAGGTATATATAATTGGAGGAGATGGTACACAGAGGGGGGCTACAGTTATTTTTGAGGTATGTTTGACAATTATCCAAGATGGTGAATTTTGCATTTCAGAATTTAAATGTACTGCTGAGGAATCCAACATTTCCTTTAGTTGCAACATTTTTGTGGCAAGCTTCTCAGTTTTAATGCTCTTTTTGATTTTGATTGCCTGTCACTTATCATATCCTCCATCTTGCAGGAAATCAGAAGACGTGGTCTTAAAGTTGCAGTTGTTGGCATCCCAAAAACCATTGATAATGACATTCCGGTAATTTGTTTGACATGTAGAGTGGCTTTACTAATGCCAGAGTAGATGTTGCAGTGATTGTATAAATTTCAGCTGTCTATCAACTTTTCCCCCCTCAGAATTTTGTCTTTCCTGGTCACAGGTTATTGATAAATCTTTTGGTTTTGATACTGCTGTCGAAGAAGCTCAACGTGCTATTAATGCTGCACATGTTGAGGCAACTAGTATTGAGAATGGTATTGGTCTTGTGAAGTTAATGGGACGGGACAGTGGTAAGCTTGTAATTAGCAGTATTTGATGTTACAGTCGGTGAATAGATAAAATAATCTGTATTCTTCTGCTTGCAGCCTTTCATATTAAAATGCAAGGAATTTCCTTAACATGACCTTAATATTCAAGTTAAAACTGAGAGTATTTTTAAAGCAAAGTTGGAGTAGATGTCTTATTCAAAATACGGTACTAATTTAATCAACGATTCTGGTCCTGATTAGATAAAATGTTGTGCTTTCTTCGTCTAATGCTGTAACATTCTAAACTGCCTTTATACACAGGGTTCATTGCCATGTATGCTACTCTTGCGAGCCGAGATGTCGATAAATGCTTGATTCCTGAATCACCATTTTATCTTGAAGGTCCTGGTGGACTATATGAATATATTGAGAAACGTCTCAAAGAACAAGGTCACATGGTAATTGTGACAGCAGAAGGTGCAGGGCAGGAGCTACTTTCTCATAGACTGCAACCTAAAGATCAGCAGGATGCTTCGGGCAATAAGCTTTTAAAAGATGTTGGGTTGTGGATATCTCAAAGTGCATCAAGGTATAACTTCTGACTTACACTTGTTTTACTTCTTCCACTTTTCATCTGAAAAACATATAAAATCATATACATTCTTGTAAGTGGCATAGGGAAATGACATCCTTAATTTTTCGCATAATCAAACATCATCTTCATTGTTGCTGACCTGATGAATACAATGTTATGCATATTGCTTTCATCAGAAGCCTGTATTAGATCCATATAGTTTATCCTGACGACCCTGTTATTGACACTGTTTCTGTTTTGTAACCAAAAGTTTTTTTCTTTACCATGTATACAAGTGCATATATAACCAGAAATAGAAGGATTACAGTGTTCTTGTAAATTTAAGTTTTTCAAGTATGTCCCTTCATGATTACAAGTAACCAATTGTGGATGCGAGTACATATTTTCGGAAAAGTAGATGTCGGCGCTCGCATAAGATTAACTATAATAATTTGAAGGTTTGTCTGTGGTGCACCATTTAAAAGAGTATATCTTTTTTTAAAAATTAACATGCTATTATTATCCTCAATTGAAGACTTAGACTACATGATATAAATGTTCAAATAACCAGGGGAGCTATTTCATTTAAATTATATGGACTTCGTTAATCATTAGGCATTCTATATACGACAATTTCAGTATGCTAAGAAACTCATGACTATCATTTGCAGGATCATTTTGCTAAAGAACAGAAGATGCCTATCAATCTTAAATATATAGGTTGGCACTTGAAAATTCATTCTATGTATTCTAACAGAATTTAGCTCTGTATATTCTTCCCTCATCATGTGCTGCACTTCAATTTTGGCAGATCCCACATACATGATTAGGGCTATCCCTAGCAATGCATCAGACAATGTCTACTGCACTCTCCTGGCTCAAAGTGCAGTTCATGGAGCGATGGCAGGGTACACAGGCTTTACAGTAGGTCCTGTTAATGGCAGGCACTGTTACATACCCTTCAATGTAAGTTATACTGTCAACTTCGCATGCTCGGAATGGCTTTACAATTATCTAGCATTATGTTCATTATTTACATTTTTTTTTTTTTAGCATAAATAGAAGTCTCCTGTCATGTGGCGTTGCTCATCTTTGGAAATAATCTTGTTGCAGTAGCCTAGATAAATGTCGCAAGCCCCTTAGTATTGTGTTACCTGTTCTATTCTTGAAAATGGAAAAGGAAAACTTGCCCCTTAGTGTTGTGTTGAGAATGTACTGTCTGAAATTTTAGTTGTGAATTGCCATCAACTCATTAATCCGTTCCTCTTCCTTGTGTCTAAATTGTATTGGTAATATTTCTGTTACCGTATACTCATGTCATATTGAAGCTGGACCTTATTGTTAGGTTTCAATTAATTAAGTTAGTTCACTGCATCTTTGAGATGATGAAGCATCAAAAAACACACATAATGCACACCAACACTAAGAACTAGACAAAAATACTGGTCCACTCTTGTCCAAACCTATTAAATACAAACTAATATATGGTGCTGATGGTTATGGATATCTGTATACATTTCTTTGTGAAATCGACTTCTTTTTTTTTTTTTTTCCTTTTAACTGATGGGTAGCTCTGATTCTTGATGGAACTTGCAGCGAATTATAGAGCGACAGAATAAGGTTGTGATAACGGATAGAATGTGGGCTAGACTTCTTTCATCAACCAATCAACCTAGCTTCTTAACAAGAGATACTACAGAAGCCAAGAAGGTGGAGGAAGAACTAGCTACCCAAGCTGGATGAGAAGTCCCCAAACAGTTAGGTCATTTGCTGAGTGATATTGAACCTCATGTGTTGTATATATTGGTTTCCTAGAAGTCCTATTCCACTTCACTCTCAACTCTTTGGATGTTGAGTGAAAATAATATTGGTGGCAAAATTTCCACCAAATTAACATTTTTTTTTTTTTAAATGAGAATGTATAAAATAAATTGGCATACACGGAATTTGGAGATTGCTATATGCATCTGATTTTTCTTTCTTAATTCTTTAGCTCTTTAAAGCATAATATTGTGGATACATGTGTATGGATCGTTTGGAACGAAAATATTTTTCAAAATTTTTTTGGCGCCAAACACTGAAAAATATTTTTCGGTGTAAAATATTTTTCAATTTTCCTTCCTCTGACTGAAAATAACTTACAGAATTATTGAGTGTAAGTTATTTTTCGGATAATTCAAGAGTGACATTAAATCTTAAATATTACTTTTAGAATTTCGTTTGTTAAACTTATTTTCGTTTTCAATTCTTTTTCGTTTGTTTTTCTCTCAATCATGGTTTCCACACTAATATAACGCATATTTTACTACTATATTGTACTATCATTTAATTTTGAACAAAATAAATCTTTTATTAATCACAATTACTTGTAAGGTATTTATTATTATTATTATAAGTTTTTTTAATGTGTATTCATAAAATTAAAAATAAGACCTTTAAAATTTTTTATTTCAAAATATTTTTATTTTGTCAACCAAATATCGAAAAATTATATGAAAAATTGACTTTATCATATAAAATATTTTTCAATAAAATACTAATACTTTTCAATTCAAACTAATACAGTGCTTTGTTTTTTCGGATTATTAGGCCTGTTTTTTGGGCCCATTAGACGGTTTTTGATAAGCCCAATTCCAGTCCAGTTGAGAAACCATAATATTTGTCCAATGCTCACGAGCATTAGGACCATTTCCGCTATTGAATTAATATATGGGTTTCGAGCCGAAATCAGGTCCGCATATATTGTTCAGTAATTATTTTTAGTTTTAGATTTTTAAGTGTTTTAATAATGATACAAGTAATAAAATAAGAAACGTAGATTTATAGATGTGATATATTATTTAAAAAATATGCATTAAGATAAACCACGGAAAGATTTTACCATCTGTAACAGAACTATTCTATTGCGTTTTAAAAACTTGTACAATACAATATGATATAATTTTAAAAATTTGTAATGTACAACTTTTTAAAGTCAACAAAATTATTCTTTCAACGTGACTACAGAATTCCTCTTCTCTGTTATTATTAATATATAATTATTTCTTAATAACTATAACTGCATAATAAAAAAATAACCATAATAGCTGCATTAATATTTAAAAAAATAATACCTAAATTATATAATTTAGATAGATCGATCCTTAGGCTATAACAGATGATGACATCTAAAATATAATTTAGATAGATCATCCTTAAATGAGTCGAGCCTAAGTTGGCCAAAGCCAATTCATATTTTTATAGCATTCAAAATTTAGATTTAAACGTGACTCATCTCATATTTGCATAAACATGAGACATTATTTTAAGGCTAGACGAGTTGAGTTTGGGCAATCAATTTATTAATCATCTCATATACTTATTTAATACGAGAAATTACCTGTTGTTTTGTCTCATATTTTTAGTGCAGATTAAATATTATTAATCTTATTGATATACTCGTTGTGTGTAAAATTATATCAAAATTATTTAAAAAATGATAAAAACTAAAATACTAATTAATTTAAATATTTGTGTGTGCAATTTTGTGGTGAAATGAGAAATTAGAATTTGATAGTGAGAGAATGAGAGTAGGAAGTTACAAAAGAAAAATAGGAGTGAAAAAGATAAATTATACTAAAAAGTCTCATGTATTATATAAAATAGTAATAAAATAACTATATGTAAGTATCTTATCATACTATATATAAAAGAAAAACATCCAATTGAATTTTAAATAAGTTAACATCTTAAATTTAGAAAGAAAAAAAAAAAAAAAAACTTCCAACAAGTTTAAAAAAAATTAAAAACTTGTAACATATTTAGTTAGATACTAAAAATTCTCTTTTAATTTATATATATATATAAATATTTGTGAAATAACATATATAGAGTGCATAAAAATCACTTGTATGATTTAATTTTGTTAAGAAGATCACAACTTACGTGTGGGATCAAGCCCGGTATATTTCTTATCTAATATTACAATTTATTTTGTGGTATGATTTGTTGGTGATAAATATTTAGATAAATTTAGTTTTTGACTGTATTTATAAATTTTGTATTATACATTAAAAATTTATAATATCAGTTAATATAAATAAATTTTTTAAAATTTAATTATGATGACAAGGTTTATAAATGGAATAAAAAATGAAGTTAAGTATTTTCCGGTTGATGGAAGTGCAAAATTATCGTGTATGGATGGTGAGCGGTTGAATTACAAAAATAGGTTTTGATTACACAATTACTTAAATTGGCAGCTTCGGAGATCAAAAGGAAGGAAGGAGGAGGAGAAGAAGGGAGAGATGGGGATCAGATTCATATTGATGGTGAACAAGCAAGGGCAAACGAGGCTAGCCCAATACTACGAGTACCTCACCATCGAAGAAAGACGCGCCCTCGAAGGCGAAATCGTCCGCAAATGCCTCGCCCGCACTGAGCTCCAGGTTCCTTCTTCTCAAATCTATTTATTTCCCGAGATTTCTATCTGTCTCCTTTTATTGAAAGAATTAACAAAGTTTTCATCTTTTTCGAATTTAAAAACATGGGCTTCAATTATTTTGAGACACATCCCTCAGTATTTTAATCAATTTATGTAAGTAGGTTAGCATTCTTCATTTACTGTTATTTTTAGACCTTTCCAGATCTTAGCGTATCAAATAATAGATTAGTATTCTTCATTCACCTAGGATTTGTGATTGCTCCTCAACTAATTTATGTTATTAATTGATAATTTGATATGGGTGATCAGAAGATCTTAGGAGTAAATATTTGATCTTTGAATTTAACCCCCCCAAAAAAAAAAGAAAAAAGAAAAAGAGAATGTTTTTTTTTTTTTTAGGTTTACTAGTTCTGAGGGTATCGGTTTTTCTGGGTCCATATTCTATTACTTGGCATTTACATTGTAGTGGTAAAACTTTTTCTGGTGTGACAGTGTTCATTCGTTGAGCATAGGAACTACAAGATTGTGTATCGGCGATATGCATCACTATTTTTCTTGGTTGGAGTTGACAATGAAGAAGTAAGTTGTTCTGCTCTTTCACGTGTTTAGTGGTAGTTCAGCTTGACATGAATCCTTTTCTTAGAATTTTCAAAGTCGTTCTCGGCATTCAACCAACCCACATATTGATGGAAACAATCTGTTACATGCAATAGAAATGACATTTTTAGTATTAAGTGTGTAAGGTTTATTCTCATACTCCTTTGTGTGCTATTATCAAACAGTCAGTGATACCTTGTTTTGCAATCTGCATTAGCAATTTTGGTTTACCTTGAAAAACATCCAGGTCCAACGCCCTCTCTCTTCGTATCTGGGGCTTACTAACAGTATGAGGTTCTAGATGCCTTCTTCATTTTTTTCTTTCATTAATCTTTTGACTCTACATGAAAAAACGTAATCATTACTATGAACGTGCAATGTCTGTATATATGTAAAGTGTTTCCTTATTTGATGAGTTCATACTTTATAGTGATATCTAGACAAGGTGATTTAGCTTCCAAATCTCACGCATTGGTTTTACATTCATATTAGTTTTAGATGTCATCATCTGTTATAGTCAGCCATATCTATCTGAGAATTCAATATTAGCTTTTCTTACTAAATGTCTTTTCTTGCATCCTGCCTAAAACGTATCTGGTGTAGTCTATGGAGGTTGTTTGGAGATCAACATGGTGGAGGAAATTTTATCATCTTTTAGGATTTGATTAGATCAATGCAAGTATTTATGATGCAATATAACAGTGAGTGATTTTATACACGTCTTCTATTCTTTAGTGAAATATCTGTAATTGCTACCATATGGATATGGGACGGAAGACATGCTTTTTCTTCCCTTGTTGAATTTCCCACAGATTGTTGCCCTATAAACTATGAATATTGTGAATATAGTCTCAGATATGTTAATCACTCAAACTAGTTGAGGAACGAATAGACATACCTGTCGCAAAATCTGATGTGACCTGGGAACTCATTTCATTCGGAGAGCCATAGAGGTCTCTCCAATTTTTCTTTGAGCTGGAAATTCATTTCAAGTCATAAGTAGCACAAATGAGTCACTTTTCATTTTGTCATTAGTCCTTGTCTTTGATATTTCTTTAGAAAACAAGTTTCAACCACCCTCACTTTTACCAGCACCGGATCTTTCACCCAATAAAAATTAATTAAGTATGAAAGAAGGTATTCTTTTTCATTCTTTTCCATGATCTTTACTTTTGCAGAATGAACTTGCCATTTTAGAGTTCATACACCTGTTGGTTGAAACCATGGATCGGCATTTTGGCAATGTGGTAAATTTCTAACTAAAAATTGGTGATTCTGTTTTCCTCTACATGTTTCCCTGGCAAATTTTCATTAAGTTTTGGTTATCTTCACCTTTTGTTGATTATTTCCAATATGCAGTGTGAATTGGATATAATGTTTCATTTGGAGAAAGCTCATTTTATGCTGGAGGAAATGGTTATGAACGGCTGTATTGTAGAGACAAGCAAGTCTAACATTTTGGCCCCGATACAGCTGATGGAAAAAGCTTCTTAAGTTGTCTATTTGCTGTTTCAAAAGAAGCTGCAGCTATGCTAAGACATTTTTTGTACTTGCAGTGTTATGCATTTGTTTTCCACATTTGTCGAGTTATTCTCTATATGAATGATTAGCTCATTAATTATGTAGTTGCAGTGGAGTTCTACTTTATTCAGAGCACATGAATGGAATAGCGGGTTGGAGGACTCATATATGTTATCTTGTTTTTGATGTTGCAGAAATAAGTGGCAATTTGAAATTTGTTTTTCATTGAATTTGGTTGGAAAGATGTTGCATTTGTGAAACTGTTGGAAAGAGATAGCTTAATCATCTAATAAAGCTGGACGAGTTATAGTTTAGTTCCTTAAGTCCCTGAACAACCTCTGGCTGAAAGGTCATGGTTTTCTTTTTAGGTGTACGTGAACTTCTATTTCTTGCAACAGCAGCTTGTGGTGACTTTCTTTGTTACTGATCAATCTGAATATATGCATGAAAATCAGAGGGTCCTTCCAACCTTGTCTTGAACTCTTACTTGTATACACCACCATACTTTTCACAACTAATTGGAATAGTTGACCTCTAAATGATGAAAGAGAGTTATGAGTTCGGAATACAGATCAGTGTACACCACCATATACTTAGTTGCATTTTCTTGGCGAATGCAGGTACACGAGGATGGCAAACATGTGTTTCAATACCTCTGAATGGGATGCATACACTTTTGCGAACTAATTATGCTGTCTGGTGTTAGATGCAGTTGTAAATTTATCCCTTTACACTATCAATTTTACTAAATAAGGCATGTGGGATAGAAGATATTAATCATATTTGCCTAAATATAATCTCGAACTATCACTAGCCAATGCCAATCACTAGGCATTACTTTTATAAAAAGTAATAATTGTGATAAAGTTATTAAACAAAGCATCTACGATTATTTCAAATTAGAAATTGATGATTTAATATGATTTTACTACAGTGATCTTGTGTCGTTTTTGTCATTTTTTAAATAAATAAAATTTTTGCACGAAACTTTGTCACGTAATAACCATCAGCTAATTTCTCCATTGTTTAGAAATTATAATTGATCGACCTTGTAGGACATGCAAAAGACCCACATGCCCAAAAAAAAAAAAAAAAAAAAAAATCTATAATGATATGAATCGAACCAAGTGCATTGATTTATTGAGAATAACACCAAGTACAATATTGCAAGCTGTTGTAGTAATTTCCAAATAAATTGAAGAATGACAGGTAATGGTTTTGCACATCTCCTCTATAAATCCAGCTCCTGCTTCCGCTGTTTTCTATATATTTTAACATCATAAATGTATTCACCATCTGAGTTTTGTTGGGAAGTACTGCAAAGGATCGATTAAAAATTTTACAAAATTAGAAAAAGATGCCTAAATACAGAAATTAATTGGTCAACTAAAGGATACTATTTATCATAAAAAATAAAAAAAAGGATACTCACCTTTTCAATGAGGGAGAGGTAGTATGGCTTCACCTTTTCGACATCGACCCGGACTTTGCTTTTGCTGTAAAGATCATATTTGCTGCACACAATTTTTGTTATAAAAGAATTAGGATTTATTTGCATGGTAGAATACACAATATATTTTTTCCTAATTAGAAATCAATATTTTAAAAGAGGACGTTTAATTACTTGAATACTTTGAGCCACTTTAAGCTCTCATGATCCTCCTCATTCATTAAGTGTGTATATGCTCCTGCCCTGTGTAATGCTGCATAACAACAATAATATAAGTTCAATTAATTTCCTTAATATTCTAAAATGTGTGTAATCCAAATGATAATATTATATTTTGTTGTGACCTATGTAACGAATTTAAAGTCAGACTGAAACCCACTATAAATCCTTTATTTTAAGAAAAAAAAAAATTTTCCCAATATTTTAAAACGTATTATTCAAATGTACATCTACCCAAAAAATGTACTTGAAAATTTTGAAGTTGTAAATTGATTAATTGATGATCATCTTACGGTAGAAAGAGTGATAGCGGATGATAAAAAGTGCGGCTGGCGATGTGTATTGTTCCGTTTTCTTTAGCCACCTGCATTGTATTTTGTAAAGGTTGAGGGGAAAAAAAGAAAAGAAAATGAGAAAAGAAATTAAATACGTTTTTTAGATAAATATTGTATGTATGTGGCCTGAAGATATTTTGGATAGTCTCGTACCAAATACATGTAGTCATCGTGCCCCCAAGACATAACCACATTTTCCAGCCCACAGCCTTTTTCATATATTCCATTCTTGGACTTGTAAGAAGGGTTGCTATAATCTGGATTGGTATTGAAATACTGCCAAGAAAAAGGGGGAAAATTATTAAATTGTGTTACCATAAAAAACAATTTTATGATACCAAATGATTTTTTCAAATTAACAGTACCTTGTGGTGGACAATCGATTCATCGAAAGCACAACCAAGAGGAAATGTGTCACCTGAAATGCATTAATGTGAATAAAACTAGAACTGGTAATATATAAATAAATTAAGTATTATACTATTATTCGAATTATGAAGATTCAACTCACCAACAACAGCCCACTGTGGCAGTCCTCCAAAGGTAGGATGAAGAAGAACTTTTCCTAGATCTGTTGCCAAAAAAAAAAAACCCTTCAGGAATAATGCAAACACAAACAACAAGAAGATCAAATTTATTCCTATTATGTAAGATTAGGTCGACATAGTTTGTCTTTTTTTTGGTGGCAAATCATTATGTTTTTTTTTCATATGGGATAAAAAGTACAATATATATGTATATATATATCACCTATTTTGATGTTTAAAAGAATCTCGTAAAGTCATTTATTCAATCTATTATGTCTTGAATCTCTTGATCTAAATTTAGATATATAGTATTACTTAAATGCGGCATTGAATGTGTAATTCAAGATCCATTTTAGAATTTTCTATCGGAGTATATTGCTAGCTAATAATTAAGGAGTATATATATACCATGAATAAGGGCGGTCAAATGCAACCAATCCTCATTTGGGTAATCTTTTCTAATAGCCTCAGCTGTCTGCAACAAATGCTCAATTTGAGGTTCATCCAAATCAGGATCGCTGTCATCCACAACATCATTCAGAAGTTCACAGCATTCCCGATACGCTCATTTCTGCTTTATCCAACTTGCCGTACCCTTCCCTCGTCCTCTTTACCTGCCACAATATTTTCATGCAAAATAATTAATTAGCCTTAATTAGACAAACAAACTAAAATATAATATAAAATTTTCCTTTTTAAATAAATGGCCACAATGAATTAAAATACTACTACTTACAAAGTCGTATGTTTGGTTAATGTGGTTCAATCGGTAGAACTCCTCCACAGTTTTCTGCCTTTCACTTTCTGCATTATAATCCCTGCGACCATTTTGATGCCAAAATAATTAAATTCTTCAGTAAAGAAAATCATTATGCCATTCGAAAAGCAGAGAAGATAACAAAGTAGAGTGACTATTTCATATTGTGCTTTCACAATGTAAAATCTAAATAAATGTATTATTGTTGTAAATTCTTGTGTAAATCATGATACATACACTACGGTCCACACAAGAATTATCATATACACCACGATACGAGCATTAATGTGCAAATATAAGTTGATGACACATAACCTAATTGAACACAATTAGCAATAGAAAAAAAAAAGTACTACGTCAACCTGAAGGATTGACCAAATGAATTGATTTCTGGAGCTTCAAATCCAGCATTCGACGTCGTTTTGGGCATAGCAAATCCTCCATCCAATACAAGTTCGTTAGTCTCATCATAAGGGACATTTTTGACTTCACTTGAGAAACCTGATATTAATTAATTAATTAATTAGTTTTAATACATCTAATTAAGTATTAAACAGTATATATATATATATATTTTTTGTACCTAGGTCAGGTTGCTGCTCAATGAGGATAGTCATTTTCCCACCAAAATTTGAATGTTGCGAGCAAAAGCACAATGGTAAAGAAAATGGGAAAAAATGGTGAGAGATGAAAATCACTTTGGATGCACGAGACTTCGAGGAGAAAATGAAGGTATTTATAGTGGGATAAAAATGTCCTTGCCTGGGAATTGGAGATTGTTGGTGTCCTTGACTGGGAAATTTCTCCGAGGCCTTAACTGGAAAAGTTACATTTTTATTGCTCCAACTATTTTATTGGTTTTTATTATTCCCCACCAAATCGTTCAAAAAGAGAAAAACACGTGAATTATATCCTACCACAACGTTTCCGGCGCGTGGGACAACGCGGTTCGTTTCGATTTGGATTTTTAGACGTATAACGATAATCTATAATGAATTGTTGTGACTCGATTTAAAATGTAAATTTATATTAAATTTTTTTTTATTTTTTTTATCGTGTTTAATATTTTGTTATTCAACAATTGACTACCGTAAATTATTTAGAAACTCAAAATTCTTAAAAAAAATATTTAAAAAGTGAAGCTCCTATAATTGACAAAGATTGACTAGAAAATTGATAAAGGTAATAAAAAAATAGACTTAGTACTTAGGAGGTGTTTGATTTATGGGTATGAGAGAGGGGAATGGGAATCAAAGTTAATGATACCCATAGATGGTGTTTGGTTGAACACTATGAGAAACATTCTATGGGAATGAAAGTGTTAGAAAATATCTACTTTCATTCCTCACTTGTGACATGGGTTTCAAGTTGAGTAACTTATTAATACAATGAAACACATTCCTATGTTAAACTAAACAAGTAAAGGGAATGATATAAACTCATACCAATAGTGAAATTTATGATTCCCATTTTAATTCTGATTCTCGAATATAAACCAAACACCTCCTTAGTAGTACAATTATTCACTTACTAATATCAATAGTTACATACCAAATTGAAAATGGGTTGGATCTTCTCAATGAACGGGCGGAAGTCCGAACGACCAGAGTGTTGATAGCACGCGCCTGAAATGGAGTTACAAAAATATCTAGAAATCGTTGGATGACTCAGCTTTACGTGGATAATAAATCTAATCAGTTAAAAAAACGGGGCCTGCTGACGCGGAACCAAGTCACGGCCTACGACGTTTTGACTTTTTTATTGCTTGCAACTCTACGCTTAGGTTGGTTGAGCTGGGAAACATGCAACTATGCAAGTTGGTGTTATCTACATCGATATGTTGACTACAAAGAATGCGTTACTGACGTACCAACGCGCGACACGTCATCTGAAACTGATCAAAACTTATTAAAAAGTCCAGCTATTTGCATTATTCAATGTAGCCGGGATCAGCATATTAATTTGGGAAAGATTTAGCTATAACTGGTCTTTTGTCCCACTTATACATCTTACGGTGTAAATTAAATGTTATGAAATTTATGACATAAATTGATGTAACAAGATTTTATAAAATTTAATTTTGATGGCAAGATTTACAGATAAAAAAAAAATAGAGTCTATGTAAATATTTTCATATTAATTTTATAACCGACATATTTACGATGTGGCATTCACAAAAGGGGTTACTATTTAGAGGAAATTCTAAAGTCACTTTTATGGAACATTCTCTTACACTTTAAATACTTGTACAATATAATATTATATACTTAAAAAGTTTATATTGTACAAAATTTTAAATCTAAAGGAATAATTTCCTAAAAAGAAATGTAGAATTCTCCACTATTATAAATTTTATTAAAAAATAAATTAAATTTTACGCGAATGATACTGGCGAAAATCTTGATGTCTCAACAAATTTTTATTAAACGACAAAATTATCCTTCTAAATCAATATCTATAACCTCGATTTGTTTATTAAATGGAAGGATAGTTTTCACAAGGGCAAATGACAAGACCTTGATGTCTCAAAAAACTTTTATCAAATGACAAAAATTATAGTTATTTTAAATTAGTAGAAACTTGTATATGAGGAGGGATGTGATTTGTTTTTTTTAATAAAATTTTAGATACCAAACATGTCAATAAACCAAATTTTAGGGATTAAAAGTGTTTCTTTGCCCTTTCAATAATTAAACACCAATTTTGCTAAATTTTAACTTTAAGCACAGCTATGACTTTGCCTATATGGAGGAGAGTTGTGTGAGAAATTAATTCACTAGGATAAAATAATAATAATAATAATAAAATTTGTTGTTTATGGAATTGAATAGGATATCAGCATCATATGGGGGAGATGACAATTATTTTCAAAAGTGGAAGGTTAAGATTTATGTATAGTCACGCTCACATACCAAAATCCTACGAGATGATTGGCAAAGAAGGATACCACTAATTTATATAAAATATTATGAAATGAAATTTAAAATTAATATAAAATTTTAAAAAAATTTGTAAAAGTTTGAACTTTAAAAAATTGACTTGTTAACTAAAAAAAATCAAATATGATAAATATATTATGAACCGAAATAATATATAACTGGATATTTTAGTAAAAACTTAGTTTGCATGTTCATGTCTACGGAACTTCTATAGTCGTTGTGGGAAAGGAATTAAATCACCAGATATTCTTTGCCCACTTGGATGTAAATAGTGTATACGTTTAGATTTTATACAATTGCTAAATTCAAGCCTGGAATGTTATTTGTAAAATGTCTTTTAAGTTTTTTCGTTCAATGCATTTCGCTAATAGAATAGGTTGTCTTTGAGTTTCTTCTGTGTAATGCAAATTTAGTTGTTTTATCTTAAAATATTTTTACATATTCCTAGTATTTGTCATCCGCATATCTGATTCGTAATAACAAAATAATAATAATAACAATTTATTTGTACTGATGATACCAATTATCATACACAAAATAGGCAAATAAATTGAATTGAATGCAAATGTAAATAATTGGCTCCATGACTACTGGACAAGGATCCTCTCTATTTTATAGAGGACTCCATTTACTCTTAAAAATAAATTTTCAAAAATCAAAACCGTTCATAATTTAAATTATGTTGTATCTTGCAAAAATCAGAAAAAAAATGATAATGTTTTATCATTTGATTATGTTACTTTATATTTCATCAAAATTTAAAAATTTTTGCACCGTCCAAATGTGACATATAATTTAACAGTGAAAATTTTTCTGAATAAATTGATTTTCGGATATGATGGTCTACTCGATGACACAAAATTAATGGTATATTTAGATTATTTTTTAAGTTTTATTTATTTAAATATAAGTAAATAGACAATAAATATGAAGAAAAATTAAACAAGGAGGATCCAAATCCATGACTGCTCAGCACAAAGGTTCCTCCTCTACCTCCAGGCTGATCCAAAAAGTATTTCACTATTAACAATGAAGCCATGTTGGACAAAAGTTATTTATAAGCTACATCGGCGCAAGCCCAAATATATCCAAAAAACAGGCCACATATCTCATTTGTTTGTTTAGGCTCCAATAGTATGAGTACCTTGGGCACCATTTGGATTTTGGAGTCAAGATTTTTGGAGTCTCACAGCTATAAACGAATTTAGGACCACCCCAAAAAAAAAAAAAAAAAAAAAAAAAAATTAATCCAAACAAAATAAATAAAATATGAAAAAGGAAAAGAGTTTTTTTTTTTTTTTAATTCTTTAAAAAAAAAAAACGAACTTTTTAATCAGCAAATTTATTTCATATTCCATAATCTAAACCAAAAAGGATGTAGATGAAAATGATACCAGCCAAATTACCCAAAAGTCTTCCTCCACCCTATTGCCCAGTCTTGACGTTTAACATAGAATAATAATGGCATGTTTGAAAATTCTATTTTTGTTGATATTTAATAAGCTGTTAGAATTCAGAATGTTTGATTAAAAATAAAAAATAAAAAAGTCGTCCAACGCCTAAAAGTAAACTACTCAACAAAATAAGTTAGAAATCAAACGTCGCCTTCACTTTTTCCCGGTCTAGAGTAATATAGGAAACAAGTATAGTCGTAAGTGTGACATTCAATAGTGGCTCACACATGTCGTACCGTTATTATCACTTGTTCTTGTCACACACACATAAAAAAAAAACAAAATACATTGATTTATATTTTACTTATAAATTATATAATATAAATTAAATTATATATAATTTTAATTACAAAATTTATAAGTAGAGTTTAAAATTACGTTTCCTTAAATATTATATATATGTGTGTAGGTAGAAGCTATGTTTAGTTTACATAACCCTACAACAATTGCAACTTCAAAAAGTGGACAATCCAGCTCTTATCCCTAATAAGATTATCATCATCGCCACTCTGCTTAACATTAATGATTAATATGATAACCCATCATACTACTGCAGTTAATGGACTTGTTTAGTTGGGGAGGATCTAGATGTGTTAAAATTTGAGGAGTAAAAATTATAGATATATATTTTTAGAGAGATAATTTTATAATTTTTGTAAAATTTTATTGTGTAAAGTTGAATTTTCTTCTAGGGAGTTATTGAAATTTTTGGGAAATAAGATTGTATAAATACATACATAGGGAATATTTTTTATATTTTTAAAAAAATTTTAGGGGGTAAAGTTTAATTTTTTTAATAATATAATAATAATTTAAAAAAATTTAAAGAAAAAAAATATAATTTTAAAAATGTTGAAAGTACTCTATGATCCGCTTTGCAGTTGGTGATAAATTTTGCTTGGATCAAAGTCCATGATTCATACATTCACAACATAAATGATTTTTAAACGTTATTGTGGGATCTACTATATAGAATTCATGTAAAATTTATAAACTTTACATTTTATTGATGCACAGACCGTATTACATGCGAGAATTTTTGGGTTTTGGTTGAAAATTTTCCCCTACAATTGAGGTCTATATTGCCTGTCTTATTCCCTTACAAAGCAGATGCCTAACCTTTGATTGATTATCTTTTCATATTCTATTTTTCCGAGGTTATTGTTCCCGTCATTTTTGGTGATCGCAATATTGATGATGACAAGCATTTTCGTGAAAGTTGGCATGCCTTTGATTAGATGCATAATTAATTATTACACAAGACAAAGGCAATCAAGGGAAAGTAAGGTAAATATTTTTTTAGAAAATTAATTACATTCGATTTTAGACTTTATAAGTAAATTTTGTGATTAAAATTAAATTTTATTTGTATTATTTATTATTTTTTATTTCATAAGACTTAATACACATTATAAGATTTACAAATAAAATAAAAGACATGATATTACTATTTGTTACGTTTTTTTAAGGCAAGTAAAGTAAATATTGCTTGCATTACATATTTATTCATCTTGTCTTGTCGTGATATTGTATTATTGAATCAATAGAGTCGAACATATTAGACATAAATAAATAATAAATAAAGAAAATACGAGTTATTGTTCTTAAAATACAGATCATAAATGTTAACCATGGGAATGATGGCATTAATATCATGGAGATTGCAGCTCAATTAAAGCCACCTAAATATGGATGGCCATAGGATACAGAACATGTGTTTAAAATCCAAGTTCTCTGAAAGGCACTTCTAGTCAAAGTCTCAGAACGAATTAACGACTATTGCACTATCCCTTTGAGTTTAGTCTTAGTAAAACTTCATACAAGTCGAGCATAGACTTGTAGACAAGTTACAGGCAAAAGTCAGATTATGGCAGTCTTGGAGTAACTTGAATTAACGATTAGCTCCGAGATAATTAACTCTTCAAATTTGAAGTTTCTACCGCAAGAAAAAATCCATCCGGACCAAGTCTTGGCCAAAATTCAAAAAGTAGAAATTTTCATAAAGGTACCTTAATTATGCAGTGCAATCACAGATGGTCCAGACTCCAGCCACACGGAAGAGAGCCCGACGTTACAATTCTTGCTTTCCCATCAACACCATGGACTAGATCATCATCTTTAAAGTCAAGTTATATAATAATATAATAATCTACCAAATATTATTACAAATTGAAAGATATTTAGATATATACTTGATCTAGGACTACACTCACAAATATTGTGATTATTAAAAAAGATATATGAATTATATAATATTAGTATAATTCACGTGAGTAATA
The DNA here is from genome assembly GCA_025175665.1 of Cinchona pubescens. Taxonomy (NCBI): domain Eukaryota; kingdom Viridiplantae; phylum Streptophyta; class Magnoliopsida; order Gentianales; family Rubiaceae; genus Cinchona; species Cinchona pubescens. Next base: position 2,686,278 of record JANKKI010000031.1, on the reverse strand, counting down.
TCATTTGAAATCATATAATTAATTCGATTATATGATTTTTTAAATAGGTAAAATATACAAGTGAGCCCGTAAAACAAGTGTTGGGAATAGAAAAGGAATGAAAGTGACAACAGAACACTTAACCTTACTAGCCTTCAATTAGATTTTATAAAATCTGATTAGAATTGACATCCCAAATTTGGGATAATACTTCTGGGTGTAAAAATTAGAATATCAGGCAGGTTTGTAATACCGATCACCCACGTTGCAGGATTGGTTATTATATCTTGACCAGATACAGTCCAGGGATTATATCATATGCGAGGGCTTTATCATTTCTCATGCTTTCATTATCAGGATAAAAGGGTTTCCACTTGGGATTTCCATAAGTCGTTTAATCGTTCATAATCATGGCAATATTCTTTAATCTTTGTGGAACGAAGAAAAATTAGCCTTTACTAAAAGTACTTTGGTAGACAAAATTTTCCCTCGTATATATACTGTTAATGGAACTTCGAGAGTATTAATTTCCAACTGAAAATTAAGGAAAAATATTATTATATTGATAATTATCGTTAAAGATCATCTATCTCACCTCCAATTTCATTACTTAATGAAAGGCAAAAATTCATCTACTCAAAATTTTAACTATATTTTAAAAGAATCTTGGCATTTGATTTGATAGTGGAATAGAAAGTAAGATAGAAAGTGGGATAGATGATAAAATTAATAACAAATTTATACATACAATAACACAATTGGGACTAGTTAGTTATGATAATTTAGAGAAAAAGCTATTGATGGAAATGTAAAAGTACATATATTTTTTTTTAAAGATAAAAATAAACAATATTGTACTATAACATTTTTCTAAAGTTTAAGCTTTTAATTAAGTTTCCAAAATTCTAGATATAACATTTGCTATGTCTAACATTTCATTTTATTTTATTTTTCCTTGTCCTCAGTGTGCGCAACAAAATATTTCGAGTCTGTAAAAATTGAACAAACAAGAAATATAGTGATAAAAATATGAATATATGGATATATGAAATAAAGGATTACAATTTTTAGGATATTCTCAATATGTGGAGAAAATTCCTTCGATTCTTTACTTCAGACGAGATCCGAGGGCTTCACAGCTTATTCCCGAATCAAATATTGAATTCTTCAAGTCTTGATATGGGATACCTGAAGAACACTTGATGAAGATCTTCAAACCTTGATATATGGAAGACTTGAAGAGAAAATTTAAAAACTCAGAACTTCCACAGCTTACAGACTTCAAAAATATGTGTGTCTGTGTACATAAAGGGTATGTGTATCTGTGTCTTGAACCTCTGAGGGATGACCCTTATTTATACATGTATGGAAGGGAGTAAGGTAGAAGACTTGTAGTACATGTGTAACTTCTTACTTGCATACCAATAAATAAATTCTTATCTCTTTACACACATAAGAGATATTAATACATAAGGACACTACTTTGATATGTATCTCCTTATTTTAATTTAGATGTTATAAGAGATAAATACTAGAGTACATATATCCTGTCTAAGGCCAAGTCTTGTAGACATGTGACATGGCACAATTTAATTGGAAGAGCGACACAAATTTATTTGATTGGTCGAACCACCTCATCTTGACATGTGGAATAATATAATTGGTTTTAAATTAACCAATATTCCAAAATATATATGACATATGACATTATTTAATTGGACCATAAATATCCAATTAAATGTATTTATAGACAAATAATAATTTTAATTAAAATAAAATTTCATTGTCTATAAATGCCCCCTCGAAACTTGTTTGCGAACGCCATCATAGACCTTTGAATTGTGGCTTGAGCGGACAAGTTTCGATATTCTTTAGACTTCATCAAAATATTCCAAAATTAATGTTGAATAAAAAACCATAAGCAAATGTATGCCACCCAAATAAATTCAACGAATGGAATTTTTCAATTTTTATTGTCTTAGCTTTCGAATACCGAATCTAAAGACTTGAACCAATGCATGTACACCTTGATCTCCAAATTGCATGAAGCGAGTGAATTCATATAATCCGAACTCCATTGCTTAAAGACCAATTATTGGAATAGGATACGGACCATAATTACAAAAGATTTAGGTGTTTCGAGACTTGAATTAGAACCTTCCACTGCCGCTAAAATTTGCATGGAATTAGAAGTTGGCCTTATTCAATCACAAATAAAATTTCTCTTATACACAAATAAAAAAGCCACATGGCTGAACTTCATCATTTGAAAATTTTTAACAGCTAGAATATTTTAATTTCAAATCCAATTAGGGAACTTATGTAAAGCGATTCTACAGTTATCAAAGTGATATTTCTTGACTTGAATAAGACATCTGCACTACTCTTGGAGTTGTGAAACCAATACCTTGTTGAACAAAATTTAAACCAACTCCTTGAGAAACTGAATTTTTGAATAACCAAGTTAAAGAGCCAAAGGAATCAAATCCTTATGTTGCACGAATTCCAAAACTAATGCTCGGCTGACTTGAACTCCATTCGCATAAACAATGAAGTATAATCCTTAATGAACCAAATTAACATGGGAAGCTTCCGATAATACATGAAGAAGGAAAACCAACTCCTTGATGAATTCTAATAATTCACTTAAACTTATAAGATTATAATTCTAATCCACAAGAAATTCAATAACGCACTCATTTTATTTGAGTTGTATTAGATTCGAAAGATGCATGGCACCTACAAATTAGCCAATTTGCCAGCCATGGATACACATCACAAAGTATAGCAAGTACAATTTCCATCATAAAGCTTATACACATCTAGATGTACGAAGAGAAAGTACTTTTAGTAAAGGCTAATTTTTCTTCGTTCCACAAAGATTAAAGACTGTCTCTTATACACATCTTTCAATGGTATCTGTGATGGAGCCATTTATTCAGTAACAAGACATTATCATCAATGAGACGAATATGGATAGAGAATTGCATGAGAATGTTACTAGCAATCCAAGTATGCGTGTATCCATAACTGACAAGTCGACAGAGGATGATGCTCCATCACAGATACCATTGAATCACTATGGAAGTCTCCACAAGCAAGTTAGAACACCAATTTTTGAATTTCATGGCCGCAAGGTGATAAAATCATGCCAACGAAAATATATACAAAGCCTGTCTGAAGAACTTTGCAATAATATCTCAAACACTTCCGTAGACCAAATCTTTCTTTGGAGGAATGTATCAATGAGGTAGTTGAAGAAATAACAAGGATAGATTCTTCAATTGCCCTTCCTCTTAAGAGACTCTTTAGCAGCCTTGCTCACGAAGGCCAAGAAGTATGACTCTTCAAGAGCTTTAGCATCGGAGAAGATTTCAAGAGAAGCATAAACAAAAATTCTCTCCAAAGCAAATGCACACCTTTCGGAAGTCAAAGCAATTGAGAAAAAGGTAACCAACCATCTACAAAGTCTTCAAAGAAAGCTGGAATCTATTGAGGATAGAAAAATCATTCTTCAAAAAGATCTTTCTGACAAATGAAGACGCTAGGGAGCTTGAGAAGATGAGCGACATCCTTGAAGCAAGCAAGATAGCCGTAGTGGACCTCAAGTTTGATATTTCTGAATCATATCAAATCCATTTTTTTATTCTTTTCCTTAAACTTCATTTGTTTGGAAACTTTTCTTTCAATAATAAAGACATTAATTACTTTTCCTTATCTTGCGATTTTTTTTTTTTTTATTATTATATATTTTTTTTCAAAACAAGTAAAGTAACTAACATCTATGAAAATACTGTTTCCATCATATCTTTCTTTTGTTTTGAGACCAGTTTCTTGGGGGTGTAACTGAACTTAGAAGTTGCCCTCTAAGCTGCCTACGTATCCCAAAAGGGAATCAAGTCACACGTAGTTCCTTTTTTTTTTGGAAAAATATGGGGGGTTTACCGTTCACAGTTTAACCTCTTGCGGGTCAGGAGTATCTATTTGTTTACCACCTTAGACTTGGTGGAGTGTTTCAGCAGTTTAACCACATACTACACTATTGGTGGTTGCCGTCCACAATTTTAGCTCATGCGGGCCAGGAGCAACATGCAGTTTAGGCTCATGCGTCAAGGAGTATCTAAATAATGCGTGTAATATCGCTTCAAATATTTTCCATTGATGGGGCCAGTCCTTAATCCATCTTCAGCGATCAATTTGTACGAGCCATTTGTATAGACTTCTTGGACAACATAAGGGCCATCCCATTTTGAGACAAACTTCCTTTGACCTCCATGTGCAAGGATGATTGGTCTTCGAACAGCAAGAACGATATCGCCAATTTGAAAAGAGCGCAGCCGAACTCGCTTATTGAATGCTTTAGAAAGGCGAGCTTGGTAACACTCAAGTCGTTCCAAGCTTCCAAAGAAATTTTTCATAAAGTGCTTCCAACTCTTCAAGACGAAGACGAGCATTGTCTTCTTCATTAAGTCCTTCTTGCACAATCTGTCCTTAAAGAAGGTAATTGACAGTTTCTTGGAAGAACTGCTTCGATGACCGTAGACAAGTGCATATGGAGTCGCTTGAGTATCGATGCTATTTTGAGGATGCCCGAACCGCGCAACATTCATGTTTAGTTATTGACCTGTCTTATACACATCAAAGATGTGTATAAGAGATCTTCAGATGTGTATAAGAGCACATAGGACATAGAAGAATTATGTTGCTTAAAGCCGAACTTCTCGCAAAACTTGTTCATTGCAGCATTGCAGAAAGGTTTTCCATTATCAGTGATGATATATCGTGGAACCCTGTATCGATAGATAATGTTTACGCGAATAAAATCGACCACATTTTCTTTCTTTACCTCTCTTAGTGCAATTGCTTCAACCATAGCTGCAATGAACAAGTTTTGCGAGAAGTTCGGCTTTAAGCAACATAATTCCTGTCTGGTCCTACTATGTCTAATCCCCAAGCATCAAATGGAAAGAAGAAACAGTAGGATGTAACGGTTCTGGTGGTTGATGAATGAAATTGGCATGACCACTGTGAAGCTTGACATCTTCTTATGTAGTCTATGCAATCAGTCAGTTGGTCGGCCAGTAGTACCCCATTCTTTTAATGCGGAAGTGCAAAGCTTAGGGCCGGATTGATGAGCACCACATATTCCTGAGTGAGCCACATTCATTGCTTGCATAACTTCATCCTCACCGAGACATCGCAGGAAAACTCCATCAAACGATCGCCAATAAAGAATGGGCATAGCGAAACTCTTCTTGAAGGATTGCTCGGACTATGGTGGAGCCGAATCAGGCAAGCTTGTCATTACCTAAATGGTCAATTATAGTTGATGCCAATCTTCCTTCTCCACTTCATAAATAGAAACCACGTGAGTATTATACTCATTCACATTGTCTCCTTCTTCACAATGAGAAGGCACAACCCAACTTTGACATATCTAGACTTGAACTTGTTGATTAGGCAAGATGAGCATCGAAGCTAATTTTGCTAAAGAGTCAGCTTGTCGATTGTCCCTCCTTGGAACATGCTCTATAGTCACATCACCTAGCCACCCCATTAGTTGCCTAGCATAATTATAATATGGGCACAACTCATTGTTTCCAAGATGTCTCAGTCTTTGAGGAGCTTGTGGACTACTAACTTGTGAATCTCCAAAAACTCTAAGTTGTAGTTGCTTCATATCCATACACATTTCGAGACCAAGGATAAGTGCTTGATACTCATCGACATTATTTGAACATTGATGTGTTAAAGTGAATGAATATGGCAACATATCTCCTTCGGAAGTGATGAATATTACTCCAGCTCCAGCGCCCCCTTGATGTGCGGCACCATCAAAATTCATTGTCCAAGGCGGAAGAACTTCGACCACGAAAACATCTTCATTTAGAAGTTTATCAATCAATTCCCACTCAGTTGGTATGGGATGGTCGGCTAAGAAGTCAGCCAACACTTGTCATTTGACAGCCTTCGCAGGAAGGTAAATAATTTCAAATTGTTAAATTTGAAGGTACCACCTTGCAAGACGATCTGACAGCACAGGCTCAGTGTATAACATACTTGATCGGATTTGCCTTGGATATCAAACGGATAGTATGAGCTTGAAAGTAGTGCTTTAACTTTTGAATGGCAAATATGAGAGCTAAGCACAACTTCTCAATCGGCATATAATTTAACTCATTTGGTGTCATCATCCGGCTTAAATAATATAGTGCATTTTCTTTGAATCTCATACATTTACGATGGAGGATAAGCTCCTGAAGACCGTTCCTGTAATTGCAATATAAAGAATTAAAGGCTTACCAGGAATAGGTGCAGCTAATACGGGTGGTTTCGTGAGATATATTTTTATGCTTTTGAAAGCATTACTACATTCTTCATCCCACTCAAAAGGTACACCCTTCTTCATCAAATGGCTAAATGGTTGACATTTTCCAGTCAAATTGGAGATAAATCTTCAAAGATAAGCCAATCTTCCTTGCAAACTTTTTAACTCATGAATGTTGCGCGGTTCGGGCATCCTCAAAATAGCATCGATTTTGGATTGATCAATTTCAATTCCTCGGCTATGTACGATAAACCCAAGAAACTTTCCAGAGGTAACTCCAAAAGCGCACTTTAAAGGATTCATCTTGAGATTGATATCTTCGAAATCTTTCGAATGATTTTAAGATATTGGACATGGTCAATTTGTTTCTTCGATTTGACAACGAGATTGTCAACATAGCACTCTATATTCTTGTGAAGCATGTCATCGAAGATCTTTTGCATGGCCCTTTGATATGTGGCTTATACACATCTAGATGTGTATCAAGAGACTCCGCTACAGTTGGTCTGGTCATTTGAGAAGAAAATGGGATCAAATCAGGTCAAAAACGTCTTTGGGCTTGTTTAACGGGTCTAGCACCTCGCTTAATGGCCAAGTGATGAACAATAATTTTCGGATCTAAGCCAGGCATCTCTTTGTAATTCCAAGCAAAAACATCCTTAAATTCAAGCAATAGTTCAACATATGCTTGTTCCTCTTCAGGAGTCAGCCAAGTTCCTATGGAATGATCTCTGATAATGCCGATCATCTTTGAAGCATTATAAGGTGAAGGTATGTCTCTTATACACATCTAGATGTGTATAAGAGACAGGTACAAGAGTAATTAGCATCTCCGGCATCTTCTTCTTCTAAAGGCTCTTCGTTTCGAACAGTGATATGGTTGCAGGAGGCAATGCTTTCTTTGTCTTCCTCCTTGGTGCATATATCAATGATGGTTTCCTTTCTCACATTTAACAAATCTCCGTAATGTATGAAAAGGTTAGTAACCTGTCTTCTTAAACTTTTATCATTGCAGGAAATATTGTTTCCTTTTGTAGTAAAAATATATGCTCTTGTACCTTTGGAAAACTCAACCTTTCATGAATAGGTTGCTTCATCAAAACTCTTCCTCGTGGGCCAAGCCTATCAAACATCGAAACACGTGGTGTAACTTCTTCTCAAAGTGTAAAGACAAGAGACAACTTTCTGTTTCTTCTTTGATAGTAATATGATGTGTATTAGCTCTTTTTATTGCTATACGCACAGGAGAAGGTGGTCTATACCCAAGTCCATTGACAGGTTGTTGACAGCATATCCCTTGTCTTTTAACAACTTTTGGGTAGAAGTCATGCCATGTGTCTCTTCTCCATTTATCTCTGCAGGAAGCTTGCCCAAAGTTCCTTCTTCCTTAGGACGTAACCAGTTTTCACGAGCAACTTGTATGCATTTGGACCAAATCGCTCGTTGGTTCGTGTTTTAGGTAATGAATTGTGCTCTATTTCGGACTCCACCTTTGGCCGAACAAAGCCTTCAAGAAGAGTTTCGCTATGGTTGACCACCTCATGATTTTGGTGAGTGGTACAGTGAACTCCTTTAATTCATCGCTTCCAACAAAAGGAGATTGACCTTCTTTTCTCTTTGACTTTGGAACATAGCGTAAGACATGTGTCTTAGATTTTTGACCATCTTCCTTTGTTAACTCTTTCTTTGTGTTACCCTGCAGGTAGAATTTAGCATCAGCAAAGTAACTCTCGGCTTCAAAGAACGAAACTGCATCAGCAACTACTTTCTTTATGACGCCGTTATGGCAATACTTGAAACATTGATGAAGATTTGACGGTATAACATCATTCTCGTGAATCCATGGTCTCTCAAGAAGCATATTATAAGATATTTTTGCATCGATAACATGAAATAGTGCACTTGAAGATAAATCGCCAATTAATAAATCAAGTGTTATAAGACCAATGGCTCTTTGTCCTCCTTGATTGAATCCTTGGATCATGAGACGGCTTTGTAAGAGTTCATCACTTGTGATTCCAAATTCCTTTATTGCACGTAAAGGCATGTTATATTCACAGCTGATCCTCCATCGAGAAGTATCCGATTCACTTTTTGCTCACGTGCATATCTATTTACAAACAAGGGTCGATTGTGAGCTTTCGTCCCAAGCAATAAATCTTCATCATCAAAAACAATCGTTGTGGCACATTCCTCAAGGACTTTATCAGTCACAGTGAGTTTCTTCTCAAATTCTTCATCAACTTTATCGATGTTCACAACATGGCAAGATGCAAGGACGTCGTCATCTTTCAAGTATCCTCTTGGCATGAATTCTTTCAAAGTAATAGGTCGACGGATATTTTGAAACATCACAACACTTGGAGGGATTGATGACGAAATTGTTATTCTTCTAAACTTTCTTTTTGCAACCCGTATTTTTACCATCCGAAATTTTGGATGTAGATTAGTCTTTTGTGCTTTAATTTTTTGGGTTCTTTTGCGAGTGACGAGTGTCCATCCTTCGTCTGACTGATCATTTGTGGCATCATCATCCTTCAATAATTTTTCAGTTCCTTGCCTTTCAAAAGATACTTCACCTTGTGGAAAGAGGTTGTCATATAATGAAACGGGATGATGAAATCTCCAAACTTTATTGTGGGCTGTATTGTTCTTATCTTCGATGGAAGATGAGATACTTTACCATTCTTCAACAAATTTTGGGAATCAGGAATTATAGTGGTCTGATTTGCACTTACTTTATCTTCCTCAAGCAAAATCTTACCTTGACGGGCTAACTCCATCACCTTATCTTTAAAAATAAAACACCTTGTGAGGGGATGACCAACCAAGCGATGGTAGCAACAATAGTTTAGATCATTAACTCGCCTAGCTTCCTCTGGCCGTTTCATCTCGGGGAGTTCAATGAGAGACTGCTTTGAGTAGATCATGAAACATGCCTCGAAGATCAGATTCGAGGAAAGGATATTCTTTCTCTTGCATCTCCTTGAGTGTCGGTTTTCATCTGTGGCCTCCTACGCAGAGGAGATGCAAGCTCGGAATTGTTTTGACCTGACTCTTTGATCTTGCTCATGTTGTGAACATCGATAAAGTTGATGAAGAATTTGAGAGAAACTCACTGTGACTTGCCCCCTCCTTCTTAAAGTCATGTTTTTCTTTATTATTGCGAGGATCAGGAACATGCGGTTCTTGATTTCCAAGGCCAATTTCAAGACTATGAGCTTTTGTCGCCAATTTCTCAAATGTCGGAGGTTGGATGCCTTGTAGGATATAACGAAATCCCCACTTCATGCCTTGAATGCACATTTCAATGGCGGACGTCTCGGAGAGTTGGTCTCTACAATTAAGGCTTAAAGTCCTCCATCGATCAATATAATCAACAATTGGTTCATCTTTCCACTAACGGGCGTTGGAAAGTTCAGTCATAGAAACAGTCCTCTTAGTGCTGTAGAATCGGTTGAGAAATTCCTGCTCCAATTGCTCCCAACTATCAATCGAACCGGCATCAAGATCAGTGTACCAGTCGAATGCGTTACCTTTTAGTGAGCGGAGAAATTGTTTGACCAACAAGCCCTCTTTATACACAAGTTCTAGCATTATTACATGTCTAAAGACAAAGGAGTGCACTGATATCACTCACCAAAACGAAGAGCCTTTAGTTAAATGGAAGAAAGGAGACACATGGTAGATATACACAAGGCATAGATCAAGCATAAGATTCTTGCGAAATAAGGCTTAGCGTATATAGGGTTTGATTTTGAACCATCTTCATATCTCACCTTGATCATACCTTCAACGAACTCCTTCAATTGATCGGCATGAATCATTCCATCAGAAGTCACATGCACTTCTTTCACCTTTCCTTGTTGTGAAGTTTCAGCTTCTTGATATCCGCCAGGTGCCTTTGAATTAATTTGACTTCCTTCCGCGGTACTGTCTTTCTTGTTGACGAGTTGAGTGATGACGACATCTTTTTCTTGTATGCGCTTCATCATTGTTTCCATCATTCTAGTTAAGCTTGCCATTTGATCCTCTAGAGTTGATGTTTGCGTTACCATAGCAGGCATAACAGAAAATGCTGTAGAAGTTGCAGAATCTTCTCGAACAGGAGATCTCGTATGCGGAGTCCCTTGAGAAAATGTTATCATTACTTGATATGTCTTCATCATGTTTTGAAGCTTTGGAATTAGAACCTGGTTCGAGCATCGCGAGGGTTTTCTCGATTGAACCTTCAAAGAGATCTTTGAGCCCCAATATAGGAGAAGTGATTTTGGGTGGTGTCGAGCCAAACATGGGAGCTAATGCAGATTGCACTTTTGGATTACTTTGAGAGAGGGCTCTCGTCATACTTCTTGTGGTTGGACCAACAATTCGTGGATTCGCAGAATTATTTGCAGATCCCATAGTAGTTTTTGAGTCAGACATTAGAACGAGGCATGGATTTGTCGTTCTTTGGAGCCATTGATGTAGATTTGCAGTTGAATATATATGAAGCAAAGAGATGGAAGGTAGAGATTGTCCCACCGAGCGTGCCAAAATTGTGCGCAACAAAATATTTCAAGTCTGTAAAAATTAAACAAACAAGAAATATAGTGATAAAAATATCTGAATATATGGATATATGAAATAAAGGATTACAATCTCTAGGATATTCTCAATATGTGGAGAAAATTCCTTCGATTCTTTACTTCAGACGAGATCCGAGGGCTTCACAGCTTATTCCCGAATCAAATATTGAATTCTTCAAGTCTTGATATGGGAGACCTGAAGAACACTTGATGAAGATCTTCAAACCTTGATATATGGAAGACTTGAAGAGAAAATTTAAAAACTCAGAACTTCCACAGCTTACAGACTTCAAAAATATGTGTGTCTGTGTATATGTGTATCTGTGTCTTGAACCTCTGAGGGATGACCCTTATTTATACATGTATGGAAGGGAGCAAGGTAGAAGACTTGTAGTACATGTCTAACTTCTTACTATTGCATACCAAGAAATAAATTCTAGATGTCTAAATACACAGATGTACTACTGTTGATATTATCACCTTATTTTAATTTATTAATAAAGACATAAATATGAGTAAGATAACAAAATTATTGATAAGTGTGATCTAGATGTGTAAAAGAGACAGGCCCCACATTTAATTTATTTAAATTCTATTAACCAACTTCATCTTGACATGTAGAATAATATAATTGGTTTTAAATTAACCAATATTCCAAAATATATATGACATATGATATTATTTAATTGGACCATAAATATCCAATTAAATTTATTTATAGATAAATAATAATTTTAATTAAAATAAAATTTCATTGTCTACACTCAAAATCATGTCACGTAAATTCAACTCTAAAATGTTTGATTGTTTGCCCTCTCAATTTGGGTGATGCCGATGCGAGTCGACAAAGCAACAGTAGAAGAAGATCCTTGTGTGTATATGTTCAAACGGACCTTGGAGGAGTCAAATTACAAAAAGCTGATATATGAACAAAAATAGAGTGGTCAGACTGAAAATTAAAAGTTTCAACAAGAATTGACATAACTCATTAAATGTGGGGCTAGGTTGAAATTAATCGAAAGCGATAAAAGTTAAGAGTCGAAATTCGCGCAGATCCTGGGGTCTAGAGTCAGAGAAGAAACTAGGCCACCACTCCGGCAGGGCTTTATGGAGTTAGAATAGAGCACATTTACTCCGGCGGGCAAGTGGGGCCGCCGAGACTGGTGGCTCGTGTCACCGCTCACCAAGTAAGAAGTTTTAAATAATTTATTAATATAATAGACTCCTGGTAAGTTGAAGTAAAGGACGAGGACACGTGTGCATGAAGATAGATATCACGTGCGTAGGAGGACAGATGGATGGAAGAAATAGGATGTCCTATTCAAAGGCCTCGTACGGCGAGCACAGATTTGGGTTTTGTCGGGTAGTTGGAGGATTGGGTGTGAGGGACATGTGTCCCCAAATGTGGTGCAGCCCTTGCACACAATCCTCGTGCTGTGGGACCCTATTCCTTGTTTAAGTCCTTATTATCCTTAATCCTCAGTTAAGTCCCTTATTCCCTACGGTTTTGGAGAAAATTCGTTGTTACTTATTATCCTTAATCCTCAGTTAAGTCCCTTAATTCCTCACTTAGGTTTTGGAGAAAATTCGTTGTTACTATTATAAATCGTTAAATAATTAAAAAGTAATATTTTTTTATTTTTTAATTATCTTAATAATTATGATACTCACTCCGTAATACGGAATGAGTAATCAAGAACTACTCCAATTTTGGATGCTTTACTTCTTTTTATAGATGACTCCTAAAATCCTACCTTAACCATTTGTAGACTTAAAAGACTGTTGTCTTGGCCCAATTCTATACTCTCTTTTTTTCTTAAACATCTTATGTGTTTTGTCAAAAAGCTTACGCATGCCATTAGACTATTTTACTTCTCAAAATCCTTAAAGGTTACCTAAGTTGTAATTAAACAATGAATAAAACTTTCATAGCACAACACCTAAAATTCGTTTCTCATCGTAAGTAATTTTTCGAAACCGCGAACAGCTCGCGAACTCGCTTACACTACTACTACGGATTAATACAAGTATTACGAAAAAGTCAATAAAAACATGCTGTTCAAAATTTTGCTTTGATTTTTTTTTGGCTTCATTTAATAAAGTATTGTTCTACAATTAGTTAAAGTTGATAAAATTTAAGATATTATAAATTTTTATAATATATAATATTATATTGTATAAGTGATTAAATCACAATACAACGAATGATTCTTTCAATAAAATAGTAAATTCTTTTTAAAGTTTATGATGCAACTATGTGCTTGTAAAATTTCAACCACATGGCTTCTTAAATGCAGAGGAAATACTTAGCTCTAGGTGTCCCCATTTATTCGCATTTAGATCACAATAATACAAAATTGTCTCTTATCCTAATGCTCAATTATTGAGGTTCATAAAAACAGTAAAGCATAAAAATAATACTAGCATGGTACTAAGGGACAATAGAAAGCATGACAAGAAGTGCAGAATAAGATTAATTTTTCTCAGAACTAGGAGCCTAACCTAAAGTTAGGCTAAAGTATTTGAATGCCTAAATGTCTTTAACAAGAACCCCCACTACAATAATAAAATTAGCTCGAACAGCTCGGAAAATTGACAAGATTTTAGAACTATTTTAACTCAAAGAAGAGGAAAGGAAACTATGGTCAGATCTTGTTTACTTCTATTTTCCTTTGTAGTTTCATTGTGGAAGGGGTTAGTAATAAGAATTAGAATTGTCTGTTTTAAACCAATTAAGCTAACGTACCATTATCTCGATTTTGCTTTTGTTGGATTTTGACAAGAAGCAAGTGAAATTTATAGAGGGTTTTGGCATTTGGTCCTCTGAAATACTTATTGTTGATCCCTCATTGCCATCCATCAGGCGGCAGTCACGCCTGATCTTTCTCCATTTTATTAATAATTTTCCCAACAAGAAACATAATGAAATTTTATTGTTTGTCAAAGTAATTTTGTTTTTCGTCAAATTTTAAATTTTTTCACACTGTCTAAATGGAAAACATAATTCAATAGTAAAATAAAATTAATCAAACATTCAGATTATTTTTTCAAATTTTAATTATTTAAATATAAAAAAAAATTGACAACAAGTTTAAAAATAGAGAGACCCTTATCCGAAACATAAAAACAATTAAAGTCTGATCTTACCGAATTAGGCCCCTCTCAAGTATATTTTTCTCCAATTCGCTCTAATGATCTATTATATTTAAATAATTAAATTCATAAAAATTATCAAATTACATCAATAATTTTGTTTCGATAAGTAGATCAACATATCTTAAAACTAAATTTATTCATAAATGTTTTATCATTTAAGTTGCACGAAATATTTGAACAGTGTAAAATATATAAATTCAAGACAAAAATTGTAACGTTAATCAAACGAAAAAATATAATCTATTTATGTACAAATTTTATATGTAACAAGTATATGTAATCAATTACATCATGAACGGATATAATTTTTAAAAAATATTTTTATAAGGCGTATTAAAGAAAATTTCTATTCAATTACTTGAGAGGAGTTTAACTCGATCTTACCTTATGGTAAAAGTCATGGCATTTAATTCAGCCAATTTCCAGAGTTAGGACTATTTATTGTTAAAATTAATTGTGCATTAGGAGTCTTTTGTTTCACAAGTTCTTAGCATTAGCATGATTGGTCTAACTAGCCAATTTTTAGTGTGATTAATACTTTAATTCTTAAAATTATTTTTTGACCACTAAAGTTCTTGGACCAACGATCAACTCTAGCGCTGTCTAAAATTTTTGCTAAATAAACAAATTATACCCTTTGGCTAATTATTCTTTACCTTTTAAAAATTTAGTCTTATTGACACTTTAGTCTATAATGTTATATTTTGAATATTTAACTTTTATGTTATGTTAACTCAGTGTTCTGACCATTCTATTCTATATTTTTACCTTTATTTGTTCCTCATTCCTCTAATAACTATTGCAAACGAAAAAAAAAAGCATTTTATTTTTTCCTTTTTTTTAAATTTCTTTTTGTTTTGATTGATCTAAATAATTTTAAAATAAAAATTAATTCAAAATTTATAAACTTATAAGTTTATCTTTCTACACATATTTAGCCAAATTTCAAGTTAAAGAAATCATTCTAGTTAGTCTAATCCTTATAAAAATTTGATTTATTAAACCAAAAAAAGAAAGAAAAAAGATTAGTATAGAATAGAGGTAAAATGGTCAAATAATTTACTTGATATAACAGAAGGACTAAAGTGCTCATAAGATAACGTTAGAAATTTAAGTGTTAATAACACTAAAGTTTAGGGGATAAAGTGTAATTAATCTTTTTAAAAATGCACAATCATGCTATTGTGCATTTTGAAAATGTACAATCATATTGTTTTTGCATTTCTAAAATGTGATTTTTACTTTTTTTTTATTCTTTTCAATTTTATAATATGACAACTGATTTCGTATTTTGAAAATGCGATTCTTGTTAGGTTTTGCATTTTAGAAATGTGAAACTCACACCTGAAAATTTGAGGAAAAAAGACCCTAATACATGATAAATTTTAAAAATAATCCTATTTCTAAAAATTGGCCGAGGGAGGAATTAATTCCTCCTTCATTTAATTGGGTACGTTCCACTTTCTAGTCTTGTTAAAATTCCAACTCTGTTATATAAGAAGTCTACATCACCTTGCATAGTCAAGATATAAATTCGAACTCTAGTAGTATATTATTATTATTATTATTATTATTATTATTATTATTATAGAAAATACTTACATAGACCCGATCTTTGACCCCACCCGTAGACCTTATAGTAAAAATTAAATTTTATAAAATCTTGTTTACATCAACTGATGTCATAAATTCCATAACATTTAATCTATATCACAAGATTTACAAGTAAAAGGAAAAATCAGGTCAACCTAAGTATTTCCCTTATTATTATTAAGCAAGTGATGGACCTTTACGCATCATATACTATAGGAAAGGGAAAAAATGAATCCATGATTTCTCCCTGTTAACCCATATGGAAGAATTGTTCAAATATCATTTTCCTGATGTGATCTGTGGACAAAGATAACTAAACACATTCGATTGAAATAGAGACATTAGAAATTAAGCAAATTAAATTAAACTGTTTATCATGTACTGTTTTGTTTATATTTAAATTTTTCTATGTGGATTAATATCCAGCAAGCACCAAGAAGGATCAAAATTGTGGAAATATTAGAATATCCAAGGTAAAATAACAAACACAATTTTGCAATTTTAAGTACTAGGAAGAAGTTTAGAGCTCAAAGAACCTTTTATATATTCTGTGTCTCCAAAAGAAAATGGCAAAAACATTTGTAGTCAGACGAGAAAATGAGACTCTTCTCAATCGTAAAACATCTTGCTCTCAATCAAACGTAAGTGCTTTCACTTCCTAAAATCAAACGTTCATTTGTGAAGGCAGAGCTAACTTTTGATTGGTCTCAAAGAGAAATTAAAAAAAAAGATATTTAATTTGAAACGAGAGAAACATGACTAACTTAAGATGAGAGGCCTACGCAAGTTAATGAGATTGCACGAGGCAGTTACGGGAAATTTTATGTAATCAAGAATAACTGCTGAGTATGTTTAATAGTTATTTTTTAATATAATAAGAATTTTTTATTTAAAGTGAAAGTTTTATATTTTTGAAAAATAAGAGATATTTTATTCAAAAAAAATAAATCTTATATTTCAAATGACAAATTTTTATTAATTAAAAAGTAATTATTAGATATGTCCAATAATTATTTTTGACTAAAATAAAAATTTTCAGGCAGTTCCCAACTGAGCCTACTCATCAATAAACATTAAAAGAATGATGACATAGAGAGAAAGGGAACACGTATAGAACATGGAGAAACTAGGTACTACTACTACAAGAAGAAAATTTTGAGGAGAATCTAACAAAGTTTCTCAACCTGTACAATCTAACATTGTGTGGTCCTAAGATTTGGTTTAAATGCCAAGGTTGAATTTAATAAGGTAGGGATTGGAAGTAATTTTAGGAATGGTAATGAGTATTCCTAATCTTTTTTGGTTAGACAGACAGGTAGTTGTATGGTAATTCCATATTTCCATTCCCATTAAGTTTTTCGTGTAGCAAAATGGTAAGATGAAGAGTGTTGAAATTTAACATAATTCAAAAATCTAATTCAAATAAATTGGGGGTAAAATAGATTAGGTAATCAAGGTTCTGTCTTATTATGGATCTTATAATCTTAATTTTAATAAATGGAGTGAATTTTTTTTATATTATCCGTGTATACAAATTTTTACACTATCGTATTTAGATGCATAACACATATATATTGTTTAAAGGGTTAATCTTTTATGTACCATCAGTGTAGAAATTTTTTTATACCATCGGATATGAATACATACCACGTGTGCAAAAGTGACATTTGTAATTTAAATAATGCACACGTGGTATGTATCTACACTCGATGATATAGAAAATTTTCTACACCGACGTTGTAAAAAGATTTACTCTAATAATAAATATAAAGCACAAAGCAAGTATTTTGGTGTAGTATCAAAATTAATGTACTTCTTTAATTTCTACTCATATCTAAAACAACCTATAAACTTTTTAGGGGCAAAATAGTAAAATTAAGACACCTTACCTATGCCCAACAAATATGGAGTAATAACTATCTACTCCTCTTAATTTCTCACAAATGTTCCATTTAGTTTCAATTCATTTGGAAAAAAAAATTAAATAAAAAATTTTAAATTTGCACACTCATAGGTGTGCCATTTGCACTTGTTAAAATAAAAGCCATGACATTACCTTCTTTTTTTTTTTTTAGTCCGCATACATCATTCAATATACATATAACTCTTGTTTAAAATTTAGAAAAGATTTGTTTGGGCAATTATTATTTTTAAAATATTATTTAAAAAATTACTGTAATAATTTTTTTAATGTGATATTTGTGAGAGAAAAATGTGATTGAAAATATTCATCAAATGATTATAGAATACTCATTATTTGGAGAATAACGGAGAATAAGTGCAACAACACTTAAAAAACTCTGTGTGGTATAATACCATTAATTTAAAAATTTATATTTAAAAACTTTGTATATGAATCTTAACAGTTAATTTAATAATGAGACAGGATGTAAAATAAAATATTTATCTGAGTGCCCAAAATAGTAAGAAAATGGGTATTACTCATGGAAAAATATTAATATAGATTTAATTTTAAATTTTATTCTTAAATTTTATAAAATTTTATTTATATTAACTGATATTATAAATTTTTTAATATTTAATTTATGTAACAAAATTTATAAATAAAGCGAGAAAAAAAAACGGACTTGTATTTTCCTTACTCATATTTGGACTAATTCTTGCCTGTTTGACACTGCACTGGCTGTGGAAACTCTATGAGCCGTCAGTTTAAAAAAGTTAACCAGACCAACCAACCAACAGGTCACCCCGACTTCTTGTCACATTTACCGTCATTACTGCTAAATCACAACCAACTACTTGAACACCCTATCCATCGTACCTTCTACATTCCATCAAATAAATTACACGTGTCAAAATACCAACACTCTGTCAGACGCCTAATTCACCAGCCTGCAAGTTTAGCAGAATCCCATTAATTTTAACCGTGGTAGTACACTAGTACTGCATGGCTCACAGTGGGTTAACCAAACCATAGTTAGCCTAACGCAACCATGATTTATCCCCACTACTCTAGTACTCCTGCAGTTTATATACTGCCTGAAATCACTGCCAATCCTGAAAATATATCAACCCTAATAAAAAATTTAAAAAAAAATGATGATCGGAGAGAGGAACCACCCCAGTCCGATGATCCATGCTCCTCCCTGGCCGACGTCGTTTAGTGATAATCAAACGGCTGATATTTCTTACACCTTGAGCCCTAATGCCAATGCCTACACGAGCCCAAGCTTTGACGACTACTCTTTATCTGCTGCCCTCCAACGTTATATGCCGTCCAACGTTAAAACAAACTTAACAGACTTTCTGTTAGAGGATGTGGACCCTGAAAACGACGACGGTTTATTGAAGGAGTTAGATCTTCCGGTGGATGCTTACTCATGCGATCATTTCCGTATCTTCGAGTTTAAAGTGAGGAAGTGCATGCGTGGCAGGTCTCATGACTGGACGGTAAAACCAGTGTCCGTACGCCCATCCCGGCGAGAAGGCTCGCCGGAGGGATCCTCGGAAGTATCATTACTCCGGCACTTCATGCCCGGATTTCCGGAAAGGGAGTTGTAAGAAAGGCGATGCGTGTGAGTTCGCTCACGGCGTATTTGAGTGCTGGCTCCACCCTGCTCGCTATCGTACGCAGCCATGCAAAGATGGGCTTAATTCTAAGAGAAGGGTCTGTTTCTTCGCCCACTCGCCGGAGCAACTCCGGGTTCTTAGCCCACGCGCTGATTCTTATGATGGGTCTCCTCGCCGACTTGCTCTCGAGGGGTCTTTTGGTAAGGCACTGCAGTTTATGTCGTCGCCGGAGACGGACTCCCCGCCGTCTGAGTCACCGCCGATGTCTCCGATGTCGACTTCCGGCTCGATGAACTCACTGAGTCGTTCTTTGGGTTCCAACTCGGTCAATGAGATTATGGCTTCTCTTCGTCATTTGCAGCTGAATAAAGTCCATTCCATGCCGTCGTACATTATATCTTCTCTGGGTTCCGGATCCGGGACACCCAGGATGGTCATGACCCGACCCGGTTTCTGCAGTTTGCCATCCACCCCGACCCGCAAGGTGACCCGGAGCGGGATGGGGTATTTTGACAACTGGGACAAGGGAGGATGTGAGGAGGAGCCAGTGATGGAGAGGGTAGAGTCCGGGAGGGATTTGAGGGCCAAGATATTTCAGAAACTGAGCAAGGATAATCCTCTGGATCGGGTCTACCCGAACCCATCTACTGATCCAAATCCCGATGTTGGATGGGTTTCTGATCTCATTCAATGAATAGCCTGCGGTGGGTTTTTTTTTTTTCCCTCTTAATTATGGGGTATAATTTTTGGTGGGCTCTAGATTTTCTGCCTTTATTTATCTCCCCCTATCATGGTAGTAATTATTTTTAATTTAACAAAAAAATGAAAAAGGGAAAAAAAAAAAAAAGAAAACGTGGGAGGTTATTTAGATGTTTAATTTGGATCTACAAATTGAAGATTATATACATCCCATACAAGTTGTATTATTAGTATTAGTAGTATTAGTAATTTTGATTTATAATATTAAATTTAAAACTTCGTTGTAGTACAACAAAAAAAAAGAAAAAGAAATGAGGGTGAAGAGTGAAATCTCTTTTTTTGGGGGAGGTTTTCGGACGTGGTTTTGGAAGATGTGTGTTTTAGGGTGCTCAAGGCATCAATCAGATGAAGATCATGTACATATCCCCTTTAAATCTCCATTATTTACTTTTTATTGCTGTAATTGTGAATTTTCAGCCTTGTTTTGTAGCGGTATCAAGTTTGTAAGTAGAATTAGTGTTTGAATCAAATGTTGATCTGTTTTGTAAATATTGAGGAGTTAAAATGTATCTCCTTGTGTAAGTCTGTTGATCAATTTGATTAAATCTTGATCAAGTATTATAGTCATTGTTAATCCTTTGTGCAGAGGATTTGTCTTTTTGCTTCTTTTTCCTTCCTTGGCATTTGACTTGTGATGATAAATGATGGTGATGGTTGTTAAAGTTACTGCAATCAATTGAATATTCATTATGATTTATTGGGTTAGGTTTGGCATTGAGTTTGGGGGCAATTGACTATTGAGTCACGGAAAATTATTACATATAAATTGATTTTTGATTTTATTTATAAATTTTGGGATCAAAATTAAATTTTATAAAAAAAAATTTATATCAATTGACGTTATAAATTTTATAATATTTAATCTATATGAATATTTAATTTATACTATAAAATAAAATTAAAAATCAAATTCTAACTAAATATTTCGCGTTTTGTTAGAATGATGAGTTGAAGTAAATGGGTATGTGCAAGGAGGTATGCATGATGTACACTAAGTGTTTTAAGTGTATTGTATTTGTGGAACATGATAAAATTCTTGCATGGACCCATTTATGACATTTATAGCTCCATGGGTAGACACACTCTTTTTTCTCATTTTTTGTTTGAGAAAAGCTTCATATGAGATCTTCCTTGCATTTTTTTTTTATTTTTTTATATCACAATATTTAAAAAGGTTTTACAAGTGATTTTTTTTCATGATTTGTTAGATCATAAGTAAGGTTCAATGGTTTTCATTGAAGATCAATCTTCGTGGTTTGTAAGATCCTAAGTAGGCAGTGGGGAATTTTAATCTTTTTAAAGATATTATTATTTTTAGCTTTAAAAATTTATATAGTATAAATATTTAAAATAAATAATATTATATTATACGAGTATTTAAAATATTAAAAAATAATTTTTTTTAGAAAGACTATAGAATTTTCTTCAAGTAAAATCATAAGGTTCAATCGTAGTTCATTGAAAAATCTTCGTGGCTTAGCATGCATCATTCCTTCGTATATATCATGGTTTGGGAGGACTTAAGGTATATAATGATATTATTTAATAATAGGACTGTAAGACTTGCCTATAATTTTTTTGTAAGAAAAACTTTTCCTATAGTTTATATCATAAAAAAATTTTACAGTTTTTTTTATTGAATTAATTTATTGTGTTTTAAATATTTATATAATTATAGTATTATGTATTTTAAAAATTTATTATGTATAATTTTTTAAAATTAAAAAAATTATTCTCTAAAAAAAGAATATAGAATTTTCCCGATAAGTGAAATCATGGATGATATATCCTGTTAAAAATCTAATCTATGGATGGTGAAGGGGGGAAAGGTATTAGTAATGTGTTTGAAGGGGACAGTTGAGATTTCTCTTTAGGAAAAGTCGGGGGTGAGGGATTTTGTTTTGACATGGCCATGAAATCTGGAGAAAATCCTGGTCCTTCTTCTTATCCACTCACGCAGGAGGTAATGCGAAATTTAATGGGATGTTGAACGGACAAAAATATCCTCTTTTTGATTAAGGAAACGGGCTACTGGTCTTTTGGAATGCGTAACTGGAATGCCTAGCAAGCACACAACGCAATCTAGGGAAGAACAGCAAGGCTTTGGGCAATGATATTGCTGGTCCGATATTATTTTTTTGATTTTAAAAATTTATATATTATAAAATTTTAAAATATATAATATTATAGAGATTATATAAGTAATTAAAATATAAAAATATAATTTTTAAAAATAACTGTATAAATTTATCGTAATACCAACATTAACCTGAACTTTTTTTTCCAAACCTAATTCATTCTTACCGGGTCCCAACCCCATGACCAAATTATCTTCCTCAACTTCTCTGTCATCTGGGAATTTTTTCGAAACCTTCTTACATGGCGGAGAAATTTTGAGGCAGGGTTTGTACCGACCTGGTCCACGTGCACGGATAATTGTGAAAATATTAATAGATTTTTTCTCCACCTTTCTATTTATAGAAATATTTGTATATTAGTAATCTTTTTATTTTTTTTTTTAAAAAAATTAACGCTAAAAAAATATAATAATTAAACCGATTTAGTTAATCGGTCACTGACCTGCTTCTAGCATGATATTACATTGTTTTTTTTTCCGACCCAATTATACTAGGTGGAATTGGGATAATGACCATATAAATGAGTACCGATTCATGAACATATTATCGCATTTTAAGATTGATAAAAGAAAGATTCCAAAATCCAAAAGCAACCTAATGAATCCTTACGATTCATTGTTTACCTAAACTGTACCATACCAAATAAAGATAGCCAGAAACATGTTGTCAGTGCTGCTTTTATTGTCGTCATCTACCTATGCACTTTTCAGTATTTGCTCATTTACATGTTGAATCCGTTTTTCAAATTTATGTGGAAAATTAAAATCAATTTCTGGTTGAGCAATCTTTTATGCATAGATTCAAGGGTTAATAACATTTTGCCCTCCCTGAATTAGGTGTAATTATACTTTGTCACTCTAAAACATATAAATATACACTTTACTCTCCATTGATACTATTCATCAATTATCAATATTAAACTCATTAACATAATCTAGTTAAATGATTAAAATATTCTTGTATTATATACTAATTTTTTATATATTTAAATTTTGATAGCGATGTGATATTATTTAAAAATAAGTAAAAATAAATAATATAATATTTTAATATAATATATCAATATATTTCTTTGATAAAATATTAAAATTTTAGGATTTTATTTTATATTATTTCGAATTTAAATGTTTAACTATAGTAGTACAACAATACCAAAATTGGCTTATTTTCTATTCAAAATTTTTCTTTAAATGTATTATATGAAAATATATTTTCTATAAAATTTTATAATTTTCTGACGTCTCTTAATATTTTATACTTTTAATATTTGACTTAACTTGCGTAAATTGCGATGTCAGATTTCATTCAATTCAAAAGTTTCTCACATTTTCACTTCCTAAAGTAAAATATATCAATATGTTATTATATTTTATTTTTTATAATTCTTTTATAACTATTAAAAATTAATTAAATACATGAAATATCAAAATATAATGCTAAAAGTATTTTAGTCATTTAATTAAATTCTTAATATTTTAAAATTTTTAATGAATGAATAATGTGAATAGAGGATAAAGGATATATTTTTATAATTTAAGGGATAAAATCTAATGACCCACCTAATTCAAATGGGCAAAGTGCATAGATTGATTAAGCTAGATTCAAATGAAACAGGGAACCACATTAAACCCGCGCCTTAATTTGCTTAGTTTGTGGTTTGTTCTTCTGGGAAATTTTACGGTCCTTTTTAGGGAATCGTTTTCTTGAGTTTAAAAATTTGTACATTACAAATTTTTTAAACACATAGTATTGTACTGTACAAGTATTTAAAGTATGATGGAATGGTTCTCTAAAAAGCACCGTAAAATATCCCTTGTTCTGTCCACCTTTCCTAATTCTAACCAAAGATACCAAGATTTTACAACATATGCTTGCTTATAAAGTAATTTTTACATGATTACAAAACATTAAGACTTGAAAATTTGAATTTAACGTGCTAGCTTTTTATTATTTTATTTTTTGAGTACTCTCATCTCGAGAAGGTTTATGATAATTATTGAGTAACTAGTAATATTTTAGAAGTTGCTTAATAATTAATGGGTGGGAACAATTTATACAGGGTAGCCAACTTTATTATAAATTAGAAGGCTATATGGTTTCTTTTGTCCAAATGAGAGCCTTTCGTTGATTTTTGAACAACTACTAAAATGTCAAGTAATTTACTCAATGACAACAATAAATTTTACCCTCTCATATAAGGTGCTATAATTTGTTAAATTATTCTTGTTAAAAAGCGGCAACTATCATAGTGAGAAGTTAAAAGAGTAATAACAACTAACAACTACAATTTGAATTTCTATATGCGTATGCTTTAAGTAATTAAAAAAAATAAAAAAATAATAATAATAATAATAATATTTCTCGTGAACTTCTCACATTCTCCTTCCAATTTCTACCCCAAGTCTGTTGAAGAAGCTAGAATGTGATTCTAGGAGGAGAGAGGAAGTGGAAGAGCTGAATGTCAGAAGTGTGTTTGGTTATCTGAATTCTGACCCCTTTTTAGTAGCACCCCAACCCCCTTATTTATAAAATTACATAAGGAGGCACGAGGCTATCTCTTCACTAGTTCAGCTGAAGCTGAAGTACATAATTGCCCTTAATGAGGCGGCCACGTAGGCACTTCTAGAACAATCTAGGTAATTACGCTATGTGTTATTATTCCACATCATCAGTAGTCCCCTCGGCTTGGTGTCGAGCCTCACGGTAAGGGGCCGAGCCGACAACCCAATGGATTACAACCAAAACTATCATACCGAGTTGAGGTGAAGACTTCGGAGCACTTTCGTAACCTTTGCCGATTCGAGGTTGTAAACGTCCCTTGGATGCTCGGTGGGTCATACCCACAGCATTAACTCTCAAGGGTGACGTTTTCGTCGAGTCCCCATGCACTGAATTCGCATTTATTACTCTGCATTATTCGCCCTGATTTTGCTGCAAAAAAAAAAAGCCTCGTTTTACGAGCCGTAACGCCGGCACCACATCTCGATTTTTGTGCCATAACGCCTCGCCTTTCCCGCCTAAACGCCTTTTTCATTTCGAAATCGTCGATTTTTCCCCCCAAAAACACAAAACATTTTGGAAGGAAACTCACCTATTTATACCCCCATTCATATTAAGCCTCAAGTCTTTTTTCTTCTTCTTACTTATCTTTACCCTATTTTTCCAGAGACTTACACTTCCTCCTTTTCTTTACTCTCATCCCCTAGAGTACGAAGCCTTTCTTCCTTTCGCCCTCTGTCGTTTCACCGTTGCCGATTTTTGACCGTCGCTCTACGTCACCACCGGACACCACTAGAAGCTTACTCTAAAAACTCCAACACGTCCTCAAAACAGAAGATCATGGCCGGTACGTTCACTCCCACTTCTCTTATTAGCACACCGGTACCTCCTTCCCCGGTAAACGCCGTCGACAGGATGTTAAATCCTTTCGACGAAGCGCTTTTGGCAGCAGTGCCATTAAACTTTCCTCCCGATCTGTTCTTTTTCGAACCTCCACAAAACGACCACCCCAACCTTCAAACCCAAAGTATCTCAAACTCCCTTGACCCCGAGGATATCAAAATCCTTAGGTATCGGTGCCGTTTTGTCCAAGAACGTACACATCAAACTCCCGACCCTCAAGGATCGAAACTGGCCATTTGCCCCCGCTTGGTTACCTAACAGTCTACCAGGAACAACTCGAGACAGGGCTGAGGCTCCCCATAGCCCCTCTCCTAGTCAACCTATCGAACCACTGGGATATTAGTATATCCCAGTTGACCCCAAACGCATTTCAGGTCATCGGTGGTTTCACTTTCTTATGTAGGTTACACAACATCTCCCTATCCTTAGACACATTTAGGATGATACTGAAATTATCCCCCACAAAGGGATTTTTTTACATCTCCCCCTTAGTATCCCCCTGAGCTACGATCCTCAACAAGGTCACTATCACCATTTCCTGCTTATTTCCTACTTTTTGTCTATCTCTCCCCCCTTTTTTTTTATTGTTTTTCTGACCTTTCACCTTCTGCAGAGCTAGAAGCATTCCTCAGGGGGCTGGTGCCCACCACACCTGCCACCGGTGCGGGCACTTCAAGCTAGCCCTCTTCATCAGCAAGCGGATCCTCATCCGCCACTATCAACACCCCATCAGGGAGTGCCGAGGCTGCACCTTCAACCTCTGTACCCCTGAATCAAACTGAGGCAGCCAGTTCACCGGAGAGGCAAGCCGGGGAAGTTACTCTGGCTATTCGGCCCACCGAAATTAAGGCTCAGGTTACAAGGAAGAGGACTAGGGAGGCTGCTGGCCTCAGGGAAAGTCCTTCTTCTGCCATGACCCTCTCTTCCACTTCATCGCCCCTGAGGTCCATTATTCCAATTGCGAGGGTTCGGACCCCGGGGACTGGCTCGGGCAATGTCCCCCTATCAAAACAACTTATCACTTATCACTTACTTATGGTAAGTACAGTCCGACTTTAGTTGTTTCCATTCCTTAATCTTTCTTCAGTCCCGAATTAACACTTAAATTTTTCAGGTGATAAAAAGTACACTCTCGAGGAGGAGAGAAAGTCTGCAGGGTCGCAGGATGTGCCCTGGGGTCGGCTATCTGTTGACCCCCTTTCTAGTTCCTTCTACCTCGGGGAGCTCTGATCTCCGACCCACCCCACCGATCGATGTCAATGATCGGGCCCAATTTCTGAGGGTGGCTCGGGAGCAGGCCAAATGGTGGCCTTGCCTCGGGATGTGGCCTAAGTCAAAAGGCTCACCCCCTAACAAAGGCATGACGAACTTCACATCAACTTGATGAACGTAAGCCTGTCTAATCCTTTGCGAGATTCCTATTTCTTGCACCTCGGATTGCATCTAATCTCTTTCTCTTTACAGGCCGTCATAATTTTACCCGCCTTGGTAGATCATTAAAGCCAACGAGTTGAAATGCAATATCGAGGCGGGCAAAAAAATTCTCTCTATGATGAGTGGAAGGCCGAGCTGACCGAGGTCAGGGGCAAGCTTCGGCTATCCGAGATGGAGAAGAAGACCCTTGAAGTGGATGTTGGTGACCGAGACAAGAAGGTCGCAGATCTGGAGCAAAAGGTCCTTCAACTTCAAGAGGAAGCTCTAATGTCCAAGGCAAAGCTCGCCTCTCGGGAGGTGGATTTGATGATCGAGGGCAGGAATCAATTTGTGGCCTCGGTTGAAGCAGATGAAATGCTTAAGGAATTTATGAAGAAGGTCTTCTCCATGGGGTTCACACTAGCTTGTGACCACTTGGTGAAGAACCCTGACTTGTACGAGGGGTTGCCGTACGATGCTTCCGTCACCGAGGAGGTCATCAACGGCCTACAAGCTCAATTCAAAGCCCCTGTTTTGGTTCCTGAAACCTCTAGAGCGACTCTACTGATCCAGGGTCCGAACCCCGAGGCCGAGTCTGAGCCCGCGAATCAGGCCTCCACCTCTACTGCCGAGCCTTCCACTTCTAGCGACCACTCTTATGTGTATCTTGAAGGGACTCAGGAACTGTATTTGTAAATACTTAGGAACTTCTTTTGTAATAGTTAGCTCTTGGTAATGAAATTGCTAAGTTTTAATAACTTTTGTCTTCTTAATATGAGCTTCGGCTTCCTTGCCTTTGGCCGTTTACTTACTTTTCAATTTTTTTATTTCCTATATTTAAAACACAAGTTTTATGATATAAACAAACTTTCAATACTTGAGAATTCCAACATAAACAATCGTCTGAGGTTCCTTTTCATTTCGAACTTAGGCCCTGTTTGGACCCTTCCGAGCTGAGGCAAAAGGATCAAGTTTGGCTCCTTATATTTGCCTTAGCCATTTTAATTTGATTCAGACTTTGTAAAGTCCAAGAAATAATATTTCTTTTAAGTTGGACCCTCTTCAATTCCATCTTGCTTAGAGGGGACCGCTTAGTTTCTACCCTTGAGGGGAAACTGCTAGGCCTCGGCTCCCAATGTTTGCCTTTTGTATTTAAAAGGCTGAGTTGGATCCGAACCTCTGAGGATTGGAACAGCTCGATTTTTATTTTGTGCTTGAACCGAACCTCGGAAGGCTGTTGCACTTTTTGGTTTTTTGCTTTGAGGGTTACTAAGCTTCAGGCCTTGAGGGGGGACTGCTAAGTCTCGGCCCTCAATTATTTACTTTTTTGTTCAACTGGATCCGAAACTCTTAGAGTTTGAGCAGTCCGAACATCTGATTAGAGCCTTGTCCGAACCTCTAAGGGTTGGTGTGACTTTATTTTTGCTTGGGGAGCTACTAAGCCTCGGCCCTTGAGGGGGGGAGCTAAGCCTCGACCCTCAATCATTTCTCTTTTGTTCAACTGGATCCGAAACTCTTAGAGTTGGAGCACTGTCGAAGCTCTGACAGAGCCTTGTCCGAACCTCTGAGGGTTGGCGCAGCTTCGTTTTTGCTTAAGGGGGCTACTAAGCCTCGGCCTTTGAGAGGGGACTGCTAAGCCTCGGCCCTCAATCATTTACTTTTTTGTTCAACTGGATCACGAAACTCTTATAGTTGGAGCAGTCAGAACATCTGACATTTGAAAAGGGACCTTCATTATATTCCTTGATAATATTTCTTCAAATTTACAATGTTCCACATTCTGGGAACAAGATCCCCTCTCATATCAACCAACTTGTAATAGCCCGAGGTGTGAGCTTCTATTACACGATAGGGTCCTTCCCATTTCGGATCTAACTTCGTAGTCCCATCTACATGGCTTGCTTCATTTTTCTGAAGCACCAAGTCTCCGGGCCGCAGATACCGATGCTTGACCCTGGCGTTGTAGTGTTTAGCCATGACTTGCTTGTACTTGGCTTCTCGGATGGATACATCCAATCTTTTCTCCTCAAGTAAATCTAAGTTAGCTCGTAGGGCCTCATGATTGGATTTCAGATCATACAAGGATACTCGAGCCGAAGGTAGCCCAATCTCTGCAGGGATAACAGCCTCGGACCCGTAGGCCAAACTAAATGGAGTGTTTCCATTAGCCGTTCGAGGTGTGGTCTTGTAAGCCCATAGGACACTGGGTAATTCCTCAATCCAAACGCCCTTAGCTCTTTCAAGTCGGGTCTTGAGTCCCTTCAGAAAGGTTCGGTTGCACACTTCAATCTGTCCATTTGCTTGCGGGTGGGCGACCGACGTGTAGTGTTGTTTGATTCCGAGGTTAGCGTAGAAGCTCTTGAAAGGTTCTCCTTCGAACTGCTTCCCATTATCAGAAACGAGCACAGCAGGGATACCAAAATGGCAAACAATGCTTTTCTAAAAGAACTATTCTATCGCCTTTTTCGAGATTGTAGCTAGAGGTTCGACCTCAATCCATTTGGTGAAATAGTCAACAGCTACTATTAAGAACTCAAGTTTGCCAACTCATCTGGGAAATGGACCTACGATGTCTATTCCCCACTGAGCAAATGGCCATGGGTTTTGAATAGGGACCATATCCGAGCCAGGTCTTCGGGGTATTGGCGCGTGTATCTGACACTGAAGACACCCCCGCACCAAAGTGTCTGCATCAGAATGTAAAAGTAGGTCAGTAGTATCCTGTCAACAGGACTTTGCGAGCTAAACTCCGAGAACCGATGTGACTTCTGCATATGCTCTCGTATACCTCTTGCAAAACATAGTTAGCTTCAGATGGTGTGAGGCATCTTAGTAGGGGGTACAAGTATGCTATTTTATACAAGATTCCGTCAACAAATGCATACTTGGCGGCTCTATATTTGATCTTTCTAGCCTCAATAGGATCCTCGGGAAGCATCTCGTTGTTCATGTAATTTATTATGGGTTCCATCCAACCGAGGTTTGTTTGAACACATGAGACCTTTTCAGAGAAGTCAACAGACCTGCGTTCTCGCAGTTCTACCAAAATCTCTTTTGTTAAATGCAAGTATATTGCTGAGGCTAGTTTTGATAGGGCATCGACGTGTGTATTTCTGGTTCGAGCAATCTTAACGATGTCCATTTTTTTGAACTTTCCAATCCAATTTTTGACTCGGTTAGATATCTTTTCAAAATCACTCCTCGAGCCTTCGTAGTTTCCCAGGCTTTGATTTACAACTAGCTGAGAATCTGAGTATCTTTAAGGTGTTCACAAGATCTGGTGGGCCATTTCTATCCCGTAGATAAGGGCCTCATACTCAGTTTCATTGTTGGTTGCCTTGAACTCAAATCTGAGGGCATAAGTGAGATAGTCCCCTTCTGGAGATCGGATTATTATCCCTGCCCCCGCTCCGGACTCACACGAAGCTCCGTCAACAGGAAGTTCCCATGGGAAATCTTCTATTATTTCTCGAACCCTTACTAGATCAGTTACCGTGATGAGGTCAATCCTTTCGATGCCATAGTTTTCTGCAATGAAATCTGCCAAAGCCTGAGCTTTGAATGCGGTTTGAGGCCTGAATTTTATGTCAAACTCAAACAGTTCTACAGACCACTTCAGCATTCGGCCTGAAACATCTGGTTTGACGGAAGATATTTTTCAAAGGAAGGTTGGTCAAAATTATTATTTTATGATCATGAAGCTAAGGCCTCACCATCCGGAAGCCGATAAACTACCAAGAAGAAGGCTGCCATTTCAATGGGGGTGTAGTTCTTCTCTGGACCTTGAAGCACTTTGCTTACAAAATACACAGGACATTGACTACCATGTTCATCTTGCCTCAGGAGAACCGAGCTGATTGTTGGTTTGACAATCGAGATATACAGGTATAGCGGTTCTCCTTTTTGAGGAGAAGTTAGCTTCGGTAAGGTGCCCAAGTATTCTTTAAACTCTTCAAAGGCCTTAGAAGCTTCTTCCGGCCATTGAAA
Organism: Cinchona pubescens; assembly: GCA_025175665.1. Taxonomy (NCBI): domain Eukaryota; kingdom Viridiplantae; phylum Streptophyta; class Magnoliopsida; order Gentianales; family Rubiaceae; genus Cinchona; species Cinchona pubescens. Next base: position 2,655,424 of record JANKKI010000031.1, on the reverse strand, counting down.
GCCCTCTGTTTTCTTTATGACTCGAAAGAATGGCAGGTCCCTTTCTGCCGATTTGGATAAGAATCGATTTAGGGCCGCCATTATACCGATTAGTTTTTGAACCTCCTTTACCGAGATGGGAGTTTTCGTATTGATTATAGCTTGCACCTTTTCAAGGTTCGCCTCAATTTCTCGGTAAGAGACAATGAATCTCAAAAATTTTCCCGAGGGGACCCCAAATGTACATTTTTTAGTATTCAGTCTCATTTGAATGGAACCTTAATGTCTCGAATGTCTCCCTTAGATCTTTCAAGGTTTCTTCATAAGTTCGGCTCTTAACCATCATGTTGTCAATATACACCTCCATATTTCAATATCTAGGACTTGAAGGTTTTATTGACAAGACGTTGATATGTGGCTCCTGCGTCTTATACACATCTAAGGTGTATAAGTAACAGTACGTGCCTCGATCGGTGATGAAAGAGGTTTTCTCTTCATCTTCTCTAGCCATATATATTTGATGGTAGCACTTGAATGTATCTAATGTAAAATCTAACAAATAAATCTACAACTGTATCGATCCGGGGGTACGGATAACTGTCTTTTGGACAGACTTTATTAAGGTCAGTAAAATCCTGACACATTCGCCAAGAAGAATCTGATTTTGTTACAAGAACTGGATTACACAGTCGAGTGGGATACATACTTCTCTAATTAATCTGGAAATTAAGAGCTTATCCACCTCAGTCTCGATTATCAAACTGCGTTCTGGATCGAAGAGGCGCTTGCCCACCTTTGCTTCACTGGTTTACATGCTGGATCCACTCCGAGTTTATGCTCAATAATTTCCAGAGGGATGCATGGCATGTCCTCAACGATCCAGGCGAATATGTCCTTGTATTCTGCTAACAGCCTGAAGAGATGGCCTTTAAACTCTGTTGGGAGGGTAGCGCAGATCTTGATTTTTTGATTAGGGAGGCTCGGATCTAGTGACACCTATTCTATTAGAACCTCGTCCTGGGGCTCGATTTTTGTGTTGGCCCTTTCTTTTGAGCTCTGGAGGTTCGGGGATCTCAGTAGCTACGAGCCGCGGTTGCACCTTTTTTTCTTCCTCCCAGCTGGATCTTCGAAGCCATCCCAGCTGGATGAGGCATCGAAAATTTTCAAGAAAGTCTTGTCTGCAATGGACATTGTTTGCGATTGGGACCGCAAAGACATCATATAACAAGCTCGGGCCTCCTGTTGGCTGCCAATAACTGTTCTCTTCAGGATCCATCTAGATCAGCATGAACTTTATCCCAATATCGGAACACAGAGGGAAGGATCCTGTAGGTGTATTGCCTGGGTCGGCCCAAAATCATATTGTAAGAGCTGTCCCTTTTGACGACGACAAAATTTGTCATCTCAATTCTATGCTTCGGGGGTGCTCCAAGACACAATGGGAGCATTATCTGCCCCTTGCGTACTACCGAGTCTCCGGTAAAGCCAACCAATGGAGTCTTGAAAAGTTTTATTAGAGAATCGTCCATATGCATTTTAACCCAGGCATCCCAAAAGATTATATTCGCCGAACTTCCAGTGTCGACGAACACACGGTGCATTTCGTACCCAGCCACATTTACGTGAATTATCACAGGATCATTATGTGGCATTCCGCTAGGAACAGGGTCTTCGGAGGTGTATCCGAGGGACATAAATGGCTTCAGTCTTTTTTTTTTATCCTCGCCCAAGGGAATGTTTCGGGCGTATTTTTTTCGGGCATTGTTTGAGTCCTCGGTAGCCGGGCATCCAACGATTGTATTTATTACCCCGGCGACTCTAATTGTTCATCTTGGTTTGCCGGGGGATTGTTCCTGTTTTGATCGCCTCGGAAACTGTTGATGAGACGGCTGGCGAGGCTGCCTAGATTCCTTTGATTGGCCGTGTTCCTCTGGAACTCTACAGCAGTTCAGGAGATGAACTGCTATAAATGTCTTTCCTGGATGGCCTTCTCGATTTTCACTTTTAGGTGGTTGCATGCTTCGGTATCATGGCCGTGTTGATCATGAAAAGCGCAGTATTTTGCCCGATCTCTTTTGTCTGGGGCTGACACCATTCGAGGAGATGGTTCTAAGAGGCCTAGATGTTGTACTTGAAATAAATTTCCCTCCTTGGTGCATTGAGAGGTGTGAAGTCGGCATCATGATGGTTCATTGTTCGCGGGGGTCGGTTTCCTACATTGTTGCCCTGGAAGACCACCCGGTTCACCAAAAGTGTGGCCCTGGAATAGGTCAGCCTATCAGTGACCCTCAGCTTTTTTGATGATGAGGGGTTCGGAGTCTTGAATACTTTTTCCTTTGTCCGTATCGTAAAGTTCTCTTTTTATCCTGTTCGACTCTTCACCCCGTATAAACTCTGATACTTTTTCAAGAAGTTCAGAATAAGAGCTCGGCATCCTTTTAGCCAATTCGGCGTTGAAGTTGCCTGGTTTGATACCTCTACAGAAAGCAGCCACCAGAATCCTTTCATCAACATTTTTGATTTGGACTACCTCATCATTGAAGCAGTCCAAAAATTTACTTAGTGATTCCTAAAATATTTGCCGGATGTTCATGAGGTGTGAGGTGTCTTTTTGCAATATCGATTTACTCCTGAAGTGACCCAAGAATGACTTCGCCAAGTTGTAGAAAGTGGCGATTGAGTTCGTCGGCAACTCTTGGAGCTATTTTTGTGCCGGACCTCGAAGAGTTGTTGCGAACAACTTGCATCGGGTCGCATCACTGTAGCCATACAGGATAGTGATCGCCACGACGTGTTCTAAGTTATCTGACGGATCAGACTCTCCCTTGTAGCGATCAAGGTCTGGCAACTTGAATTGTGTTGGCAGAGGTTCAAGCTTGACAGAGATCGTGAATGGATCTCTATCAATTTCTACCGTAGCAGGAGCATTCAGAAGTAAATTATTTTTTCTCAAAATATCTTGGATCTTATTTTCGAGGCTCTGCTCTTCGAGTTGTTTTAAAACAATCGAAGAGGGTTCTCTCGATCCTGATTTTTTTAAAGAATGTACACCGAGTCTCTCGCGCATCGGTAATTTTTTGCTTGTTGATGACTCATCCGATTGTTCGTTCGAGCGTGACTTCGTTAGTTTGTGGCGTAGATCGGTTGGGCTCATGGCATCAACCGGCTCTTTGCCAGGTCGTCGTCCGGGGTCACGCTTCGGTTCGGCTTGTGGTGTGGCTACTCTGTTCGAACGCTCGGACGGAGTTTTATTTTCACGCTGTTCCACGAATGCTCGGAAAGACTCGAAGTGGTCGGCAATGTACTTCAGTATATCGTTTTGCTTTTGTTGAGCCTCAGTTGGTGTACCGACATTTTCTGAATCTACTAACTCATTGGTATGCAGCACGAGGTGTTGATTGCTCGTCTCGGCGTCCTTGCTGGCAGTTCGGCGTGTTCCACGGTTCTTCATCTTCTTCAAAGCAAAAAAAAAACAATTCAAATGATTGAGAATTGATTGGAAGTGATGGAAATTTGTCAATTCTCACAGACGGCGCCAATTGAAGAAGTTAGAATGTGATTCTACGAGGAGAGAGGAAGTGGAAGAGCTGAATGTCAGAAGTGTGTTTGGTTATCTGAATTCTGACCCCTTTTTAGTAGCACTCCATTTTGCTTATGTGTAGCTGTCTCTAATAAGGAGGTACACGGCTATCTCTTCACTAGTTCAGCTGAAGCTGAAGTACATAATTGCCCTTAATGAGGCGGCCACGTAGGCACTTCTAGAACAATCTAGATAATTACGCTGTGTGTTGTTATTTCAAATCATCATCTGTAATTATTTTTTAGTTTTTTTTTTTTTAACAATTTATATTGCAAAATTGTAAAGAATGCATTTAGGTACTTTGTAATTTGACTACAAGACATGTATACATGATACCAATTTATTCTCATTAAAACTGCATAATAATCAAGTCGATATAAAGCGTAGTTCCAAACACAGTGCCTATAAATAGTAGAAGCATTTCATTATATGGTGATTTGTAAACATATTTTTAATAATCTTTTATTTCTTGCAACAAGAAATATAATATTCTAAATTCTAAATAATTGTTGTCTAATGGGGGTTGCAGTAGTAATTTCACTCATAAGAGGTAAAAACATTTTTTTTTCCTGCCAAGATGGGGCAAAATATTCCCTCACACAATCTGCACGCTCTCTACAGTGATCTTTTTGCTCTGCAAAATCCATTGGAATAATGGTACGTAATTACGCTTAAAATCTTTTACATTTGCGCTTCGATCTGTTTAATTGTGTTATTATGTTCTTAATTCACTCATCAGAATTTCTCATTTTCGAAAATTAAGGATTTTTTTTTAGTTAAATTCTTCTTGTGAATTGGAAGATGCATAAATACGATTATATTGATTTGGATCTGTTGACTTGATAATCTGTAATTTGCGTTCGAAATTAGTTCCATATATAATTGTACTTTCTAATTGGAATTATTAATGTTTTCTACATTGTTGAATAATTAAGAAGTTAAAGTAAAATGTTATTAGCAAAATCAGTTTGATTAATTTTATTCATTTGTTTTTTTGTTCATTTGTACATTTACACGAGTATATACTTAATTTTTCTGGCCGATAGAAACTGAGATATAATAGGGAGGACTGGCCAGTCAATCCGTAATCTCTGATGTTTCTATAGTTATGTCAATTAGGAACAGATTATACTGTGATTTGATTTTGCAAGTCTGTAATATATAATTTTTTACTTTTTTTTTTTTTTTTTCTGGTATGAGTAATATATAATTAGTTGGTGCTGATATTTTATGATTCACAGGACTTCTTCCTTGTAAGTATTTACTCTTACAAGTTTGTGATATATTCAATTTTCATCATTTAAGGGCAAGCACATTTATTGTATTCTTTTCTTCTCCAATCTTGTTTGTTTATACGTATATCATTTGGCAACAGATGATTATAAGTTAGATGAATTATGTTAATCTTCTGTCCCGATTCTATTGGTAATGTTGAAAATGAATTAGGATATTTGCAAGGCAGAGAAACACTTATTTTCCCTTTATTGTCTTAAGGGAGGAAAACTGCAAATTGTCTCCAATGGCTTACTTAAATGGCTAGCTGAGAATAGATGTGAGTTAATTTTGTTCTTGTATGTTCTGTCTTTACCATGATACTAACCATTGTTCTGTCGATTGTTTTGCTGACAGACTCGACCTAAGGCACCCTGGGGGCAGCTCGGAGTCCATTGATGTTCTCTTAATAACGGGAAATCATAAAATAAATCCCTCATTTTGTCCCTCTTATCTTTTGATTGTATATGGTTCTTGTCCAACCTGCTATATGAAACCAGGTGTTCTCTCTTTAGAGATTCCATACTATAGTCGAAGACTGGTTGTTTAATGTATGCACTGAAGTCTGGAGCATCTGATAGGAAACAAGAGATGCGTAAAATGAGATGCAATTGTATCAAAGGCAACGACACATTCAATTCCATTATAACTTCTGGGGAAAACACACAAAAACTCAATCTCATGTTGCACAATTTTTTTTCGCTGAAAATTGAATACTTGAGAACATTTTAATTGAAAATTTTCTTGTTTCTTGTTCAGCACCTTCAAAAATTTTCTTGTGTTGGTACTCATCTATGTCAATTAGATAACACCCCCACCTTGCGGCACTAAAGAATTTGGGAAGATGGTTGCGTATTGTTGTCAGTGTGTTTGTTTAATGTGGTGCTACTGATGTTCTCTAACAAAGACATTGTTTAGGTTATTCTTTCTATGCACTTGATCTGTCCAATTCATAATCTGTTTAACATGGTGATGATGTTTTTTACTTTTTAAGAGATGTAAACATGTTACGTGTTCATTTATTCGTTTGATCTGTTACAAATACTTTTGACATCTTCTAAAAGATGGGGATCTTTATAGTATATGATTTCTTCCTATTGATCTATTGCTTCTTCTACATCTTTGATTCTAAAATTTTCTCAGCTCAAGGAACTGGAGAAGCTGGGTCCAAAAAAAGGAGTGATCAGTGAGTCAGTCTGTAAAAGATGTCGTCCAGAGTTTAGTGGATGATGATCTTGTTTCAAAAGACTAGATAGGGACTTCGGTAAGTTAACTTGTCTAAAACTCTAGTTTACAAAGCTTTTGTTTAAATGGCTCGTGTTTGACATTAATATGCGGACATTTCTTGAAATTCCAGGTATACTTTTTGAGCTTACAAAGTTCTGCTGGAAGTCAGGTAACATTGTAACACTTGAAAACTAGACCCGTTGTCTATTTGAACATTCCTGATTGCTAACATCAATATATAACAGCAGAGAAATGTGCATTGGAATCTCCGGAGTTGTAAGAAGCGGCTTGCAGATTTTGGTGAGCAATGTCATGCTTTGAAGAAGGGATGAGTCATTAGGAATATGTAAGCAAATTTCAACCAATTTGTCCAATGTTTTTATTAGTCTCATAACCAATCCTTGTACCAAGTAAGATAAGAAATGCAGAGTTTCTTGCATCTAATATTTGTGATCGTATTAGGATGAGTGAGAAAAGGCATTGGATGAGCTGAATGTTATCGAACAAAAACATAAGAGCAAAAGGTTAAAAACACATCTGCTCTCTCAGGCGTTTAGCACTAAGTTACATATTTGCATATTTTGCACATTAGAAACTATCAAGCTTTGTTAATTTTTCAGGATGAAATGGGACAGTATGCAAACAATGATCCAGCTGCTTCTCGAGGCAATGATTTGAGGATTCCTACACTTTCTTTACATGTTTCCACTATAGTTTTTTACACGTGTGTAGAAAAACTTCTTCAAAGCTAATGATTCTATCTGTGATGTCTATATCCACTTCTCTAGACAGAGAAAGTAATTGAAGGAGCTCATGCAGCAGCTAACAGATGGACAAATGATGTCTTACTTATTTACAAACTATTCAGTTCCTTCATTGATTTTATTGATGAAGAAACAGTTAGAATTTTGAGATTTATTTTCCTTCACAACAATCAAGTGCAACAATTTGCAGATAACTTCTTCACACTGTGTCAATGGTGTTTAAATAATTTTCCGCAGGCCAAAGAGCAACTTGATCACCTTTACAATGAGGTACCATTGTTCCCTACAATTTGTGTGCTCTTAACACGGACAAAGCCAACAATTAGATTATTCTGTCATCCAAAATTTTCAGACCAAAGAAAAGCAATCGTTGAACTTAATTTGTGCTTTATTTACTACCAAAAACATTTTTTCTTCATGTGGAAAACAGGTTGGAGTTATAGATGACTTTGATTATTTGGAGTTACCTGCAGTTGCTCCCCTTGACTCCGGAAAGCAGACACTCGAAAGCTATAACTAGGCAGGCACCGGATTTGACTGGAAAGCTGTGCTGGCAAAAATATACATTATGTGGTTCCAGTAGAATACGGTAAACTGTTCCATTTTCTTTTCATTCTATGATCTTCGCTGCATAATCTTTTAGATCAAGATTCTTGACATTGTATCTCAGTATTACTTGTCACTAATGTAGAAACTGTATAATCAATCTTAAATTTTGAAACCGGATAACATTTGGCGAAAGTTTATTAACACTAGTGATAAATGCACACTTACGTATGTGCAATACGAAAATTAAATTTAGTTTGAATTATTATAAATTAACTTTATTTATAAAAAATCTCAACAAAACTTTATTATTTAATTTAGTTGGAATTATTATAAATTAACTTTATATTACTTATTAAATAATAAAGTTTTGTTGAGATTTTTTATAAAACCAAACTATTAGTAGATGGGGCAATGGCTCTATTTGCGATATTTCTATCTATTATTTTGGAGATTTATAGTTCTTCCTTTTTATTGGATGGAATTTCAATGAATTAGAGCTATAAGAGCCCCCGAGTTCTAGCTTTTGAATACAAAATGGAATCTACAACAATCATTTAGAGCTCGGATTTCGAGCCTATTCTGTATTTCCGGAATATGAGTGTGCGACTTGTTATAATTGATCCTATTGATAATACAGAGAGTGGGTCTGTCATCTTTAGATACAAAACTAATTTTAAAACTAATTAACTAACATGAGTAGTTATAAAACTAATTTTAAATAATTAAATTTATAAAAAAAAAATAAAGAGAGAGTTTACCGGATTTCTTTATAGATAGTCGAAACCTTAGAGAATTACATTCAGATTTCAGACTTTGACAGGTGCCCAAACGTACGAACATACTTCATACTTGCCTCACTTTGCTGGTCAGAAAAAGCAAGGGATAATCTGTTCGGTCATCAACTTTCAAGCAACAAATAATGGTTGGTATTAGTACCTGAATTACAGCTATACATGATTCGTTTCATAAAACTGCAGTATCAATTTGTTAAATCGCTATATTCTTCTCAAACGTTGTTTGATGCTCTGATGCCTATACCATGAGCTAGCATGCTATATAGTAGATTCTCAAGCTGACTTCTTAAAGGTACTTCGTGTCACTTTTTGTTATCTGTTAATTTTCTCATAGAATACTACTTACTAGTGAACATTCCATACATTTACTAGTTACATCCACCTTCACTTTTATTTATTTCAGCATAATCTAAATGAGTGAATCTCATAGAAAGACTAAGATTTTCAACATGTAATGGCCCAAGAAAGATATGAGTTCTACACTTTCATTGGGCAGGTGAATTCCTCAAAATTTTAATCATTAAAAAGAAAATTGCATGTGAGCAAATTTTTAACTCAAATGTTGGTATATTAGTAATACCATTTACCAATAACCCGACAATTAGATGACAAACTTCAAGACAAATTTTAACTCTATCCTCGACATACAGGCTCATTTCAAATAGGGGATTCCCACATATAGGGTTCTCAATGGGTCGAGTCTAGACGCAGACGTGATTCGAATTTTGGTGTTCCGACCCGATTAAGACCCGAATCTGATTAAAATAAATTTAATATATAATAAAATTATTGTATATTAGTATTATTTTATATGCATATATGTTTGTGTAAATTGCTCATGTAATTTATAGTTAATGTAGAATACATGTATAAATATTAATTATGAACTAAATATTTTTTTAATTAAAAAAAAAAGAGAAAATTTGACAAGTTATAATAGTTTTATATATACTTGTAAAAGTTATAAAAAAAATATTTAAGACCCGGATCTGGATCCGGATCCGATTATGGATCTACTTTTGTAAACCGGTCGGAGATCCAGATCCGAATCTGATTATATTAATTGGATCCGGGTGTGAATACGTTAAATCCGACCTAAATTCGATCCGTTTACAGACTTCAAATGGGTAATTCTCATTAATTGTTTCTCGGCAAAATAAAAATTTCTTGGAACTTAGAGGGTACAAAAGCAATTACGCAACGGCTAAATCCACTTTCTCTTATTTGAAATTTAATCCTGTGAAAATCAATTCCTATCAATCATCTAGTTCGGTGCATTTCGCCAACTGGAAAGTGGGAGGCAATCAGCATTCATTGGCCGATGTCCACAATTCCCAACTCAACAGTACTTGGATGGTATCTGGCAAGGTTGAGAACGTACGATCAATACCATCCGTACACGTGGCTTCTGGACCGCACCAACGGTTCAAGATGTGATTTGAGAATATCCTTAAAATAACAATTCGACAGAAATGGAAATACAGGGTGGCATTACGTCTCAAGTTCATATTCTCTTTCTCTCTTGAAAAATCCCTACAAAAACATAGCAGCTCAAAGCCATTGTAGGATTATATATTGAGGGAAGAAAGAAAGAAGAGAGAAGAACACAAAAACAAAGCCATTGGGGCTTTGAAGAAGATATATAGTAAGTTATGGAGGTGCTTAAAATATACTTTGTTGTGGTCACAGTTGCCCTGTTCTTCTCACTTCTGCTTCCTTCAGCCAATGCTGCTCAAGTTCCTGCCCCAGCACCTTCCCCTTCAAATGATGGTTTTTTCTCATTCTCTTAAGTTTCTCTGGATTTATTTCTACTGTTTTTATCTTCTTGTTTTTCATGGGTTTTGGCTTCTGGGGTTTCAAAAGAAATCTATAGATTGACGAGGGCAAAATTTTGTTTGTTTGCAGGGGTGGCAATTGATCAAGGAATAGCATATTTGTTGATGCTTGTTGCTTTGGCAATTACTTACATTATTCACTAAGAGTGTAATTCTCATGTACAGAGGCAGCAATTCTGCTTTCTAATTCAGTTTCTGTGGTATTTCAAACCCAATTATGCTTCCCTGTTCAAAGATTCAACTCTCCATTTTGTTCTTTCCGCTTTTCTTAATTGGTACAGATCTGCATTCCCAATTTCATTCCAGTTTTGAGGAGTAGGCTTAATGTGATCTCAATGTTCAAAGTAGAAAGTGTGGTTGTATGCCATTGCCATTTGTTTCTTTGCAGTATGTGAACGCTATTGCCTTTTATTTGATACCGTTTCCAGCAATAATTGAGTATTTTGGGTAAATAATTTCTACCCAAAATTCTACAGTTCTGTTAAAAAAATTATTTCATTAGATTTAAAAGTTTGTAGTTTTGTTAAAGAAATGATTTTGTTGGATTTAAAAGTTTGTATAATATAAATTTTAAAGTATATATTATTGTATTATATATGTATTTAGAACACAACAAATGTCCATAAAATATATAGAATTTTCCACTACTTAATACCCATGCCAAGGGGCCTGTTTGGACAGCAAATAATAAGTATTATTTGTCAAATAATATTTGGTCAACAATAATTACTGTTTTGTTAATAAAATATTTTTTCAAATAATATTTTACACTATTCATGTTTTGATTTATTTATTATTCACACAATCGATTATTTATATTATTCATATTTATTATTTATATTTTAAAAAAATATTCAATTAATAATTATGTAAATAATTTTAAGCAACATGTCTTCATCAAATACGGGTGAGGCTAAATGAAAAATATTCACAGTTATCACTTTTCTATTTGCATTTTAGTAGTGTCTGTAAACGAGTCGGATCCGGCATATCCAAATCAGGATCTGATTAATATAATCGGATTCGAATCCAAATCTCCAACGGGTCTACAAAAATAAATTTATACTCTGATCTGTCGGGTCTTGTCAGATCCGGATCCAGATCTTAATATTCTTTTTATACCTTTTAAAATTATATATAACACTATTATAATCTATCGAATTTTTTTTTAATTATAAAAAAATATTTAGTTTATAATTAATATTTATACATGTATTTTACATTAAATACAAATTATATAAGCAATTTACACAATATATATATATATATGTATGTATATATACATATAAAATAATATTAATATATAATAATTTTATTGTATATTAAATATTTTAATCGGATTTGGATATCAATCGGATAATAACATTAAGATCTAGATCTGACCCATTTATTATAATAATTAAACGGGTCCGGATCTAGACCCGACCCATTGACAGGTCTATTGCATTACTGTTTTTAAACTTTTTAGTAATAGAACTGAAGTAGAGATCCAATTATGCCAGACCAAATCTTACAGATCCATACCTAAATCCGTTTTAATATTATCGGATTCGGATTCGAATTTATATTTTTTTCTATGTCTATAAAAGGAGATCTATATCCAAATTCGTCGGACCTTATCGAATCTAAATCTTGATATTATTTTATAAATTTGAAAATTTATATATATAAATTTCAAATTTTTATAGAATTTTTTTTAATTGTAGAAAAAGAAGATTTAATTCATATTCATACCTGTATTTTACATTAGAGCAAAAACTATATTGGAAATAAATAAATATATATATATAATCGGATCAAAACAACCAAATCTATATCTGATTGGTTTATTATATAATAACTAAACGAATCCAAATCGAATTCGGGTAATCAAATTTACACCTTGATCTAGACCCAAATAAATGATTCATGAAATGGATCTAGACACGATTATTTACAGGCCTATCTCTAATTGCTCACGAATTATAATGCTATATTTTGTATTTAAGCTTAAATTTAATTTAGAATGTCAAACAATGTCATTTGTTTGGAATATGTTTAAAAATCGACACTTCATTTTCAAGTACAGACTAATATTAAAATAACAAATAAATTGAATAGATAAGTGGAAGCATTTGACAATTATGATTCGAAATATGTAAATTGTTTGGCAAGCCGAATTACTCAAAATCTAACAAAAGATAAAAATTCAACCACCGTAAATAGGAAAATCAATAAAGGAATTAAATAAAAAATCATCCATAGTTATTTAATTAGTTGTGCAATTATTTTATTTTTAAATGGGTTCAGCAAATAATAAGTATTCTTTATTTCCAATCCAAATAATTATTTCAAAATATTATTTTGTATTTAAACAATTATTATATTTTTACAAAAGTCAACATTATTTTCAAAAATCACTAAAGGCAAAAGACAAATATTATTCACCAAATAATACTCCATTATTGACTGTCCAAAAAGTACCATTATTTTCCCTTTTTTTCAAATGCTCATAGTAAATCTACAAATCAGCAGTTATGAGGAAATTGGATTGACGCTTCTGTTTGCGGGATCGGAATGACCGAGTGCAATTCCGCTGGAAATCTTAGCTATATTCTTATGCGAGTAAGAATAGATTTTATTTTAATGTTTTTGTCCCACAAATGATGTTTATATGAAGGTTTTATCCTCGCAATTTAGAAATGAACTGGAGTGAAAATGGACATAAATAATTCGGAAACTTTAATATTCAAATTTATTTAATTATTCTATCAAGTTAAAAATTTTGTTTTAAACTTGACTTGTTTATATTTCGAATTAAACTCAAATAAATTTTTATAAAATCATAACTCAAATTGACCTCGAGTATCTTGAAATTTTTATATATAATTTAAAAATTTTTAGTTCATTGGATTGAGTTCGTATTGAACATAAAAATTCAAATTTAAAATTAATTATTGACAAACTAAATTTGAACAAATTCTTACCGAATTGATTTCAATTCGGTATCAATGGCAATTTATTAAATATCACCAAAATTGGATTATTTTGATTAGTCATCTTTGCTTGGAATATGATATCTCAAAGAATAAAAAATCTTAACAAACAAATGGTCAAAATTCGACTTTAGTTGCTCATTCGAGACAATGTTTCATGCGTATAAGGCCAGGAAATAAGCTTATAAATGAGTCCGATTCGGGTTGACATGAGTAGATTCAGACTCGAATTGAATCTGAATTTGAATCTGAAAATTTATCGAATTTATAAAAATAAATTTATATTCGGATCTTGTCGAATCCGAATCTTATAACATTTTTTAACTTATACATATATATATATATATATATATATATATATATAATAACACTAAATGTACATAATTTTATTGTATTAAATATTTTAATTGAATTTAAGTTCTAATTGAATTGGAACAAGATTCATAATTGATTAATTTATTATAATAGTTAAACGGGTTCGAATTAGATTTGAGTAATCGAAATTTCTTATTGATTCAAATCTAAATAAAAACGAATTCTGATCGTGTCAAACCTGACTCATTGACAAGCCTAAGATATAAAATACAACAGCTGGAAACAGATGAATATTGAATGAAAAAATCGAAAGAAACCAATAAAAAGGGAGTATTAGTCATAGAAGACTTTGAAATGCTAAGATTCAAGTATCGGGTCAAGTTTGAGAGGCAAGACTAGAAAGAGGAACCATTATTGTAGATCAGAGAGGAAAATTTTGAGGAAGTTTCTCATACGTGTGCTTAACACATGTCATACACCATAATAGTGCTGTAATTCATCCCTAAAAATTCAAAAGTCAAAATCTAATCAAACTAAAAGATTAATTTGGAATTTGAGTATTTTATCCATTTAAATCAATATGTCAATCTCTACTTCAAGGGTTTATACAAAAGGGTCTTTGATGACCAATTTTTGGGGACACTAGTAGGTAGTATCATATTTGCAAAAGCAATAAAAGAAATGGCTCTTCAACTGTGAAATATAGTCTAATAGAGCGCTTTTTCGAAGACGTCTCTCAAGTATCCTTACTTTCAATTCCTTCTAATATTTATTATATTTAAACAATTAAAATTTATAAAAATTATCAAATTATATTAATTATTTTGTCTCGATGAGTAGATCAACATATGTTAAAACTAAATTTATTTTTAGATACTTTATCATTCAGTTTGCACAAAATATTTAAACGGTGTAAAATAAATCAAAATCAAGACAAAAATTAGAATGTTTAATCAAAAGCAAAAACTTAACCTATTTATTTTCAAATTTTATATATAACTATTATATGTAATAAATTATATTATGAACGAATAAGATTTTTAAAAAATATTTTTTGAATTATATATTTATAAGTTGCATTGAAGAAAAATTCTCTCCAATTACTTGAGAGAAGCCTAGCCCCAGAGTGCTACTACAGATACCATACTATAGATACCACGAATCCTTCAAGTCAAATCTACAATTTTACAAATTCAATATAAAATAAAATATAAAAAAATTTAAAAGATCTCGAAAAAAACCATTCTAATGTACTTTAAATATTTATATAGTATAATATCATATACTTAAAAAACTTGTACTGTACTGATTTAAAAAGCAAACGAGATAATTTCATTAACAAAACTATAAAATTCTCTTAAAATATATAATATAAACAAGGAAAAGACTTAAGTAGAATTGGTCTTTGACCCCACTTGTAGATCTTGTGATGTGGGTTAAATATTATGAAATCTATAACACAAACTGATGTAAGCAAGATTCTATAAAATTTATCTTGACTGCAGAGTCTACAAGTGAGGTCAAAAATCGGATCTATGTAAGTATTTTCCAATAAACAAAAGATCATGTATGCTCTGCTAAAGATCCCTACAAACGACATCATAAAGTATTCTTATAAGTCAAGTTCTTTCCCTTGATAGCCAATTAGCACGGAGCTGAGTGCATCATAATACAAACCTTTCCCAGAATTGAAAAGGGTAAATTCCAATTATAAACATTGAACAATTTATTTTCAGTGTCCAAACAGGCTGGCTCCCATTTCTGCCACACAACTTATGTACATAGACTTTCATAACCAGCAACCGTGCAGAAATCTTACACAAAATAACCATAACTCTCCACAAAGATGCATTAAATCTCTGAACAATCTAGGCAGAACAATACCTGCAGGAAACACAGCTATCATGATAATACAAAGATACACTTCAAAGGACTGATTACAAAGAAATTATTGTTATTTAATATTTCCAAAATAAGTAGCCGTAGTCCCAAATATTATACATAAAAAAAAAAACAAAACAAAACAAAACAAAACAAAAAAAGGAGCAAACAGTTCCAAATGATTCTAAGAACCTTAGCGCTGCATTTTATCAATAGCTGACAACCAGACTCAATGATACAGATCCACCATTACCATAATGCCACATACACAAATATAGACCAAATTACCAGTTAAACTGAAGAAGGGAGCTGCTCAAAGTGCCATATCTGCTTGCAATGCAGCAAGTTCATCTTCCAAGCACCTCAGCTGTATGCTTTTGAGGAGCAGGCCGAGCAGGTTGCCTGCCTGCTGGTATAGGAACCTGCACCGGTGCAGCAGGGGCAGTAGTTGCAGGCTGAAGAAGCTGCTCTTCCAACTCGAGACTCTCCAAATCTTCAAGTTCTGCCTCCAATTCATCCTGAAATAACAGAATACCACCAATTGAATTTAGCAAGTTTGGAAATGTACTACCACACCTACCATTACAGTTGGATATTAGAAATAGGAAATAGGACAAGATACTCATCAAATTCAGCTGCTGCACCGATTGGAGTAGCCAAAGCTTCCTGTATCTGTTTCATATTCTCTGTCTGCTCATTTATTTCATCCATTGTCTTATCCACATCATCAATATTTCTGCAACAAGAAATTAACTGTAAATTTTACCCAATTGAACCAGCCAAGGAATATAATTAAATCTTAGTCTACATTTAAGCATTCTATTAAGGAGAAATGACAAAAGAAAAAGACCCAAACAAACCAAACTTTTTAAAGGTATGGAATCATTAAAAGGTAAATTTGCCACTTACGTTGCTTTCTGCATTGCTTTCATAGCAGCTGCCCCAGTTCTCAAAGCATCAACTGTTTCTGTGGTAGCTTTTGCACCTTCTAGCATGATCATCTAGGCATCAACATATTGCACACAAATCAGTATACGTGTCCTACGTCAAGGAACAAAGAACACTTCCGCATGCAACAGAGAGAGAGAGAGAGAGAACCTGATCATGGATGCGCAACTGGAAATTACCAAGCTGCTCAATTTGCTGTTCATATAGCCTTTTTCTCTTCAAACACTGAATGGCCGCTGCAGTTTTAGGATATCCCCTTTAGTAATCAAGTAGCTATAAATTTATTGTCCAGAAAAAAGATAGAAACTCGAAATCATGCATCTTGACACAATTTCAAGCATACCTTTCTTGTTCTTTGCTCTTGTGAATTCCTTAGCCTTTTCAACCTCTGCAGATGCCTTCTTTTGAAGGACTCGCTCCTGCACTCTTTTCCAGCATCTCTAGAGTCTAGACAAGGAAAACAGTAAAAAATTACTCTCAGGTAGACTATTTTGGAGGAAAATAAACAACCAGGGCCATGCATCCATTACTCAGGTAAATTACACAACATCATGTTAGAAACACATACCATCAAAATAGACCATGTAATGCCATGTTTATACCATGCTGATTAGAAGTTCCTTGGGTTCCATTTATTTCAACAAAAAGAAGCGAATAAATCTTCTGGTAGGATCGATTTTCCACTTGGATTCAAATTCAGTTCTTTTCCCCTTTCTTCTCATAATCTTGACTAATCCACAAAATCGGAAACTTTTTATCCCAACTTACCAAATTTATTAGTAAATATGCACAATCATACGCCTTTGACGAATAGATGGCAACAAAGTTCACAAAAAGGATAGGAAGAAAGGGCAATACTTTTGCAAATGAGCCATTAAAGTGACTGTAAAAGTATTACAAATAGTGCTTTCCAAATTAGAAGTTCTGCAAATTCCGTAAGACATTTTTGCGCCCGCCTTCGCCTTCAATTTTTTAAAAGCCTTGACAACAATAGAATGAATGACCAAAAAAGTCAAAAAATACCACACAAGCCAAATTGCCAACTAACCGTAGACTGAATGTAAACCACTCCAAAGTGCAACAACAAATCAGAGAAAGAGTAAAGTCTTTTCATTCTTATGAACAGGAAAAACAGCATTCAAGTCCTCTTTGTGCAACCAAACAAACACCTCTTCTGACTGAACTATCAAATAAGACGAGCTCGAGTTCAGGATTTCCACTACTTCATCAAACAATTCCAATACTGGTGTTTCGTAAGAGAACATAAAATGAAAAATAAAAAGAAAGCTTGAAAAATCTTCCAACTTCTGATGCTAAATATAAGAACAAGCATTGTTAACCCGACAACAAATATCACAACACCCACTTGTTCAATTTTTTCTAGGAACCTAATCATAACCAAATCACTTGCCAAAAAGTGGAAATTACCTTTAAACACAAATTAAGTTGATCATAATACGGTGTTTATTTTGTAAATCTCCAATTAACCGTAAACAAACAAAAAATATCAATTAACAACATATTAACTAAACATCCACGGAATCCTTCACTATTACTAATCAGCATATACGAATACAAAGATTTAGAAATAAAACGAATTCAAAAACAAACAAAAAGAAAATCACCTCGTTCAATTTATCTAGAGTTGCGACAGCATTAGTCTCCTGCTTTGGCTTGCCGAAGATTCTATTGAACATCGTATCGATTCGATCTTTACACGAACAATAACAACTATTCTCCTCCGATCTCCTAAAAAACTGCCAATAACAGATTCCGATAAGGATTTCAGATTCGATTTCATAAACCGAAAAAGATCTATATTGAATTTTACCATTTAGAATATGAATAATAAAAGGAAAGAGAATACTATACAATCGGTTACCTCGCGAATCGGAGATTAGGGTTTCGTAGTCCAATGATTGATCGAATCGACGAATTTCTCCCGGGTAACGACTGGTTGGCCCTTTTGCTTAATCGTGTTGGAAATGAATAGGCCAAAAAAGGCGTTCCCTATTGTATACTTACTACGTGATAGAGAGAGAGAGAGAGAGAGAGAGTAAATCCGCGGGTAAAAATTGGAGTCGGAGTCCACACGGCAAGAAGCATAAACTTATATTATATTATTGAAAATAGACTATAAAATAATTTTAAAAATTATAAACTTTTTTACAAAATTATTTTTTATATTTTAAATATTTATACAGTATAATATTATGTATTTTAAAAATTTATATTATATAAATTTTTAAAATTAAAAAAATAATTCTTTACAAAAAATTAGAAAATTCTTTAATAAATAAATTTTATTATTTTTTAATTATTTAATGTAATACCCACTTTTCATTTTTTAAAGAATTTTTCTTTTTTAGGACACATTTTACAGTTTATGTGGGCCTTGTTTGGGATGACTAAGAGGAGTGAGATTAGGTATGAACAAATTCCAATACAGAGGTTGACTAGAGTCTTGGGCCGAGTTTTGGATTTTAAGTGATAGGGCATTGTGTAATAAGCCCAAGTACTTGTTAAAACTAATGAACAAATTTACTCAAATTAAGTACTATGAAAGATGGATTTTAAATAATTTATTGAATGAATTTAAAATAAAAATTCATTTATTTTAAGTTTTTAAATTTTTATAAATTATTTTACTTTTCATTTATCTTTACAAATTTATCTCACATACTTAAAAAGAGCTGCACAAATTTATTCTAAACATGAAAATCTCTTTTTTAATTACGAACCAAGAAATAAAATATAAATTTATAAGTAGCAATATTTTGTTATGAAATTCAAATTTATTATATTCATGAAAGTTCGGACAAGCATGTCCAATAGTTATTTTTAACCAAAATAAAAATTTTCATACGTGAGATTGCTAAAAAAAAAAAGGACACCAACACGATGAATAAGAGTAATCACATAAATAAATGCAAATAGGCATCAAATCAAGCATAGAATTAACAAGGTAGAACAAAAGCCGGCAGCAATACTCTATTAATTGACGCGTGAGATTCCTATGATTCGGATTCTCCACCAAAAAGCCGAAATCCCTTTTGCTAAAAACTCCATACATTGGATCTCTCCCATTCCAAAACTCCCCCTAATAACCTCTGTCCAAGAACTCATCATGGTTTTCTTCAAAGTCGTTATGCATTTGATTCTCTGCCTCTCTATCTCTTCTGTAAAGTCAACTTCTTCGGATTCTTTCTTGACCAAAGAAGGATCGGGTGAAATTCCTATGAAGTTCCTAAATATGGCTAAAAGACCAGAACTTTTGGAGTGGATGGTGAACATTAGGAGGACCCTACATGAAACCCCAGAACTTGGTTTTGAGGAATTTGAGACCAGTAAACTTATTAGAACTGAACTTGATAAAATGGGCATACCCTACAAGCATCCAGTGGCTCTTACTGGTATTGTTGGCTATATTGGGACAGGGAAGCCTCCTTTTGTTGCAATCAGAGCTGATATTGGATGCTCTAGCTATGCATGTTTTCTTCACTAACTTAGTACTACATCATATCACATGCTGTCATTTCTGGTTTTACACATTTTGCTTAGCTTTTTGTTCTTTTATTATTGTTGGATGCCAATTCTTCTGCAATGCAATCATTATTTAAACACCTCTTTTCAACCATCTTTTGTCTCATGTATATTACGTCAAAAAGATTATTATTCCAAATAATATTATGAATGATGGCTGTCGAAACAGAACCATGTCATTATTTTGGCTAAGTCTTGTTGGTGATTTGGTGATTTGGAATTAGTATTGGAGGTGTACAAGTTTTTGACTAGCCAATTGGCTTCAATTCTTGCGAATATGATCTAGATTTTGAATGTTATAGGAAGGTGTTGAATGGGAACACAAAGTAAAATTCCTGGAAAGATGCATGCTTGTGGACATGATGCTCATGTGGCCATGCTTCTTGGTGCTGCAAAGATGCTTCAAGACCATCGCAATGATTTACAGTTGTTCCTTGCCTCGTTTTCTCCTCTAATGGTGTGATTTGAATTTTAATATGTTTGCATCGTGTTCTCTATGAAGTGGGATTCTTAAACTAAATAATCCGACTGAGCAGTAAATGTTGTAATTATCATATATGCACATGATTGGTGTAGAGTGCTAGTTAAGATTTTAGAAGGTGAAGTCAATTTACGGAATCAGTTCTCTGGAATGGCTCTACTCTAAGAATGATTGAGAAAGCATGCAAGTAGATGTTGAAATTATGTGGAAACTCCAGTCATGTTTCCACTTTCCAGTACTAAGCAAAGTGTCAAAATTGATCCAAACTCATCTGAATATGCCTGTTATTCTATTTTGTTCTTTGTGAGTTGCCATGGTTTACCTGTGTTTTCTGTTCTAGTTTCTATTCTTTCCCCCAATTCTTTTCAGGTTCAGTAGAAGTGGGGTAGGGACTATTGTTCATCATTACTCAGTTTTCCATGGATTACATGAAAACTTCCTTCTGAGGATCTTATAAGGCAATCACAAGCGATCAAATGTATTTGTTTTAGGGGGTGAAATGCGTAATTTGCAATTGATATTTGGTATGAATAGCCTTGTTTTATGGCTGATCGTGGTTAAATTGTGTCTGAAGGTAAAGCTAATAATCTAACAACAGAAATATGTGAAGTCTTCGAGAACGTGGAGTTCTACATTTTTCCATATGTTGTCAGAGTCACCTATTCATTAGATGGACGTGATTCTATTTTGGTCCGGGACATTTTACTAAATGGATTTGATTCGTTTTTCTTGGGGTATCAAAGGAAGTAGCAAGAGATGCAAATCTGTAACTACGAGTAAAGAAACTCAATCGACGCAGAAGAGAAAACTTGGACATGGAGACAAGGTTGAGGAGAAATCATGTATTCTCTTAAGTGGAATAATAAGGTAAATCAAAATATTTGAACTTTCAACTGATGACATCTGCGTTAGTTCTTTTAAAACACATGAAAATTGAATGGTTAAGGTAAAAGTATTATGGTACTGAAAAGTAAGATCTATCTGGCTAAGTAATTGAGCAGTGATATTATATATATTGCTCCTCTGGGCATAGAGTTCTAAAACTTTGAACAGACTCACTGCTGTATTCCTGTAAGAAGTAAATTTTGGCGGGCTTATAGGAAGTTGGATTTTCTTAAGAGGCCTTGAATAGCTGTGTTTGTTGGTATATAAGGGAATGACCCTTTTTTAAACTAGTGGAGCAGCACTCTCTAAAGTTTTTCATTTGCAAATTTTGGAACAAAGAGTGATGCTTTCTCTCGTAGGTATTGGATACTGCTGTTGTGCTACAGTTTTGTGGGTAAGAATATCACCATTTCTCTTCCCCTATTCAGGGAACTATCGTTCTGGTTTTTCAACCGGCTGAAGAAGGAGGAGGGGGAGCAAAGAAAATGCTAGATACTGGGATACTAGAGAATGTTGATGCCATCTTCAGACTGCATGTCTCTGCCAAATGTCCAATTGGCACAGTTGCAGCTAGACCTTATACACCATGGGCCTATATTGGCTGCAACTGGTTTCTTTGATGCTGTAATTAATGGAAAAGGCGGGCATGCAGCCATTCCACAGACCTCAATAGACCCAATCTTGGCAGCTTCCAACATAATTGTTAGTTTGCAACATCTTATTTCACGTGAAGCTGATCCCCAAGATTCACAGGTAATATCTGTCTATCTAAGTCACACTTACGTTCACAGACAGATGTTTTCGTTGTCTTTGCTAGAATAATGACTTTTTTGGTTATTTTTCCTTTTAAATAGGAGGATGAGACTTGCTTTTAGGATGTGCTTTTACCATTAATTTTTTCTTCACATGGCACAGTTTCCTTTTTTTGGTTTGAGATCTAATCATTCTCTTTGAAAAATAGAGAAGTATCTTGTGCAGTGCTATCATTAATTTCTTTACAAACCTTTAATTTGATTACCTAGTAATTGGTGGTCCTAGATCTGTCATATGTGATCACTACTGACACACCATCAACTTTGTTTATACTCCACTAGTCAACCTGATTTCCTTCTCTATACTGACTCTTTGTTCTTCTTTTTCCTCTTTATACAAGATCTAGTTTTGATTTTTACTCTCACATATAACAGTTTTCAGTTTCAATCTCAGAAACCCAGCTTCGATCTTTTTCACATCTGGGGCAAAAAAAAAAAAAAAATTAACAAAAGGCCTTTACCTTGCAGGTTGTAAGCATTGGCAAATTCCAATGTGGTACTGCTTTCAACGTGATTCCTGATTTAGTTACAATAGGTGGAACCTTCAGGGCATATTCAAAAGACAGTTTTACGCAACTTAAACAAAGAATTGAAGAGGTAAGTTTCTAGTAGTGACTGAAATCAAGTAACCTCTGCTCCTATTTCTATTGCTTGACAAAATTCTTCCTGTGTTAAAGTTTATAAGGATAAGCATCCACATTGGGGCTACCAATACCATTAATCCATAATGCGGCATCCTTTCTGGAGATTGATTTTTGTTTTTTAACCTATGCAACTAACGGTCGTAATCATCAAACAAGCTGCCATACAAAGATGCAATGCTACTGTTGACTTCCATACAGATGATAGGCCCTTTTATCCAGTAACTGTAAATAACTATGATTTGCATGATCACTTCCGAAATGTAGCTGAGAAAATGCTGGGTGCTAAGAACATTATAGAAATGAAACCTCTCATGGGAGGAGAAGACTTTGCCTTTTTTGCTGAGGCAATTCCGGGGTACTTTTACTTTGTAGGAATGCAGAATGATACTGAGGGAAAACTTGAATCAGGACACTCCCCTTACTTCAAAGTAAACGAAGATGTACTCCAATATGGTGCTGCTTTACATGCATCATTGTCGGTGACATACCTCCTTGACAGGAGCCCTAAATTATCTCTGCAGGATGATAGTTTGCATGATGAGCTCTAAGGTGCTTAGAACTTTGTAAGGTTTTATTCAAAATTTGCAGAACTACTTGACAACATTAGAATACCCGGAAGCGAAGTAGTTGTATCTATTGTATACATCACTTCTTCCTTCCGCATTCAATTGATATGGACTTATACCATGATGTCTGTAAACTCTGCAAATTAAGAGCCATGTTGTCAATCAAACAACTTGCTGTAGCATTATGTTGTCAGAAGATACCCAAAATTATGTTTTGAAGTAGAAAGCAAATCTGACATGATTGAATCATTTATGCAGAGAAATTAAAGGTGACCATGGAGCTATTATTAAGGATGTTATTTTTTACTCGCCTCTTCGAAAATTTATCTAAATTAGGGTACCCAAACTGATTAGAGTTAAAAATTTGAGTAGCAAGTCGAGTATCTATAACCTAACAGGTACCCGATTTGATCTATAACAAGGTTAATTGTGTAATTAATTGTCAATTTTTTTATATATATTTTTAATAAAATTTTGAAACTAAAAAACGTAGTAAATGAACCGAATAGCCAAATTTTTATTTTTTAAAAACTTTTGAAGCTAAAAGTATTATAAAAGGATCGGTTTGTATACTCAATTATCTCTCTAAGTATGCTATGTAAATGTATAGGATATTTATTCAATTTTTTTATGACTCGGTGTAACCGACCAAATGGACCGAATACCTGGCACGAAGACAGCTACCAAGAAGTTTATCATCTCTATATTCATTCAAGAAATTTAAGGCGATGATGATGTTTTTGAACCTTTTGGTCGTTTCCTCTATACGGAATGTGATTTCCTCAGTTGTGAAAGTTGGGCCTTATTTATTTCATTTTACGGGCAATGAGTCGAAGATTTCCGTCTCCATCTGTGCATAAATCTCACTTAAGAGTCCTAATCCTTGCTTGTTTTGGTATTCCTACCCACTATCATACTATACTGTGTAAAGTCAGCAGTGGGATAGCAACGTAGGAGACCTTGAATAGGAGAGAAGAAGCTCTAAGTTCATCAATTAAAAAAGAAACACGATGACATTTTATGACTCGCCCACCCTACACAATAACAACTCGAATAAACGTTATTGCTCGTGTAGATTTTCCTCAGCTCGAAGTTCTATAATGTAGCATACTCAAATATCAGCGAGTCTCCTGTTGATTCGGAGATGTGTTGCGATGCGACTACAAAAAATTGTGGAGAACAATGATTTCGAATCTCAATTGGTACTACAGAAGAAGTTTCAGGCCAACAAGGCCAATGTCCCCAAACAAGGGTTTGGAGTCCGCACAGTGGAGACAGGTATAGCAACATGAATGCTGAAGAACGACATGCGAAGCTTAATTCGGCAATTGTCTAGCAAGCATTTAAGAATTTGCCAAAATCCAACGAATGCTTTACAGGTGGTTTTTTTTTTTTTTTTTATCAATGATATAACGAAGAGCAGAATACATTTGAATGATTTTTATTTAATTATTTTCATATACCCTATTCTGCTCCCTGCTCTTCCCTCATCCTGTCCTCCCTTGCTCTCAACTAGTGCAGTAGTAATGGTATTTTGGGCTAGTTGTGGCTGTCATAAAGGTGTCAATGATAATGGTAATGAAAAGGAAATGAAAAAAAAAATCAAATAAAGTAGATTAAAAAAAAGAAGAAGGAAAGAATAATTCTTACACAATTGGCATAGAAATATCTAATTCTCAATCTAGTCCTGAACAGGAAGACTCTTGATTGAATTGCTTTATAACAGAACAATTCCCTTTTACTGATTGTTACTTATTCTCCCTACTTGTTAACCCTATTTTCCTACTCCTCGTCTTTGGATACAAGAAATTGATTTCCCCAGTTTTAGTAATTCAGTTTGTTTATTATTGGTCCCATCTACCACTGCCAGTAGGTGCATATGTAAACTGCGAACCCATTCATTGCAGCCTCACCAAACAATAATAATACAATCCTAGCAGACTGGCTGCAGGCATGCATCTGAATGAAATTTCAATCTCTTTCTCCTCTAGGCAATTAGTCCCAAGTCGCAAAAAGCCCACCAGCTGCTTAGTTATCAAGGCAAATCCTTTCAACAAGGCTAAATTAAAGACAATTGCATGAAGCAGTGTATTTAAACTCAGACCGGACTGGCCAAGATTAAACTGGGAACCGGATACAGCATTGGTCCAATTCAACATGAAACCCAGATAGTTAAAAAAAAACCGGTCAACCCAGAAAACTAGTAAAACCCGGTGAACCGGTTTTGACCAGGCCAAACAAGATGCCCAATTTGCCAGATCCGGATCCCAATACCCAAATTCCATCCCAAATACAAATATCACCACTTCCAGATTTGCAAAATTCTCTAAACCAAAAAAAAAAAAAAAGAGAGAGAGAGTTTTCATACAGAAAGAAGCAAATTAAGGACTGACAGGAAAAGAAAAGGGAGAGGGGTAGAGGGGAGGAGGGGGGGGAAGCAGTGATGTGGAAGCATGGACATGGAGGCAGAGGCGAATGGATGAAGGTGAAGGGGATAAACCCCGGAGACAGAGAGAAGTGGAGAAAATTAGGGTTTGTTATAAGGTTTTAAAAAGTTCCCCCAAAAAAAAAAAAAAAATTGTAGTCAGGAGGACTGTAAAAGGGCAAATGTCTGTGGATGATTTAAGGATGACATACAACATTCAAAAAGCAAGCAACAGCTGATTGACAGGGAATTGTAATTCCATCTAATCCTTTATTATTTGGATTCATTTTAGGGTGCAATTGGGGTCGGAGGTGGAGATACCTTGTGTTATGCAAGATGTTAAACCATCCCAGCTAATCCAAGTGAAACAGAAATACCAATCACAGAACTAAGATCAATTTGCACACAAGGCAGGTAGGTTAACCAATCACAAAAATAAGAAATCATGCTAAATATTACTTCAATTTCAATTTCAATCTCATCTCAAGGCATTTAACAAGCCTCCAGTTTACAATCGAGTAAATAATCCAAACAAAACTAAGGTTTTCAACAGTAGGTGCATGACTAAATCACAATGTCTCAAAGTAAATTCACCAAATTCAAAACAGAATTTCACCTACTAAAGCTACCATGCCTCGAGTTTACTTCTCTGATGAGTTTGGCCCCCTCTTCTTTCCAAAGCCAACAACTGCAGAAAAACAAAATTTTACATAAGACTAAATACACGTTCTCCATATAGCATTACAACATTTATCGTACTCGGATCAGTAAAAAATATTAACACAAAGCCGGTCTGCCACATATGTCCCTATTTAACTATATGCGGGCATCAAAATAAGTATGTCTTCAGATATCTAATAATCTATCTCAAAATGAAAAAGCATATCATATGACTTGCTAAAATTAAAAAAAATAGAAAAATTCCTAATTTTTCCAGGAAAAAAAAAAAAAACATTCTGAGGGATCTAAACTACAATAATATTCCGTCAAAATATATAAGCAAAATTTTCACGGATATATTTAAGTGTAAGGAAGGTGAAGAAAGATTTGTTAAAGTTACCGGCAGTGACGAAGCGGCGGTTGTTAATATTGCATACGCTTGTGGGCCCGGCCACGGGGCTTCTTCTTCTTGTCCTGCTTAGCGACTTTGGGGGTTTGACCTCTGACCTTACCGGCACGAGCTAATGAACCGTGAACCTTACCTGCATTAAATTTTAATTAGATAATCATAACTTATCATGAATTAGTATTATTTAGCACAAAAATTGAATCAATTGAGATTACCCATGCTTGGTTATGGAGTTTGAGCTGCCTGCCGCTGCTATCTGCTCAGTTTACGGCGAAGACCCGCTTCTGAGTGAGGAAAAATGGAGGATCAGAAATTAGGGTTTTCAGCTTCATTTATATAGTGGGCGAGTGGGCGAGTGGCCAAGTCGGCTAACTTATTTGAGGAGATTGGGCCGTTTGAGATGTTTGGGCTTGAACTATAGAAGCTAAAATTGTTTGGAAATATTTAGTTTAATATTAGCCTTTGGGCCGAAATCCAGTCCCAATGTAGTTCCAGTTATTTTCTATGCTCTCATGTGTACCAGGATGGCTCTCCAACCCCAAATAGAGTGTTTCTGTGGACAAAGGATTGAATTACTAATACGTCAAGTAGTAGTTGTTTTCATACCCACCAACAACAACAACAAAAAAAAAAAAAAATGTTGTTTCATACAATAAAATTTTGGTGTTTCTTATACTCAAATTAAGTTTAATTGCATTATCAAATGTTTTACCACTTAAAATCTCAATAACCTTACTATCTTATTTGGATTGTAGCTATTTATAAATCCTATTTTGAAAAATACTTTACAAAACTATATTTCAGAGCCACTTTTTAAAATTAATTTAAATGTCAAAATTTTATTGAACGCCCAACAATTTGATTTTAGATTTTTGGTCAAATTTCGTTTCTTATTTTTTCAAATAAGATCTAATGACACATTAATAATTTTTGTTTATCATTTTATATTTATTACTTTGCACGAATACACTGTAATATTTTTACCGTTATTAGCTACAACTGTTTTTTGATATTACCATTACAGATTATTAGTTACAACATTGTTTTTTAATATTGGTTGTCCAAACGTAGCAAGAATAGGCTTTGTGTGGACGGTAAGCACACTTTAAATATCCATTATTCTTTAATTAATACATTTTCTGTTTCAATATAATTGTCACATTTACACAAATTATTAGATAATAATAAATTTCTAAGAGAAATATTCATAAATACTTATATTAGGTTGAATTGACTTGACATTATTAAATTATAAATATTTGAAATTCTTGAGTTTTAATTAAGAAAATAGAGAAGGAAAGATAAGAAAGAAATGATGAACGAATTATTAATCTAACTAATTATTAAAATTGGGAATAGTTTGAATATTTTAAAAGATAAATTTGATGTTTTAACAAAGTAAATTACTCATTTTAAATAATATAATATTTTTATTAAAATATTTTAAAATAAAAGATGTGACAAAATAAATAAATCGAAAAGAATATTTTACAATCATTTTATTTATTTCAAAAAAAAAAAGCTCAGGATGTTGTAGACTATCGGAGGTGATTCCAATCCTCACTAGGGTTTATCAGAAAACTAGCGCCCACTTCCTCTCTCTCACTACTCCGGCCTGGAGAGAGAGAGAAACAGAAATCTTGAATATCCAATAACGGTAATGTCGATTGATTCTACCACGCCGCCACAGCTAGACCAGCTTTCTTTAAACGACACCGTCGAGAAAGCCCAATTCTCCCAACGGGTTCTGATCCGCTCCATTCTTAGCCGGCCCGACGGCGGGGCCGGACTAGCCGGTCAAGTTGTCAAGATCGGAGGATGGGTGAAAACCGGCCGAGAACAGGGCAAAGGTTCGTTTGCATTTCTGGAGCTCAACGACGGGTCTTGTGCGGCCAATCTTCAGGTGATAGTGGACTCCGGTGTGCATAAGCTCGGCGATTTGGTTCCCACCGGCACCTGCGTCCACGTGGAGGGTCAGCTCAAGGAGCCTCCTGAAGGGACTAAACAGAAAATTGAACTTAGGGTTCAGAAGGTTCTGGATGTGGGGCCGGACTGTTGATGCCGCCAAGTATCCCTTACCTAAGACTAAACTTACTCTTGAATTTCTCAGGGATGTTGTTCATCTTCGTTCCCGAACTAACACGGTCCGTAATTATTCATTATTCTCCGAATAATATTATGCAATCATTTTTTAACACGTTTTCCGACATTCATTTTGTCTCGTATATATATATCACATCCTGAGCAGAACAATGTAATATCTTGCTCTCGATTAATTTCATTTTTTAAAAAATGTTTTGTGGGATTTGAATGTACTTATTCATTTTAAACTGTTTAGTATCATGTAGTAGTATTCAGAAAGTTGTCCCATTTATTCAAATTTTCTGAATCATATTTATGCTTGTGCTTTGTATTAAGGATTTTAGTCCAATAAAGATTTCAATTTGATTTTTCTTAGGTGGAAAATTCTGGTTTTAAATTGTGCATAAAAATAGTAGTTTGTTGGTTTTATGATGCTCTTCTTGTATTTGCCAATCAATATTTGTTACTGATCTAATTTATTTTTTGAATTTGTTTCTAGATTTCTGCAGTTTCTCGAATCCGTAATGCATTGGCTTATGCTACCCATACATTTTTCCAGAAGCATGGGTTTCTCTATGTCCACACTCCTATCATTATACAACCAGTGATTGTGAGGGTGCTGGTGAAATGTTTCAAGTCACGACCTTAATTAGTGAAGCTGAAAAGTTGGAGAAGGATCTGAAAGAGAATCCTGCTCCTTCAGAAGCTGACTTGGAAGCTGCTGAAGTGCTCGTTAAGGAGAAGGGAGAAACTGTTGCACAATTAAAATCTGCTAAAGCAAGCAAGGAGGAAATTGGTGCTGCTGTTGCTGTGCTCACTAAGGCTAAAGAGAATCTGGTGAAGCTGCAAGAGAGGTTTAGGTTGGGAGAGAGATGTAAGCTTAGTGCTGGTATACCAATGAAGGATGGCAAAATAGATTATTCTGAAGATTTCTTCGCTCGGCAAGCATTTTTGACTGTTTCTGGGCAACTTCAGGTACATTGATGAAACACATGCTTGTGCACTCAGTAGTGTTTATACGTTTGGACCAACTTTTAGAGCTGAACAGTCACACACTTCAAGGCATCTAGCAGAGTTTTGGATGGTGGAGCCTGAAATTGCATTTGCTGATATCCAGGTACAATTACCAATTATTTCAGAAGATTTGGTTTCAAAGTAAGACGCACCATATTAACATAAATGAAGATTGGAGCATGATAGTCAGAGAGGGTTGTGTAGAAAAGTGGTGCCACATGGTTGCTCAAAAAAAAATGTGATGATAATTGTTTTTCCTGTTTATACACTGGTTTAACAAGGATGAGAAATTCAGTTCTTTTTTAAATGTGAAACTGTTGATAAACTACTACCATGCTATTGGATGACATTCTGAAGGTCAGTTCCTGTTATTGTTAACTTCTGGAAATCATGTCATAATCATTATTTGTTAGTTCAGTTCACATATGAACTGGGTTTTGGGTGGTCAACATGTTGGTTGCTGTAATATGTTCACACACTGATCTTGAAGATGACTGAGTTTGCATTGTGTTTTATAGGATGATATGAATTGCGCAGAAGCATATGTGAAATTTCTTTGCCAGTGGTTACTGGATCATTGCCTTGACGACATGGAGTTTATGGCCAAATTCATTGACAAAACTGCCATCGACAGACTTAGAATGGTTGCCTCGAGCAACTTCTTCCGGATATCTTACACAGAAGCTGTAGCAATTCTTGAGGAAGCTTCTAAGGAGAGGAAATTTGACAATAAAGTAGAATGGGGAATAGACTTGGCATCAGAACATGAAAGGTAACACAGTTCTAATTTATTTGTCAGATTTACAAAGTATATGGTCATGCATGTGTATATTGTGTATTGATACTTGATTTGCTCGATTACTAGATATTTGACCGAAGAGAAATTCAAAGCACCTGTCATAGTCTACAACTACCCCAAAGGAATTAAAGCCTTCTATATGAAGGTCAATGAAGACAAGAAGACAGTTGCAGCTATGGATCTTAGAGTCCTTGTACCAAAGGTAGGTTCTGTCAACTGTGCAGTAGGCTTGCTTACATGCCTTCCCACAGTTTACCAAAATCATTTTTATTGTATATCTAATGTTAGATGTTAGTTTGATAATCAGTTGTTTTTCTATTTCAGGTCGGTGAATTGATCGGAGGAAGCCAAAGAGAAGAGAATTACGAGGTTCTTAGAACAAGGTATGACACCCTATCTACCTTAAATTCCTGTTCTTTCCTTACGCTGATCATGGTTTGTTATTCTTGATGGTTGCTTTTCAACAAGTCCTCGTGATTGAAAAGCGACAATTGGGCTTACATATTGAAAAAACCCTTAATATCAACAACTTGTAAAGGGAGCTAGTAATGAAGGGCTGCTGACAAGATTGTAATAATATATTGCAGAATATTGGAAATGGGTCTGCCACTTGAACCATACGAATGGTACCTTGATCTCCGGCGCTATGGGACCGTTAAGCACAGTGGATTCGGTTTAGGTTTTGAAGCAGCAGGATTATTCTTTTCGCTACAGGGATCGAGAACATTAGAGATGTCATTCCCTTCCCCAGATACCCAGGAAGAGCGGATCTTTGAGATTATGACCTAGGAAGAGATTCATGGATGCTTGAATTTTGAAGTTCTTACTAGAATTTATAACCTTGTACTAATTCTTTTTATTGCAAAATCTTTACAGATATTCAATTACAGAAACATGATCACTACATTTTGTGGTTCCATCTTCTGTAGATTAAAGAGGTTTTCTTATGGAAATCGATTTATAGAATTACATGTTTTGGTATCCATTATTCCTCTATTTCTGTCCCTTGTGTTTGTGTGTAGCTGCAAGAGAGCCTACAGTGCACTACTGGTGCAGCATTCAATCTCAGCTACTCCCTTTCCTTTCTTCAATTTATTCACCAAGGAAAGAACTCGGTGTGGTTGTTAACAGACTTTCTAGTTACTACTAAATAATGGTTATTTGTTTTATGAATATCCCATTAATCAAGTCTACTTTCACGTTCTATGCTAAATGACACTTAAGTTCTGCCATGTATTAGGAAATTTTTTTTTCAAAAAAAAAGGAGTTAGTCCCTAAAACAGCACTA
This sequence comes from Cinchona pubescens, assembly GCA_025175665.1. Lineage (NCBI taxonomy): Eukaryota > Viridiplantae > Streptophyta > Magnoliopsida > Gentianales > Rubiaceae > Cinchona > Cinchona pubescens. The sequence goes on along the minus strand of JANKKI010000031.1, from coordinate 2,623,697 downwards.
ATTTTTACTTTACTTTTTAAACTAGTACTAGTATATTTTAATACCTCATATTATCAATTCGTGATATGGAAATCAATTCAGAATCAATAAATTATTCTATTTATCTTGGAATAGGATAGTTCAAAATAACCTGTTTGAATTGTAAAAGAAGGGTATTCGAATCGGGTCAAACAACGAGTTCGGATACTGAACCGATTCGCATACAAACATTTTCGGGTATCAGATCATTTTTTGGTGAACTGCCAATTACTTGAACCGGTCTATAATCAGGGGCAATTTTATAATTTTGCTGGCTAAATTTTTCTATTCATATGTTCAAAGATTATTAAACTTTTTTTTTTTTTTTTTACTGTAAATTTGCTTAAAGGAATATTTGATAATTCAAGTTTTTTTTTTTTTTTTTTTTTAATTTGCTTAAAAGGACGGTATTTGATAATTTATTTTGTTAGTAAGTTTCCCCCTCCCCTTATGTTCATATGCATGACTGAGCTATATTTTTTTTCTAAATGAATATTTGATAATTTAAGGGAAAATGATACTTGTCTAAAATTATAATTTTCAGTTTGGAGAAGGAATTTCATAAAATTGGTAATTTTATTTTAGTTAGTTGTATTTCCTTGTGATAAATTGTCTATAATTAGAAAATGGGTTTTATTGTATTTTATAAGTATATAAAATTGATTTGGTACAATCCTTTAATTTTTGTAGATTTTGGGAGAGGTTTTTTTTTTTTTTTTTTTTTTTTTTCACACCGATATCCGCAGATCCCGACTGCTTCAATCGGTTAACTGGTTATCCAGTTACCCAAAATTTGTGTACCGTATACTGTTCAAAAAATTAACGAACCGATAAAATCGGTTCGAATAACCCCATAGGCTCATGGCCGGTCCATGAACACCCGTGTCTTGGAGTGAAAAGAATTTAAGATGTGTTTGGTTAATGCATTCGAAAATCGGAATTAGAATGGGAATGATAAAAACTAATATCTGTATGGTTTTATGTCATTTTCCTCTACTTGTTTGATTTAAATAAGAAATGAGTTTCGTTATATTTATAAGTTTATGAATTTAAAACTCATTTTATAAGTAGAGAATGAAAATAGATATTTTCAAACACTTTCATTCCCATAATAATTAACTAAACAACAAATACAAGTATCATTAATTTTAATTCTTATTTTTTCTTCTCACGCCCCTAATTCAACCCCTCCTTAGTGACAATGACTTGCATTTCTTTTACCAAAATAAAAAATCTCCTATTTTTCATCAACTGCTAGCGTCTTTTTATTTTTAAAATAGTTACAGTCACAAATTTATAATAGTATTAACTTAGTGGGAGTATTAAGTAGTATTTTCCTTAAGTAGTATTACAATGGATAGTTCAGTTCAGTGGCCAAACCAAACCAAAAAGGAAATATTTAGGTAGATCTGATTTTTGACTTCATTATGTATACTTTGTAGTGTGAATTAAATGTTATGAAATTTATAACATAAGTTGATATAAGTAAGATTTTATAAGATTTAATTTTGACAGTAGGTTATAGAAGTGAGTTAAAAAATTGGGTTTATAATAATATTTTCCAACAACAAATAGTTAATAGTTTAAGGGGAAATTAAGTGGAATGAATCTTTTGATCCATATTTATTTATATTACTCTAAATTATAAAAAATAAATTTATTTATAATGATATAAATAAATATAGACTAAGAAATTCATTTCATATTGTGCCCATATAAGAATCTCCAATAGTTTAAGTATAAAAATTGCAATAAATTTATATAAAAGAAAGGAGTTGGAATGACAAGTTTGACATCGTAATTGCAAAAAGGAATCAGAAGTGAAAATCGGGAGAAGATTAAATTAAAGAAAAAAGTGTGCAAAGTGTAGTTTGTGAATTGATAGAGGAGGATGCAGAAGCTGAAGAGGAAATGGAGAAAATCATCATCTTCCGGTGGTGGTGGTGGAGAGAATGATGATGATATAGATAAGCTCTCTCTCCCCACTCGCGACGATTCCCGTCCCTTGGAAACCCATGGTCGGTCCATCCCCCATCTCTCGGATTTTATTTATTTCTTTTTTCTTTTTAAAAAAAGAAATTTCTGAAGTTGTTTGTATTTTGAAATCGTAGAACAAGAAGAGCTGGTGCGATCTTTAGAGAGTAATCAAGCTCAGCAGTCACTTCTTTGGAGGGTTCTTGTTTATTTCTCCAATTTACTTTTTAACTTTTTTTTTTTTAATTTTCTGTATCAATTGATCATTTGATTTTGTTTTTTTTGTTTTTTTGGGTTTTGGAATTTGTAGAGCGTGTTTGCAGGGCTGCTGTTTTGCTATGTGATGTTTCTGGTCTACTCAATTTATCAGCAGGCTTATTCTCCTTGGGATTTGGTATTTGCTTCACAATTAGTACAGTAGTATTTTCTTTTACACATACATGAAAATTTTAACATTTACTATAATAACTGATTTCGGTATTCTAGGATGTCTAGGACTATTTTGTTGAATAAGGTTTTGAGGACAGCCAGTTCTTGATTTTTTCCTAAGTTAGTTAGCATGAGAATAAAGTAAACTGGAGGTTCCAGCACTTTTCATTGCATTTCTAGTTTCTTGAAATGATTTAGAAATTAAATGGTCTTGAAAATATGATCGGAGCTTTGCCATGACTATACTGACATTTGGTTCCAATGTAAAATCCAGACACCATACTCTTAACTCGATCCTCTAAGCAATTGCATCAGTTCAGTACTCTTACTAGTTTGGCTTTGGTGTGTATGTAAATTGCATAATAAAATTCTGCCAAAACCATCATATGCTACCATGCATATTAAGTTGGAAATTTATCATAATATAGAATTCTGCAACTTCTTGAGTAGGACATATGCAGAATGCTGATTTTTTTCTTACTACCTATTGCATCTCATTGACAGTTTCCATTCCTCAAGGATATTAAATTGTTAAATCAAAAGAATGTCAAAACTCACATATAGGTGCTTTTTCATGATCATATCATCACAAATAGATCAATGTGATGATTTACTTAATATTGTTGGAAATGTTTTGTATTCTTCCAAGCGCCAATGAATGTGTTCATGTCTTTTCTTTTGGCTAACTGATCAACAGCCCTATCATGCTTACTTTATGTACGAGGTTGAGTCATGGAGCATCATAACAGCAGGTTGGTTGTCTCTTTTCTCCTATTTCCTTGCTGTTATATGTTAGCTGATTTTTAACTACTTGTAATGTATAACAAGTGTCAAACGTCATTATGTAATAAAAAGAGGCATGTATTTATTTATCCCTAATGCTCAGATGATATCGATAGAGAATAGTCATGTAGTTGGAAACTTTTGATGCAGTTAATCTTCTAATTTAAAATTTGCGACTTTTGTCTTATTGGCGAGTTAGTGTAAATAATATTGAAAAATCTCAATTCTCGTTTGCTGTCTATGTTGCTCACTTGAAACATCATTGGCAGGTTGGGTAGCTGTTCTGGTATGCTCAATGGCTATTAAGGGGTTAATGCATAACTCAAAGCATCATAGACGATGGCTCTGGTTCTCCTGCTGTCCTGGCTTATTTTTGATGTTCTTCTGGTTACACCACATGCTGAGGTTGGTTTTACAGACATTGCAGAATTCATGTTAAACCTTTCTAATGCAACTGAATTGCAATCTGACCAGAAGAACTTGTAAGGATAGTAGAACAACCAGCTGTTTTCATCTCTCGTTTCCTTAATAGGACATAGAGTTACTTGAACTTGGATACTGTTGCAAGTGCGTTATTCTTTTTCCTAGAGTTATTGGTGTTTCATGAAATTATTAGTCTAAAGTTTCAAAACATAAGTGAACTCATGAAATTTGACAAACAACTGCCTTCAAACCCAACCTGATAACAAATTTGATCTGAGCCCGATAAAGGCTACTTAGTAACCACCTAAATGTTCATTCTTATTTTTTCATCTACTTTGCTTACATCGTCCTTTGCAGATTGTCTAAGTTTAGGTGGGATGTTTTGTGGCTTCCTCTTGGTCCACTGAGGTGAGTACTCTTTTGGACTATGCTAATTTAATTCCTTTTCATTTGCTGAGGAAAATATGATTCTCTGATATTGTAGTGGAGCTGGAATCTGCCTCTATGTGGACCATTTATTGAACGAGTCATCTGAAGAAGTTAGAAAGCTTCGTGGGTATATGTATTCTTACAAGGCCAGTTAAGTTCTGCCTGGATCACTTTCAATGAAGAATTATAGATTCAACACATACCACTATCTTCTAATTCTTCAATGAAGAGAAATTTCCTTATTCGGCAAACAGAACTGGGCATGAAGTCTGATGTCTGATGTCTGATGTAAACTTTATTGACGGGATACGTATCAAGATGTATCCTTTTTCCATCTGTTTCTTGGGCAATTACCAATTCAATTACTTATATCCTAACATACCTTAGGATGTATATGACAGTTTTGCAGTTTTTTGGCGTATAAGTTTCGTTCAAGTGTTGTTATTTCACATTTCAATCAAATTCCTTTGGGCAATTTTGTTCAAGTGTTGTTATTAGAATATGCTTGCGTTTGAAAGGCATAAAAAAGTATATAATGGATGCAGAAAATTAAATCTGGTACCTTCTTGGAGATTTTCAGTACTTTTTATTCTTTACCAGGTTGAGCTAGTTCACTATGCCCTTGGCAAAGAGGCACCACATAACAGTTATTTTCGGAAGTAATTTTGGATGTAGAATCCTTTATATTGTGTTTCTTTTCTTGTTCATTTATTTCTAATAGCTAGTTCACGTCGAATTTAGGATGATAACATACATCCAGCTTCTCGCAACTTTCCGTCACCTAGACCGTGACAAAGCAGCAAGAGAGGCTTGTGCTATGGAGACTAATAGTTCAAGCCACGATTGTAATTTGTCTGTGACATGCATTCCCCTAATATTTCCATTTAAACACAATCATTTTTTCTAATAATCGATGTATGCTGAACTATGATCGGTCACATAGCAAAAGGTTTAAAACGATATCACAAACTATAGTTCCATGGAGCTAGCTGGGTATACGAATAAAAGTTTTAACAGTTGGCCTACAAAAAAGTTCCATGATAGCATACAAAAGCATTCGCTAGGAGGGGTGTCTCAGGTTCATCCCAAATTCAATTGGAACATAACAACCATGCCAAAGTACTGCAACAAATCCTAGTTCAGCAACCAGAAATTAATAACTGAAACTCAACATTTAATGATTCAGCGCAAGGTAGTTTCTTCACAAAGTTGAATCAGCAAAACTATTGTGTGCCTACATCATCTGCAAATCAAGCCCCATACTCTGATAATTAAAGAACAAGACAACCTATCACAATAACCTCCTAAGGTTCATGAAAGTTAAAAATGAACAAAAATTCTCAGGTAACGGGTCATTATCATGCCTGTTCAATATAACAGACTATTCCTCCTCATCAATGATCTTGGTGCCTAGACCCTTCAGCCCTTCCGGAAGAAGTGGAATCTCTGCAACAGTAACAAGAGAATAAAGCTCTTCCTTTGCATCCTCGTCATCATTCCTCTTGCGAGCAATACGGACTCTGACACGTCTCGGAACACTTCTGATCCCCCTACTCCAGATGTACTTGTTCAGCTTCACATCAACTCTGACATCTATTGTCCCCATGGTTTTCTGTGCAAATCTTCTGATCTCCTTAATCGCTTTAGGAGCTTTCTTCTTGAAAGTGCTGTTATCCAAGACAACATCACGTATTAATTCAAACCAGCGACGTGGATGACAAACATCAATAACAAAAAATGTTGCAGTCAAAATTATTGTTACAAAACCAGCATATAATGTACCCAAGCCAAGAAACAAAAAACACTAAAAGCACATTTTTGAAAAATAACTTAAATATGGGAAACTCTATCTTAAGAGAAGTGAGCTGAAGGCAAGGAAAGATAATTTGTTTGCTTGAACAAGAAAAGGATTGGAAGAAAATGGATAGTCAACAAAGTCAGAGCATGTATAGTATAAAAGTCCTACTAAATCCTCCTAAATTTTGCAAAATCAGTCCGTTTGGACGGAAACAGTTCTTCATTATTATTTCCCTGACAATATTTTATAATTATTCCAACCACATTGTATTTCACATAGATCACATAAAAATGTAGGGACAATGCTTTTTATAAATAATATTAAAAAAATATATTCTAAATAATAATGGTCCAACCAAACCGCACCATCCTAATTTCTTGTTACACAATCATGACAGAATATACACCAACTCAAATACATTACTCAAGCTAAACATTTTGCTAATTTTCTGTTGTGTTAGTAAGCAAATTCACTCCCAAATTGAATTGCTTAAGTAATGACATGAAATTAAATATGACAATCAAATATATACAAAACTAATACTAATAATTTAAAAAAAAACACACAAAACCTAAAAAGGTCATGGAAATATATATATAATCTTAATTTCTAGATGATAGTTATTACCAGCCATGCAAGCGCTTGTGGAGCTAAGGTTGATGGTGTATTCCCTGGTAACCACCTCCTCTTTTCTTCCTTTAGTTCTCTCCACCATTTTCTCTTCCTTTCCTTTCCTTTCCTGCTTGCTAGGGTTTTGAGGAGGAGATTATGGAGGAAGGAACTGAAAGAGTAGCAAAAAGTGGAGGCGATGGACTGATTTCAACTAGGGCTAAACACACCGAATCTTTGGTCGGTGTTCATGGGCCGTATACTTATATAAAGCCCAACTAAATTGGGTTATGTATCGCAGACCGACGTTGTTCCTTGAGATGACAAATCGAACAAATTTGTATCGACCCAACACGTTTAATCGATTTAACTTGAAGGAAATTTCTTGTATAGATTACGGTGTACGGTTTTCACTATATATCTTGTGATCTATATTTATTCACATTTTTTAAAAAAATTAAAAATTATAATACTTCATCCATAAGTTTAATTTTTTAATTAAAAAATAAAAATTATAATGGAAAATTCTTGTAGGAATCCCACTGTACATCTTGTGGTATAAATTTATCCACATCCTCTAATTTCTTTTAAAAAATTAAAAATTATAATATTTCGTCCACAAGTTCAATGATATGGATAAATATAAACTATAAAGTATACGGTGAGGCCGTACACTTTGGTTCATATAAGAATCTTCTATAATTTGATAGTTTAAAAAGTTACTATGGGTTTGGAAGGAGATATTTGAGTGAATTTGATTTAAAATCTAAATTTATAATAAGTTATTCAAACAAGTTAATTAATTTAGTTATAGATTTGAAATTCATCAACAAGTTAATTAATTTAGTTATAAATTTAAAATTCATCAACAAGTAAGAGTATGACTTTAATAATTGAATGAATAAATTTAAAATTCACTCAAATTTCATATCCTTTCAAATTCATGCATTTCAAATACTTCTTTCAATTTCAATCCCCCCATCCAAATACAACATTAGCGAACTCAAATCTTATTTAGGCTTCATAAAATGAAATAATGATTTTTGTGGCCAATTCATTAGTAGCCACAATTTGATCATTGTAATGCAATACTATCCATTTTTTGCAATAATTTTCGCCTGCAATGAAGTCATTCCTTTCAACTGTCAGCACAAATGGTTGAAACTCAAGTTCCTGAATATGAAATAGCAACCAATCTTATTTCATAGTCTGAAGGGTATGCCATTAAGCTGCTCGATTGGCTAATTTGACGTACAAACTAGAAGCCATCCTTGTTTTTCCAAGTCAAACTATAGCTCACTAAACATGGATAACATATCAAATGCAAAATGCAGAAGCTGAACATCATCGTTTTCAGGCTTCAGCAGGAATCAGTTATCGAATATTACAAAAGACAACAGCTGCAGCATATCTAGATTGCTAATCTGAACACCCTAATTTTAAAGTTAATCTAATTGTGGGGAAAGAAGACAGGTACAGGTCATTCATTATAATTAGTGGATAATAACCGGAATGACTAGAGCATTAAAACTGCTATGCAAGTCCTCATATAGGCTCCATAGATTGTCCCGGATACTTTCTCCGCAATCAATTTAATCTCTTTCATCCTTTCATCTACCAGTTGACGCAACTGTTCCTCCATATTACTCTGCTTCTCAGCCATCTCACTATTTGTGGCATTACCATTCAGTGATTTAAACATAACAAATGATGATGTTTCATCATATTCAGTTTGGACATCAATAACCTGCTTCCCAATACCTTCAGAATCTTTTCCTATAACATCTGCCTTTACTCGAGCTGAAACAATTGCATGGTAAGTCTCCATATATTTATCAATGGGATCTAAGCCAAGATAAAGGAGAACCTCCCAACACTGCAAAAACTGTCTTCTATTGATTTTCAAACTCTTCCTCACATTTTCAACAACACTTGAAGGTGGAGCAAAATGGCAAGCTTGACTTTTCTTTGAAAAATTTTCTTGTTTTAAACGTGACACAGCTGAACTAACTGCATCCTGGATAGGAGTAAAGACAAGCAGGCGCTGCACATCAATCGTCGTCCGCAACGTCATGCTGAAGGGAGTCTTCTGGCTCTTCAACAGTCTGGTCATAAACATCTTCAGATATTGCAATATTGTTAAGCACCTTGAGGAGGATACCACCATAACCTTTCCGCTGGTAAGGTGGTAGTACCAATATCTGTCATCAACAAACATCACATGACTTCTAGAAGATATAAGAGGCATAGATTAGTGTGCAGAATATATAAAGTGAAGAATGCATTGAAAATTACAAGTCATGTTGTTAGTGTGTGTGCATACACAAAAACACGTGAATGAAAGCGAACCTGTCCAAGCCGCAAGCGCATACTATCTGGATATCGATGAAAACGATAAACAGCTGCAAAGCCAAGAAAAATAGGATGACTATCCTCCACATGAACAATTGCTTTCTGAACCAACATATAGATTTCCCATCTCGGATCGGTAATGTCAATGGGATTGCTACCTGTTAAGAGTGGCACTCCTTCAAAAATTTAAGCTATCTTTGAGTTGCCAAATTCTAGAGAATTTAAAAAATATGCCCACTTACCATCTATAAGAAGAAGTACAAGCGGCACTAATCGACTGTAAAGGTACCCAACAGGTTCACCAACAATGCGGAACACCTAGCCAAAAAGACAAATTTTATCTCAAATTCGACCGATAAAGTTTCTTTTTTTAGAAATACTTAAAAACATTAATATCTAAATTTCTTATATTTAAGCGGGAAAGGGAGAAAATGAAACTATAAGCACAAAAACCGCAGCCTTTAATCAACAATAAGCATTTCCCAGGAAAAGGACTGAATTTATGAATTTTATCCTCTTCTAGGTAAGTACATGTAAATTAACCATGAACAATCCAAAGACTTGAAATAATTTATAGGTTGGGCAATTTAATGTCATATCAGAAATGAAAAATAATCCTTGAATACAAGCTTCCTTTCACCCATCAAATTGAATTACTATGAGATTGGTCAAATAACTATCAGAGATAGGAAAACATATTCAGACTATTGAAGGTACTGAGGCAAATCGGGATACATTCTGTGGTGTTTTTCCAATACTCACCAAAAGAATGCATCATGTGCAGACAAATAGACAAAATAGCAAGACAGATGACTATAACGGTCCCTATTCTGGCAATTGAAAACAAAATAGAGCATACCTCTAAGTTAGAAGCATCTTTTGAGTTGAAATCAGAATCACCAGTGTGTTCATTGGCAGCTGTCAGTTGCAGTGCTCCAGGAGCTGAAATAATAGATCTGCATGGAAGACAAAATTTGAAAAGCAACAGGAGTACTTAATAATATATTTCTTTCAAATTCACAAATGAATTATGAGAAGTATAACACCAATCAGAGTGCAAAGGACAGAGACGAGGTAGTAACTGGACTTACTTAATGTATTGGCGATCACTCGAAAATGTATTTAGAAATTCATCTTTGTTCTCAACAAGATTTTCCGCAAAAATATTCTATGAGAAATGGAAGTCAGGCAAGCATGAAAACTTAAGATAAACATGTCAAGAGAGAAGGAAATGAAGACAATTGTAAATATTGATTTTATATTACCTGAAGAGAAGATTTGAGATCTGTGATCCCCTTCCCTTCCTTGTAACAAATAGAAAGCACAAATCACTAACAAGACATAGGACCAAAACCAAAAACATATTATTTCATCAAGAATTAACACTAAAACCCTTGCCTTGACCAATTAGACATAACCCCTATGGTTAAATTTTATACGTGAAGTGTCGCAGTATAGCAGGAAACTACAACTCAACTTCCATCACTAACAAGCACTAAAGGAAAAAATTGAGTAACTGTCAAAGGGGTAACATACCAAAGAAAAAAATTAAAAGCAAAAGAAGGAACAAGAAAAAAGGGAGACATCCTTCTATGAACTATAAAGTTGGATTCATTGACCTTTCTGTATCTTAACAAAATCAATAGGTACATCACAGTACTTGACTAAAAAGAATTATGTGTGAATTATGTGTGTATCTTTGTTCCATAAAAGCTTATGTGCATATATCACTATTGATCCATAAAAGCTTATGCACATATGCCAAGTTTTGTGAGATTAAAATATACTTCACCCTTGTTCGCATCCATCTGCCATGGAGCATGATTAAGGGAAGTAGAGAATAGATACTTACATTCAATATGCTCTTAAAAATAATATCAGCATACGCATGAAAAGATATGCTGCTAACCCATATGGTAATCTGCATTAATAATAGAAACACCATTACACATTAAGAACCACAAATGAAAACCATATCACGATGCACATGCATTGAATTTGCTGCCTCTGAAAGGGTGACTGAAAAATAACAAACACTGAAATACATATGTTGGGCTTTTAATCTTCAATTCAACCATATAAATAATAAATTACTAATTGTATTATATTATCATAAGTACAACAACAATTACTCCAATGTCCTTGAAAACAATATCTAATACATGTCAGAAGGTGGTTAAACAATGTATGGAAACGGGTGCTGTATGTAAGTGCAGTATATGACAGACACCTCTTAGAACACTAGCCAACAAATACACTGATAAAGTTAAAAAGCAAGTAATCATGGATGAACAAGCTATTTACCGTAGAATGCAAGAATGAATTTTCAGAATCAGAAGAGAAGACACTAATAGTCAGATTAACTGTAATACAATAATGTTGACGAAGTTGGAGTCCATTTCACCTTCAAATTCTGATAACCGTAAATCTTTCCATCCTCTTCAAAGAAATGATTCAAGTCAACTGGTTTTATGCAGAAACTATCCGGAGAACCCACTTCCTCTTTGCTAGAGACTAGAGGACAAAAAGAAAGAGAGATGACAGGAAGTTAAGATTAATGAATCACAGCTCTAAGGATCAGAAATAAATGAATCAGTAACTGAAACAAAAAATAATAATACAATAAAAAGAAGAATAAAATATAATTATGCACAATTTATTTTCACTGATTGCATCCCCACTTAAATATTTTACCCTTTTTCCTCGAAATATTTTTTCCTATGCATTTTCAATATTTTGACTTTTTGACCCTTGTAGAACTGAGCCCCTCATATTTCTAAAAATATTATTGTAGTTACCATAAGTTTTAAAAGCTACATTTTGCAATTGCCCTCTAATTAGGAGCCATTGACAAGCCCACCGGCTCAACAATCCAAGAAAATGAACAAAAACCTTCATTACTCAACAGCAGCTTCCGAAAAACCATAAAAAAATGTTAATTATAAATCATATTTAAATAAAAATATCCCACTTTGCGCAGCCTACCACACCGTATAAGGTCTGAAAAAAGTTCTAATCGAAAATCTTAGGCAACTAAATTCCTAAACATAGACTTTTCAGTCTGTAAAAAGTAAAGATTGAGTTCAAATCAGTATATAACAAGCTAAAATTCAGCTAATTTCTAGTCAAACGAAAAAAGAAAATGAAACTCAAATTTAAGGTTAAAAAAAATTCTGCTGAATTAAATAAATAAAAAATTACAGTATCATACCAAGATATATTTTGATGCACTCATTCGCTTCAACACCATTTGTATCTGCAACAGAATTTTGAACCAAAAAGGACATAAAATTAGAGATAATTTAAGGGGTGAAAAAGCAAATAGAAAGCAAAATTGGATGTGAGAGACTCACCGATTTTGAAGGCTCCGAGGTGTCGTTTCTTCTTGGAGTCGGAGATCGGATCGGCGGAGGACTGGTGCTTGGTTCCCATGAATTGGAGGGCCTAGGGTTTTGGTCGGGGCGGGAAATGAGAGCGGGAATACCAAATCCCTCTTTTCTTCTCTCTCAGTCTACTTTCCCTCTTTTCTTCGATTCCTGTGAATATTATCATGTCTGGCTTTGGGCCGGGCTAAACACAAAGGGCCGATGGATCATTGACTAGGGCCTTCTGTTTAGCTGGGGGCCTATTTTATTTGTGTGAATTAAGCCTCTCCTGAAATAGTTAGGTAGCATATCTACAACATATGATTTAAACAGTCGCATGGCATCACATTATTTTGTCAACATGACTTCTTGAATGACTACGAGATCGTAGTTGAATCCTAACAAAATCTATTTAGTATTTTTTAAATAAATACAAATTTAAATACAAATTTCAAATAATTTGGTTAATTTCTAAATTGAATTAATCTAATATTGTGTTTGGATGAAGAGATTTGAAATTCAAATTTAGATTTCAAATTCAAATTTATCATAAATTGTCCAAACAAGTTAATTAATTAAGTTGTAAATTTAAAATTTACTAAGCAATAATTTAATTTTAATGATTAAATAAGTAATTTTTAAATTTATCATCCAATTCAAATATTTCGTACAATTCAAATTCACCCATCTAAACACAACTTAATTAATTTCGTCTTAGAAGTGTTTCCATTCGTACTAAAGAGGCACATGTACCGGAAGCAACATATTTTGTAGCATATCTCTTCTCATGAATTGCCCATATAATAACTCACAATTTTGGCATCCAACTAGTGTTTATACCCTTAATAAGGAAAGTAATTCCATGCCTTCACTTTCATCACGATAATTTGTTTATAGCTAGCAAAAAAAAAAAAAAAAAAGTGCACAGAAAGACAATCAATGCTAGAGTGTAAACTGTGAAGTGTGAACTCGTCCACTTTAAGATCTTCCGAATTATCTTCACTTCTTTCTCAATTATCAAAGTATTCGACTGTGTGTAACTTCTGATATATTATAGGACTGATCAGCCATTCCAGCAGTAATAATATACAGCATAACTTGGCTAAACATTCAAGTGCTTCAACAATTTTTAGATAGCAAGAAATGCAACACAAAATATAATACCATGTCTAATTTAGGAACAAAATTTCCTTGTACCCATCTGAATTAGCCATTCCAACTGGACGGAGGCCATTAAAAAAAAAGGCTGCAAGTGTCAAAGATGACAAAAAGTTTTAACACTTCCAAATACGAGAAAAAGCAAGAAATAACATTCCTCAAGTTTTTATTTCTATCTTGACTTTGTAATGTCTCTCGAGTTATCGTTTCTGTTATGATTCGTTATGCCTGCCTATACCTCCTTCTTCACACTGGAATTGGCAACCTTCAGACTCCCATTAACAGCACTAAGCCTTGCAAGTGCTGCATTTTTCAGATCTGGTCGGTAGTAGAAGCCATCAGCAGCCCGTATTCATCACCAAGATAAAATTCATCAGGCATAAATATCAGTTGGCCTTGAACCAATCATGCACAAGTCAATCAGTCACAATCATCACAACTTTAGGAAGGTGAAAGCTTTTTATGCTAACAAGCAAATCTGAAGCTGAGAAGAACGTCCCACCTAGACCTTAATTTGAAGCAGAATAAAATAAGAAACGAGAAATGGCATCTGAAGCTCTTAAAAACAAAAAATGGAAGAAACTGAGATAAGACAGAAACAATATCTTTTTTGTGCTTTCTATCTCATGATTTCCTTATTCTTTTCTCATCTTTTTTGGTCCCGAGGGAGGTTCCAACTTGCAAGTGGTGTAGGATTGGGGAAGAGAAAAATACTTGGCACTAAAACTTGAGGCACTAGCATAGATGAGCTCAGAAAAACACAACAATCAACATACAAGAAAAAGATAATTTATTTCTTAGCTCAAAACTTCAATAGCAGTTCACAGGTACAGCCCTGGTTTATGTAATCGAAATTAACTTCATACCATTATCTGTTCTTGGATTCACGGATAGAAGAAATAGCCGCCTACAGGCTTTAATTTGTGGTCAAGGCCTTTCTAATAGGATTAAATCAGATAGTTAAGCCCAAATATTTATGTTCTGTGAAGCAAGAGCTCAGAAGCCAAGCGTAACAAGTATATTTCATCGAAGACACCCTGCAATTGCATGAGAGAACTTCTTACATGTTAATGGCTCATCAATGCCCTTAGAATAGAAGTCCTATTGTCTAGTAAGTATCAGTGTTCAAAAGTCATCTCGCCCCATTTCATCTTCCTTTTTTCTTGTGTACTTGGGTAGACTAAAAACATAAAGAAACATTTTCTTATGTAGACTAAATACATAAATAAAAATTTTATAAATTTATATGGCCAATACCAAGACAGAATCAGCTCCCCAGGCTGACTTGGCATTCACCCGGAATCCCCGATGAAGGGAGTCTCAGTTGCATCATCATCAATGGGGGAGGCTTTAATATATGACGACTCATCAGTGGGCTCTGAGGAAGTGGTAAATTTCGCCACCCACATCACCATAATCGTCAAATTAAAGATTAATTAAATAAAAGAACCATTTACACAAGCACAATCCCAGAATTAACATAAAAATGCCCATAATCCAATCTACAAGCATTATCATCAAAGGTCAGACAATTATAGAAATAGAATAACCTCGGTTTTTTCTTAACCTCAATGAAAGAATCAATTATTCAACTCGCAATGAAAAACCAACAAGCGAAACTTCTCGTACCATACCATACTAGCAAAACTCTAAACTAAACAATTAAAAAAAAAAAAAAAGCCTAGCAATAAAATTAGGGACTGGCCAAATGCAGAAAGGAGTACCTGATTAAGCAGAAATTAGCCCAGTACTTAAAAATACTGTGGTTCTTCTTGTGGGAAAAAACTTACATCAACACTCCATCGATAAATTCTACGGTCAAAATTAAATTTTATAAAATTTTACTTACATCAATTTATATCATAAATTTCATAATATTTAATTTACACTACAAAATTTATAAATAGAACAAAAAACCAATTCTACCTAAATCTTTCGGCTTCTTGCGAGGTGTAGAGGGTTTTCCAGAGCCATCAATCAAAAGAGAAGTTATGGCTCGGCTTTCAAGACGGGCGTTTGGTCTAGTGGTATGATTCTCGCTTTGGGTGCGAGAGGTCCCGAGTTCGATTCTCGGAACGCCCCCATTTTTTTCCCCCAAATTTTTTTTTTATTATTTGATTTCATTTTTGTAATGCATAATTGCATACATGTAAGTGAAAAATGAAAAAACTACTCCTCCATACTTAAAACTCTCTATATATCCCCTTCTCTGGACTCTACAAGAACGTCTACAAATTGGGGCAATGGCAAATTACGAATGACAATATGAGTTCCCCGGGGGCATCCAAAAGGCATGTGGAATCACAAGGTAGGATTTTGAAGTACAGGGGAATTATGGCTTGGGCCTTGGGGTGCTGCACCAATCACCAAGAACGGACAATCAACAAAGAGCAACCATCCAAAGCAAAATAAGTTGTACATATATTCATACATACATTGAATTAAGGATGCGAATTTAATCCCATTGACTCAACGAAGCAACAGTCTCCCTCGCATAACAAGGGACATGCCATACAATCATGAAACCAGAACACATATATCTCTACAAATAAAACCTTGTATGACAATACCAACTTAGCCAAGTCAACGTGTTTTTCTAGTCGTATATACAACACCTTGCATGACAATACCAACTTGGCCAAGTCAACGTGTTTTTCTACTCGTATATACAATCACCGGAAGAATTATTTACACAGCCCCAATATATTTTGTTGCAAAGGTTACTACTA
Organism: Cinchona pubescens; assembly: GCA_025175665.1. NCBI lineage: Eukaryota > Viridiplantae > Streptophyta > Magnoliopsida > Gentianales > Rubiaceae > Cinchona > Cinchona pubescens. The sequence continues at coordinate 2,607,630 of JANKKI010000031.1, read as the reverse complement.
GGCATGAATTAAGAACACTTAATAATAGCAGTCTACAACTAAACTTGAAGGATGTCATCAAAGGATCAACTACATATAGTTAGTGACAAACAGCAGCTGGAAGCCTGCTTGACACCCCAACATCATGCCTCCCCTCCAATGCAAGTGTAAGCATTTTCTGAAAGAATCTTAATTGCTTCTCCAAAGCACCAAGTTTTATCCAATTTAACACCAGGAGCCCACATTCTGAATGTTCTTAATTTCTCTGTTTCAGTAATAAACATAAAGGACCAAGATACCAGACCTCAAAGCATATATTTGCCAACCAGATTTGAGCTTTAACAACTACCTTTCCAGACAATTTATGCTTACTAGATTGCATCAGGAATCCAAGCATCGTTTGTTCCCCCTTTCCACATTCCCCATCTCCACCTCACACTTGGACAACGGATCATACACCTCGAAATAGCAGAGTGTTTGTGACATGAAAGACAACATCGCGGTGGATAAATAACTTCATATCTGACAAGTTAGAGCAGTTATCTAGGATGGAGAAAATGAAAGATAGTGTAGCCTCAAAATCATGAATCTCTAAATAAGCAGTAATTTCTTTCAAGCCCTTCATCTGAGTCCTCACTTCAAGATCTTCAGGACAAAGATACATCTCCAATACTGACCAAGCCCAGGGTGTCAAAGTAAGAGAGGTAACATTTGGGAAAACATGAAACAAGAACTCGAAGCCGAATTTTGCTACTCCTGTTAGTTCGGCAGATTTTGTTCCCAGTTTCAGGTTCTTGATTGTTTTACCAAATGGTAACGAGCAAAGTAACTGGTGAAGGTCCAAGGATTCAAGATGAAGGTTTGTCAAGTTGACAAACTCCTGCACTTTGAAGTTGCTTGCCTCATCAAGAGAAAGATGCAAATCAGCTAATGCCGGAGTCTCTATAACAAGTGCTCTAGGCCTAACACAATTTGAGTATCAGTTTGACAAGATTTGGAGCAACTATGGTAACAGAATATACAGCATTAGACACAGTCCACTGACAGGATTTAAGGTGCAACAGATGAATTTTGGGTTCTTTAAGACCTCCAACCCCAATCAAGTTGAGAACATGCAGAGAAGGGAAGCACTCGTTCACCTTGTTTAGGTCCTCATCATCCAGTCTAGTGTATTCGAGTGTCAACTTTGAGAGCTTAGGCATTGGACTCAAAGAATCCACTGACAACCAAGCATTCCTGATCTGTAGCTCGATTAGACTATGACCTGCACCCACAGATATAATACCGTGAACAATTACTTCCAGAAAATCAAGGACATACTTTTTAAGACAGTAAAGGATTTTACCAGTTAGAGTTGATAAAACTGAAATCCTATGAAGAGCAGCATTATGCAAACCTCATATCATGGTACTAAGAAACAAAATTCAAGTAAATGAAGGAAATCCAAGCTACACCAACTAGAAAAATTATTCTTTTCCCCTTTTGGTATCCCAATCTAGAAGCAGCATCCTTTTTCTCCATTTGCGGTTAAGAAAACTCACGATTTACAATGCTAATTCAATAAAGCAACTGAAGCCCATGAATATTTTTCCCTCTATGTTTACATCCCTTGTTTCATCTTTTCATGTTTTCTTTTAATTCTATCATTTCAGTTGCTTAATCAGTAAACAACTTCCACTAAAAGACTAGCATTTCAAATTAAATGCTTCTAAACGCCTCTCAACCACTAAGAAATCCACAGAAGTAGAAAATATCAAGCAATCATCATTCCTATTCATCGGCCACATCCAAGCTAAAAATGTAATCCAATTATACATTTCTTCTCAACTATTTCCACTAAATTACAAAAATAACAAATAAAGTTAATTCTTTAAATCCAGCTAAAATAAGGGGGAAAAAAAACGAAAGAAAAAATCATGAAAATTTAATCGAGTACTTTACAACAAAATTATTAAAAGATGACAACTCACAATACTATCCGGGGCGTTCCGAGAAGATATGAGGGATAGCACATGGGATCGGCGCCAACAAGACTGAACCCAAAAATCCGAAATCGAAAACGATCTCAATCGATCACAAACCCTGGGCAACCAATCATTGACAAAATTCACATCGGTCAGGTACAAATCATCGTTCTCATCTTCCACGTCGTCGTACGACACCGTATGGAGCGGCTTATCGACGCCAACGGAGACGGATTCGACGATTCTCAGCTCGGAAGTCAAGGTTTTGAAGATCTCTTTAAACGGCGTGATCGAGGATCGAGTGAGAGGGGAGCGAGACTTGGCGTAGCGGTCGAAGGAGCAGTGGAGATTGATGAATCGGACGTCTCGAGAGAGCGAGTTGAAGGTCTTGGATGCGACTCGGCAGCTGGCGAGGTCCGCTGAGTCGCCGAGTCGACTCAGGATGTCCAGGACTATAGCAGGAGGGAGGTCGTCCATTGTGGATAGGAGAGAGAAGACTCGAGTGTTGTCGACTCTACTACTATATTGGACCTTTTAGGCCATTTTAAGAAGAGAGATTTTTAATTATAATTTGGTCCCAAGAAGATTTTTTATTGTAATTACGTTAATAACACTTTGTCCCCTATCTATAAGGGTAATTATACTTTATCCCCTCGATTATAGAAATATACATTTTACCCTCACTCATAATATTCATCTTTTAAAAATTTTAAAATATCAAAAAAATTTATTTAGATGACTAAAATACCCTTAGCACTATATTTTGATTTTTATGTATTTAAATTTTGATAGTGATGTGATAATTATTTAAAAATAAGCACAAATAAATTATATAATATTTTAATATAATCTATATCAATATATTTTTGGTTAAATTTTTAAAATTTTTAGATTTCATTTTATATTATTTCGAAACTGTCGTGGTAGAACGTTTCCAATTGGGCTTGTTTTCTATGAATTTTTTTTTTTTTTTTTTTGTAAATGTATTGTATAAAAATATAATTGATATAAAATTTTGTAAATTTTTCGATGTGTCTCTTAATATGTGCAAATTGCGATGTCGGATATAGTATAATTCAATAATTTCTCACATTTTCATTCTCTTAAAGTCCAAGATATCAATATGTTATTATATTTTTTTTCCTAATTCTTTTATAACTGTTAAATCAATTAAATACATGAAAAATCAAAATATGATACGAAGGGTATTTTAGTTATCTAACTACATTTTTTTGATAAATTAAAATTTTTAAAAAATGAATAATATGAATGGGGTAAAGTGTATATTTTTTTAGTTTATGAGAGTAAAATATAATTATCCATATAGTTCAGGGGGACAAAGTGTTATTAACCCTTATAATTATAAGATAGGCATCAATAGGTGTATAAACAAGTCGAATTGAGTACAAATAGTTCGAACTCGAAATTTTTTATGATACTTGAACTTGAACTCAAACGAACTCGAAATTTTTTATGATATTCGAAGTTGAACTCAAACGAGTTTTAAAATTTGAGTTTGAGTTCAAACTCGAAAATTTTGTATTTTGAGCAAGCGTAATTCAAACTCAATTCGAACTCGCTTGAAAATAAGTAAAACGAACTCGAACTTGAGCTTGAATTCAAGTAGTTCAATTTTTTTGTAGGTAGAAAGATGTAATTTTTTTAAATAGTATAGACATTTTAGTAATTTTATATATAATAAATAAATTAAAAAAGATTACATAGTACTCAAAAAACTCGACAAGCATTAGTTCATAGTATACATATCTTTGAGATTGGTTCGTCATAAGTTTCGAATTCGAACAAACTCGACTCGAACTCAAATTCGGTCAAAATCGAGTCTTTTGAGATCAACTCGGTTCGAGTTTTCGAGAACAGCTCTATTAATTTTCTTATTTGATTTTACACAGTATATTTTCTTTTTAACATCTATAATTCTCTATATAATTGGAAAAATGTTTTATGATAACTTTATCACTCTAAATTTCCTCATTTTTCTTATACTCTTTCTGTGTTGAACTATGATATTTTCACCCTTTTTCAGTTTAAAAGACTGAATATTTTAGTACAAGTACTAAAAACAAAAATTAAATAATTGCAAATCATTGCTAAAGTTTGTGTGAGGCGGTTTATATTATAAATTTATATACTTAAGGATTAAAATCAATAAAATATTTATTTGAATCCTACATCGAATTAAAACACATAACAGAATTTGAATCCTAGAAAATATTTATTTTACTTAAATTTTTAATAAGAATAAGTAATTTAGATTATGCATCTTTCAAATAATTATAAAAATATCATTAGAAATAAATTTTATTTTAAAAATAATAGTTATCCCCAGTCCACAACCCAACCCCCCACCACCCCGCTCCGGGGGATTATTGAGGACTGATAAATACCCGCGTTAAGTAAACGCTTTGTTTCTGGGAGTGATATAGTAACAGTAGTAGTACAAATGAAAGAAATGATCCCGGGAGGAGCTATGAATGACGGCGGCGGCGGCGGCAACCCCTTGGAGACCGCGCGTTTAGAAATGTTTAAGGAATCAGAAACCCTAGAAGGCGCTTGCCCAAAAATCGAGGGCTACGATTTCAACAAAGGCGTCAACTATCGGGAGCTTCTCAAATCCATGTTCTCCACTGGCTTTCAAGCCTCCAATCTCGGTGACGCCATTGCTGTCGTTAATGAAATGGTCAGTCACTTTTTTCCATTCTTAAAAAAGTGTTTCGAAGTTAGCTAAATAAAGAAATGAATGAATGTTAAGCTTCTTACTCACATGAATGGAGGGTTTTTCTTTTTTTTTTTTTTTTTAAATGAGTTTCAAATTTTTTGCTAGTTTTCTTATGTAGCTTTGAAACTTTATGAATTTCTTCAAGAATTTGAGGATTGTTCTGCGTTTGATACTTGGTTTAAATGGGTTAAAGCTAGATTGGAAGCTTTCAGATGAGTGTCCAACAGAGGATTGCAGTGAAGAGGAGAGAGATCCTGCATTTAGACAATCTGTAAGGTGTAAAGTGTTCCTTGGATTCACATCAAATCTTGTATCATCTGGGATTCGAGACACCATTCGGTATCGATTGTTCAGCATCACATGGTGAGCATTGTGTCTACCATTTTATAATCTACTTGCACACATCGACTCTTGACAGTACGATGTGGTAATATGAATCTTTGATTGGTGAATTGACTACTAATAACTTGGTAAGTAGAGCTTTAGGAAATATGTAGGCTACTTTAAATTCAGGAGATATAAATATTAAGAAAACAGGTTTTGTACTATGGGAATGCAGGTTGATGTAGTAGTTACAACAGCAGGTGGTGTGGAAGAGGATCTTATCAAGTGCCTTGCTCCGACCTACAAAGGCGATTTTTCTTTACCTGGAGCTGCTTTACGCGCTAAAGGCTTGAATCGTATTGGTAACTTGTTGGTTCCTAATAACAACTATTGCAAATTTGAGGACTGGATTATTCCAATTTTTGACCGGATGTTGGAAGAGCAGACATCAAAGGTATCCTCACTCTTTGTTTAACTTAGCCATCTTGGTATTTGTGTAATAACATTTTTGCATCAAAATTAGCACAATTTAAAATCGCCATTTGAGTATTCAGCTCCTTTTTATTGTCATTGGCATTGGACAATTGGAACCAAGTCTAATTGGACCTTAACCAGTATCCTTGTGTACTTTTGAAGTTGTCGGCATGGAAATGTTGTTTTTGTTGTGGATCACTCTCCTTATATTGATAGCACATTATTTATATTTCTTTCAACTCCCTCACCCCCCCTCCTCTTTATCCCTGAAATGATACTATAAGAGACAAAGTCACTGGATACATTGTGCTTGGCTGTACAGAATTATTTTGATGCATCATATAGGTCTCACAATTTCTTTATTTTTTTTGGGGCATCATATGCTCAAAATATATCATGATCTTTGCTGTTGGTTCTGCAGAATATACTTTGGACGCCATCTAAAGTGATCTCTCGCCTTGGAAAAGAAATTAATGATGAGAGTTCTTATTTGTACTGGGCCTATAAGGTAGTTGTTTCATCTGGTGTCTTGAAGAACAGTTATAAATTCAAGGTTCTAAAGAAGAAAGAGCTTACTATTTATTGATGACACTTATTTTTTCACTTAATGCTGTGCTTCGAAATTCATTCATATCTGAATTTTACTTGTGTGCTTCTGCGATCAACAAATTTCTTTAAATGCTCAGAGACAATGAATACAGTTATTTTGATTGTTTTCTTTGTTTACTGAGTTTGATGTGATTCGCTTTCCAGAACAATATTCCCGTCTTTTGTCCTGGCTTAACGGATGGGTCATTGGGTGACATGCTATATTTCCATTCTTTCCGCAATCCTGGCCTAGTTATTGACATTGTGCAGGGTAACATATTGTTCTTTTTTTTCGTGCCAATATATACTTCTTGAAACAATGTGATGAAAAGTTCTAATTCCAAGCAGATATTAGGAACATGAATGGTGAGGCTGTCCATGTTGGTCTTAGGAAGACAGGAATGATAATTCTTGGAGGCGGACTACCTAAGCATCATATTTGTAATGCAAACATGATGCGTAATGGTGCAGACTGTTTTGCTGTTTTTATTAACACAGCCCAAGAGTATGATGGAAGCGATTCTGGTGCCCGCCCAGATGAAGCCGTATCGTGGGGAAAGATTCGAGGTTCTGCAAAGACTGTGAAGGTAATGTCTTTTGAGTTACACTTTTTTGAACCGTTTGCTTTTCTGTGCATTGCTTAGATGCCTTGGGCCTTGTTATCAGCTGACTTTTAGATGTAGTTTACTAATTAAGTTTTGAGTTTCCTTTTGGTCACTGCTTGTTTGATTAATTCAGAAGTAGAAAATAGTTTCTTTATTTTTTGTTACATCAACTTTTCCTAAAAGATTTGTTTCTTTATCAGGTTCACTGTGATGCAACCATTGCCTTTCCTCTCCTTGTAGCAGAAACATTTGCTACAAAGGCAAATAATTTTCTTCAAATACAGATAAAATGAATTCCATCTCGTAGCAGAAACATTTGCTACAACGTCAAATTCTACTCTTGGTTTCGGAACAGCTCTATTTAAGTTGAAGAGTTGGCATGTCCTTGGTGCCTTGAGATAAGCGGCATTTGGGTTGATTATACTGCATTAGAAAGGAAACACAAAATCAGTAACAACTTTCTTTTTCTTCTTCCTGCAATTATGAGGGTGAGGAGCAACAGCTGTAAAACAGTAACAGTAAGTTTTTTTTTTTTTTTTTTTTTTAAGCATACCATGAACATAGGAGTTCCTAAACACCAACTCCTGGTGGTTTAGACGTTAGATTTGTATTCTTAGATGACGAGTTTCAGGTGGTCAATTTATTGGACTTGATAAATCACAAGTAAATTACATACCAGATTCTAGTAAGGGGTATTCATATTCCCCCGCAGAACTGGTCCATAAAAGTAGGGTAGTTATTAGCGGGGTCGGGTAGTGGGTTGGAATTTGCTACTTAATAGGTACCTAACCCGTTTCATTTACAGGGATAATTGGGTAATTTTTTATATTATAACTTAATATTAAAGAATTTTTTTTCTCCTTCCCTTCCCAGTTCCATAGGGGTATTTATGTAATTTGCAACCTTTGTTATAATTTTTTTAAAAATTTTTATATTAAAAAAATGTAATAACTAGACCAAATCGGATACCTAATTAGTTGACTAACTTTTTGTGGGTACCCGATGCATATAAATTGGATACTGAATCGAATAATAACAATATAAAACGGATTCTTGATCCATTAATACCCTTCAATACATGAATTTCACTCGCACACATATTTGTCTTGTCAGACTAGTAATTAGCTTATCAATACATGAATTTCACTCGCACACATCTGGAACAAATGGATTTTGAAAATTAACAATAAAGATGGAACAGGTGAAGAATGCTTGAAAATTCCAAGTATTCAGTCTTCACTAAAGAGAAACATTTGACATGAAAAGATAATAGAGAAAATTCCTTTTATTCATGTGTCTTGACTGAACGTTGAAATTTATTTAAAATGATGGCGATGATTAATGGAAAAAATCAGCGAAGGCGCCTGCAGATTGTCATCCCATCTCCATGATCAGAAGGAAGTTGGCAAATTCGTACACGATCATCAGCAGCAAGTAATTTGTTGAGCTCCATCATGCAATGCCTGGATTCCCTCAGCATCTCAGGAACCGACTCTTCTTCCATTGCAACTGTTCCCATCCACAGTGTGTTATCATACACAATTATTCCACCAATCTTCACTAATTTCAACAGTTTCTCATGGTATTTTGCATAACTAACTTTGTCCGCGTCGACGAACGCAAAATCAAAGCTATCTTGTTCATCAGGCTGCAGCACAAGCCCCCCAAAAAAAAAAAATCAATAAAAATTGAAAGATATAGGAACTTTTGATCATTTGATCGAAAATATGCTCACATTTTCAAGTAGTTTATCGAGGACAGGTTGAGCGCCAGAGTTGATGAAATTGATTTTGTGTTCAATTCCAGCCTTTTTAATGAATGGCAATCCTATGTCATATGCCTCTTGATCTGGGTCGATGGCTATAATCTGCACCAAGAATATTGCGTATCGAATTACACAACTCATTTGCAGTGTAACATAAGATGGACCAAGGTGTAACTATAATAACCCGAGTGTATTCAACATTGGGCATTTTAAGTGTAAAAATTCCAAAATAAACTCATGCCATGAACCCTTAAATTCAAATTTAGTCGCATCAGTCATAATAGATGTCGGTTGGATAAAAGGATTCACGAACACTCTAAATTGGATTCAACCAAAAATGATCTATTTAAGTAACGTTCTTTTGAGTTACTCAAAATCTAACATGATAGTCATAACATAACTTGTATCAATGGTTTAAAACTCCAATAACAAGTTGGACCAATAAGAACATGAATTGTTACCGTTTATATCAGGACGATCTATCAGAATGAAGTAGCTTTCGAAACCAAGAACTAAGAAGCACTATTGCATTTCGGATCTATAAATGGTTGGAGTTTAGCAAAAAGTTGAGTCGTTAAAATATACTAGGAGTACCTAGCATAGATCACTAACCTTGCCATCGTGGGGTATAGTAATCTAGAGCAGTGAGGAGTAGGGAGTATCCAGTAAATACTCCAATTTCAATAGTCTTTTTCGCATTTATCATCTCCAAGAGCATGGCCAGCATTTGCCCTGCATCGGCATCGGTTGCCATGATCCCCCTGAAAATTACAGTTAATAATGCCATATATGAAAATGTATATCTAATAGAAATGAAATGTTGAAATGCAGCTCAGATAGTAAAACGTTTCTCTTATGATTTACTAATCATAAATTCGAATCACTAAATAAAAATTCACGGTAGATCCTCTTGTATAAAAAACAAAATGCAGCTTAAAGAAATTACTAATAAATTATATTAGCACTCACATTGCATGAGTGGCAGTGACAGTCCTCAACTCCTTGAGAAGTTCCAATTCACGTGGATATACACTAGTCTCTAATAGATACTTCAAATCCCCAGAAAAAAAAAATGATTAATAGTAAACCAGCACAATAATTAGCTTTATTAAAAGAAGAAGAAACTTGAGAAAAAATTGCCTTCAAATGGAGTACCTGACGTAATTCTGGCGTGCGTAGCAACCCTTCGCTTCCCATTTTTACTTCTTCTTTACAGAGATCGATAGAGCCAGAAAGAGCAGCTATTATATGTATCTTCGTTGCTTTACAGAAAAAAAATGTGAGGTACTTGTATAAACGTGGAAAATGATTATTGTCACTTGTGAATTAAAGTTTGTTGTCGGATTAGGTGAGATTCAAACAATAGTAACAAAAATTTCTAACAAAATTGTTTGCATAATACGACAACTTTCATTATACTAATCTGAATTTGCGATTTTATATTCATAACCTTATTAATATGTTTAAAAAAGAAACAATTTGATCTGAGAATGATTTGTCATTTTTTTTTTCCACTAAGGATTTTCTGTGTCACACTCTATTCTACTCTTTATCACACTGTCAAATGAATTGTCAAAATTATTTTATTAAAATTACTCTATATAATCTTGACAGGTCATTAACTAATAATAAGATATAAAGTGGTACAGGCGATGTGATATCCCTCCTAATGATGTCTTCTTTTAGTTTATGTACATCTTGAACTAATTCACCGACCTAGCTTATATAAAGCCTTGTTCAAAAGTAAAACAGGCAATGATGATAAAACGTTTAGTTGTCAATGAAAAATGTTTCATGGTGCAAAAATCAACTTGGAATCAGGACTAGAGAATAACGTATGAAATTTATGGAGCAAAAATAGTGAAAATTGTTTAATGAAATTCAAATGGTGGCATTTTGTTGGTGCTGGGGAATCTCATTTGGTGGAAAGTTGATCATTTTGATATTCCATAATTAAAAAAAAAATCTATCTTAACGTGTAATAAGGAATCAATAATGCATTATCACATATATTAAAAGAGAAAAATACAATTTATAGTTAATCATTAGACTATTAATAAAGCCTCACTTTCAAACTTTTGACAAGTTTCTTTCGGCGTTGTTATTATTTTTATTTTGTTAAAAACAATTCTGCGTTGTTATTAAGCCGTAGGTATGAGGAAAAAACAAGCATAATTTCCTTGGAAAATTACCAACAAAGCAAATCACACATTTCAATTATGGATCAGAAAATGTAATTAGTTAATAATAAATTGAAAGGTTAAGTTGAACTGCTGCAGCCAAGCTTATGTCAGATGCAACTAACCAAAGAAGTGTAGTGTTAAAATTTGTGTCTTCAAATTCTAAATTAATAGTGTATATTAATTACCTAAATATAGTCATTGAGAAAAGTGTTCCATATATATTCTGATTTAAAATTTTTTTTAAAAAGGACGGTAAACTACACAAGTAACTAATAGTCCCTTTAATTTTTGAAGAACAATATAATTGGCTCAGCTAAAAGATTAAAAACCAAAAAAATAATAATAATAATTTGGAAGTTTTGAGCCCTAAAATAACATATTTCGTGAATTTTATTTTTCAATATTTGAATAGAAAATTATTTTTTAGAAAAGATAATAAAGTCCAACTTGTAGCAGCTTTCCAACGTAGAGAATAAAAGGGTTGTTATATTAACATAAAAGTCTGAATATTCATACTTGCTACCATTACATTTTTCTAAATAGAGAATATTTTGTTCTGATTCTTCCACCCCCAGCTCGATCCAGCTAACAATTAATTAGTTAAATAATCTCCCTCTCTTGTTAGATACATATTTTTAATAATTCATGTAGAATATACTATAACTAAAAAATATTAAGATGAAGTTTCAAGCATGTGCAGCTGTTTATTACTACAATTAATTAGGCTTCCAATCTTTCCATAATTCAAAAGGTGTCTTAAAGATGGCTTTAGATAGAACTCAATTTAAGACATGTACAGCAATTTTTAAGGCTTCACTTCTTAAGGATAATGACAAATTTGTATTTCTTATCATACTTCTAACCATGTCCATAAGATTTCAGTTCCTTTTTTCAACTATACCATTTTGTTGTGGTGTACTAGACATTGTGTATTGAGCCACAACACCTTCTTCTTCTAGGAACTTAGCAATAGACCTCGTGCATGTCCTTTTTCTGTGAACCGCTCATAATATTCTTCATCTCTGTCTAAATGGACAATTTTTATTTTCTTGTTCTTTTGTTTCTCTACCTCTAATTTGAATTTCTTAAATGCATCAAGTACTTCAGATTTATCAAATAAGGGATAATGATACACGAATATTGAATAATCATAAATAAAAGAGATAAAATATCTCTTACCATTCAAGCAAGAAGTAGAATATGGTCTACATATATCTGTGTATATAATCTCAAGAAGTAGAGAACTCCTTTTGGCACCTTTACCGGTCTTGTTGGTCTGCTTCCTTTTTATGCAGTCCACACAAGTACCAAGATCAGGAAAGTCTAACATTAGTAGAACTCCAATATTTACTAATCTTTTCATTGTCTTAATCTCCTATGCCAAAGTCTTGACAAGTTCTTATTGATAATATAACATTTAGTGCCAGATTCATGCCTTGTTAGGAGACTATGTTCATAAGTGGGGTCTAACTCAAGTTTAAATTAAATTTAAAAAATCATTTATAGTGGTAGAACTAATAATTTTGTTATCATTCAAAATATTCCTAGTAAAAAGATGAGAATTTGAATAAAATCCAATAATAAATAGTTTTGAAAGTGAAATTAAATTTTTAGAAAATAAAGGAACATAAAAAGAGTTTTCAAAATTTAATTGAAAATCGATTTTTAAAATGAGCTTATTAGTCCCCACTCTGTCAACATCTGAGTACATCCAGTTTCCAAAATAGATGTATTGCTCGCTTCCTTTCATCTTCGTAGAAAGTCCTGCATAGTTTTAGCAATGTGAATTGTAGAACCATATTCAATCACTATGTATTATTAGACACTTTAGAAAAGTTAGATTCATAAAACACGAATATAAGATTACCTTTCTTTTCAAGCTACTTCTTATATTCAGGCAATCATTTTTCCGGTGTCTTTTCTTTTTGCGAAAACGACAAGTCTTTATCGCCCTTCGCTTCATAGAACATCTTTGTCTTTTTTTGCACAATCCTTAGGGTGAGTCGCAAGATGCACAATTTCAATCGACTCATTCTTCAGTCTCTGTTCCTTTTGACCACACATAGTCAAAAGCTCATTAATTGAACAGTTTTCTTTATGTGTGTTGTAAGAAATCTTAAATAGAGGATACTCCGGAAGAAGAGAATTCAAGATAAAGTGCACCAAATTGGCTCCGATATCTCAACCTTAAGGGAACTTAATTTTGCCACAATGTCCCTCATCTCCATGATGTACTTCCACACTTTGGCTCTTGTCAAAAGCCATATTTGAAAGTCTTTTTATTAAGGTGCTAGCCATAACCTTGTCAGAGTTTATAAACTATTCTTCTATGGCTTTCATAGAAGTTCTAACATCAACAAATTTAGGGATATAGCCTCTAATATTTTAGCTTATTTTGGACTTCATGAGCATCAAACTCAAGCAATTAGATCGCTCCCATAACTCATAACTAGACTTTTCAATTGGCATATTGGATTTTGTGGGAACGGGTGGTTGCATCCTCACAGAGCGCCAAGTCCAAATCTATGCACCCTAAGGTCAAAAGGGCATCATCTTTACACTGATTATAGTTTTCACCAGTAAGCATTTGAAAATGCAAAGAATTAACAAAGGCAATAGTGGGAAAAATTACAATTACGAAGGAAATTTGAATTATTGCTATGAACATAAAAATTGAATTAATCACGTTAATTCAAACATAATTTAGATACTACATTCTAAACCTTTCTGTGGTAGAGGTTATACTCATGCATAGAATATACATTCCTTATAATAAGATTAGAATATTAAAGCAACAAAGAAAATTTTCATACCTATGGGCATAGAAAAATTTCTAATTTTATATTTAATTTACCATCTTATTTCAATTAATTACATTAAAATTTGTAAACTTTCTTGTGGGATCGAGTAATTATTTTAATAAATCAATTGCTACTTTAAATTTAATGCCATTAAATAATATATACAAAATCTTATTGTACCAAATATTTAAAATGAAAGGATGTAACTATTCTCAAATACTGTATAATAACAATAATAATAATAATAATAATAATAATAATAATAATAATAATAATAATAATAATAATAATAATAATGACATCAATAGTTCTTTAATGTTAACTAATGTGATGTTGATAATTAAAATATAATTAAATCGAAACATATAATAGATATTTCAATCACCAAAATATCTTCATGTATGTGCATATTATCAAAATTCCAATTCATTTGGAATTTACCAAGATTTTCAAATTCCAATATCTGTTCTTGTATCAAGGAGTAAGTCTTGGTTGCTCACTTCACAATGCGGAGTGGGTATGACAGTTGTTGAAATTACTAAAAAGTTGGGTAATCTCACTATATGAGGTGAGTAACAAAGAATTTTTCCAATTCTAGTCCTTTGAATAAATACAATGCCTTCAGCGCCTCAGGATCATGATGATGATGATTATTGTTGTTGTTGTTATTATTATTATAGTAACATGAATGGGTTCCACAAAAAACATTCTATGAACACATAGAACCAATATAATTGTTGGACAAAAAATCATTCCAGTACAAACTAAGAAATAGAAACTGAAACTGAGAATGAGTTGTTGCATTTAAGAATTTGCAGGAGAAAATGTTTTTGTAATTGTCCTAGCACATTGCATAGTTAGCCAAGAAAACCTCGGCAAGATAATCATCTAATATTGCAATGCAACAATTTTATCACAAAATCTTATGAGTGTTGAATCCAGAAATTTAGCTAGTCAAAATCAGAATTCAAGAAGACCTACTTTCACCTTCACAAGATTAAATATCAAATTTCTATAAAATACTAACCTTTTAACCCTCACGAGAATTAAGAGATTATCAGTTGACATGTGCAACATGAAGTGTTTCTCTGATTGATCCAAAAAAATTGGTATCATATTTTGTATGTATGATGCCTACTTTTCCATTACTGAAAATACAATCAGTTGAGAACAACTTTTAAATAATTAATGTTAGAACATACAAATTTGTCAAATCTAATATTGTTTTATTTTACCATAGCCAAATCTTGGTACGATTTACTGCGACTTCTGAAAAAAAAAAAACAAAAACAAAAACAGAACAAATAATCAAAGAGCGTAAGAATCGTTCGGAGCCTATACAAGGCTTACCAATCTCTATTTGTAGGCACATTATTTAAATATGTTAGGTTTGAAACCAACAACCTTTAAACAAAAAAAAAAAAAAAAAACGTTTAAATATTATTTGATATGCTTTCAATAATGCCAAACAACATGGCCAAAGTAAGCTCTGATACCATTTGAAAGATTAAAATAATTACCTCCAATCATTGAAGTTTAAGCAAGTAATAGAGACGTTGATTTTTTTCATATGTCTGACGAAGTATATAGGCATTAAACTTATACGCTAGGCTAGGACCTTCCATTTGCTTAATTAGAAAATAATCAATCCTTTCTATCAACCCTAAACCCTTTCCTTAAATTAATCAATCAATAATAAATTATAAATTTGACCACTTTATTGGTTACGTATAATAATTCTTCATGTGGTCCACCAATTATGGATAAGAATCAAGGAATTCTTATAGAGAGGGCTTACATATTACTCGAAAATATTTACGTTTAGCTGTCTAGGTTTCTGTAAATTGGCCTTTCAGGTAGCTGGTCTATAATAAGTTGTGTACCTTTGTTATAAAAAGGAACCTGAGGAACAATTTCAAGTTCAATGAAGGAGAATGAGCTTTCTGTGTATTGATGACATAAATGTTTTTAATCTGCACTTTTAGTTGTGGTTTTCTGTGATGAATAAATTTTTTAAAATGCTCAAGGCAAAAAATACAGAGTTATTTGATCGCCTCTTTGCTTTGCTGAGTTTGATGTCATTCCCTTTCCAGAACAATATTCTCGTCTTTTGTCCTGGTTTAATGGATGGGTCATTGAGTGGAAAAATTCTTTAGTAGAGAAAGGTACATGAATAGGTTAAGAGTTAGTCACATAAGTCAGATAAAATAATTTAGAATTTAAAAGAAAAATAAATTACCCAAATTAAATAAGAACCACAAGATAATATTTTTAAATTTGAACTGGACAATAAATCGTTGTTGTAATTGGTTCGACCGGTCTAACCGTCTGGGTTGTACGATTTTATTTTTTTAGATAATATTTTTATTAGTTGTATATTGTCAAACTAACAAAATGCAGACTTGATTGGATACTAGACACGGTCTTACCGTTTTGGATGGAGGATGGCGGATGGCGGATGGCGGATGGCGTGCGTTCAAATCTCACTTGGCGTCTCGCTTGGCGGGCGTTCAAATCTCGCTTGGCGATTCTGCAGTACATTGATTTTTTTTTTTTTTTTAATTTTCTTTATATTCTATCATCAATTTATCTTTTGATTAAAAGACCAATATATCTTTTGGTTAAAAGACCATCAATATATCTTTTGGTTAAAAGACCTAGACTTAGTTTGGGAGTGATGAATTTAGAATGAAAGGAACAGAAAATAAACTCAACTCTTTGAGTTGTTTGGGAGAGGTCAAAAAAAAGACAAAAGGGGAAGAAATAAGGGAGTCAAAAAAATAAATTTAAAACTGTAATTGGCAAAAGCTTCCCGACCAATTTGGACGGGAAGTGACGGAAACTTCTTGGAAATTTAAAATTTTTTTTTCAAAAGTTTTTATTTTATCCCAAAAAACTAATAAAATAAAAATATATTATTTTAATGTTGGAGTGAAGTTCTTCAACATTTTTTCGGATTAGATTGGGTGATTTTTTAGATTTGTGCTGAGTTTTTTGAAAACCCAAGACCAATCTAATCCGAATTTTAAAACACTGTCACAAGGTACTATGCACCTCCCATTGGGTGACATGCTAGTCGTAGACGTTGAACATCAAATTCTACTTCTGGTTTCGGAGCAGTTTTGTTAAGTTGAAGGGCATTTGTTTGGAGCCTCAGAGATAAATGACATTTGGGTTGATTATACTCTTGCATTAGAAGGGAAATAGAAAGCCAGTAACAAATTCAGTCTTCACCAAATACAGAGTACATTCGACTTGAAAAGGAAATAGAGAAAATTCCTTTTATTGAAACGTCTTCTATATTATATAGACGTTAATATTTATTTTAAAAATGCTAATGCTGCTACTGCTGCTGCTGCTGCTGCTGATGATCAGTTGAGAAAGTCAGCGAAGGCGCCTGCAAATAGTCATCCCATCTCCACAAGGAAGTTGACAAATTCGTATACGATCATCAGCAGCAAGTGATTTGTTGAGCTCCTTCATGTAATGCCTGGATTCCCTCAGCATCTCAGGAACCAACTCTCCTTCCACTGCAACTGTTCCCAGCCACAGTGTGTTATCATACACAATTATTCCTCCAACCTTCACTAATTTCAACAGCTTCTCATGGTATTTTGCATAATTAACTTTGTCCGCATCGACGAACGCAAAATCAAAGCTATCGTGTTCATCAGGCTGCAGTACGAAAGCATCAGTAAGTATTTGTGGATACTAAAAATTGAAAGGTGTAGGACATTTGATCATTTTGTCAAAAAATACATATGCTCACAGTTTCAAGGAGTTTATCCAGGACAGGATGAGCCACGGAGTTGATGAAATTGATTTTGTGTTCAACTCCAGCCTTTTTAATAAGTGGCAATCCTATGTTATATGCCTCTTGATCTGGGTCGATGGCTGTAATCTGCAACCAAGAACATTATTGCATACTGAATTAAAATCATTTGGAGTATGTAACATAAGATGGACCAAGTGGTTGCTAGCTAGCTATAAATTATAATGGCCCAATTACATCCAACATTGCGTACTTTAAGTCTTTAAGTTTGGACTGTCAATGGTCCGATCTATATATTAAGGTGAGCATTGATTGAATTTAAATTCAAATATTATATCTGATTTAATTATGAATAGAATTTAAATTTTATTAGATTTATTCTCGTTAAAACTCGACCTTAATAATTAGGGTCGAATTAAGTGTAGTGTAAAGTGAACTGAGCTAGTTGAGTTTAGGATTAAAAGTTAGGCCCAATTTATTATTGTGAACCAAGTTTAAGTCGCACCAAACTCTGTCTACTTAAACATCGGTTTGAATTATAAAGCTGCAAAACTTGGATAATTATTTCAAAAAGAAAATAACAATTCAACCTCACTAATAAGTTTAGTTGTAATGTTACAAAATTAGTTAAAGTTGTCTATTAGAATCTCAGTAGTACATACTATTTCATATTATATTGATAGAATGTTAAAAAATTAAACTTTAATAGATTTTCTATAAAAATTTATATTGAATAATGTAAGTTTAGACCAATTCAATTAAAATCGAAGTCCGAATAATTTTATAAGATAAATATGAACTGCACATTTATGAGATTTATCGGAATGAATTTAGACCCAAATAATTAATTTTTAAAATAGGTCGAATTTACACATTATAATGTTCCGCTCAAAAACCCCAATTAATAGCCCGACTTCAACTAATGTTTGTGAAGTACTGAAGATCTTGCATTATATTCATAAGAGTCATAACTCAACTTTTTGCTACACTACGTCAACGGTTTAATAATTCAATAACCAATTGCACTAATGACAATGCGAATTATTATAGTTTATATCATAACGATCTACCAAAATAAAGTACATTTTGAAACTATGTACCATGCAACACTACTAAGGAGGTATGTTATTTTAACGGGATAAAATACTTTTTTGTTGTTTATTTTGTATTGAGTAGAAATTAATTAGCATAATTGTTGTGTTGTTCATAAAATAAAATTTTCATTTAAAAAACGAAAATTTCTTACTTTGTAAATGATCTAATGATTGTTGTTAGACAAATCACTAACCTTGCCATCGTGGGGTATAGTAAGAGCAGTGAGGAGTAGGGAGTATCCAGTAAATACTCCAATTTCAATAGTCTTTTTCACATTTACCATCTCCATGACCATGGTCAGAACCTGACCTGCATCAGGAAGGGTTCCCATGAGCCCCCTGAAAATTGTAATTAGTTATGCTATGAATTTTCCATAGTAATTGAGGAGCTAATCATTCAATAATCAAACAAGATTAGATTTTCCTAAGAATTGTAATTATCTGCTACTAAAAAAATGTAGATGGAGAGAATAATTAGTGTGTATTATAGCACTCACAATGGATGAGTAGCGGTAGTAGCCCTTAGCTCCTTGAGAATTTCCGGTTCGCGTGGATATACACTTGTCTCTAGTAGATACTTCAAGGTAATCCCCACAAAAAAATAGAAATGATCAATAAAAATCAGTATAACAGTTAATTAGCTTAATTTGGATTAAGCAAAAATTTATTTAGATTATATTTAGATAGAAGAATTTAGGTGAATTTAAATTTTAAATATGAATTCATCTTAAATTATTCAAACAATTGAAATTTGTGAGAATGCATTTGAAATCTATTTACACGTAAAAGTGAAATCCTAAGTTATACAGGAGGTCTTATGATAAAGTCCTTCTGCAACAAATAAAATTTATAATTCTGCAAAAAACAAAAAAAAAAAAGAACAGAAATAAAACTTTAATAGTTCAAATAAAATTTTATTTCATTTGAAATTCACCAATTCGAAATTTGTTCATCTTAAATTCACCCATGTAACGGCAACATTAAGAAAAATGAGTACCTGACTCAATTCTCGAGTACGTAACAACCCTTGGCCTCCCATGTTTTTTAATTCTGGGTTACGTAACAACGCTTCTCTTTCCATCTTTTGTTCTTCTTCTTCTTCACACTTTCAGAGAGAGAGAGAGAGCCAGAAAGAGCAGCTATTCTATGATTCTATATCTTGGGTTGCTTTTGCGGGTATTTATACACAAAAATTCGAGTGCAAAAATAATTATTGTCACTTGTGAGTTTAGACTTCTTGTCGGGTTTGGTCAAAAGTTCTGCAATCATCGTCCGTATATTATGACTACGACTCTAGTTAATACTACTCTGAAATTTCCGATTTTATAATGGAAAAATCGCAAAATAGTCCCTCAATTTTTTTATTTTAATCAAGTTTCTCAATCTGTTTTTGTCAAAATATTTTCTCAACCTTTTTTTTTTACCAAAATAGTCTTTTAACTTTTATTTTTTAGCCAAGAAAGTCCTTTTACGGTGTAGTCACCATAAAAATCTTTTTCTTTTTTTTATAAATTTTACATAAAAGGATTATTTTGGCTAAAAAATAAAATTTAGAAGATCATTCTGACTAAAAAAAAAAAAAGTTAAAAGACTATTTTGACTAAAGTAAAAAAGTTTAAGGAAGTTTTTTTTGATGGTATGCCTCTAGGAATTTCTGAAAGCAGAATATTTGGTGGTGGAAAAATCAACTTTGGAATGCTAAATAGAAAGAGAGACTAAACTGTGAAATTTATGAATAAAATTAGCAATTTCTTTGATCAAATTACAAATTTTAGTAAATTTAGGGTATGTTTAGTGGGACTGAAAATATTTTCTCTTAAAATTTTTTTTGGCATCAAACACTAAAAAATATTGTTTCTTAATTTTTTTTAGCTGAAAATAATTTACAAAATTATTGAATTAAGTTATTTTTCTAATAATTCAAGAGTAACATCAAAATTTTAATATCTACTTTTGTAAGTTTAATTACTAAATTTATTTTTATATTCAATTCTTATCCATTTATTTTTCTCTATAGTGGATATGGATGTTTATCTTAACTTATCGATCAGAAAAACTCATTAAATTGGTTTATTTTGACAATAGTAATAGAGTAACTGAACTGATTAATATTACCAGTTCAGGTAGCGGATCAAAAATTTGTAACTCGCCGCATACCCAATCTGATCCATATACTACACATTAATTGTCTAATTCTATATATTATGACTTAATATTCATGAATTTTTCTCCTTTCCTTCCCACTTGTAGGAGTATTTATGTAATGAATAGTCATTTTTTATATTTTGAAAAAGCTTTGACACTAAAAATGTCACAACTAGATTCGGTCAGGTACCCAATCATCTGAACAGCTAAATGCGAGTACGTGGTTGACTGAGTATCCTATGGATATATACCAGATCGCTATTTTCCTGAAATGATATAATGGGTCAGTTGGGTAATGGTCATATGGACCGAATATTCGATTTATGAATACTCCTAATTGTGGCTCCCACAGTTTTATAACTTTTATTATGCATAATTTACAGTTAAATTATCTTATAAATAAAACAAAATCAATCTTTTGTTGACCATAATTGTTTGTGCTCGTAAAGTGTTTATTACAATTTTTATAAATATTTTTAACTAATATTGATAAAATCAAAAATAAAAACATGAAAAAAAATTATATTACAAAATGTCTCTTTGATTTTGTCATCCAAATGCCCGATAATTATATGAAAAATGAATTATTTTTATGTAAAAAATTTTTCAAAAAAAAAAATTCTCCTAAGGAAAACATTTTGCATCCAACAAACATACCCCAACTCTAAATTTTTCTTTACACTTGCAATAAACTAGAAAGTCGATCAAGATTAATTTTGATCTTCAATAAAAACAATAAAGTTATCATAAGGTTCAATTAAGGAATCATAATGCGAAAATATCACATAATATTAAAAAGAAAAATATAAATTTATAATTTATTATTAGATTATTGGACAAAGGCAAAGCCCGACTTTCACATTTTGACAAGTTTCTTTCCGTGTTGTTATTCAAGTCGCAGAGAGTGAATGAAGGGCAAAATTTCCCTTTGACAAATACCTTTGAATTATGGACACAAAATATAATTAGTTAATAAATTGAAATGTTAGGTTGGACAGTTGGACTGCTGCCTGTTGCGGCTAAGTCAGAGATAACGGACCAAATAAGAGAATTCAAGTCTAAGTAAACGGAAAAATTCCGTGGGGAAGGTTCTTATATTTATTAATAGAATAGTTTTAATATTGTTAAAATTTTGTCTCCAAATTTTAAGTTAATAAGTATATTAACTACCTAATTATAGTATGCCATATTGAGGGTAGTCACTACATATTCTAATTAAAGAAATACATTAGACTATACAAGTAAATAAATTCTCCTTAATTTTGTAAAGAAGCTTTAACAAGTTAATTGGCTCTGCAAAAAGATTAAAAATTAAAAAAAAAAAAGGAGAAAAAAGAAAAGAGAACGCATAGGAAGTTTTGAGCCCTAAAATAACATATCGAAAAGTTCAGGGACTTCAAGAATACTTTCCCGAATTTTTGTTTTTCAATATTAAACTTTGAATAGAAAATTAGTCATGATAAAGACCAACTTGTAGCAGCTTTCGCACGTAAGAATTGACTGGTTTTAAATAATTTAAAAAATTCTTTTATTATCATAAAAGTTTGAAATTCAATACCCCTGGCCATGATTGTAGCCGTCACATTTGTCTCGGAGAGAATTTTGTTCTGACTTTTGCACCACTGTGGTACATAGCAATTTTGTATTTGAATGACGTTTCAAACATGTGCAGCTTTTTTTTTTTTCTTTCCCGAAACGGAAATTTTATTGATAACCATAAAATCTTACGGTAAGATCACTATCTTAATTTTACAACGGTTGCAGGAGCAACTCAACATGAAAAATCACATTTCTGTTCAACATCTTTCGTCAAACTATTAGCAAAAACACCAACTTTGTTACTGAGAATATTACTACTACTATTTATCTATCTATATCTATATTATTATAAAATTTTAAATTATGTTTTTTCCTCGTGTATTTCTTCCTTTTTTAATTTCCTTATTATACCCTTTAAATGTATTAGACAAAAATATAAAATTCTAAAAAGCTGCCAGCAGAATGAAATTTCTACACACTCCTATATGATAGATGTTTTCTCCTTCTTATTAGTTAAAAACATTATGAAGATAGAGGTATGTTGGAATTCATACTCTTTCCCCCTTATTCACTAGGATCCATATTCATCCTAAAATATTTAATCATGGACTGTTAATAAATTAGTGAAGAAGAAATGTCATATGAATACTATGATAACTCCAATCGCAACTCACCAATAATGAAGTAACACAAAGCGGTGTTGCACATTAACATAGCATCTCAATTTTACAAATATTAACAATAGTAGCCGAATTCTAATTTTTGTTTCAACAGTGTAGTATAAGAAAAGCAAGAACTAAACTTAGAAAAAAAAAATAAAAATTACCTCAACAAAAAGGTCAAATTGTTAGACAAATTAAAAAGTCATATAAAATTTAGATAATTTCATATAAATTTAATTTATTTACATATTTCTCATAATTCCCATCAATACAAGCCACTTAAAACACAGAATCTTAATAAAACTCTATTTAAACATATAATAGTTGAAATGAATGGCTAAGAGGACTATCCTCCTAAAAATATTTATTGATTAAGAAAAAAAAAAAGAAATAACATATTGTGCAACATGAATGTCACTCTTGTCTTCTTTGCTTATTCAGCATAATTCATACCCTTTCAAAGTTTTAAAATAAAAAAAGAGTTTCATATTGTAACTGTCATAGTGCCATGCACTGACATGACAAGTCACTGAAGGAGTTTTGTTTTGGTTATACAAGGTTGAGTGGAAGATGGAAGCAAATATACCGTGAATAGAGTAAGGCAAAAAAAAAAAAAAAAGTTTAATTTTCCAGTAATATTTTTCAAATTAGATAATTTGAAACATTTATGTTATTATTGAATTTGTTCAAGACATGTTTTTTTGCAATATTTCTTCATTTGTGTTTAATATTCTAGGAGAAATGATTAATTTATTCAATATATGACTACTTATTTTTTGTATAATATTTGATTAAATTACTTTAGAAAAATGATTTATTTATTCATTATTTGACTTCTTGATTTTTGTATAATATTTGATTAAATTACGTTTGATGATTTGATGTGACAGGATTCTCTACCCTATCTCCACTTGGTTTTATTATCAATGTTGCTTAGGAATCTTGCATGAAAGATTGATTACAAGAGATGCACATGTTATATAAAATTGATTATATGTTCACCTTAGGAGTCTTATATGGCATGATAAATAAGACTCCGGTAATAAGACTCGTGTTTGGTGAAGTAATGCAATCATAACCAGATTTTTTTAATTCAACACAATTATATATGTTAATCAAAATCTTGGTGTTAGTTCTACGAGATTTTGTGAGACTTTATTGTCAAACATATTGTATAACTAAATAGTGTAATCAACAAATGAGTATTTTCTTTCTAAACGATTCTATAAATATTCGTTACTTCTTTAGGAATGATACTAGCTTATTCAATCACATTACGTAACAATAATTGGAGTACTGCAATATTAGGAGGTAAATTAGATTCAATAAGAGTTGTCTATTTTTACCACATAATGTTCAAATGAAACTTGTAGTTCATAGTTATTATAATTCTGTGTCTTACAACATTACTACCACAAATGTTACTGCAAAATAACACATAGTTCATGATAACTTATGTGATATAGGAATAATAGGTTAGCAATAGAAATTGATTTAGTATAAAAAATTTTCTAACAAAATTTAAAACTTTTTCTCTAATAAGGTTGAACAGAAACAAGAATATATATTGTGAAACCAAACGAAAAAAGACAAACCAAATGCTAGGAAAAATTTAATAATAAAGTTCCAAAATGTTAACAACGAACCATTAGAGAGATTAAGAGATTGTAATAGTATACATACCATGGTTTTAAAAAAAAATCAATAAAATAGTTCAACAGACCAATTAATTTTTAATTTGATATCATTTGGGAACAATTATTTTCATTCAAGTAAATGAAAAATGTCTAATAGATCCTAAAATATCACATCAAAAACAATGAAAGAAAAAGGCTGAAAAAACAAAAAAATTGCTCATATTATGTTTAGTGAAAAATTGTTAGATTTAATTGCATTTTACATTAAATTTGGAACTCAAGAGTCTACTTTAGTTGCTTTCTACACCACCAACCTACCTATAAAGAATAAAGAAAAACTTCAATGACAATGAGATAAAATGGTTATGTACTATATAACATAGAAAATATGTTCACTAGCTATTTTCAATTCATTCCGTCATATCTACGGCAAAGGGAAACAAATTAAATATCATCTCTCTCACGCACATTAACAATATCAAAATCATAAAACAAGAAAGAGAGTGAAAAACTATCTTAGTTTCTCAACTTCTCATTTTAGAAATTATAGCAGTTTCTCAGCTCTTTTTTTTCGTCTATTTTGAATTAAATAGAATAACTTCTTCATTATTGAAACAAAAAACGAAGATAATTTTTTGTCATTATGCGTAAACTTGAAGTTGAAAAATTGGCTAACAAAGAAAATAAGGGAACAAAAGATGTATAACTATAAAATTAAGGTGAGGAATCTCACTCTTTTTTTTTTTTATTTATAAAAATTTCTCTTTGAAAAAATTCATGCCTCAAAGACTGCATTAGGTTTAGATAGAAAATTCTTTTAGTAAAGCTAATACAAGTAACTGTTTTAAATGCTTTGTAGAAAAGATGGTAATGATGATAATCACTCAGAAACTATGCAAATTTTAAAAGTTAATTGTACAAATTTGGTAATGTATGAAAAGATTTTATTTCATAAAAGAATTATAGAATAACACAGAAATCTTGAAAAGAACGTAAGGATAGTATAATAAAAATTTAGCGTATAATTTGAAGACATACCATGGACTATATTTTTTTATGATTATTACCATGATTCTAAATTTTTCCTTTTGGTTAGAGTCCTCCTTTACTTTATGGCCTTATCATACCAAATTTCTTCTTAAATAAATCCCCCACACACAACATTTTATGGAGCATTCAACATATTCTATCATGTTTACTGTTAAAAGCAATTTTAATATAATAAAAAGATCGAATAGCCTAAATTATTAAGTACAAGATCCACATAATTATATAGCAAATATAATTTAATTAGTAAATACTTGGTGTCAATTAAATATAATTCTTATAGCATAAATTAAAATTATTATATTTGATCTGTCACGTGCATAGCACGTGCACTTTTCTAGTGTAACCAAAAGAGCAAAATTGAAACAAGTATCTAAGAGCTATGATATCCTTTGTTACTACAGCTGCCAATACAGTTTTGCTTCTCTACTATATTAGATCATCTGCCAAACCTTTGTTATCAAGTTCATTATGCACCCTCGTCCAAGCAGATTGTAATGCTTTAATCATGATTAGTCTAACAGCTTCTGCTGCTTCCAATTTAGATGAGTTTTTGGTGTCTTCCTTCATTCCCCAGACCATTAGGAGTTTACCTAGTTCATCCTTGGCAGTCACTCCAATACCTGTTCTGTGCTGCAACCTATTCCTGGATAAACCAATGGTCAGCTTGACGATGAGAGGATCAAAATGTGAAACATTCGTTGTTGCAGATTCTCCCGCTCTTCCCATACTATCTGATTCAAGATTGCTCTCTTCCACTTCTGTTCTCCGACGAAAATCAAATTCATTCCACTCACTCGCTGCAACTTGATTTGTTTGGAATCGTCCGATCTTTTTATTGTTAAATTGGTAACTATTTCTAGTTTTCCAAATTCGCCACAGGATATTAGCAGTCAAGGCTATATGGCATCTTCATTCTGACCTCAAGTTGGCTTTGTTTAGTTAAACCCACCAATTCCAAAAATTCTCTCTGAATTATTCTATTCCCTCCCATTTTAAGCATGCTAGGTCCCAAATCTCCTTTGCTTTCTTACAGAAGAAAAATAAGTGTTCCATGGTCTCCTCTCCACAAGGACAAAATCTACATTAGAGTCACCACTTCTAATTCTCTGTTTGATTGAATTATTAACAGGCAGTACTTGGTTCAAACATTTCCAGGGGAAATGTTTGATCTTATAGTTAATGTTCATCTTTCATAAATCAATCCAAACCTTTGATTTTCTAGAAGTCTCACTGGGATAAATTCAATTCCCCCATTAGTCTCCTTCTGTTTTTATCAGCTTCCAATATAGTAGCCTTATACCCAAAACTGACAGTGTACTCTCCATGGCTTGTGTATTTCCAATATAATCTATCCCTTGCTTATTTAACCCCAATAGGAATTTGCTAAATCATATATGTTTTTGTAGCACAAAAGAGCTGATTAACAAGAGGTTTATTCCACTTGAAATTATAGATTAACTGATCAACTGTAACCATATGACAACCTTGATTCCTCACTGACTTAATTCTACCAAAATCATTAAAAGAGACCTATCTATCTTCAAAAATCTTAATACTCTTCCCATCTCCAACTCTTTTCCTCAGCCCTTCTTCCAACAGACTCCTTGCACTTGACACTCCTTTCCAAAACCAAGATGCATTATTTGGTACTTTAGCCAAAAAGAGAGAACTATCCTCATAATATTTTGCTTTCATCACCCTACTCACCAGCAATTTTGGCTTGATAACAAATCTCCACAGTCTCTCTGCTAAGGCTGTTTTGCAAGCATTGCCATATTGAGTGACCCGACCCTCTATCCAGCGGGTCACAAAAATGTGACTTTTTACCCGACCCCTCAACTTGAGTGACCCGACCATCTACCCGACCCGTTTTTAGAATGCGGTTCAGGTATCCTCTTTTTCCGGTTTCGGATCAGATGGGTTCAGCGGATTTTTCGAGTCAGCGGAACAGGATGAACACTCCCTAATTATAGGATATTTTTCATCAATTTTTTTTTTTTATCGGATAGCTTTTGTCCATTGTAAAGAGGATAGAATCCATGGTAGTGTTAGTCTTGCGAAATTTGCAAAAAACTTATGTTATGATATTGAGTGGGAAAAAACTTTATCCCAGTGGTTGTCTTGTTAGCCAATGATTCATAGGCGTAGTTACTCCTTTAACACTGTAAAGCTTTTGATTTATATTAATATCAAAGTTATTGTTTTGACAAAAAAAAAAAAAAAAGTTTCTAGGTTGATTTTACACGATATACTTAGTTGCCAACTCCTAAGCCACAGGATCGACACACAAATATTGCTAGTGTGACATCTTTTATAATTTTCTGTTTCTCAACTGCAACGGCAATACTCAATTAGAACAATAGAGATTTAATGCGTAAGAGTGTAAAATTACATTGGCAGTCATATTAATTTATTTAGAGAGTAACATATTACCAATTATAAAATACCTACAATTTGAGTATAACCACTAGAAGGTAAATGAAATATTACAACTTCACAATATTAGTGGGGCCTATATAAGTCATACAACTGTGTCCCACATCTTTTGTTAGACTGTGATGAAATTTTTTGTCTAATATGACTCAACAACGTAAATTCTTACATAAATTAAGGTTAATATTTTTGTTAGTCTGTGATGAAATTTTTGTATAATATTACTCAACAACGTAAATTCTTACATAAATTAAGATTCATATTTCCACAAGATACAGAGCCTGTAAATCAAACTATGGGACTCATATATAGTGTGGGTGCATGAATTTTGGTCAATCTAAGATTAACATTTTCTTTAAAGGAGAAGAATAAATATACCCTTTATGCAAGAAAGCCTTGCTTAATCGAGGGGATCAAAAAGAAAAAAGACAAAGTAGTCTTCCCCGTATGAATTTATATCATGTAACTCATTCTCTAATATACTGATCGATAATGCTGGTTTTAATCAGTATGGTGCAAAGAAGCAAACATGAACTAGGAGAAATTGTCCAACAACAAATTTGAATATTTAATAGCAATTGTATTGTGTATTACACCTCAAACCAAAACCTAGTTGGTTGTTCTTCGTGGGATAGCATCACATGCAAGCATATGCACAAGAATCACTTGCTAAGATAGGTAAAAACAGTTTCTTGCTTCTCAAAATATATGTTCTTTCTAGGTAGAAACTTTAAGAGCATGCACAATTCCTATGAATATAAGTGACAAGTCCTCAATTTTCTCTGAATGAGGGCTTATCTTTTCTATTTCCAAGAATCATTTGAAATATTGTTTTGAAGATTGATGTTATGAAGAAATGAACTAAACATTCTCAAGTGTACAAGTTCATACTTATTAGCAGTTAATGTTAGTGTATGTCCTAAAACCAATTTGTTTTAGAGATAAATTACACTTTTATATTTAAGTATATTTTATAACATGGAATTTTCGAATGAAATATATGTGTATAATTATAAATAGTTATGATGTGATTATATTTTATTCGTAATATCCCTAATCGTAGTGTTTGATACAGGTAAATTAACACTTAATTTTATGTGGATGCTTATTGAGAATAAGTGCATCGAATTGACCAGTTAAGAGTATTCCACACAGATTATTATTCGAATATCATCAGTAGATTAATCTTTTATTCTCTTTGTGATAGTGGTATAATGATCATTGAATTTGAGGTTATAAGTTTATCTTGACTGAATTAATATACTTTGTCTCTATTAGTTGTTATTCTTAAGGAATCCGCACATACTGTAGAGTTCGGCTGTAGCGTGAAACATAAAAATATAAGATATGACCAATACTATAGTATTCATCACTCCTTATAATAGGAGAATATAACGTAATATGGCCACTTCTTGAAATACAATTCAGAAATTTGTGGCGAAATAAAAATAGAATTAAGAGTGTCTTTAAGTTCTATTTAAAGTGAGTTGTATTTTGAAAAGAAATAAATTGATTAATTCAATAAGAATTGATATTATATCTATATGTGTGCCGAAGGACTACCAAATTTGTTGAAGATGGCTATTGTTGAAAAAAGGTTGACTGGAGTGAAATTGTGTAGAGAAACTCCTCCTGTTTCTCATCTGTTCTCTGCAGATGATTCTGTCATCTTTTATAAGGCTAGCATTAGAGAAGCTGAGGAGGTTAAAAGAATCTTAACTGTTTATGAAAAAGTTTCTGGCCAGGCTATTAATTTTTCTAAATCTGCTATTTTTTCAGTAGAAATATTCAGGCTATGCTTAAACAAAGTATATGTGGTAGGTTGGGGAATTTGTTTAAAGCAACTAGTGAGAAATATTTGGGGTAACTATACCTATGGTGGTTGGGAGATCAAAATCAAGGTTTTTGGTTATCTCAGAGAGAAAATAAAGGGTAAGCTTCAAGACTAGAAGAGGAAGTTCTTAAGCAATGCTAGCAGAGAGGCTCTCTTGAAATCTGTGGTTCTGGCTGTGCCATCGTATACCATGTCATGTTTTAAACTCTCTAAAAGTCTTTGCAAGGATATAAGCACCATGATGTCTAAATTCTGGTGGGGATGGGGGATAATGAGAAAAAAGTCCACCGGTTGAGTTGGAAGAAATTGACTAAGGTGAAAGGGAGAGGGGTCTTGGTTTTAGAGACATTGAGTGTTTCAACACAGCCTTGCTGGCTAAACAGAAATGACAATCATGTCTTGTCCTTTTCTGTTGATGAGCAATAGCTCTTGGTTTTGGAAAGGTTTGCTATCGGCTAGGGATCTGGTAAAAAAGGGTTAAGAATGAGAATGGGTGATGGGAGAAACCTGCTGATTTGAAGGAATGAATGGCTGACAGGTGGATCAGGGAGGCTTTGTGAGAACTAGAAGACTTGAAAATTGTGATTTGGAAAGAGTAAATGAATTGATTAAGGAGGGGAAATGGGATACTGAACTGCTTGAAAAGCCCTTTTCTCACGAGGATATAACCAGAATCCTGAAATTTTTTCTTAGTATGAACTCTAGGAAGGATATAATCAGAATCCTGAAAATTTTTCTTAGTATGAACTCTAGGAAGGATAGATTCTTCTAGAAGGATACTAAAGATGGGGTTTACACTGTCAAATCAGGCTATACAGCTGCAAAATCCATGCATGAAGAGGTCCATAGACATAAAATTGACATGGGGGATACTAGCATGTCAAGTCAGCAGAGTAAATTGTGGTAGAAATTATAGAATCTAGGGATAAAGCATAAACTTGAGCACTTTATTTGGAAGGATCTTAATCAAATACTACCTGTAAATGAAGTGCTCTTTAAGAGGACGGGAAAGGGTGATCCTCTGTGCAGATCCTGTGGGTAAGGGGATTGAGGCTATTGAGCATTGTTTCTTCTTCTGCTCACAAGCTGAGATGATGTAGAGATTAGCTCCTATGCAATAGAAGGGTTAACTGAACTGAGAGGTAATTTTTGGAAATGGTTTGATGGGCTCCTTGAAGCTGAAAAAAGAGAAGAGTGGAAGGATCATATCAATCTCACTGTTAACATTTTGTGGCAGATTTGGAAGTTTAGAAATAGCCGTAATTTCAGTGGGGATAGATTAGATGTATTTAAACACATACAGAAAGCTACTGGAGAATGGATAGAGTAATTTGCTGAAGGAGAGCAAGAATGAATTTGGTGAGCAAGGAAGGGTACATATGTGGCTGCCTCCTCCTCAAGGTGTTGTTCGAATCAACACTAATGATGCTCTTAATATCCACAATTCAAGAATGGGTTGGAGGTAGCAGCAAGAGATTGGAAGGGGAATTTGATGGTTACTTGGGCTTGGCCAGAGATGCTCAAAGGTGGAACTGAAGTTGAAGATGAAGAAGCATTGGATATACGGCAATCTTTAGCTGCGGCCCATTGGTAAGGGTTGGAAGGCAGTTGAAATCCAATCTTATTGCAAGGCTATTGTTGATAAGTTGCATCAAGGCATAACAGGTGATAATTTAGTTGCTACTGTTCTTGAAGATATTTTGGAGTTAAGAGTTCAAAGTTTGATTTTTGTTCTTTTTCTCATATGTAGATACCGAATTTTAACACCTCCTTTACAATTAAGTGTTAAATTGGGATAAATTTTTAAACTTTGTATAGTTTTCAAGATAATATTCCAATTTAACAAAAAAATATGTATTTTTGTGGGTAGAGTAAACCATTTTTTTTTTTACCACTTTTGAGGGAGTAGGGGCGAAATTATCTTTTTACATCGAAGTGTTGTTTTCTAATTTTTTTAAGGTTCCTAAACTCAATTCATGTTTTAAACATTTTGGTAAATTTTGGCTACTTTTAGAATTCGTTTGGGTCAAATTTTTAAGTTAAAATATTTTCAGCGTATCCGAACGCGCATTTTTCGACGGTAGCCTTTCGAATGTCATTTTAAGTTAAAATAAATTTTTTGCAATGTTTATATATTTGTATTAATTATTAGAATATTTTTTGTAAACTTGTATTTTAACGTTTTGCAAAAAAACGAGAGACAATTATATCATTAAGCACAAGTCGAATTCGATGTGTGTAATCTTGTCAAAAAAATTTCATCAAAAGGCACGTGAAAAACAAATATCAAATCAATCTTTATAAAAAAAAAATTCTTTAATTTTATTTTCTTTATTATTCTTATATTGTATTATATTATACACTATATATTATATTACATTATACTTGTCACACCTCAAACTCGATATAATTAAAACAACTTGTAATTTAGAGTATGGCACCGGTATATCCTCCAAGAGATACAAAACCGTCTATCACTTTTAAGTAACAATTGCCAAAACATACATACGCAACCTATATTAACACAAACCCAAATATTTACATAAGTTTAAACCATCAATATCTACAACTTTTCAACCTAGAAGAAAAGTATAACTACAACATCACACTAGAATCACTATAGGCTTATATATATACAACTACACAAA
The DNA here is from genome assembly GCA_025175665.1 of Cinchona pubescens. NCBI lineage: Eukaryota > Viridiplantae > Streptophyta > Magnoliopsida > Gentianales > Rubiaceae > Cinchona > Cinchona pubescens. The sequence goes on along the minus strand of JANKKI010000031.1, from coordinate 2,575,396 downwards.
GCCTTCTATACAATGTGAAACATGACAAAACTAATCCTACTTAACAGTATATCAAAACTCTATCAAAAAGCGGTCTAAATCTGATCACCTACAAGGGAATAAAGTAAGTGGGATGAGCATTCACTTGCTCAGTAAGTAATTCAGTCATATTTTCACTAGATTAAGCAAGTTAAAAGTACATATTACATTTCATGAAAATCATTTGACAACAATTCAACCACAATCAAACATCATATATGCATGACATATACAGCTATAATGGACACATTTTCTCATATTTTGTTCTATTTAATTCTTACAATTTGTTTCTTTTTCATTTGCCATCAACTAAAGAATGTGCTATGATCACTATTATAACCCGTGACAGGGCCGTAACCCACTATTCTTACCCGTGGTAGGGCCATATGTCGGTTAAACGATTAGCTCCGGATATCATACTACGGTCACTATTATAACCCATGACAGGGTCGTTTGTCCATTATTGTGTCCCATAGAAGGGCCATACCGACATTTTAACATAGCAATTCAATAACCTTTCTCATTCCTTTAATAGTTTAATGAGTCCTATGATACAAAAGATAACATAATAAGCAACCATTCACATACATATAATCACCAAACAAATTATCCATATGCTCAATCCAATTTAATACACAAATTAGATTTTCAAAGCATTAACAATCATTTAGTATAAAAGTACTTAAGAAATCAGTTTTTTTTTTTTTTTAAAATAATAGAAATATGAAAAAGCCACTTACCAAGTAATCAAAATGTTCCCAATTTGAAATCCAAACTACTTGAACTCTCATTAATCCTTCCTAAATAGTAAAATCAGAATATAACCATCTTCTCATAATCAAAAAGATAATCTACAATAATATTAGTCTCAGTAAATTCTAATAATGCATGATCTATAGTATAACATTACAAGGTTAGCTATGATATTTTCAACATTGCCAGTGCTGAACAAAAACGACTATAACTCAAGTTATATTTGTCCAAAAGCCACAAAACTGATTCCGATAGAAACTAGACTCAATTTACTAGATGTTTCAAGGAGATAACATTTTCCAGTTCAAAACACAACTTGCTCAAAAATGGCTCGCAATTCAGAAAATATCTTGCTGCAGAATCAGATTTTCAGTCTACTTTACAGACGAACTGCTGTTAATATACTGATAAACAGAGCAACATCTTTATACCTTTTCGAAGGGCTGCAAGTCTAGTTTCCAACGCAATAAATGGTGTGCAATTTCGATATTCTTACGCTGAGATATGACAAATTTTTTAAAGTTACGTAGTGCTGTCTGCGAATTTTTCAGTTACGAATTTAGCAAATTTCTTGCCTTTTTCTTGGTTAGAAAACCATCCAAATCCTTTAAATTCAACACATACATCCATGGGTTTAACTTTAATAACAAAGAGCAAGGGAAAATAAATCCAATTTAATCAATTTCTAACCATTAAATCATCACCACAACCTAGAATTTTGAAACCTACTAGGTTCTTGAGAAATTCCTAAATCCTATTTCTTAATTCATCAAATTAGCTAATTGAACTCAAGTAAAATGAAATTTCTTACCTCAATTTTAGAAATTTGTGGTTGAATTTGCTGTTTATCCTCCTTCCTCAAGCTCTTGGGAGTTAAACCCTTGTTCTAAGTAGAAGAATTAGGAAAATAAGAAGAAGAAAATCGGTAGTAGTTTATAAACTAGTTTAATTATTTAGATTTTACCCCCAACCTTTGCTCTAATTATAAATTGATCCCAAATAATTTATAATCCTAAAATTAACATAGCTAAAGTATGACAAGGGTACTTTGGGTATCACATTCTACCCTCGTTATAAAAAGTTTCGTCCTCGAAACTTAACATACCTAATTCTTGAAACGAATGAAGATATTTCTTTCTCATCTCCTCTTCTAACTCCCACTGTTGTTGCTTCCCGTGGGGTATGGTTGGACCACTGACCTTTAACGTACGGTATTGTACGTCGACGGAGAACTTGATCCTTATAAAATTCGAACTGGAACTTCTTCATACGTCAAGTTCTCTTGTATCTGCAATGGTTCATATTCCAATACATGACTGGGATCACATACATACTTTCTTAATAATGATACATGAAACACATTATGCACCCTTGACAATTCGGGAGGTAGAGCAAGTTTGTAAGCCAAATCTCCAGCTCGATTGAGAATTTCAAATGGACCAATATACCGTGGACTTAATTTTTCTTTCTTCCCAAATCTAATGACCCTTTTCATGGGAGACACCTTGAGGTAAACAAAGTCGCCTTGTTGAAATTCAAGGTCCCTTCGCTTCAAGTTTGCCCAACTCTTTTTTCTGTCTTGAGCTATCTTGATTTTCTTCTTTATTAATGGAATTTTCTCAAGAGTTAATTGGATTAATTTTGGTCCAGTAATGTGTTTCTCACCGATAAGCCTCATCCCAATATAAGGAAGATCTACACTTTCTCCTATAAAGAGCTTCATATGAAGCCATACCTATGCTTGTCTGATAGCTGTTGTTGTAAGAGAACTCTATGAGAGTGGGATGTTCATCCCAATTACCTTTAAAGTCAATTGCACAAGCTCTTAACATGTCTTCTAAAGTTTGTATTGTCCTCTCAGTTTGCCCATCTGTTTGAAGGTGAAAAGCTGTACTAATCTTCAAATTGGTTCCCATGGCCCGTTGGAAACTTTTCCAAAATCCAGATATAAATCGAGGATCTCGATCAGATACAATACTGACGGATACACCATGAAGTCTCACTATATGATCCATGTACATCGTGACTCGTTTTTCCATTGGCGTAGTAGCCCGCATAGGTAGAAAATGAATAGTCTTAGTAAGTCTGTCAACAATCACCCATATTGTATCATTACCTTGCCTAGTCTTAAATAATCCAATCATGAAATCCATATAAACATGCTCCCATTTCCATACTACTGTAGTACAGGTATATCAAGAGATTTTAGTAATCCTCCTGGCCGTTGATGCTCGATTTTTACCTGCTGGCATACTAGACATTTGGCCACAAATCCAGCCACCTCTCGTTTCATACCACTCCACCAGAAATGTTGTTTCAGGTCTCTATACATTTTTGTACTGCCCGGATATATAGAAAACTTAGAATTATGAGCTTCTTCTAGTACACATTTATTTAAGTTTCGATCGTTAAGGATACATAATCGACCTTTCGTCCATAGGCTATCATCATCATGAATTTGAAATCTTGTTGCGATCCCTCTTTAACCTTTTGTTTTATTTTCATCAAGGCATCGTCACTTGTTTGAGAGGCTTGAATTTACTCAACTAATGATGGTTGAGCAATTAGAGCAGCCATCACTTGTCCAATTACTGGTGCAACAACTTCTATCTCCAGCTTCTCCAGATCTTCTAGAATATCCTTTTGCTTAGTCAACATAGAAGCCATATTAGAGTTAGACTTTCTGCTCAATGCATCTGTATAGAGAACTACCTTATTTGCTTTGCTTGGATGGTAACTGATGGTCAAATTATAATGTTTAAGCAATTCCAACCATCTACGTTGCCTCATATTCAACTCTTTTTGAGTAAATAGATATTTTAATCTCTTGTGATCTGTAAATACTTCGCATTGCTCCCCATATAGATAATGTCTCCAAATCTTTAAAGCAAACACCACAGTCTCCAATTCCAAATCATGATTAGGATAATTTTGTTCATATGGTTTCAATTGGCGAGAAGCATATGCAATCACTTTCTCATTTTGCATAAGAACACACCCTAGTCCTTTGCTAGATGTGTCACTGTAGATGGTAAAACCTCCCATTCCTGATGGCAACGTTAAAATTGGAGTTGAAATTAGTTTCTGCTTCAACTCTTGAAAACTTCTCTCACATTCTGAACTTCATTCAAAATTTGATCGTTTTTGGGTTAAACGAGTTAAAGGAACAGCAATCACTGAAAATCCATCTACAAATTGAATTCTGAAGAAATTGATGGTCTCTTAACATTTTTGGGCTTTATTTTATTTGGGCTGTTGGAACTTGTATTTTGGGCTAACCATGGCTTATTTCCTATAATTGCAATCTGGACCCTACACTTTTTAATATTTATATTTTGACCCATAACTTTATAAAATTATGTTCTGATCCCTCACACGTGAAAAATTACATTTTTGCCCCTAGAGATTTTGAAATTTATACTTTGGTCCCTAAGCTTGCTAAAATTTCAATTTAGTCCCAAAATTTTACAAAATTTGCATTTAGTATAATTTTCAAGATTGCAGTTTAGTCCCTAACATTTTTGAATATTATAATTTAGTTACAGATATTTCTAAAATTGTACTTTGGTCCCTAAGGCAGGTATGCATTCTTAGTCCCTAAAACTTTTTAAAATTACATTTTAATCCTTCAAAATTTTGAAATTGCTCATTTTGGTCCCTAATACTTTCTATAATTGCCTTTTAGTCTCTAAAACTTTCTCAAATTATATTTGTTAGCCCTTTTAAACTTTTTTAAATAATATTTTGACAAAAAACTTTGTGTATTTTGTAATTAAGCCCTTAAAAATTTAATTTGCTCTTAATTGAGTTTCTTCTTGTATGTAATTATTATTGTAGCATTATTACTCTTTTGTTTCATGTATTTTCACACCTAATTGTTCAGAAATGTTGCAGTTGATTCTTTAAAGTTTAGATTTAGTTCAATTGACTCCATTTTCTTTTCAATAATTGTTATTTATCCATTTTTATGATAGTTTATCTTAACATATTCATAAAAAATTACTTTTGTTAGATTAATATATATATTTTTTGTTAGTTTAATTTTACTTATACTTGTATATTGGTACATTAACCCGTTTGTTCATCTCTTGAGCTAAAAATAAGATAATTTTCTACTTTCAACACTTCAAGAGCTATACTTCTTAACCATTTATGTGCAATACGTGGCTTATGTGCTAATTTCTTAGCTGTCTTCTTTAGTTTATTATTATTGTTTCTCTTACTTTTGTAATAGTAGGGAAACTCGCTATTGTCATTATTTATTATAATTTACTTCATTGTAAAACGGTTTAAACCTAATGTAAATAGATAGGGTTATGTGCTATGTGTTTATTGCTTTTATTATGACCCATATATTAGAATATTATATTTTATTTTTTTTATGTGCTTTGTGTATTTAGATATTTATTAGCTTGTCTAGTATATTTATTCTTTGTAAATTCATGTTGCTCATATCCTACACCAGTCCAATTCTAGTATAGAAGATTCCCTCCTTGTGTTAGTCCAACACTGGTACAGCGAGTTTCCCTACTCTCCGCGCTTTCTATGTTCATTGTCATTGTTCATTTGATTCCATTTTATTTCATCCAAACTTGATATAAATTTGGGTTAATTTATTGAAAACATGAATTAAATCACGCAACCGGTTTTTGCAGGGAGTGAAGGGTGCTTAGGTTACCAGTAGAGTAGTCTAACCTTCGCTTTCCTCAATAAGATTTTTGAACCTATTTCTTTTGTTTTCGCAAACTATGAGTCATAAATAACTAGTATAGGGTTTATGATTTATTTATTTATTTATAACATTTCAAATGTTTTAAACTTCTTTTACTCCCCTATAACCTTTAGAATTTTTCATTTTCGGTTATGTTAAGGTTAGTGTCCCGATGCACTTCACATACTGGGTGACGACTCTATTATTTATTTATTTTTCATAAAAGCCTATTTTAGATTGTTTTTGGGTCTTCTAACGTCGCATTTCAAAATCCCATTTTAGACCATATTTTTGTACTACTATTAGACTTATACATTTATCTCTCTTTAATCGTATTATTTCATTTTTTTTCTTGCAAAAAAATGGGGCACGATATCATATAAGTAGGAAAGGTAATATTTTGAATCATTGAATAGCAAAATTTATGTTGAACCTTGTGGATTTTGTTGAGTGGGAATTAAATTTCCCTCTTTGGCTAGAATGTTTAGCTAATGCTGACAAATGGCAGTGTTCCTAAAGTGCAACTATCTTTTGTGATTATCTAATATAGGGTGAATGATATTTACACATTCTTATTAGCTTCTTGCACACCCGTATCACAATTAATTAGTATAAAAGCTTTAATTTAAGGATGTGTATGAAGCTAAAAAGTGTGTGTAAATAGCTAATTATACTAATGAATAGTGTAAAGAGTGTGTAAATATCATCACCCTATCCAATATTAATGAAATTTTCGTTTCTTGAAAAAAAAAAAAAAAACCCTAAAGTTATGATCATCACAATTACTTATAAAAAGCAATGATTAACACTCGTTAATAGTCAATCTCTGGCTTATTGAACAGAGAAATAATTATTTATTCTTTATTTCTTTAATTATTCGTTTGTTTTCTGTACTCACGAAAAGTATATACTACTTTGTATACTAACTAATTTTTCTGCATTTCAATGGTAGTTCATCAATTTATTATAACAACATTTTTTATTTTTTGATTATATATGTCAATTTTATGCATAAAGATTGGTGTTAAATTGGGAGTGAAAGAGGAAAGGAATGGGGATTTTTATTGGATTGGGGAAATTGGGAGGAGGGAAAGATATGGGTATTTAGGGAATGTCATTTTGTTGATTAGGGGTAAATTTATCATTCTAATAATTTTTAAAATTGATTTGAGTGATGTGAGAAAAATTGATAGTTTAGAGTAGAACGTTGCTGTAATTAAAAGTTCAAGGGATATTTTGCTAATTCGAGATAGTTCAAGGTGATTTTTTGCATCTAACCCATTTCTTTTTGAACATTTGCTTTTCTATGCATTTCTCACCTGCGTAGCATAGTTTAAGGTCACGGTTGCAAAATGTATCATTTCGTATCGATTTCAGTATATTGGTCATGTATTAGATTATACAAAAAATTTTGCGATAGAAAATGTATAAAAAATTATGGAATAAATATATAACATGATAATAAACACTATTATCAAACTAAATAATATAATAAAATATCATATTAGATGAGCATAATCGTATTAACCAATCAAATATTTTAGAATCCAAATAAATAAATCAAACATGTCTTAATTATAATATTAGAAAATTGTATACTCTTGTAACGGAATAATTCCGTTGTGCTTAAATGCTTTTACACTATAAATTTTTTAACTACATAATATTGTATTGTACACCTCTTTAAAGTACATCAGAGTGGTACCATAATGGAATTATAAAATTTTCTACCAATATTTATTACGTAATTTATTTAGTAATGAATTACTTGTGATTTGTTTAAGAGGTAGTATTTACATTTTCATATATGCTTATTTTCCTATTGATTCTTTTCTTAGTTTATGAAAATATATATTGTGTCGAGTGAATTTCATAAAATGGTATTATTATAGTACTACTATAGTATATATTCAATAATACAAATGCTAGGGAAAGGAAAGTAGAAATAATTAAAGTCTTTCTATAAATTATCAAAACTTTGGTTATTAAGAGTAATTTTCCATACATATCATAACGGGTAAACGACCAGTGTATATTGGTTGGCTTTGAAGAAGCTCTACTCCAAATCAAATGGCCGCCGTCATCTCCTCCGGCTGCTGCAGCAAAAAATCAGACCCTTATTCTTCCTGCAAATCTAATATCAAAACCATGCTGTCATTTAAGAGATTCAAAGGCAGCAACAAAAAAGTACCGGTTGGGGCTGTAAACGAAGGCAACGGGGGAACAAGAAGAAAGGGAAGAAATGGCGCAGATCGAAATTCAAAAATGCAACTCAACATATGACTTCTATCATCCTTGTTTAACTTCTTTTTGGCTGAACATTTTCGGGGGATTTCGTCTCGTAAGTCAATTTGGCCTACTCGGGCGAGTCTTTCTTGAATTCATGACTCAGTGAGTGGTTTTGTCAGTAATCACCCGATTCCGACTGAATTGACTCCGGTTCTACGTATCCTGTACGTCCCGAATCGAACTCGCATTGGTTGCCTTCGCTCTGCTTGGCCGAGTATAATTACTAAGTTTTCGAGTCTGCCTTTGGTTATTGCTTGTTTGATATTTTGTTCGTTACATCAACTTTTGCTAAGGATCGCGATTTTTTCTTCTTTATGAGGTTCACGTTCACTGCGATGCGACCATTGCCTTTCCACTCCTAGTAGCAGAAACATTTGCTGCAAAGGTAAAAGATATTTGCTCATGTCAAGTCTTAAATTAAACGAATTCCATCTTAGTGCAGCTGTGTTAAATAGCCAACAATTGATCCTGATGAATTTGATAACATGAACATCAAATTCTTCTCAGCTTTATTAAGTTTAAGGGCATTTTCTTGGTGCCTCGAGATAAACAATATTTGGGTTGATTATAGTTATACTCTAGCATTAGAAGGGAAACAGAAAGCCAGAAACAAATTCAGTCTTCACCAAATACATAGTACGTTCAACTTGAAAAGAAAATATAGAAAATTCCTTTTATTGAGATGTCTTTTGTATAGACGTTGATATTTATTTTAAAAATGCTGCTGCTGCTGATGATGATGGTGATGATAATGATGATCAGTTGAGAAAGTCAACGAAGGCGCCTGCAAATAGTCATCCAACATCTCCACAAGGAAGTTGACAAATTCGTACACGATCATCAGCAGCAAGTGATTTGTTGAGCTCCTTCACGTAATGCCTGGATTCCCTCACCACCTCAGGAACCAACTCTTCTTCCACTGCAACTGTTCCCATCCACAGTGTGTTATCATACACAATTATTCCACCAATCTTCACTAGTTTCAACAGCTTCTCATGATATTTTGAGTAACTAACTTTGTCCGCATCAACAAACGCAAAATCAAAGCTATCTTGTTCATCATGCTGCAGCACAACACCCAAAAAAAAACCAATAATCAATCCCACCATTGCAGGTATATATAGTGCGAAAGACTGAAAGATATTGGAAAAACTCGATCGTTTCATAGCAAATATGCTCACATTTTGTAGTAGTTTATCCAGCACAGGAAGAGCCACAGAGTTGATGAAATTGATTTTGTGTTCAATTCCAGCCTTTTTAATAAATGGCAATCCTATGTGATATGCCTCTTGATATGGGTCGATGTAATTGAAGGCTGTAATCTGCAACAAAGAATATTGCATGTTGAATATCATTAACTTAGAAAAATTCTATAGACTATAATATACTGAAATTCTATAATTTTGTTAAGGTACCACATAGTTGTAGTTTAAAGTTTATAATATATAAATAAATATATAATATTATTTTATACAAATTCTCAAAACACGACGATATAGTATTTTAACAGATCTATAAAATTTTCCTATAATATAAGATGGACCAATTTGTAACTAGCTAGCCATAAATTATAACGGCCAAAGTACATCCAACATTGGGTAATTTAAGTAATGTTTGTAATGTACACAAGATCTAGCAATATACACATAATTTAGGAGGTGTTGGGGTTTATGGGGATGAAGGGAAAGAATGAGAATTAAAATTAATAATATCTATAAATGTTGTTTAGTTAATTACTATGACAATCATTTTATGAGAATAAAAATGTTAGAAAATATCCACATATAACTTAAGTTTTGAATTTATTAACTTAATAATCAATATAATAAAATTCATTCCTTATTCAAACCAAACAAGTAAAGAGGAATAATATAAACCTATAATGATAGTGGTATTTATAATTCTCATTCTAATTTCAATTCTAATTCCCGAAAACAAACCAAACACCTCCTTAGCTTTTTAGGAGATTAAATCAATGGTTTAAAACTCCAATAACGAGGTGGATGAGTGAGAATTCTAATTGTTGAAGTTTTATATATATTGGTAATTTTGACGCATTCTATGTGTATGCCATTTAATATATATAGATATAACTTTGATTAAACAATTCAATATTGTTAAATTAGAAAGATTTTTTAAATAAATTTAAGAAATAATTTTTTTTTGTAAATAATTAAAGAATTTGGTAGTTTTAAAACTCTCCTTCTTTTTTTTTTTTAGTTACATGATAGTAGGTTTTTTTTTTTTTTTTTTAATTTAAAATTTCACTTCTTAATAACTAATTAGGAAAGTAAAGGGATAGACCATCATACGAAATTGAGTTCTCCCTTTGTATATATAGTAAGATGATAAATCCCATAAGAATTTTATGTCTCATATCTTGTGCCACTCTCTATCACACTATTTAATGAATTGTCAAGATTACTCCACTAAAATTACTTCATGTTTTCTAATCTTAACAATTCATTAAATAGTATAGGGTTAAATACATGGGAAAATCGCCAAAATAGTCCCTCAACTTTTGCACTTTAGCCAGAATAGTCCCTCAACTTTCTTTTTAGCCAAAATAGTCCTTCAACTTTTTTTTTAGCCAGAATAGTCCTTTAACTTTTATTTTTTAGCCAAAAAAGTCCTTTTATGGTGTAGTCACCATAATTTTTTTTTTATTTTTTATAAATTTCACATGAAAGGAAAATCTGAATTGACTAATTTTGGTTGGAGGACCATTCTGGCTACAAAAAAAGTTGAGGGACTATTTTGGCTAAAGTAAAAAAGTTTAAGGACTATTTCAGCGATTTTCCCTAAATACATTAAACCCTCTTAAGGTTTGGACTTTTTTTCACTAAACCCCCTAACGTTATTGGGATATATTTTTCTCACTTTGCCCTTTCTGTCAGCAATTTGACTATTAAAAAGCCAAAAAAGATATTTTTACCCTTAGACACTACAAGAATATATAAAATTAACCCCTTAAAGTTTATTATATTTGTATTTTAGTCCCTAATTGAAGCTTTGTATCAGTTAACCTACTTTAGTCATTAATCAATATAAAAATATAATGATGTCCACCAACACTTGTGATATATTATTTAAAAATACTTGTGAAAAAAATTTGAATATAAAAACTTCTTAGCACTTTCGGTATTTTTTGGTCTTTTTATTATATTTTATCCCAATGTATTAAATGCTACAAAAATTACCTGAGAGAGTAAAGTGAAATTTCACTTAAACCTTAAGGGGGTTTACTGCAATTGATCTTTAGGAGTAAATTTGTCTTTTTGAAAAAACTAACAGCGGAGTTACATTTGACTATTAATCAAATGGGCAAATTGAGAAAAAAAATAACTTTAAGGGGTTTAGAGCAAAACAACCCAAACTTTAAATGGGGGTTTAATGTATTTAACCCTAATAGAAAGTATTACAAAATGTGGGATAGAAAATCTTGTACCAGATAAATCTACCAAACTAAAGTAAATATGAACTCAAGTCTTATGCATACATGTAACACCCGCGCGATTCACTTGAGCATTTTCAACGAGTTCCACGAATACGTTGAGAAAAAATATTTAGATAGATTCAATTTTTTTATTTCACTTGTAAATTTTGTGATTAAAATTTAATTTTATAAATCTTACTTATATCAACTAATGTTATATATATTCCATAAATTTTAATCCACACCATGAGACTTACAAGTGGGGCAACAAAATATATCTACCTAAATAGTTGCCTACGTTGAATATTTTGAATTAATCAAATCGAAGATGTATGTATACTTACGGGTGTTCATGAGTTGAGTTATTGAGTTGACAAATTTTCCAGTTTGATTTTTTAATTGAGAATTTAAAACCCAATTCAATTAATATAGAAACTCAAGTTAATCCAACCCAAATATATTCAATGGGTTACTCAAATTTTCAAGTTTATTTGGGTTAAAATCCCAAAATTTAAAAGAAAGAAGAGAAAATATTGTTGTAAGAACATTCATGAGAAAATATATATTTTTCAAAAAAATAAAATAGTTAGATCAAGAATAAGAGGAGAAATTATACAATATTTTAGATGACTATTATATCAAGAATGAAAAGGAAGATCATAAGTTACATGGAATGGCAAGGAAAATAACAGGAAAAAATTTAAGCGAATTAATTGAGTTATCGTGTTATTGGGTTGGATTGCATTGGCTTTAATTTTTCAAAATTCAACCCAACTCAACAAGGTGCGGGTAACTTAACCCAAATAATTCGAAAATCGATAATCCAATCTATTTAGCTCAAATTCATTTAGGTTGATCCAATTTTTGACCTTATTTATAAATCTTGTAATGTGAATTTATGACATTAGTTGATATAAGCGAAATTCCATAGACTTTAATCTTAATTCCAAAATAGAAATTACAATTAATACTAAAAATTGAATCTATTAAATATTTTCCCCAAATCACAAACCTTGCCATCATGGGTATGGTAAGAGCAGTGAGGAGCAGGGAGGATCCACAGCTCTTACCAATTTCAATAGTCTTTTTGGCATTTATCATCTCCAAAAGCATGGCCAGCACCTGACCTGCATCGGGGTCGGTTCCCATGACCCCGCTGAAAATTATAGATAGTTATGCGATGAATTCCATCGTAATTGAGGAGCTTCAATAATCAAACAAGATCAGATTTTTCTTAAGGGGAAATATTTGGATAAACTCGATTTTTTGGTTTTACTTGTATACCCTGTAGTGTAGATTAAATTTTAGATGATTTATGACATAAGTAAAAATTTTTAAAATTTAATCCTGACCAAAGGTGTATAGGTGGAACCAAAAATTGAATCTATCTAAATATTTTTCTTTTTTAAGAATTGTAATTATCTGCTACTAATAAAAATGTAGATGGGAAGAATAATCAGTGTAATTGAACTAAATTATAGTACTCACCCTGGATGAGTAGCAGTAACAGCCCTCAACTCCTTGAGAATTTTCGGTTCGCGCGGATATACACTAGTCTCCAGTAGATACTTCAAATTAAACCCCACAAAAAAATAGAAATGATCATTAAAAACCAGTACGATAATTAATTAGTTTAATTTGGATTATTTTGAAATTGAGAAATATGCTGAATTAACCTAGGTTGTGTTTGAATGAAAAAATTTGAGTGAATTTAGATTTTAAATTTAAATTCATTCTAAGTTATCCAAATAATTACGAGTGAATTTGAAATTCATCTACAAGTAAAAATTAAAATTTCAGTTTTATAGTGAAATTTTAATAATTAACATGAATGAATTTTAAATTTATTATATTTTAAATTCATCAATTTAAAATTTATTCAAATTTTATTATATTTTAAATTCTTCAATTTAAAATTTATCAATCTAAACGCAACATTAACAAAATTGTCACGAGGAGTACCTGACGTAATTCTGGAGTATGTAACAACCCTCCGCCTCCCAAGTTTTGTAATTCTGGATTACGTAACAACGCTTGTATGTCCATCTTTAGTTCTTCTTCTTTACAGAGATAGAGCCAGAAAAAGCAGCTATTCTATGATTCTATATCTTGGGTTGCTTTTGACGAAAATGTGGATATTTATATACAAAAATTCGACTAGAAAAATAATTATTGTCACTTGCGTGTTTAGAAATATTGTGGGGTTAGGTGAGATTAAAAAAATTAGCACCGACAAAAATTTCTACAATAATTGTTTGTATATTATGACTACAACTCTTGTTTGATACTATGCTGACTTTTGCGAGTGTATAATCCCGAAAACCTTATTAATATGCTTAATAAAACAAAACAGTTTGAGCTGAGAATGATTTGGCCACGATGATAGAACGTTTTATCAAAGCAGAATATTTGATGATGTAAAAATCAACTTTGGAACGATAAGTACAAACGGAGACTAAACTGTTAAAATTTATGGACAAAATTAGTAGTCATTTGTTTGACCAAATTGCAAATTTTAGTAAATTTGGGGTTTGTTTTGTTGAATTGAAATATTTTCCCTTATAAATTCTTCTTAGTGCTTGGCGTCAAATACTAAAAAAATATTTTTTAATTTTTTCTTCTTTTGACTGAAAATAAATTATTGAGTGTAAATTATTTTTTGATACTTCAACATCAAATCTCATATACCTAATTTTATAAGTTTAATTATAAAATTTATTTTTATTTTCAATTCTTGTTGTTTCATTTTTCTCCATAGCGGGTCGATGTGTTCATCTTGACCAGCCGATCAGAAAAAAATTGTTGAATCAATCCTTTAATTTCAGTGCAAAAATAGGGTACTCAAATCAATTAATATTACCGGCTTGAGTAGCGAGTCAAAGATTTGTAACCTGGCAACCCGGTTTATATACACGGTTAATTGTCTAATTTTACATATTATGACCTAATATAATGATTTTTTTTCTCATTCCTTTCCCCTATTTACAAGAATATTTGCATGATTAATAGTTTATATATATATATATTTGTTTAGAGTTTTGACACTAAAAATGTTATAACTAGACTGAGTCGGGTATCCAATCATCCGACCCACTAAATGCGAGTACTCGGTTGACCGAGAATCCTATGCATATGAACCAGATATTAACTCTCTATTTTCTTAACCCAAGTAATGGCTATATAGACTGAGTATCTGATTTATAAACAACCCTAATTATGACTCCCACAGTATTATAAATGTCATTATGCATAATTTACAGCTAAGTTATCTTATAAAATAATTTTAATAAAATCAATCTTTTGTTGATCACAATAACTTGTAAAGTGTTTATTACAATTTTTATAAGTATTTTTTTAACTAAATATTAATAAATCAAAGATATAAATCATGAAAAAAATCATATATCCAAATATCAAAAATTGTATGAAAATGAATTTTTTTTTATGTAAAATACGTTCCCAAGGAAATAATTTTACATTCAAGTCAAACATTGCCCAACTATAAATTTTTCTTTACACTTGCAGTTAACTAGAAAGTCGATCAAGATTAGGTTTGATCTTTAATAAAAATTAAAAAGTTATCATAAGGTTCAATTAACGAATCATAATGCGACAATATCACATAATATTAAAAAGAAAAATATAGACTTATAATTTATCATTAGATTATTGGACAAAGGAAAGATTTCACACTTTTGACAAGTTTCTTTCCGTGTTGTCATTAAAGTCGTAGCCGTAGTCGTACTTGTAGGTAGTTAATAAAGAGCATAATTTCCCTTTGATAAATACCTTTGGATTATGGACACAAAACATATTCAGTCAATAAATTGAAATGTTAGGTTAACTGCAGCTAAGTCATGGACGACCGGCGAAAAATGTCTTAGTAAACGGTCAAATTCTACGGCGAAGTTTCTTAATATTTATTAACAGAATAGAGTTCTAATATGTTAAAATTTTGTGTCTCCAAATTTTAAGTTAATAATTATGAACATTAACAATCTAATAATAGTACGCCATATTGAGGGGAAAAAAAATGTAATCCATACATAACTAAGTTCCCTTTAATTTTCTAACGAATCTTTAACAACATAATGGACTCAGCTAAAAGATTAAAAACAAAAAAGAAAGGGAAAAAAAACGCTTAGGAAGTTTTGAGCCCTAAATCAACATATAGAAAAGTTCAGGGACTTCAAGAATATTTTCCCTTTTTGTTTTTCAATATTAAACTTTGAATAAAAATTTACTTTTTTAGGAAACAGAACAAAGACCAACTTGTGGCAGCTTCCCAAAAATCCTATTGCCACAGCACTCTTTTAGTGTATGACAAAACTACCCCTCCAATTCTCCGATAAACCCTCTCTCCCAGCACCCACCGTTCATCCTCATCCTCCTTCCACCACCACCACCACCACCACCACATTGTGGCCGGTCAATGCCTTGATCCTGCTTGAAAACTAGATCCGAGCTAAAACAGGTGATTCACAATCGCTTGCAGACTGATTTCGTATTATGTTGTCACGGATCTGGTATTGGATCTCTCAATGCCGAATGCTCACAGCCGACAACGGGAAAATTTCATTCTTTTAATAGTACGAGTTTTGATGCCTGAAGTTCTTGATCCTTCTATTGTTATTTTAAGTGAGAATTCAATGGATCTGTTGCTTAGGAAAACAAACAAAATGCAGAAACTCTATTAAAGTTAAAATCTTTTCTTTTAAATTCCCCCCTTTCGATTTTCAGGCTGTTTGAGATAAGATTTTTTTCCATCTAATCTTCTTTAGTCTATCTGTCTAATCCAGAAGCTTGCTTATGACTTTATGTTGCATGTTCTGACATAGTTGCCTGGTCCATGGTTGCAGCAGAGAGGTGGAAGTGGTTGTTGAGACGTACATGGAAATTTAAAACCCTGATGATCATCCAACATCAAAAGATGATATCAAAATGGGTCACAAGAGTTTATGATTTTGAATTATCATTACAGGGTCCAGAGTATGAAAGAAGCCATTTTCGGCCGAGGAAGCCAGGCCGAAGGCCGGGAACGGTAGGCTACACATTGATTCAGACTCGACAGCAAAAAGTGATTTTTGGTTCAAGGGCAATCTTGGTATTTGAGTAAAATCAGCTGTGGCAATATCATTGCCCATTTCCAACTTAAGAAACTGTGTGAGTGACTGGCTTGTTTTAATCAATTTAAAAAATTCTTATATTAACATAAAAGTTTGAATTTTAAGTAATTCATATAGAATACGCAACTGTCTATAAAATATTTGGGTCAAGTTTTAAACATGTGCAGCTGTTTGTGACTACAACTAATTAGTATATTCATTTTTTTTTTTTTTTTACTATGGTCTAAAAATAGGGTTCACGTAATTTTATTTCTTTCATCGAGATTAGCACCTAATAAAGTTTCACCATAATTTTGCACGCATATACTCTTACTATCCTTTTTAATCTCACAAATATATTTATCTTCTAACAAATATCATCCAAACATATAAGTTTTTAGAGCTAATTTTACACGATATACTTTGTCGTCAACTTTTTTTTAATTAATCAACCACGTGTCATTACAGCAAAATTTAGAAAATATGATGCGCATGCCATCATTTTGTTTTAAGTTTCTGAAATGTAGTTCCTCAATGATGTTTATTGGAAATATTCTTGTAACGCATTTGGACATTACAGTTGCTAGTGTGACATCTTTTGCAGTCTCATTGAACAGCAATACTCAGCTAGAACAATACAGATTTAATGTATAAGACGGTAAGAGTGTAAAATTACAATGAATTCAGAAAATGAATTATTTGGTGAGTAACTTTCAATAATTTCAAAATAAGAAATACAATCCACTTAAAAAGGGAACCACGGGAAGGTATTATGAAATATTATAGATTCACAATATTAGGAGGCTCTATATGCTCACATTCTTGGAATCCACACCTTCTGTGAGACCTTAATGTCCAAAGAAGAATTTACCTACTATGACTCAAGGAAGGAAAATAGATATACCAAACTTTATCCAGATTTCATTATCTTTTCCAGCCACCATACACATATAAGTGAAGATGCAGAAATTAACCTGGATTGATAAGATGAATTTAAGATGAAGAAAGAAATACTAAGTAAGACAAGTTTAAAGTAGATAACGAGATTAATAAGTTTGGGGGAAAACGATATATTTTATTTCTTTTTTTTTTGTGTTGTTTGGAAGTATACAGGTGTTGTCTCTTACAAATATGAGTAAGTGCCTCATTTATAAAGATTTGGGGACAATGAGACCCATAATAATGATTTCTATAAAATTATTATATATAAGACATACCGTACTACTTATGTCAAACTTCCTACACCAAATTGCAAGTCGATCTGTTTGATAGCTATGCCAAGTTATTTTGAGGAGAGTCGAGCTAAATAGTAATCGGTTCAATCTGAATAGATATTTTTATATTAAGGAGGTCGGTAGATGCTGCTACGTGTCCCTTCTCCGAACTGAACAACTTTGGGTATCATCATAAGTTGCCCCTCGATGGAGTTTGAATCGTAGATCAGATTTCATCGATTAATATTCCTTTTGTATATTTATTTGCCATGTTTTTTTAGAATCTCCCATTAAATTTTGATGGCGTCGCTTTATTCAAGTGTCATTTCGTTTCATGTTTTTCGTATATTTAATATACTAATTACCTTTTAAACACCCACTAGAATCTCCAACAAGAACTTCTTAAATATCCTTACTTCAAAATTTTCAATTTCTCCTACACTTCTCTAGAAGAAAACCAATAGCTTCTGAATCAAGAGAAAAATCGATTGATAGTGCTCTAATTGAAGACAAATTCGATTTGGATGCTGTAATGTTGGGTGGAAAAGCATCCAAGAAAATAGTCAGAAGAATTCAGAAAAAGACAACCCCAGTAGATCCACCATTTTGGAAGAGGGAGCAGTTTCTGAAAATTCTGAATCTAGAATTCCAGATCCTTGGCTCATAATAGAATCTAGGCCACCCCCTCCAGAGGTAGAGGAAGTATCCACCAAGAGAAGCAGAAAGCTTCGTAATCGCCTGAGAGGGTTACTTCTACTCTTGCAATAGAAGCCCCCACAACCATGGATTATCCCATACTGTTAATAAATTTTGACCCTTCTAAAAGTTGTCCGATAAGGTACATGATTCCAGAAATGGAAAGGAACCACCAGAATCTTCTTATTTAGAGGCCCAACGTTTTGTACCTGATTGGCCGATTTTTGAAGACGACCAAATTGGTGGATCAGCCAAGACTATAGATTATCTGTTTGCTGTGTTTTCGAAAGGACAAAAATCGGAAGCCGAAGCTTGTTTGGACAAATTAAAAGCAATCCGAGCTGCTTCAAGTTGGTATTTGTCTTGATGCTATGTCTTGTCTTGAGGATGGGGACAAGATCTCCAAGTTGGAGAAGTCTTTGGAGAGAATCAATAATGACAAGGCCACTAAAATAGAAGAGATGAAAAGATCCGAGCAAGAGAGGCATCTCAAGGAGCAAGTCGATTTAGAAGCAAGGCTCAACCAAAAATGTCAAAGAGCTTCAATCTCTTCATTCGGTCGAGATGTCAAAAATGAAGGAAGAGTTCAAACAGGTTTCTCATAACCTATCTTCCAAGTCTCTTGACTTAATTGCTGCTCAATTTGAGGTTCAAAAGCTTCAATCTGAGTCTCATCTAGATTGAAAATTTGAAAGACAATCTTTCTCTTAGGATGTCTATTCTTTTTTGATGTTCGATGCCTTGGGGGAATATTTGGGAAATTTTTGTACGATGAGTGCTAAAACAGGATTTAGTAAAGCTTTAGACGACGTCAGAGTTTGATTTCCCAAATTAACTTTTGATAAAAACAATTTTGATTTTTTCGACCCAACAGCCACTTTTAGCAAAATGACTGAATTGGGTAAAAATTTTAGAAAACCCCAAACTACTTCTTCCCCGAATCAAAGTGTTCTTCTCCTGGAACAGCTTGAAGTGGTTGAAGTAGTTGAAGAGGATGAGGCAGAAATAGAAGTACCCGAGTATGAGGTAAACATTTCAGGTCTACTAGCTTGCATGAACAATAGACTTGCTTTTCTTTTGATGTATAACTTTTTGATCTAGAGCAAGATCCTTTAACTTTTTTTTTTTATAATTTTGACAATCAGGATGTAACAAGAACTCTTACCTCGGTTGAAAACCCGTTAGTAGAGCAAGTTGAAGGAAATCAACAGGAGTAGAATAGGATCTTGTATCTCTTTTTGCTGATAATAAAATATTTGTATTTGTATTCTTCCCTATAACATTTTATTCTTGTAATAAATTTGATTGACTTCCTTGAGATTCCTGTAGCTGCTTGTTGATCAATCCTTATTCGGATTAGATCAGAACTTTCAAAATTTGTACAAGTTATTCTTTTTCTTATAAGAACAACTTTTCCTTAAATCATCGTTTGTGATCGAGTGTGTTCGTATTATAAATGGCTACTTGAGTGCGTCAGCCAGCTTGGCATTTAATTTATGTCGTTAAATTAAGGACTTAAAGCCACTTAAACCACTTCGGCGAGCATAGCCCTCATTTGACCAAACCATTTGAAGCACTTTGGCAGATCAGCCTTTACTTTTCTGATTACAAAGAACTACAACTTGCTTTAAATTAGGACCAAGCTGCCATTAATATTTAGCAAATTATGGTCCTTTCCATATTTAAAAGACGTACTCTAATTTTTAGGCACGTTTATTACTTGTGCAGTTATTGCCAGCACACAACTGTTTCACTTTCTAAGAATTCAAATTATCTTATAAATACTCCAACCTCCATTTTACTTTTTCACATTCCTTTCAAAAAATTCTTTGCACTTTTTAGCATTTTGCTTCCTTTTTCTCAAAATTTCTTTCAAATCTTCAAGTTTTCAATGACTTCTTCTTCAAATACTGTCATCGCTCGTGCTCAACCAATCAGGTCAATTCCCATGTTTGGGGAATCCGTTCAAACTTCTCATTCATCTCCTCCTCCCAAACAAGCCCCTGCCACAATAGATATCAAATCTACTTTGCAAGTAGGTGATATTTCTCCGACCTAAAAGCTACCTACCACATTCCTATCACAGTAGCTATTCATATTCCTGATGAAGGAGATGGGGCACATAACCCTCCTGAGGGTTTTATTACCATTTTCGAAGACCAATTTCGGGCAGGTTTTCGATTTCCCATTTGTGAAATTCTTGTCTCTATGCTCCTTTTTTGGCATCTATTTTTCTCAGTTAATGCCAAATTTCTTCCGAATCCTTGTCGCATATGCCCTAATTTGCAGGTATTCAAATATTAGGGCTACTGCACACGGTTTTAGATGTTTCTACAACGTGGTGCAGGGCAAGAAGTTTGGACTCTTTTGTTTTGCTGGTCTGTCGAAGAGAGCTAGCATAGCTTTTAACATGCCATGCTCCATAAAAAATTGGAAATCCAATTATTTTTTGCTGCTTAGGCTGACATGGGAAAAATTAAATCAAGATGGTCATTTTCTGATCATGACTCCATTCTTAATTCTGACCCCTTGGGAGAACTAGACCTAGAATCCTACCTAGGGATCTGAATAAGAATTGACCAATTGAGCTCTGTTATTCTTTTTAGAGGCAAGAATTCTATAATAGATCTTAATTTTCTGATCTGGGCAAACATAATTGAAGGAACACCCCTTCCTCAAAATTTTAATGGACGTAAGTATGAATGCCCAAGTTCTTTACATATTTCTAATCTTCATTCTTCTACATGCCGACTTACTTTATTGTTGTTTCTTGATCAGGGGCTTTGGTGAAGTCGATGCTATCAATTTCGATAGAAGAAGTATCTCGCTCAACTGTTCCCGAGCCAGTTCAGATGGTAGACCACTTCCTTCCAACTACTCGAGGAACAGGAAGCCGTAGTAGCTCTACAATGATTGCGCAGAAGCGAAAAACTCCAACTGCTGTTCCTCCAAAGAGAAAGAGGTCCAAGTTAACTTCGGTGGAAGAGATTGAAGATGAGGAAACTGTAGTTCCTCCCTTAGTTTCTCGTCAACGTAAGACAAGAGATTTCTCAGTTTCCTCTTTTGTCCCTCCACTATGACTTCTCTGATTCGAACTTCTTCTGTTCTACCAGTTTCAAGTGGGTCATTTTGTCTTTGATCGTACAAACCTAGAGCATTTTGTATTTCTGGGAATAATGAAGTGATTGCCTAGTATGCAGCTCCAGGGGCTCGAAATTGGGCTCCAAAGGAAGAATGGGTCTCCAGCGGTTCTCAGAGTCTTCCTTGGACAGCTAGATTAGTTCAACCGGATCAGGAACCTTGACGGCGAACTAGAAACTGCTCCTTTTAGTCCTTTATGGTCTCTAACTATAAATGACTGAGGACAGCATGCTTGAGTTGCAAATAATTGGCTCAATAATACCTTTATAGAACGAGACTAGTCATATGCAGTCGACCTCCCCACAGCTAAACTACAATCCAAAACTTCTCAATCTTTTTATGCGTTAAAACTCTTTTTTATATATTGTTTTGTCATTTTGCAGCTTGGTAATGCCATGAGCGAGGGACATCGTCGATGCTTCAAAAATCAACTGCTAATGAAGGTAAGTTTTGAAGCAACAGTTGCGATCACATGGTGTCACGAGCCCAAATGATGTTCCTTCCCCAGCAGAAGAAGAACTTCAAAATAAATATGAAGAAGAACTGAAAGATTTGAGGGATCAAGTACAAAATCTGATTGAGCAACTGATGATAAAGCGAGAGGAGGCCAATAAATATAAATTGGAGGCTGATCAGCTTGAGGCCCAGTCAAGCTCATCCTTCTTCTTCTTCTTCTCAATTGGTTGACCATGTCAATCAATATCTCAGTTCAAAGGTCTTGAAGAGCGACCTAATGACGTTTTGTCAACATGCCTGCTCTTTAGATTACAAAGAGGCCTTGGAAGAAGTTAAGAAGAGAATTTCATATCTGCCCTTAGATCTTTCTTCTTTTCAAGATTATAATAAAAATGTTGATCGAGCTCTAATTACCGAATTAGGTGATATTTTTGTAGAATCTCGAATAGAGGATAATATATTTAAAAGTGTATTAATTGAGAGCGAAGATAAATAAAAGTTTTTTCCAAGAACTGTCTCATTTACATTCATTTGTAACACTTCTTTAAATTAGTGATGTTCCATGTATAAGGAATAACCCATCCAAATTGATCAGATAATTTATAATATCCTCATGGATGTGCCTCAATTATCTGATATGAACCTCCCAATTCTCAAAAAATTACATTAATTATTAATGATTCAATAAATGATGTAATAATGTACTTTTTTTTCAAAAATAAAGTCTATAATTGAAATATAAATAAAATGTAATTTTTTGTTTCTCATCTTAACTTTTATTAAATTTTTTAGTATTATCCAAAATGTATATTTACTTTAAAAAAATTCAAAATCCGAACGGTGACCGAAATTGAAAAACTGGCCATTCTGATTCCGGTTCCAGCTCTTCATGGAACCGGAATTGACAGTTCTGAAATCATGGTCATGCCTAAATGAATCTACTACTATATCGATTCGAGACAAAGGATAACTGTCTTTTGGACAGACTTTATTTAAATATGTATAGTCAATACAGGAGTCACATTCGCCAGTTGGCATTTGACTTAGATACTAATACAGGATTTGAAAGCTAGGTCAGATAGAATATTTCTTTAATTATCGGAGCAACAAGCAATTTGTCGATCTCTTTCTTAATAACCTGGCTGCATTCAAGCCCGAAAAGCCTTTTCTTTTGCTTCACAAGTTTTTGAGATGGATTGAAGCTGAGCTTATGCTCTACAATTTCTCGAGAAATTCTTGGCATATCCTCGAAAGACCAAGCAAAAATATCCTTAAATTCGTACAAAAATTTTAACAAAGCTACTTTGAGGGCAAGTGGCAAATCGGAATATATCCTCAGCTTTTTCTCAGGGAACTCTTCATCAAAGGTAATCTCTTCAATTGACAATTTTGTTTTTTCATTTTTATGAGATTCAACAACTCCTTGGAAGACGCGTTTGGGACTTCTATCAGAATATGAAGATCTTGGTCGGGTAACTTGTCCAGAACTTTTTTTGGGAAAGACATCATGTAGCATTCCTTGACTCCACTCGTTGATCTCCCTATACTTCTCCTGTTGTACCATCTCCGAGAGCAAATTTAATACCCAAATGATATACAGAAGGTAGAACAATAAACGTGTATAGGGATGGTCGGCCTAATATCATGTTATAGGCCGGACCCTTTTTGACCAGTGTAAAATTTATCATTTTTATACGATGTGGAGCCTCTCCCAAAGTTAGTGGTAAAAGTAATAGATCCTTCTACATTAATCGAATCTCTTGTGAACTCGACGAACGGGGTTCTCATTGGTCGGATTTGTTCAGGATCCATTCCCATCTTCTTCCAAGCATGTCAGTAAATCATATCTACTGAGTTTCCACTGTCAATGAACACTTTGTGGACTCGGCAATCTCCAACTTTGACATGTATAACAATTGGGTCAGCATGAGGATGCCGATCGGGAATCGGGTCGTTCTCAATGAAGTTGATGTTTAGACCAAAACGAGGCCTTTGTGGAGCTCTATCTTCCCAAGCTATGTGCCTAGCAGGACAATACCTTTTTCTGGCATTTGAAAAGTCACCTCCAGTATTTCCTCCAGCTAGGGTTGCAATGACTCCAGTTACATCATCATTATTACGAGGTCCTCATTGCTCATTAGGTCGAACATCTTGGGACCAAAAATTTGATCATTGAGATGATTCGTCATTTAAAAAGGTCTCTTATCATTTCTTCGAAATTGATCAGCGACTCAGAGAATGTATTCTTGTAGATGTCCACCTTTTATTGCCCTTTCAATCTTAATTTTAAGATCATTGCACTCTTCGGTATTATGTCCATGATCACCGTGATGTGCACGATACTTTGATCTATCTCTTTGATGGAATTGAGACCGAATGGGAGCTGGAAGCGAAATGATCCCATTGTGACGAACTTGATACAAAATTTCTTTTCTTGAAGTATTGAGAGGAGTGAAATTTTCATCAGGTAAGATTGTAATTCGTCGGAAAGGAGGTATTTCTGTTACCTGATTTATTAGGGTAGGGGATTGACTAACTTGAGTACTGACCTCTGATCCCTCAACACGTTTTTTCTTGTTTGATTCTGAAAGTTTTTCTTGACTCTTGCTAGTTTTATCTCAAAGTTCCTATAATTTTCTCTTTGCCCGATTAGATTCTTCTCCTAGGATATAATCATCAGCTCTCTATAGCAATTCTTCGGATGTTTTGGGTACAGAGGAAGCAAGATCTGCATTAAACATTCCTGGCCGAATTCCACTCATAAAGGCAGCAATGAGTACAGTTTCATCGACATTGCAGAAGTGTATGACTCTATCATTAAAGCGGCCAATATACTGCTTTAAAGTCTCATCTTGTCACCACTTAACAAGTATGAGTTAGTGCCTTATTTATAGAAACTTGGGGATAATGGGACCCATAATAATGATTTCTGTAAATTTATTACATATCCGACCTACTAACTACTTATGCCGAACTTCCTGCACCAAATTGCAAGTCGAATTGTTTGATAGATATGCCGAGCTATTTTGAAGAGAGCCAAGCTAAATAGTAATCAGTTGGAATTTGAATAGATATTTTTATTTTAAGGAGGTCGGTAGATGCTATCACGTGATCCTTCTTCGAGCTGAACAACTTTAGATATCGTCAATAAGATACAAGAAAGCATTGCCTAGTTGAGGGGGATCAAAAGAAGAAAGGCAAAATAATCTTCCCCGGATGAATTTATATCATATAACTCATTCTCCAATCTGCTAATGGATGAAACTGGTTTTGGTCTGTATGGTGCAAAGATGCAAACATGAGCTAGGAGAAACTGTCCAATAACACTTTTGAATAATTTAGCTATTATATTGTGCACTACACCTCAAAGTTCAAACCAAAACCTTGGTTGGTTGTTCTTGGTGGGAGAGCATCACATGCAAGCATATGCACAAGAATCACTTGCTAAGATAGGTAAATACAGTTTCTTGCTAGCTAGAACCTTTAGGCCATGATTGGTTCATGGAACCCTGTGAGGAAAAGAAAACTCTTTCCTTGGAATTGGTTTCTAGTGTTTGGTTGAAAAGAAAATCCATAAGGAAAGTGATTTTGGGAAATGGATGAGGAAAATCTCTATTAATTTTGTCCAAAATTAATTTCCACACAAAAAGGAGAGGAAACGGTGGAATCTGAGAGAGAAATGGGTAGAGGTGCAGATCTTTTTCGAGTTAAATATGAAATCGGGTCACTTATAAGAAATACAAATCAAAACTTACAAAAAAAAAAAAAGAGAGAGAGAGAATTGAGAGATGGAGAAGCTTGTTTCTCCATGAGAAATAGCACATCTGTATGGCAAGCTCATTGATCGGAGCCGTCACCGCCAACTTCATGGCTATCTAAAATTTAAACAAAAAAGTAGTGGCAGGGGTGGTGGTTCTGTTAAAAAAATTGTTATGGCTAGGAAGTTTGTGCTTAAAGAAGAAGCGATTGACTAATTTTAGAGAATTGTACTTCAGCTCCAAGACTTCAGGTCAATAAAGTTAACCTCCTCTCAAGACTTTTAGTTTATAGTTCCCCCAACACTTTTATTTACTTTTCTAAATTATATAATGACCCCAGTAATTTTGAAAGAGTAATCAATTTGATTGAGTCCTATCTTACTTTAATTAATATTAAATTGGGTACAATTACCCAATTTATATGTTTGGTTTGTAGGAAAATTCTTGTATGGATTAAGGTGTACAGTGAGGTCGTACACCTTGTGTTCATATTGTTTCATATCCACCAATTTCTTTTAAAAAAATTAATAAGTTAGTGGATATGGAACAATATAGACCATAAGGTATACGATCCCACCGTACACCTGGATCCATACAAGAATTTTCCTGGTTTGTGCTATTTAATATCACTAAATTTAAAATCTCTATCTCACTTAATATATTTTCATTATAAATTAAAATCTCTATCTCACTAAGATATTTTCATTATTTATATATATGACCTTTTAAAAAATCCAACACTTTTATATACTCTATCCTTTAAAAAAAAAAAAAAAAATTGCTCCATAAAGCACAATTTTGGCATTAATCATGCATGATACTTTTGAAAAAATCAAATACTTTTATATACTTATTTATATGCTTGACCTCTTTTTCCATTTTAATGCAAGAATCAACAATTTCATATACTCAATTTGAAAAATCTGTACTTAGTCCAAAAGTGAAAACCTATTTTCTTGAAAATTTTTTCTTGCCTTTACTAAGGATAGAAAAATCCTAAAATTTGTTCACCAAATATTAAAGTTAAAAAAAAAAAAAAAAGAGTTCTCAATTTAATTTGTTTAACTTATTAATCTAAATTTCATAAACAAGAAGGATGCATACGACACCCACAATATTTGTAGTAGTTGATAGCTTGTCTTGCATCAATTTGTAATTCAACATCCAAGCGTTGTTCTTTTGAACATTTAGATTATCAATATGCATACAGGAGGTGGCAAAGAGCGAGATTGAAAAGGAAACATATCAAGAATGAAGCGAATGATGACGAGAGGGTAATTAGGGGACTTAGTTTATAGTTGTAGTAGTTGATAGCACATTACAGTTAGGTGGTTAGCTGGACTATCTCTCTTCTTTTTTTTTAATGCCCAAGTTAATTTCTTGTACAAATATATTTTTTTAATATATATTTTTTCTGTCATTTTTGCTCAAAGTTTTTGGTGAATTTTCCAATTACTTGAAAATTTATTACCGCTTCAATGGTAATAAAATAGTTGTAATTGTGATGGTATTCAAGCCGCCTTAGACACTAACAATCTTTATTTCTTACCATCTGATAATGAACAAGCTAAAAAGAACAAGAAAATCTAAGAAAATGACCTTAATCGGTAGTTTGTGTTAAGATGTTGATAGATTTTGGAGAGACATTTATTCGTATAAACATTTTAGACAATGGAATTTTTATGTTCATTTTATGGCTTTTTGGGCTTTTGTAACTTCTGTTTTTGTTTTATTTGGCTGATGAGGTGAATAAAATAGTTTGTTAGAATTAAAACTACTAATATTAGGTTTTTGCAATTTAAAAGACACTTTTCCTTTCTATTTCCTTTTCAGTAGATCCACAAACCAAACAGAAAAATTACTTTCCTTAGAAATCATTTTTCTTTCCTTAATACTTTTCTCAACGACCAAACAAGATGAGGAATTTAGCATTTCTAAGGAATTTGCTTTCTTTTCCTCCATTTTCTTTTCCTGAGTGGATTCCTAGAACCAAACGGACCCTTAAGAGAATGCACAATTCCTATGAACATGACTGTCTGGCCCTCAATTATCTGTGAATGAGGGCTTCTCTTTTCTGTTTCCAAGAGTCATTTGAAATATTGTTTTGAAGATTGTTACAAATATGAAGTAAACAATCTCAAGTACACAAGCTCATCCTTGTTAACACATAACAGGAATTTACATATAGTAAATACTCCAGCATATAGAATTAGCAGAGACGCTTACAAATAGTAATCCCATCACCTGCAGGAACCTGAGATATTTGGATTCGAGTATCAGCAGCTATCAGTTTGTTGAACTCAATTGTGCAATCCCTACCAACTTTCATTGCCTGCGGCTACAGATTCTTCCGGAATGGCCACCGTTCCTCCCCAGAGTGTGTTGTCATACACAACTATCCCGCCAATCTTCAACAATTTCAACAGTTTCTCATGGTACTTCAGATAATTTAATTTGTCCGCATCAACAAAAGCAAAGTCATAGGTTTCGTGATTAAGATCCTGCAACAAAACCATAAATAATACAAAGAGATAAGCTTAGCCTTTTCTTTTCTGTTCATGTTGTTTTTGTGATTTTTGGGCGTGCGTGTTTGACGTTATTCCAGCAACACATGAAAAGTCAGAAATAATATAAGAGAGAACAAATTTAAGGTAATTCACCCTTACGTCTTCAAGGAGTTTATCAAGTACTGGAAGAGCCTCAGATTCGATGAAATTGATTTTATGCTCAACTCCAGCTTTTTTAATAATTGGCAGTCCTATGTTGTATGAAGCCCGATTCGGGTCAATTGCTGTAATCTGCAAGAATGAAAATTTTAAGCCGCAAACAGTTCCAGTAGATTCATTCTACAAGAATGAAGAATCATAAGCAGTACCAACCCTTCCATCATCTGGTATTGTAAGAGCAGTGAGGAGTAGGGAGTATCCAGTGAAAACACCAATTTCTATCGTCTTTTTGGCATTTATTAGCGACAAGAGCATGGCTATCAACTGCCCTGCATCGGGGGCAGTTGCCATGAGGGCACTGAAAAAGTTTAAGCCAGTTATATACCGTTGTAAAAAGTGTCATAGTGAGATGCACTGGTACAAACTGAGGAATGCAACAGAACTGAAGTATGCTGTGCTGGAGGTTTAACTATTAAAGGTCAATTTTAAGTATTTACTGGTTTAGGATGCAACATAATCTGTAAAACCTTACTTCAAATGGCTATCCCTGAGAATTATTGTCCCAGATACTTAGAGAAATGCCTATGGGCATTTTATGCCGAGGGTGAGTCAGCTGCAACTTTCCTCATATAAATGATGCAATTGTTTCAAAATTACCTTCAAATATAGATCTGATGTAACTTCTTTTAACAAATTGTGGTTTTAGTTGTAGGATGACAAACAAGTGGCAAAAAGCTGAAATATATGAACTACAATCTTCTTATTACTATTTTCTTTCTTCTTTTTGTGAAGAGAGTTGCAGATTGAGAAATATTACTGTGAATGACTTGCAGTAACATTCCTTAGCTCCTTGAGAGGCTGCAGCTCATGTGGATACACGCTAGTCTCCAAGATGTACTGCCATCAGAAAATAATGAATTAATTGTTACGTTTTCAACTAAATAATCTCAGATTTTCAAAAAAAGAGGAAAAAAGATACCTCATACAGTTCCGGACTCTTCAACAATCCCTTGCTAGATATATTCTTTGTGTTATCCACCATTGATCCTCAGCAACTAAACAGAAGAGAAAGAGAGAGCAGATTCTTAAACTGAAGAACTAGATGATCAAGGTCTACCACACTCCATTAAAATTTCTGATGTTGTACAGAAAATAAAGACAATTCTCAATCTTTTTTCCAATTCCCCTTTTTACGACATTTTAAAGTAGAAGTCTCTAAGGTTGATAAATATTGCCAGGGTCCAAACAGGGTCATCAGTAAAGTGAATAAGATATCGGGTAAAGGAATACAGGAGCTGCAAATAGCACAAAGCATTGAAATTCTAAATTCATCTTACTGGTCTAGGTTTAACTTAAGGTAGCGTCCCTTCATGTATACAGATGAAATTTTCATTAACAAAAAAGGACAGATTCCATGTAAAACTGAGGAAACGAATTACTATTTCATTAAAGAACTGTAAATGCATTTCTGGCATTTGAATCTAATGAAAAACAATAGTAAATGATTAATGCAGAACCAGCAGAGCTGTTTCAACCTAAATGCAACTGGCATCCCACTCTTGTCAAGTGGTAAGCTGGAAGAAGGCTTCAACAGAAAGGTGCAATAGTATGTTTTCCTTATAAAGAAAATCTTCGAATCAATAGCTTAACTCATTGCAGTATTGAGAAAATTTTTCAATGCCTTGAATTAGTAAATTCCTAGAGGAATTGAAAAAATATTTCCAAGCAAGTAACCATTCTAATCTAACAAATATACGTCAATATACATGACCTTTTGTTTAGGCTTTGTCCATGTGTTACTCCTTTCACATCTGATCAAACGCTCATAAATATTGAGGCTTCATATATACTTTTTGGAGAAGATTCCAAGGGCTAAAAAGATTGCAGTAATTTATTCCAAAAAAAAACTGTAAAAATTGCTACTTTAAAGTCGGTAGCAAGGAAAAAAACTTTTTTTTTTTAATTCAAATTCTTCCTTATAAAATGGGTAAAAATAGTCCCAGAAGTGGTAAATTTATAAAAAAAAAATCTGATAACTAGGACCAATATGCCTCCCAATCACTGAGTTCTTTTCCTAGCAAATATCGGGATTTAATCTGAAAAAAAAAAGCTCATCCCAAACCACTTGGACAGAGCAACACCAAATCCCAATTATCTAATTAAATTAAAAAAAATGCAAAACATGCAAGCCATATATTAAGAATTTTGAAAAACAAAAAAGAAATTAAAGGTTAATTCTTGTTCCATATAATAGAGAGAAGATCTAAAGATGGGTACCTCAGTTGCTCTTCTCTGGATTCTGGAAAGTGAAATGAAAAGCCAGCAATTTATGTTACTCTTGCTGTCGCTATCTTATATAACTTATGTAACGATTGGAAAATATATATATATATATGTTAGGTAGGATTTTTTTATTTTTTTTTATTTTTTGATGCTAACCTAATTAATTATGTAACAATCTTCTGAAGAAAAATAGTTAGGTTTTAAAATAAAAAAAAGAAGAAGTTAGGTAGGGATTTTTTTTTTTTTTTATCAAATCGATAAGATGCTAACCTAAGTTATTTTACGAAACCCAATTAGGTATAATTAGGGGACTAAAAAGAGAGACCCAACTGCATGCAACACAACCGAGCAAAGTTAGGTAAGACACCTCCGGTATAAAATTTAAGGTTAATTATATTTACTTTCCCTCAGGTTTAATTAAATTCCTAAACAATTCTTAGTCAGATTCGGTAAAAAATAGCAATCAACCTCCTTGATTGCACAAACATTTAACGTAAAACTCCGAAAAATTCTATGGTCTCTTTTAGAGAACTATTCTTTTGTACTTTAAATGCTTGTATAATACAACACCATCTGTTTAAAAAACTTGTACAGTATAAACTTTTAAAATTAAGAAAATAGTTCCTAAAAGAGACTGTAGAATTTTTCTAAAATTCCTTATTGTCAAAGGTTGTTAAGATTCTATGTCAACAAACAATTACTGTTAGGAAAATAACATATAAAGTCATGAATTTGTAATCACTTATCAAAATCATTTTACATAGAAGATGTTATCAAATTACGCCTGATTTTAGATTTTCGATCAAAATTTTTTTCTTTTTTTTTGGATCTAATGATGCGCTCTTAATATTATATACCTAAACTGCCCTCAAGGAATCAACTTTGAATTTTGACTGCCAAAAAATGTCCTCACCCTTTCCCCTCCTTATCACCAGCAACTGCCCCATGACTTCTTGTCTAGAGCTGTCTCGAGAAACGGCTCTAAGCAAAATCCATATCCAAATTTTCCGAAGTATTCTTTGAATTTCCAGGTGGTAAAACTAAACTAAGTTAATTGTGTGTTTTTTTTTTTCTGGTTTCCTTCTTGATGGTTCGATTGACTTCTGATAAGCCTCTATATTTTGAAGGTGGGGTTTATAAACAATAAGCTTCAGAGAAGTTCTGTTTTCTGGAAAACTCTATGTTTCTTTTGTTATTTGACAAATGAGGATGAACTTCATAGAATAGCATAATCATAGGCAAAGAAATATTAGTCATATCAAATATAATCCATCAATTTTGCATCACTTCCTTGGGTTGGCAGAACTGTTGTATAATTTCGTGTAGAAAAAAAAAACTTGAATCGTGCAAGCAACTGCACTGTCTTAAATAAACTATTTCAGCAGAACTGAAATGTTTTCACAGGATTAAACAAGCCTTCCTCCTTAAGTGGAGAGAGCAAGAACAGCAAAGAAGTGTTTCAGAACCAGGAACTGAGCAGAGAAAGGGAAGAAGATTGGAAGGCAATTGACGTACTGAAATAACTGCTGAAGAGTTGTATTTATTTTGGAACGTTAAAACTTATTGGTTTACTTATCAGAAGAAGTGTTTTAGAACCAGCAACTGAACAGAGAAAGGGAAGAAGACGGGAAGGCAATTGGCGTACTGAAATAATTGCCGAAAGATTGTATTTATAGGACAATTTTTGGAACGTTAAAATTTCTTGGTTTACTCGTCAGAAGATGAACATTGAGGAATGTTGAGGGAAATATTGAGAAGACCAAAGATTGGAAGGCAATTAGCGTACTGAAATAACTAACTACTATTTATAGGACAATTTTTGGTTGTATTTATGGGACAATTTTTAGAACGTTAAAATTTCCTCTTGGTCTACTTATCAGAAGATGAACGTTGAGGAAGGTAGATGTATGAGCATGTCAAATTCGGGTTTAGTGAGCCCAAATTAGATTGGGCCACATCTAACCCACGCGTAGGGGGGCAAGCATTCGTCAGTTTGAACTTGAATCGGTCCATCTCGGCCGTCCTCACATGCCTGCAAAGCCACGGTTGGTTCTATTGTCAACACAAGCCCACTAAAATATTACAAGGTTGAATAAATTTTTTAGTATGGGATAAAAACTCTTTCAAAATACTCATTTATCCTAACAGGAACATTGCCAGTGTGTTTTTGCACTTCAAAGTTTAGATTAGAACCTTTTAACCTTGAAAAGCATGAAATTCGAGCCCAACTTTTTTCCAGGTTGTAATTTAACAAATTCAAAGAAATGCTTCAAAAATTGTTAACCAGCTTTTCAATTTTCACTAGAATATCTTCATCCAATAAACAAGTTCAAACAAAGAAATTTTTTTTTTTTTTTTTTTACCAACAACGTTACTTCTTTCATGTCCTTACCACTGTAATATTCTATTTCAAACCTCTGGGAGTAGGTTGGGGTGGAGTAGGGTGTTGCGGAGCCGGAATGCAGAGGAGTGGAGAGAAAACGCTGATGCTAGACTGGCGGAGAGAGACACGAGAAAATGAATAAGTTTTGATTATTAGCTATGTGACGTGGAATGGGAATAATTATTGTTAAAATGATTGAAAAGTAATAAAATTTTATTATTTTTTAATTATTCAACAATTTACAATACTCACCTCATATTGTAAAACGAGTAACAAAAATTTTTTTCAAAAAAATATGAACGATAATTATTTTGGTGGGCCATTTAGAAATTGGATGCCACTTGGGCGGGTATTTTGGAGAGATTCCCATGGTTATTTGGTCTTTTTGTTGATTCCATGTCACAGGTTTAACAGACGTGACTAGGGGTGTAACGAACCGAGCTGCTCACGAGCAGCTCGGTCAAAAACTCGACTCGAGCTCGAGTCGAGCCTGCTCGAGTTTGAAACATTTGACGAGCCGATCTCGAGCATATGTATAATATGCTCGAGTGCTCGTCGAGCTTTTCGAGCATTATATAAATTTTTTTAAAATTTTTTTATTATATGTAAAATTGGCCTACTAAAATATCCATATTTTTTAAAAAAATTACATATTTTACCTACAAAAAGTCGAACTACTCGAGTTCGAGCTTGTTTTACTTATTTTCGAGCGAGCTCGAACTATGTCAAAATTTTCGAACTCGAGCTCGAGCTCAAATTTTGAAGCTCGTTCGAGCTCGAGCTCGAGTTTGAGTATCAAAAAAATTCCAAGTTCGAGTTCGAGTAGGGCACTATTCGTGCTCGATTCGGCTCGTTTACACCCGTAGACGTGACATTGGGGGCTTTTGTTATTTTATCAAATTTCAAGATTTATTTGGTAGTTTAGCCAAATATCAGAAATGTAAATATAATTAACTCTAAAATTTATTTTGATGACAAGATCTTCATGTTTGAAGAATCCAATACCAAGTCATATTTTCAAGTCATATTTTCCTTAAGGCATTACTAATGGAAATATTACACGAATTGAGCTGCATTTATTAAAGTAAAAACTAAGATAAATTAAGGACACACGTGTAACATGAAAATTGAATTTATTCAAAAACTATTTTTATAAAATTACTTTGCCTTATTTAGACAAGCTAAAAAATATTTTAGTAGGACTATGTTCAAAACCAAATTGTTAAGAAATGGATATTACTATTATTTATGTCGTTATTCATATTTGGGTGTTGGTAAGAAATAAATTTTTACAAATTTTAAATATATAAATTAAAAAAAAAAGTGAGAGACCGACCTTCAAACCAAGTAGGTTTATTTTATTAATGAAAAATTTTATGATCACGTTAGGATATCATATCATTGTATTTTAAATGTTTATGCAATATAGCACTACATATTTTGAATACTTATAGTACAATATAAGTTTTAAAATACATATCGTTACCTTAATTGGATCATAGAATTCTCCATATTAATAGTTGGAGTATATAGGCACATTCTAAATGTATACATATTCACAAAAATAAATTTAACTAAAAAAGAATAGCCATAGGAATTTTATTGAGGTAATAAGTCGTGACTTGCTAGTTAGCGAAGAAAATAAATATAACTTAGTTATATTTTCTTCTTCTTTTTAACAAAAAAATTACACCAAAATTATATAAAAATAGCCATAATCTGTAAGGAAAACAAAATGATAGAAGATAGCTATAAGTTTTTTCTAAAAGAAAATTATACTAAAAACTCTAGTATTATAGGAAGTTGTTATATGTCCAATGAATTCGGGGTTCTGTGTTTCAACAACATACGATGAACAGAAATGTTAGGGTAAAACATGAATATAAGCAAGGTAGACATTATAATGTTTAAGAGTGTTTATTGGTTGGGTTATTGGATTGGCGAATTTTAAATTTCAATTTTTTTGACGTTTTGGGTTGAAAAATAAAACCAACTCAACCCAAGTAAATTCAAACCAAATATTATTCAAGCGAGTTACTCGGGTTTTTGGATTACTTGGATTAAATTTTTAAAAAAATGAAAAAATATTAGTATGAGATCATAATTACAAATTATATTTTGTCAAAGTAATAAACAAAAAATTAACTCAAGAATGAAAAGGAAAAAAAAATTATAAAACATGTTAAATGAATGTTAAGTGAAAAATGAAATGAAAAGAAAAAAAAAGTTATATAAAATAAGTGGGAAAATAATAAAAATAAAAAATTATAAATAAATTATATTGGATTATGAGGTTATTGGATTGAGTTGAGTTTTGAAAAATAAAACCTAACTCAACATATTTCGAGTAACCCGAAATCCAATAACACAACCCATTTAATCCCAAATTCATTTATATTAGGTTTGGTTTGAACTCCTAATAGTGTTCAAGTTTGTTTGAGTATTTTAACAAACTTGAAATTTTTGATTAGTTTATCTTTCGAATTGAATTCAAACGAATTTTTATCGAATAGATTTCGAATCAAGCTCGAATAATTTGAAAATTTTTCATATAAATTTAAAAAAATTTAACTTTTTGAGCCAAGTACAAAAAATAAATGAACAATAAATTTCATTTAAATTTAACTTGATTTTTAATAAATTAGACTCTAAACGAATTTTTATCTAATTAAATTCGATTCAAATAATCGAGTAAGTGAAATTAATTTGTTGCAATACCCACACGGCACACGAGACGCATCAAATTAAATCAACTACGGTTACGGTCCTAAAAGAATAATTTACCATACACATTAGTTCAAATTAACTCGTTTCTGTTATCGAATGATTAGGTTGACGTGACAAGCGATCACGAACAAATTATTTGAAGGTTTAAATACATTAAACTCCCTTAAAGTTTGAGTTATTTTATACTAAATTCTCTAACATTATTTTTTTTCTTTTTTTGGTCATTTGACTAACGGTCAAATATAACTCTGCTGTTAATTTTTTTAAAAAGACAAATTTATCCCGAAAGATCAATTGCAGTAAACCCCTTATGATTTAACCGAAAGTTCACTTTATCTTCTCAGGCAAGTTTTGTAACATTTAATACATTGAGATAAAAATAAAATTCAATAATATTATCAATATTGTTAAAAATATAAATATGTTCCAAACTTAATTACTAATATTCTAATTCTCAAATTATACTTTCTTTAATTAAAATTTAAAAATATGATGAAATAATTAATTTTAAAATTTTTGATAAATTATTAAAGGTATTTCGTCTAAATTTTTAAGTTTTTATTTATATGATAAAGTTCCTTCGTATAATTTATCTATTAGTTAAATTATATTAACAAAGGAAAAAAGTAAGAAGAAAATCATTTTAAATAAAGAATAAAAAAAGCAAAAGGAAAATAGATTGATAATATTTTAATAGATGGTTATAAGTCTTGTATATTTAAAAATTTATTTTTACACGAAAATAAAATATAATAAAAGACCAAAAAATACCAAAAGTGTTAGAAAATTTTTATATTTAAATTTTTTTCACAAGTATTTTTAAAGAATCACTGGTGTTGATAGACATTATTATATTTTTAGTTGTTTTAATAATATTTTTATATTGATTAATGACTAAATTAGGTAATTGATACAGAAACTTGAATTAGAGACTAATAATGACAAATATAATGAACTTTAAGGGGTTAATTTTATATATTCTTGTAGTGTCTATGAGTAAAAATGTCTTTTTTGACTTTTAATAGTCAAATTACTGACAGAAGGAGCAAAGTGAAAAAAAATAACGTTAAGAGGTTTAGTGCAAAACATGCTAAACCTTAAAGGGGTTTAATGTATTTAACTCATATTAAAAATTTTATACTTTAACGAATTTTTCCCTTAATTTATTATTATTATTTGTTGAGTAATTTGGAATTCCCTGCGAAGGCGGAATCCGGGACTCCAGTTACCCTGTCAGACCTGCACCAACTAATTCAGTAATAATGTATTTAGGCAAAGATTTAAGTAGATCCGATTTTTTATCCCACTTGTAGACATTGTGGTATTGATTAAACTTTAGAAAATTTATGACATTAGTTGATATAAGTAAGAATCTTTAAGGTTTAATCATGATCACAAGATCCATAGGTGGGGTTAAAAATCGGATCTATCTAAGTATTTTTCATATATTGATATATAAAATAATAAAAAGTAATATTTTATTAGATTCGTTAAAGAAGAATAAAATTTGATTAAATATTTAAAATTAAAAATTAATGATTAAAAATAATTTTATTACGTAAATTATTTTAGTAAGTAATTCTGAATTTGTAATGTTGTAGTAAATCATTCCCCATCAAAGACTTATAAATTTTTATCAATTCATGTGTAATACAACACTACAAGAAAATATTAGGATGAAGTTTCAAGCATGTGCAGCTGTTTGTTACTACAGTTATTAGTATATTTATATAGGTAGTATTTGGATAGAAGAATTTGAAAAAAAATTTAAAATTCATCTATTTATTGAAAGAATTTGTAAAGATAAAATAAATGAATTTTAAATCTACCTAAATTAAAAAATTATTTGAAATATTTCATTTCATACTTTTTAATTTAGATGAATTTAAAATTTATTCATTTCTGTCCTACAAATCCCTCCAAAAAATACCAAGTTAGAAAATAGATATCTAATATGTAAGAATGTAAAATTTCAGTTGGTCATATTACAATGAATTGTTTAGTGAGTAACAAAAAGGAGAACCACTAGAAGGCAAATGAAATATTATAGTCTCGCATTATTAGTGAGTCCTACATGCGTCCTAACTAGAGGCCACATCTTCTAGAAAGGAAAATAGATATACCCTTTATCCAAGAAAGCCTTGCCGAGTTGAGGGGGATCAAAAAAGAGAGAGGCAGAATAGTCTTCCCCAGATGAATTTATATCAAATAACTCATTCTGTAGTTTACTGATAAATGAAATTAGTTTTAGCCAGCATGATACATAGAAGCAAACATGAGCTAGGAGAAATTGTCCAATTACATTTTTGGCTAATTAGTAGCTAGTATTATTTTGTGTACTACACCTCAAACCAGAACCTTGCTGGTTGTTCTTGGTGGGAGAGCATCACATGCAAGCCACATGCACAAAAATCACTTGCCAAGACAGGTAAAAACAGTTTCTTGCTTCTCAAATTAAAAATGTAGTCTTGCTAGCTAGAAACTTTAAGAGAATGCACAATTCCTATGACTATAAGTGACTAGCCCTCAATTATCTCTGAATGAGGGCTTATCTTTTCTGTTTCCAAGAAGCATTTGAAATATTGTTTTAAAGATTGATATTAGAAATATGAAGTAAACAATCTCAAGTACACAAGTTCATCCTTACAGGTTCTTGACATGTAACAGGAATTTACATATAGTAAATACTCCAGCATATAGAATTAGCAGAGACGCCTACAAATAGTAATCCCATCACCTACAGGAACCTGAGATATTTGAATTCGAGTATCAGCAGCTAGCAATTTGTTGAACTCAATTGTGTAACCCCTGCCTTCTTTCAGTGCCTCAAGTACAGATTCTTCTGGCATTATCACCGTTCCTACCCAGAGTGTGTTGTCATATACAATTATCCCACCAATCTTCAACAATTTCAACAGTTTCTCATGGTACTTTGGATAGTTTGATTTGTCCGCATCAACTATTTCGAAAGCAAAGTCATAGGTTTCGTGATTAAGATCCTGCACCAGAACCATAAATATTACAAAGAGATAGGCTTAGTGGCCTTTTCTCTTTTCCATTTCGTTTATGAGGTTTTTGTGATTTTCGGGTGTGCTACGTGATTCCAACAACACATGACAAATTAGCTATAACAGATAATAAAAGAGTACGGATGTGTAAGAATATAAGTGAGAACAAATTTAAGGTAATTCACCCTTACGTCTTCAAGGAGTTTATCAAGTACAGGAAGAGCCTCAGATTCAATAAAATTGATTTTATGCTCAACTCCAGCTTTTTTAATAATTGGCAGTCCTACATTGTATGAAGCCCGATTCGGGTCAATTGCTGTAATCTGCAACAATGAATATTTTAAGCCACAAATAGTTCCACAGATTTAATCTACAAGAACGAAGAATAGTTTGCTGTACCAACCCTTCCATCATCTGGTATTGTAAGAGCAGTGAGGAGTAAGGAGTATCCAGTAAAAGTACACCAATTTCCATCGTCTTTTTGGCATTTATTAGCTTCAAGAGCATGGCTATCAACTGACCGGCATCGAGGGCAGTTGCCATGATGGCACTGAAAAAGAATAAGCCAGTCATATATCGGTGTAAAAAGTGTTATACTGAGATGCTCTGATACAAGCCGAGGAAATGCAATAGTACTGAAGTAAGCTGTGCTGGAAGTTTAATTATTAATGTCAATATCTAGTAGTTACTGATTTTAGGATGCAACATAATCTGTTAAACCTTACTTCAAATGGTTAATGCCCGCAGGCATTTTATGCCGAGGGTGAGTCAGTTGCAACTTTTCCTCATGTAAATGATGCAATTGTTTCAAAATTACCTTCAAATATATATCTCTGTAACTTCGTTTAACAAATTGTGGTTTTACTTGTAGGATAACAAACAAGTGGCAAAAAGCTGAAATATATGAACTACCTTCTTCTTATTATTATTAGTTTTTTTCTTCTTTTTGTGAAGAGAGTTGCAACCGATTGAGAAATATTACTGTGGATGACTTGCAGTAACATTCCTTAGCTCCTTGAGAGGCTGCTGTTCATGTGGATACACGCTAGTCTCCAGGAGGTACTGCCATTAGAAAATAATGAATTAATTGTTATATTTTCAACTAAAGAATCTCAGATTTTCAAAAAGGAGGAAAAAAGATACCTTATACAGTTCCGGACTCTTCAACAATCCCTTGCTAGATATATTCTTCGGGTTGTCTGCCATTGGTCCTCAGCAACTAAATAGAAGAGTGAAAGAGCAGATTCTTAACTGAAGAACTTGATGATCAAGGTCTACTGCACTTCATTAAAATTTCTGATGTTGTAGAGATGACAAAGATAATTCTTACTTCTCCCTTTTGACGAGGTTTTAAAGTAGAAGTCCTTGAGGAATTGAATTTGAAAGAACATTTCCAAGCAAGTACGCATTCTAATCTAACAAATATATGTCAAGATACATAATACATGAACTTTTGTTTAGGATTTAGGGGTGATTTCTGCTCCTTTTGCATCTTGATCAAAAGATTATAAATATTGAGGCTTCATGTATACTTTTTGGAGAAGATTCCAAGGGCTAAAAATGTAGCAATAATTTATTCCAAAAACCCGTAAAAATTGCTACTTTAAAGTTAGTACCAAGGAGAAAAACATGTTTTTTTTTTCTTTTTTTTTTTTTTATCAAATTCTTTCTCATAAAATATCGGGATTTAATCTTTCAAAAAAAAATTGAAGGGTTATTTTTCACATTTCTTCAGGTCTTCTCTAATTCTGCACATAATATTTAGACTTTTATTACTACAAATTTGTTGATGGATCTTGCAGAAAACAAAAATTGGTCATCCCAAAC
This sequence comes from Cinchona pubescens, assembly GCA_025175665.1. Lineage (NCBI taxonomy): Eukaryota > Viridiplantae > Streptophyta > Magnoliopsida > Gentianales > Rubiaceae > Cinchona > Cinchona pubescens. The sequence continues at coordinate 2,534,925 of JANKKI010000031.1, read as the reverse complement.
CACTTAGACAGAGCAACACCAATCCCAATTATCTAAATAAATCAAACAAAATGCAAACCATGCAAGCCATATATTAGGAGAAAATCAAAATGAAATCAAAGCTTAATTCTTGTTCGATACAACAGAAGAGAGTACCTCAGTCGCTGTCGTCTGGATTCCACATCCAAAGTGAAATGAAGTACGTTACTCTGTCTTGCTGTAGCCATATATATTGTGTAACGTTCATGGCAAGGGAAATGCGACTTGCACCTGGTCTTCAATCCCCTCCGCATGTAGATAGGAGGGAAACACTTTAGTTACACGTGATTTTCACCTTTTTCCCACTTCTAAATGTTATAACCTGAATTAAATTTTATTGAATATGCTATCCCGTTTTATTTTATGTGTTACCTTTTTTATTTTGATTTATTTTAAATTATTTGTCAATCTTTAGAATGATAAATTTTAAAAGGTCATTTTTATTCTTAATGTCGGTCTAAAGATATAATCATTAAATTCATGTTTTAACATTAATTTCTCTCACAAGTCATTTCAAAATTTAAACTCTAAAATCAATTAACAAATTTTATATCTTAATTAAAGGACAATTATAGAAAAAGTATTTTACTAGTGGGTCAAATACCAATGTTTCATAAATTATGTGTAAATTTGACCATGTCAAATAAAAGAATGGAACGGAAGGAGTATGACATTTTTTGTAGGGGAAAATTTTTAAATGGACTGAATTCATGGTAGGTGTTATGGATCCCTTAGTCCACATTCATCCACAAAACTTAAATTCAATAAAATAAACTCTATTAGGATGATATGGGTAAATATAGACCAAATGATCCATATCACTTATGATAGACCTGGTCCACCTAAGAATTTTCTATTACAGGGGTGTTTATGTGATGTTTTTTAGGTTGTCGGGATTTTGAGTTCGAATTTTTAAATTTTTGGGTCAAAAAAATAAAACACAACCTAACTCAATTAATATAATAATACAAGTAAATCCAACTTAAATATTACTCAAACAGATTACAGATTACTTTGATTTTCAAATTATTTTGGTTAAAAATCTAAACTAATAAAAAAATTTATAAAAATCCATCATTGTAAGATCATCAATTCAAAATATATGTATAGTAAAACAATAATAAGGTCAAGAATTAAAAGGAAAAAATATACAATAGGATAAATTATATATTATTTTAAGAATGAATAGAAATATAAATATAAATTAGATGAATAATTAGGATAAAAATTACAATTAAAAAATATAAGAATAATTTTATTGGATTATCAGATATTGCATTGAGTAGGAGTTTTAAAAAGTAAAATCCAATCAAACCCAACCAAAGTCGGTGGTAATTCAACCCAAATAACTGATAAACCAAATAACTCAACCCAAATTCATTTGAGTTGGGTTGAATTGGGTTTGAACATCCCTTTATATTGATAATATAAGTAAAATTTTATTAAAAAACAATTATTTGGGACTAGTTAGAGTTTAAGACCGAATTTATCAAAGTATTTTTCGTTGAGTATTAGGGGAAATTATTAAAAAAATAGTACACTAAAGTGTCACAATCACCCCTTGTAGATACCACACGAAATTTGCTCTTATATCAACAATAACGCCCTGAGTCTGGGCTAACCTTAAACCATTGGATCAAAATATTTAAATCAAGTTATTAATAATTCTATGGCCCAAGATGTTATAAACAATATAATACATCCTCTCACCCCTCAATTGTGCTCTATTTATTGAAAAAAATAATTAGGATATTATTCCTATTTTTGTATAATTACTTTGCATTAGACAATACTAAAAAATATTTTTAGATTATGTTCTAAACAAAACTATTAATAAATGGATATTACTCCTATTTATGTAGTTATCCATATTTGTGGGTAGTTGAGAAATAAATTTTTACAAATTTTAAATATATAAATTAAAAAAAAAAAATCTAAAAGATCCGTCGAACCAAGTAGGTTCCTTTATTAATGGAAATTTTTATGGTCCTGTCATGTTACCATATCATTTTACTTTGAACGCTTTTATAAAATATATTATATATTTTGAATATTTGTACATTTAAATTTTAAAGTTTAGATCGTTACTCTAACGTAATCATAAAATTCTCTTTTATTAATAGTTAGATTAGATAATATAGCTTCATAGGTACAAGAGATATAGGCATAGCCAGATATGTGTATACATTTTTACAAAAATAAATTTAACTAAAAAAGAATAATTATAGGAATTTCATTGAGCTACTAAGAGTGATTTGCCAGGTGAAGAAAATCAATGCAAGGCACTCATGTTTTCTTTTTCTAACCAACAAAATTACACCAAAATTTTGCTATAATTTGTAAGGAAACGAAAATGATAGAAGATAGTTATTTATTTCCCTACAAAGACAGCTATAATTTGCAGAAATAAAAATTGCACCAAAGACTCATGCATTGTATAGAGTAGTAATATGTCCTGTGAATTTGGGACTCCATGTTTCAGCAGCATGTCGTGGACTGAATTGTCGGCCCACTGTATGAATTTAATTCAGAGAAACGTTGTTAATCATGGTACTCGGCACTCTATCTGAGAGATCATGGTTCAATAAGGAGCTGTGATTTCTAGAGTAAAATGGCAACAGGTAAGAGATTCAAATGAAATTCAATAATATGCCAAACAAACCAAATCTTTTTCAAAACAAGAGACTAAATAAGGTCAGTTACATAAATTCTATTACGTCACTATACTTTGTCATAGATCATATTCTCTTCAATTCTTAGATAAGCTATACCTTTCTATTACGTCACTATACTATGGTATTTTCTCATGTATGTGCCATGTAAGTTCATTTATGATTAATACAAATGGTTAAGGATTTAGAGGGAAACTTTGGTGTAAACCTATATTTATAGGGAACTCTTGTATCAACTCTCATGGCATTTTCACAATTGTAACCACATTCCTATATATCTCATTTATTGATTATATATATATATGCTAATTTAACTCTTTTTTTTTTTTTTTTTCTAAAGCACTCCACATAATTTCTTTAGGAATTCTATCGTATTCCTTTTCAAAATCAATAAAAATCATATATAAATCATTTTTCTTATCACGATATTTCTCGATAAATCTCAAGAGATGTATAGTTTCAGTAGTCGATCTCTCTAGCATGAAATCAAATTGATAATTTGATACCTTAGTCTCATTTCTTAAGTTACATTCTTTCTATCACCCTCTCTCAAAATTTCATCGTATGGCTCATTAATTTAATATCTCTATAATTCGTATAATTTTGTATATCCCTTTTGTTTTTGAATATAGATATAAGATTACTCTTCTTTCATTTTTCAGGCATCTTCTTACTGTTTACATATTTTATTGAAAAGATTGGTAAGCCAACTTATGCCCTTCTTTACAAAATATTTTCATACCTCAATTAGAATATCATCGGGGCCAACCGCTTTTCCTTTTTTCATCTTCTTCAAAGCCTCTACCACCTCAAATTCCTGAATATTGCGATAATACATTATGTTTCTATACTTCTCAAATTTATCTAACTCTCTTAAAATGATATCGTCTCCATTGCTTTCATTAAATAGTTGATGCAAGTATCTCTCACATTTTCTTAATTTTCTCATCTCTTACTGGTACCTTATTATTTTCATCCTTGATGCACTTGATTTGGATTAAATCATGCCTTATGGGCTCTTACTTTAACAATCTGTTATAAATATCTCGCTTCCCTTCTTTAAATTCTAATTTTTGGTAAAAAAATTTAAAAACCTTATTCCTTGCTTCACTTATAATCTTTTTTGCCTCTTTTTTAACAAGTTTATATTTCTCAATATTTTCGTTACTTCTATAATTATATAAAATCTTATAGTTAACTCTCTTAATTTTGATTTTATCTTGTACACTTTTATCCCACCATCAAGATTCCTTGTTCATGAAGGCATAAGCTCTTGACTCAATAGTATCTTTATAGTCACTGTTCTCACTCTAGTTTCCATGTCATTCCATAACATGTCAGATTCTCCTTGTAAGTTCCAAATACTTTGCCCTAACAACTCTTTCCTAAAAATTTGTTCTTTTTCCTTCTTTAAATTTTTGGTTTTTAATTTTAGGTAATCTAGGCAAGTTCTTTTGCCAAATGTGATGTTTAAACCTCAAATCCACCACCAAAATCCTTTGTTGTGATGTTAAATTTTTTTCAAGTATGATTTTGCATTACTTTTACAAATCCTTCTAACTCTCTTTCTTGTGAGGAGAAAGTCAATCTGTGACTTTATTGAACACTTTTAAAGGTAACTAAATATTATTTACTCTTTTTGAAAAAAGTATTGATAATGCAAATGTCGAATGTCATTCTAAACTCCAAGATTGATTTTTTTTCTTCGTTTCTTCCCCCATAACCATATCTACCATGCACTTCTTCGTAATCCTTATTATCTCTTCCCACATGTCCATTTAGATTACCTCCTATAAAAATTTGCTCACCTTGGGGACACTACTTATCATCTCATCTAAATTCTTCTAAAACTTAGTCTTAATAAACTCATCTAACCCTACTTGAGGCGCATAGACACTAAAGATATTAATAGTTTTACGTTTGTCTCTTGCAAATACAAAATATTAATTTTTCTCCTAATCATTGTAGCCATCACCTCTATTGATTTACCAGTAAGAGTTCCAATATTCCAAATTCATATTCTAATCCTATTTTCCCGAACATATTAAGTCACTTTTCTTCCTCAATACCCTTCCCCTATTATGTAAAGACCTTTGCATATTTTTCACTACAACTGAACCCCTATGGAGATGTAACGACTCTTACCCACTATTCGCTGCACTTAGACAGTGCAACGCGTCGCTTATAGGAAACGCCCTAACATTAACACAATATCGTAATAGATTCATTTCATAAAATTGATAAAATTTTACGTTGAATATCAACTTAATACATCTCTCATCTTTTACCCGGGTTTGGAACCAAAAAACTCAACACAAGCAAAGTTCAACAATATGCCAAACAAGGATATTTTTGCTCACTGCTCAGTGGATAAAATTTCAGCACACAGCCACTGATTAAACCATATAATGTACAACAATAAGGCAGGTAACTTTTATACAGCAATCAAAACTATACCTTTGGAAATATATAAACCAATGTATTTTCTTACGTTCATATGAACCTATGTATTGAACAACCTTTCATATATAAAATTCTCTTTTAAAAAACTCACTCTTTGTCACCTCTTGCAATGCATAAAAGAATAAAAAATATGAGAAAATATTTTCATTGACGATTCATCCGAAAAGCCTGAAACCTGGCAGTTAAAGTGTCATAATCTGGAAGCTTTGGATGAACATGACTAGCTTGCTGCGAGCTATCCTCTCTGCTTATAGTACTCCCACTTGGTGTCTTGTGATTTTCAGTGCTTGTTTCCACCTTCTGCTCAGAGCCAGGTGGCGGTTGTTCTACTCCAGATGACTTCTTGTTTTCCTTTGGCAATGATATCTTGGACACCGAACCTGGGTTAGATGGTACTTTTGCTGAGCTAGGCTGTTCAGAATTCCTAGTCCGGGACTGAGTTTCTTGACGAGTTTTACTATCATAAAATCTTGTAGTTGGATTTCTATCTGTACCAGATTCAAAATTTACAGGCACCGCAGAGCTCGAGTTGGCCTTTGAATTGGAAACCGAGGTAGAACTTGAAGTAGAAGCTTTTGTCCTTCTAGAAAATCCAGTCAGCTCCCAAATTCCTTCTACCAGTGAAAACTTGTTTTGCAGAATCATCCTCTGAGTCACTACTCTCAGAATCAAAATATGTTACCAAACCTCTCAATCTTGACTGTTTTCCAATATCCTTGCCTGCATCTTGAGCAATGGGTTCTTGTCTGCGACTTGCAGGCTGTTTCTTTAATTCCTCCATAGAACTATCACTATCTGAATCAGAATCCTTATGTGGCACTCTTGAGCTTCTGCCACTACCTCCACCTTTACTCTTTCTACTCTCAGCAAAGCTCTCAAAAGTAGACGCAACAGATTGCTGAATCATGGTGGGACTTCCTTCAGAAACTCTTTTGAATGCTGAGGTATCATCTAATTCACTCCTCGTGTGAATCATGGTGGGACTGCCTTCAGAAACTCTTTTAAATGTTGAGGTATCATCTAATTCACTCCTTGTATAAGGAGGATGAGTATAACCCTTCTGCCGAAAGCCACCTGTCAACTTTTTGAAGTTCAACTCCTTATGAATCTGCTGCTATCATTTGAACTTTCATCCTCCATCTGCGTCCCATGTAAATGTGCGGAACCCACATTGTCCTTGACTTCATGAACCATTGACAGCTTCGATCTTGATGAACCCAAGTAGTCCGCCTCATCCACGGAATTCTGAAAGCTAGACTCGCTGCTGGCATTACTGGAGTCTGGCCGAGACTTCCCAAGTCTCGAAAATGATTGACTGGCAGATGACTCGCCAAAACCAAATTTTTCTGTGGAGTCTGCAACAGTTTCTGTTCCACTGTTGTTCCCATGCATTTCAGTATCTGAAAACCCAAGACTTTGATTTTGTCTAGTTGGAAGATCTCTAGAATCATGTATCTCATGGTTCCCAGAATGAGGCATTTCAATCTCAATATCAGAACCATCTGAATCATCAAAGGTTACAGGCCCAAAGTTATCTGCTTGTGAGCCATCCACAGGTGCTTCTAAGCTTTCAGAGAACTCAGGGAAGGAGTCCTTTTTGCTGGGAAATTCTACACAGTGGCATATAGAACTTTCAGGTGATTTGCCTGTTCTAAATATACGGCTTTCACTGCCTGTATTGGTAGACGGATGAGACGGTGAGCTTCTACCTGGTGATGCAATATAAAATTTGGATTCCTCGCTATGTTGGATACCAGGATGGGAAGGTGAGTTTCTACCTGGTGATGTGAAATAAAATTTGGATCCCTCGCTATGTTGGAAACCAGTATCAAACCCAACATCATCACCATCTGAACCAGAATCATCAAAAGTTACAGGAGCAGCAGCAGCATGATAGCTGGGTTGCCAACTGTCCGTAGCTTTGTGTTCTTCATCAAAACCAACAGAAGGGTTCTCACCGGCATCATACCGAAACATTTGGTGCCCAGAATTTGAGAATATGTCATCAGTGTCAGAGATGCTCGAGTGGGAACTGGAGGAGAGGATACTAGGTTGATTTCTAATCCTTTCTTCTTCAGAATAATAAAATTTCTCAGAACCAAAATCCTCTTGCAGGTGACTTGCAGTACCTTCAGTCTCAGATTCAATGGATTGTTTTTGCATACTCATTTTAACTTTGTTTTCCTCTTCTTTTGATGATTTTTCCTGTAAATTACCATCTGGTGTTTGGACACTCTGTGCAAAAGTGTGATCCAAAAATGAATCCTCTGATGTTGAGGAACCAATACGACCATATCTTTTCCCATTATAATCACTATCCTGGTAAGATTTTTCAGATAATCTCTCCCCAATATCCTGTTCAGTCTTACTTATCTGGTCGTTCTGAAACGTAGATTGTCTGTCCAAAAAGGAGCTGTTACCTGAGTCTTTCGGAAGGTAATCACCAGTATATTTTGAAGTCGCATGTTTTGCAGTTCTATCGTCTCTAAGAACATCATCAATCGAGTTGTGTATTTCTGAGGAATACTGTTGTTGTGTTGCAATCCTGCCACGGCTTGAAAGTTCTGCAGCAGCTCTAGCAGCCATACTTGCCTGTTCAGCAGATTCAGCAGCTGCCCGTGCTGCAGCAATGCAGCATCCTTAAAATCCATATTCCAACTTTGTCCACTAAAAGAAGTACTCTCATCTCCCTGAAATGATTGACGGACTTCTCCCCTCTCAGCCTCAACACCTGATGGACAGGAAAACCCTCCATGAGAAATGGTAAAGTTCAGACATCTAGAAAATAAAAACTTCTTACTCCCAATAGTTATTTATTTTATACCTGAAGGCCTCATTTGGGCTTGAGGAGTGGAAGATACTCTGCCACTGCTGCTGCTATTGTGTCTAGAAGCAAAGTTCTGGGTCCCTTCTGATGATCCCACATTCTGTTCGGAGAAATTTAAAGGCTGGTTGTTCTGCACCTTAGAATGACTAGGTGGAGCCTGAAGATCTGGAGCCACAAAAGGAGGAGCTTCAGCATGCACTGCGCTGGACTTCTCGAATGTATTTGGTCCATTCTGATGAATATCAAAAGCATATTAAATTATTTTTACGCTCAAAGATGTGATCGTATCCCATTAAAAGAAGTAGATGAATAACATTTAAGTAATTTAGTTATACCAGCAAGTCATCAGGAGGCAACACATCACTCTGTCCAAGTGATTTTGGATCCCATTTGATATTATGTTCCTCCGCAATTTCTGTAAGTACTTTAACTTTGGTCTGCCCATCAGGTGCCTTTGCAGATAATTTTTCAACCAACTGAGGAAACAGCAGCATAAGGTGACAACTAGAAAGGAAGGCCATTAACTTTCATAAAGCGCATTTGGTTGGGTCCTACATGTGAACTAATATACAACGAGATTTATGAGCTATAATAGTCATATAAACATACCAAGCGGCTCACACCACAATTTGGGCGCAACTCAATGGCTGCATTTACAAACTCTTTTCCATATTTTGCAGTAAAATGCTTCTTTACATCTACAAGTTCAGGTATATCTCCACATCTTGGCGATGCAAATATGACACTTGCAATTGCTTCCTTCAGGTCAATGGGGCAGTTCCTGTTAAAAGAATCAAAGGGATCTCTTAACATAAATCTTTAATGCTGGACAAATTTCAGATACACTCACATTATCTATACTATATATAATGCAAGAATCCCTTTTTTGGTATGATGTCATTTAATTTTTTGCCTAATATACCCCTCTAGGTAGTTTTAAAACTTCCCCTTTTCCCTTATTCAAAATAAATATTTAAAAACACACACACAGACACACACACACATAAGATGTGCACTAATCACTAGTCCACATAAAGTGTGAACCCTGTAGTTCATGTCTGTAGGAAAAAGCTAATTTCTAGCATATGAATTGCAAAGACTGAAGCCAACAAACATTACAGATGGATAACATTTATAAGGCAATCCAATTTCCTTGTTGAGATTTTTCAAGCAACTCCAGACATTTAAGTTAACTAAGCTTTTAAGCCAATATTTTCTGTCACCTTGAAAATCATGAAAAGCTCTGGATTTGCATATCAAACTAAAACTTTATTCCCATAAACTTCTAGTTAGCATGGATGTGGTTGTGCACTCAGTGTTGTCTGTTTGTAGACATCACAGTCCATCAATTACCACTGTCAAAGGCATAACGATACTCAAAAGCCTAAAACTTGAAATAGAAGATTGTTGCCGAAGTATATATAATACTAAAACATCCACAATATAGTCAGAAAATATTATGATATTGCAGCATTGGTGAAGTAGAAAGAAAAAAATCATCGGAAATTACACCATCATACATACTTCTGAGACTCAATTATTGGCAAGCGTGCCACAATGAGTTCACAATATATGTCAATAAGCTCATATGCAGCCATCATCTTTTCTTCCCTGATTACATGCTCCACCTGAAATTACAGAGGGGTAAAGAAACTCAATCATCTTCTCCATTAGACAAAACAAAATCAATTATCAAAGATAAAAGAAGAAAAACAACACATCAGATTCCAATCAAATGTAGATATTGTATGGCATATAGCTAAATAACAGGCTTCAATATCATCTATTGATAACTCCCTTTTCTTAACTTCGTAGAAAGCCAGACATGCACTGAACAACTGATTGCACAAAATAAACAATTATAACCTGCGTTCATATGCAAACAATCAAACAACTGCAAGCTGGGCCTATCAAAACTATATTTGTAGTGAAAATGATAAAGAATATTTTATTGCAATGAGCTAATAGGTATATATATATAAGGTGAAGTTAGATAACAGTTGAGGCCTTTCAGATTTTCATTCTTTTATCCTTCTGTAAAAAGCTTATTCCCACTCCAAATGATATTCTGCACAGCATCACTAGCACTAATCTCTCATCGTTTCACTTACGTCTTTAAATTCTTTTTCTCCACATAGCCCTTAAAAACTTATGCATTCAATAATAAGAGCTAACGGATAAATTCATAACTATATATAATCCTTGCATCTAGAGATCAAAAATTTCATAACTACATGATCCAATTGCATATATATATATATATGCTATAACACTAAAAATTTTGATTTTTAGATCATTCCAAATAGTGAAATTATACTTTCAAAAACACCATAAACAATACATAAATATTGAAAAAAAAAGGATAAAAATTAAATTCAAAAGAGACAAAAAAGAAAAAGAAAAAGTAATACTCGAATCCTGGCGGTCTGATCCTGACCGGACTCAAGCAACTGCGCTAATTCGCGCTTCATCTGCTTGACTTGCACTTCCTTCTTATTCTTCATCAGCTTCATTCTCGAAGCCGCTAACTTCAACGCCATCTTACTGCATAAAACAAAATTATAAACAAAATAAAAAAACCGCATCATTAAATTCCTCAAAAATTAAAAAAAAATAGTGGAAGAACAGAGAGACTCTCACCATTTAGCTGGTTTGAAGCTCTTGGAGAGCACGTCTTTTGGATTATGGAGAAAACTTGATTTCTTCATTATTATTATGATTTATATTTTTTTGTGTTATGATGGAATTCAAAGCATTAGAGCTCGAAAACTGATTGAATTAATCAATTTTTGATTTCACTGTGCGATTTTAATGGATTGGAATTGATTGACAATTCAACTAGGGTTGATTTTGGGGATTGGGATTATTTTTGGAGAATGGAGGATTTCTGGGAAGACCGAAGAGGAGGAGAAACTCGTGGCACTAATTCTCCAAAAAATAAATAAATAAATAAAATAGAAATGGGAAAAGTCGTCAGAGTTTAACTAGATATTGACATGTTACTCGCTTTGACCAAGTTGCCCTTTATGATGCTTACTCGTATTAAATTACCACACACCGTGTAACCGTGTTTGTTTTAAGGGATAATTTTAGAAACATATTTTTTACAATTTCACTTAATACCCATATAATTTTAATATTCGATAACATAAAATACCCTCATTTGCTTATGAATTTGTACAGATAGGTTCATAAAGAGGATTTATCAACTATAATATGAAAGTAGTAATAAAATAAAGTGATTCTTTGAAAGAAATGTGAAAGTACATATAACACCAAATAATATATAAGCAAAATAATTCTCTTTTCATAATTTCTTCTTTTCAATTTTTAAGAGATGTTAAGAATATCTTAGAAAACTAGATGGTGAATGTACGAGTTATATACAATTTAAATTAGAATTATCGAGAAAGGAACAATTATTTTGTAATTCAAGTATACAAATAAAAAATAAATTTTTTTTTTTTTAATATTTAAGCTATGTCATCTTTGGTAAATTCAAGTAATGGAGATCTTTTTGGACCTAATTTAACGGCTTTAAAAAGTTAACAACAACCTCAAATTGCTGCTCTGGCAGTTTAGACAGCGTTGATCAGATAAGGGGGAGGAGGGTCCCGCAACGACAATGAATGAAATAAAACTGTCGCAACTACTTTTATATTTCTTCTACATCGCTGCTCAGGTCGTTTTTTCTTACTACTTGCGTCTGATTAAACAACCATCTTAGGATAATCTGAAAAAAGCAAGCTTTTCAAATACCAGAGTTCATATATTCCATAACTGAAGCCAGATCATAACTAAGATGAGCCGAGAATCTGCACAATAATAGTAGTTGCATAGGTACCGGAAAATCGAACAGGTCATGCCTTGTACTGTCAAAGCTTTGTTTGAGCAGCCAGTCAAAACCACCACTCAACCAAACTATAGAATATATGGAAAAATAAAATACCTGCATAATGTCAACTAAAATTGGGGGACAACCAGAAAACTTGCATATGCTGCATGTCCAGAAGAAATTGGACCATGCATCCTTAGTTCATTAAGCTTTTTTGTGATTGTGGTGTCTCTGCATCTATTCTCCAAACATCGTCCATTGTCCAGTGCCTCGACCCAAAACACGTCTTTGATAAGGATCAATCAAGTTCAGATGCCATCAGATGATATAACTATTCATTGAACCGTGTCGGTTTGCTTGGTAAATCAGCAACAACAAGCTTTGGTCAAAACTACATTCATCACAGGTAGCAGTAGCTTTCAACAAAAAACATACAAACGCCTATTACAAAGTGTACCGCTCTGCGCCAATCCACTGGAGATGGAACTAATGTATCAGTTTCACAGATTATTACAGAGGGAATAAATTCGACCACTGATTTCTCAGCTTCAAAACTTTTGCAGGAAACAAAATCTTGCATGTAAAAAGCCAGTGGCTCAATTCAACTTAAATGATGACAGAGGGCTCACAAGAGTCGACTTTCCTGAACTAATGTTTACCCATCAAGTGGTTTTCAGACATAGTAACCAGTGAAAGTAAAACCCCTTCCCACAATCTCACCAGCACAAAACCATGCAAAACACTCGAGGCCAAACAAAGCAGCAATGCCAGCATCCTCAACCTTCAGTTCATGCCTGTTTCTCCACATATGCTTGACAAAATCAACTTCCTTCCAGAGAGATTCAGAGCGACCAGGAATGCTGTGAGAAGAAAAAATTTCAGTGCTACTACTCAGTAAATTTAGGAATAAGTAAAACTTCATGAAGACATTGCAGATTTAAAGATGCTGGTCGTATGGCCCTCTTACTGTAACTTTACATTCCTTTGGAAGAAACAACATATTAATGTCAGAACTATATGGTCACTTAACCTGTCAATATCTGCACAAAAGCCCTGATATAACCGCTACTCAGACTCTTCACAAACCAGTTAACAGACTCAAGACATTCACCAAATGATTTTGGACAACTAATAAAGCTCTACTCTTTCCCTCCACCACATGGGAAAACAGACAAAATAAGCAAATAAAAGAAGAACAGGTGTGCCATCAATTGTCCATGTAAGAATAGCTACAGTGTCCATAATTCCGGAAGGAAAATTAAAAGAGTCAAATAAAAGAGAAATCCAGGTAATCAACCACAAATTTCAATTCCGGACACAAAAAGAAGTGTACACAACCAATTCCCAAAGGCCAGTGTCAACCCCCAGACATGCTGGCATTTTCAATTATTGCAAGATTGACTCCTGTTAGAAACTTTAGAAGCTTCAAATGTTATCCAATTCAAATACAAATAGTTATGCACGTCCAACGATTCTCCCTTTTAATTTTCTCAAACAGCACTCCACAAAGACTTGACCTTTTCAGGATTGTGATCATATGTTGTCCACATTTTGGAACTGTGTTAATCATACAAGTTCTCTATCAAAAAATCCAAAAAGACAACAGCCTACACAGCTGCACATGGGCTATAGTGTGAGAAATTCGTGTAGAGCAAAAGATCTCAAAGCATGAATAATGTCTAAGAATCACAACAACAATATACAATTTGCTATATCACAGAGTACACAGATGTAGATGTCAATCTTATATTAAAACATTAATACTACAATTTCATCCATATACATATATATGTGTGTGTGTATATATATATATATATATTTATTTTGAGCTTCATCCCATAAAAATTTTAATGACTTGTTATAAAAATCCATTATTCACGGACCTAGAGTAATTTAAAATTTAGAATTCTCAAGCTTCATAAATTACTTCCCAGAGAGAGATTCTAACTATAAATTCCAAAAATTCAAGAACCAAAGACAAATAGCAAGCAGTTACTTTACCTACAACAAACATGCAAGTTGTACAACTAATCAACTGTGATTGCAAGTAATATGCACATTCATGCATGACACGATACAAAAATGGTTAGCAATAAGAATGGTCATTTAACAGTAACAATTAGTATGTACAAGTTACATAACTTACATTCACGCATGGCATGATACAAAAATGGTTAGCAATAAGAGCTATCACTTAACACTAAGAATTGATATATAAGTTGCAATATCGAGAGTGAAAGCAATCTCATGGACACGAGAAGGGTGAATTTCAACAAGATCAGCAACTACAATGATGTTACAATGAAGCATGTATTAGAATAACTAGTAACAAAATAAGAATTCAAATTCTCAGGCACAGTGCTATGAGAAGAACGGGTTTTTTTTTTTTTTTTTTCAACAAAGAATAGTTAAGGGTAGCAATCCTATCAAAATCCAGCAGGTTTAATAAAATCTTAAAGTATCAAGTCACCAAGGGTATAAACCTGGCAAGACGAGTGTAGAACAGCTGCTTGGACAATTCATTGCACTTCTCCACAGTGAAGGAGGTTCCTGAATGTAGTGCTTGTTCTGCTCCATCACCTGCTTGTAGTAAGCAGTTCCATGCTTGGACACAAATTGTGTAGCTTGGCCAGCCTTGGACTGTAGCTGCTTCAACCTTGCTGCCATCTAGTTTCAAATTAAATCCTGAACATCAGGCAAAATCAAGTAATTAAATGGTCAGAGAGCTGTATCAAACAGAAAGAAAATATTTCTCCAATTGTAATGATAGAAAATAAATATTGACAATTTGCATGATGATTTAATGTACTCTGGAGGGATATAAAAACTTGACTCTTGAAAAATTTTACACGAGGTGTTAATTCACTTAGTAAAAAAATAGTACTCTAAAAAAAAATCCTACTTCATGTCCATCATCGGAAATGTCATTCATTTATATGAACAGTGCACAAAGTATTATATAATAGTGGTCAGAACACTAATGCGAAGCACATCATCCCATTCAAGAGAAACATTTTTAAAAAATAAATAAATAAGAGAAACTTCTGTTTTTTCCCAAACAAAAAGCTAATAGAATTCCCTTGGGAACAGCGCAAGAACCAAATTTATTGCTGCAGCATGAAACGTGTCCACGATGAACCTTTGGGGTTAGCCCAATAACCATCAAGCAGTTACAACCATCAACTGCAATAATGAGTAATAATAACCTTTCCTCATACTTAGAATTGTAAATTCGAGTCAATCATACACTACATCAGATCAAATTGAAGCTAACTAGAAAGGAAGCTTAATCAATTTATTCTACCATTACTTTAAAAAAAAAAAATTATTCTACCGGTCATCTCAAATTTCCGCCAAATGAAATTTCACTTCAGCTACATTATCCATTATCGGCATAACAAAATCACCCTTGAAAGTAATGGCAGGAAAAAACTAAAAACCAAAAAAAAAAAAAAAAAACTCTTTTTTAAGACATATTTCCTACATTTCTGACTGAACAACCAAGTTCAAGCTATTCTACTCCAGAATAATCAATCGGAAAAGGGGCAAAAAAAAAAACATCTGACTATATATATATAATTAAAATGATACACAACAATCTACACCGTAGATCAGAAACCCCATCAGCAATTAGACACAGAATCATAATTAAACACCAAAACCCACCTGTAAATTAAACCTAAGATTCATTTACACGAACCACAAGTTTAGAAATACACAAAAAATGATATAAAAACGAAAGAAGGATGAGATCTAAGAGAAATCGTTTCGAAGCCGTAGAAGCTAAACTAAGCTTCTCTGCGGGGTTAAGAAACACTAAACGGAGACGGTAAAATACAAGCATCGAAATGAAGACTGAGAATGGACTATGGGTTAATTTTACCTGAGTTCTCGTGAGTGAAAAGGTAAAGAAGATGGGCGATGCGTTGATTCTCTCGCCGCAGCGGCAGGCGGCAGCTGTGGTTGCGAAGGATAGCTTTTGCTACTCGGTGATTGCTGAGAAGAGCGAGATATGGAGTTATGGTAATCGGCTGCTAGTGAATTTACTGTCTGGGACTTCAAGTCCTGTGTGTATTTTTAGTTTAGTACCCTTTTATGGTTTTGACTGTAGAAAACAAAGTACAACTACTATCGAACCGAGGTTGTGAGGAGCTTAGGTCGATCGAACTCGATCTCGAACTACTTTCACAAATTGATTTCAAATATATATATATATATATATATATATATATATATGTATATATATATATAGATGTGAATAAGAGAAATATATAAATAAAAATTAATAAAATATATGTAATTTTTAAAGAATAAATTATAATAAACTCTTTTGGTTTGATTAATATTCGCGTTACTCATTATAGTTTTTAAATTTAAGATTCGTCCATTTGTGGTTTGACTTTTTTTTTTGGATGAAAAGTTAAAAATTTAACGGATTTGTACAAAAAAATCCAAAGTCCTTCTGTCCCTCGAAAAACTTTTTTATAGAAAGAGAGAGGTTGTACTTTATATTAAAATTCATAATTAGCGTTGATTAGACATTTTAAATGACTAAAATATCTCTTTAAATAAATTGTTTTTTCAACTTCCTAACGATCACTTAAATGGAATATTTAATGATTTAATTTTAATCCAAATCACAAAGAGATAGATTATAGGTTTGAAAATGTAAGAGATAATGTGAATATTAACCAAATCATAAAAGGGTTTCTTAAAATTTATCATTTTCTAAATAAGTTACATCTTTTACTTTTAAAATAAGTAGATGTACTCGAACTCAACCTCGGATTCGATATCATTTTAGTTGCTTTCAAACGAATTCAAATCGAATTCGAACTCCAATAATTTTTTCGAACTTGAGTTGCATTTTTAGTGCTTGAGCTCGAACTCAAACTCTATAAATAATTTAGAATTTTAGTATTTATACTTAATTCGACTCGTTTATATTCCTATTAGGTAAAAAATTTTAATAGCCTAAACCCATCCTGGTTTTATTTTGGCCTTGAACTACTATTTACTTTGACCCTCTAACTACTAAAAGGGTATATTTTTAACCTTTTCAATAATCTTATACATGTTAAGATAAAACTTAACGGTTCCAGATTAGATTTGTCATTTTATAATTTTCACAACCAAAACCACGTAGAATTTTCCTATAGTATGTACTTTGTACAGAAGACTCCAGTCTTGGACCCAAACATTGGAGCATGAGGGATGATCGTTTCTTGCCCCATTGGGTAACTCGTACGTTCCTTATTGTTGCCAACAGATTCAGTGGTAATCATCAGGCCTACTTATTTAGTTGACGACTAGGAATCCATTTCGAATATGGGCCAAATTTAGATGATGTCAGTTTGAACTTGGATCAAGTCCATCATGATCCATAGCATTCTCCCCAGGCCTCCTTACAATTTACAAGACCAATAAGATGCTCTATCCCAAGCATGCACTGATTACAAGAAACAAGTCAGTAACAACATAAATTTCACAGATTGTGTGGCCCATTGGGATTGTTAGCAGCCCATATATGAAATAGTGATGGTTTAAATTAAGCAATACTTTTCAGTTTTCCTCCTTCATGGACAATGTGGAATTTTTGTCAATGCTATAATTTATGGCCAATTCGAGGGATTTTTTTTTTAATGCAAAGTATATTCAATTAAGTCGGACTTGTTTTGTCGACAAATTAACGTATGTAAAATATGGCAAAAAAAAAAAAAAATAGATTCTTTTAATTAAATGACTTTTTATTGTAAAACAAAATGTACAACTGTTTTGATATATTTTCTCGTATCGTGTAAAAAAACAATTTACAAATGAAAATTATATTTGCATTTTTAATTATAATTGTTTATACAAGTGCACACAGCATAAGTTCTTTAAAATCTCTGTTTGTATCCCGCGACGATTGTTTAGAATTAAAAAAAAAATTCTTTCGGTCACAATCTTTGGATGGAGTGAAATAAAAATAGGGGATTTTTTATTTTTAATTTATTATATAATTTAGTTACTCGTTTGGCAATACAGTGTGAACAATCAATACTTACTCCTAGAATCAATTGTTAGGAAATTTTTATTAATTAGAGTACAAAGAGTAGATTATCTAAAAGTTGTACAGTAAATTTTTTTTTTTTTTTTTTAATTTTTTTGGGAAATCAAAGTAAATCATTCTTATTGCACAGAATTAGTAGTTTGATTAGAGTTGACCTTTTCTGTTGTCCATCTCCTCCACCAAATCAAAAGGCCTAATTAATACACATGTAACTCCAATATACATCTCTTCTCGCTCACTCATTTTTTTTTTTTTTTTCAAATTTTTTTGGGGGTGTTTGTTTTAAATTTGAACGGATCCAATATGAGACAGTAGGAAGATATGCGAAAATCGCAATTGATACATTGAAATTCACGTACTTTGATTAAATATTTATTCTCCTTTTCTTTTCTAAGTTTTGTATGGTAGTTGTCAATAAAACAAACAAACCCTAGCATCTTCTCTCTCCCATATATATATATATATATATATGGATGGGACAAAGGGAACAAGAATTATGAATGGAAGAAAGGGAATTAGTTTATATAGTGTAATTGGATTTCTCATATTAAGGTCATCATAAATCTAATAAAAAAATAAAAAATAGGTCTACACTTTATATATCATATCAAATAAACAAATGAGACATATCTAAACTCAAATAAGTGGATGATAAAAATATAGATTTTACTTATTTTTTATTTTTTTACCCGTTTTATAAAACAAAAATTAATTAACAGTAGTCCAAATAAGAGAAAAATTTCAACAATCAGCTAAACATTTGCTAATAGTACCATATTTATATTTTTCTAAAATGGATTCCTTTACTTGTGAAAAATGTATAGAGATTCATTAGAACACTCAACCCCATGCAACTGTTGTAACTTTATGATAAACAACCTGTCTCTAACTTCTATTCTTTTTGTCTTCTACAGAATTTTGATTGGGCGATCTTTGCTTTGGGAGAAAACTTAACTTAAGACTGCGACTTCCAACTGTTTTTTTGATGAATAATGGACCCACGAATGGTCCATGGCAGCGAAGATCACGGCAACGCCGATTGCCAGCTGAAAACGCACCTGCTGCTGAAGCCCCTGACTTCGATGTGGGTTTAAGACCACATAATATATAGAGGCATGCATAGACTGCAACTGCTAAATTTCAATCCACTTGCTGCAGGTACAAAATTATTAAGCTTTACTTAATAATATATGGCTTGTCATGTGATAAGCAAAGCATGATTGACCTCATGAAGCACATGGATTACGACTCCACGAGGCGTCTTCTTTGGATCTTCTCATCACCATAATCAAAATAAGTATATTGTCTCGTGTATTCTGATATAATAAATTTTTATACATTTAAATACACTTAACTAATACATACAAAAGGTGGCTCGGACGGAGATTAACACATATTAACACATGAATTAGAATAGATTATCAGGAACAGTCAAAAAAGATGAATAAAGAATCAAGAGGGCTTAGGGAAACAAAAATGTGCCAGTGTACATATTGTGCAAGTGGTTTTTTTTTTTTTTTACTAGCATCTTCAATTTGAGAAAGCTAAGAGTCTAACTAGATCATGGTCTAAAACTTAATTTATGAAAATTTTTGACTTTATGATGGGCGATGTGGTTAAATTTAAATTACGATATTTATGATATAGTGTTATAGATCGGGTTACTTAAAATTGGCCGTGTTGGAGGTGTAGGGTTGACTCGCTTGCGCATATGTGCAATTGTTTGTATAGTTTTCTGCATATGAAATTTATCCGGTTGTGCTCCTTTTGGATCAGTCGTCTCATATATTTGTTCAACCAATGATCATCTTTTCTTGTTCCTTTTCATAGTCAAATTTCGTCATCCTAAAGCTTTGGTTTCTACTTTCTGGCTATTACTGATCTTAATTGATTGCATGCATCATTAAGTAGTAGGTGATTAATTAACAAAGCCAAAATAAACTACGTAAATGGCAATTTTAGTGTGGTATAAAAATGCCACTCACTCTATATGTACTATAAGGGAGATTTTTTTCTTCCTGAAGATGCGAAATCTTCAAAACCTTAGATTGACACTCGAGAATTCAAGTAATGAATAAGATTTTCACGGAAGTCGAATTATATATTTGATTAAGTGCTAAAATGAGATAAACTCTTTTAAAAAGAATTTTTTGTGTTTTTAAAAGAGAATTGATACCAGGCATCCCATAAAAAAAAAAATAATAATAAACAAGAGATCAAAGAGGGATCAACAAGAGAAACACTTCCTTCGATTCTAAACGTACTAAGAAAATTTTAAATGGTTCGGTATCAATATCATTTTATTTTAAATATTTACAAAATGTAACATAATATGTTTTGAATACATGTATAATATAAATTTTTAAAATATATCGTAAATATTATCGAACTTAATTATCAAATAGGGTATATTCATGTTGTCATCATCATCCCGTAACATGATTTATTTTCGACATTTTGTAATGATAGAGAGAGATTGAAAAGAAGAAGAAAAAGGATATATACATACACGTAATGGAGTTAATGGGGCTGCCATTTGGAATTAATTGTCACACCATATCTTAGTCAAGTCGACTTTTGTATAGATGATGACAAGGCCATGACACTATCGACCCTAAATATGTCAAAGGTTAGGGGTTTTACTTTCTAACTTGAGACATCATGACTTCAATTAATAGCTTGACCCCATTTCAATTAAATTATTGTGAATGCCATCCTGAATGTAATCCTCAAAGTCATGTTAATTATTTGATTTGAAGCCAATATCATAAGAAGAGAACATCAGATTATCTTAACTAACTGACTACATAATGAAACAATAATTAGGAAAAAAAATGATGAAACAATGATTAGAAAAAAAATGAATACCTCCCTGATCAATTTATATTTAATAAAGAATCATTGTAGAAATATTACTTCTAATTATGCATTGCGATCTTGCTAATTTTATATGACATGCATGATTATTGGCATGAGTGAAATTAATGAGATATGTAGAAACGTAGAAAACAAGTAACGAAGAATTAAAAGTACTTATATAAAAAAGAAGAATAAAATAAATTAATTGAAAACAAAGAATTCTTTAGGCGGAGGATGTTTAAGGGAGTTACAAGTTACAACATGTTTGGGTTGCATTCATGCAGTTGTTTGGTACTAGGAAAACACGGTCTTGACAATTAATCAAATTTGCGACAAAGTCTTATTTATTCATTTTGTATTGTTGAATGAATATAATAATAGTTAAGATGACGAAAAGGTATAAAAAAATTATTACTTTTCAATCATTCAATAGTATAAAATACTTATTCTGCATTGCAAAGTAAATAGTAAAAAAATTTCCATATTCACGGTGGTGAATGTTTTAAATACTTTGTGGTAATGAAAAAAATTGCATATATTGCTACATACTCTAATTTGATTTTTGACTAAGTCTGGGCTCTTCTATGCTTTTCAATCATTTGGCTGGGATATTCATTTCGTATTACGTATTAAGGGTGTTAATGAATCGGATATCTGGTCCATGAGCCTGTAGAGTTATTTGAATCGGTCTTATCGATTCGCTAATTTTGTGAACCGTATTTGGTCCAGTAATACATTTTCGGTAATCAGGTGACCGGTTACCAAATTGGGACCAGCAGATACCCGATCCAGTTGACCAAAAAAAGAAAAAAACTCCCCCAAAAATTCCAAAAATTAAATATTCATACCAAGTTAATTTTATGTACTTATAAAATAAAATAAAATCCCTTTTTCAATTATAGGCAATTTATCACAAGGAAATACAACTAACTAAAATAAAATTACCAATCTTATAAAATCCTTTTTCCAAACTGAAAATTTTAATTTTAGACAAATACCCTTTTCTCTTAAATTATCAAATATCCCTTTAGACAAAAAAATATATAACTCAGTCATGCATATGAGCATAAAAGAAAAAAAAAATATTTACTATCAAAATAAATTATCAAATATCCCTTTAAGCAAATTATCAAAAAAAAAAAAAAAATCTTGAATTATCAAATATCTCTTTAAGCAAATTTACAGTTACAAAATAAATCAATAATCTATAAACATATAAATAGAAAAATTTAGCTATATTAGGTGAAATCACACAATTGCCTCTAATTATGGATCGGTTCGGGTAACCGACGATTCACCAAAGAGTGAATCGGTATCCAAACCTATCTGTATGTGGATTGATTCAGTATCCGAACCGGTTGTTTGATCTAGTTCGAATACCCTTCTTTCAAAATTGATCGATTCCATCTATTTTTCAAATCAGTCAATTATTTTAAACATCCCTAATACGTACGGGATGCAACTATACTAAATGAAGTAATTTAACACTGAGTCCCCAAGTCTGACATCATAATTGTGGAAATGACGTTAGCTTGAAGAAGGTAAAGAAACTTTGAAAAGGTGGAGGGCTTCATAAATATATATATATTGTATTGTTGGTGATGTTGACTCAATTTGAAGTCGGAACTGGCTCAATTATGCATCTGTTTAGACAACTCAATTTGAATTTGGATGATATCATTTATTACTAAGGAGCCTCAAAACTCAAGTTAGCTTAAAACTCAAACATATGCTGTAGACCCGTAGACACATATAAAAAGTCAATGGTCTCGATATTATTCTAGTATTTCTACCCATTATTTCCCAATAATAGAATTGGTGTTCCAGGAAAGAAGTTCACTTTGATACGCCA
This sequence comes from Cinchona pubescens, assembly GCA_025175665.1. Taxonomy (NCBI): domain Eukaryota; kingdom Viridiplantae; phylum Streptophyta; class Magnoliopsida; order Gentianales; family Rubiaceae; genus Cinchona; species Cinchona pubescens. Next base: position 2,512,347 of record JANKKI010000031.1, on the reverse strand, counting down.
AAACTTCAAATAAAATCAGTATATAGAAGTGAGAAATAATGACGGAAATTCGAGTAAATATTCAAAATCGAGTGAGTATCTAAAAGTAAGTTGCGTCACTTAGTCACATTTTAAATAATTTTTCAAACAATTGATCTCAATCAATGTGATTTATTACAGTGTAGGAGACAAAACCAATTTGTGAAAGTGGTTTTGACATCTAATAAAGAATCAAAAGAAAAAAAAATATCAATGATGAGAACATAATTATGAATTAATTTCTACGTACTAGAATTTTGTTTTCCTTCTTTCCATGAAATCATATATTCTCTGGAGTGCAATTTCCAATGTCCTCTCAGTCATGTTGGCAAAACAAACTCTGAACCATCCAGGCTCTGAACAATGGCAAGAGGATCCTGGAGAAATATTTCTTAACTTCACTTCATATAGTATAGAATTCCAAAGGGCCAATTCAGATTCCCTTGTGGAATCCTCCAACAATGGACTTAAATTCATCCAGCAAAACAATCCTGCATTCCCTTGTAAGCACTCAATACCAGCTTTTTTCAATCCATCAATTATCATATAATATCTCCTCTTCAATCTCTCCCTATTAGTCCTTATGTAGTTTTCGGTGAAATTCTTGTCTGATAACATCGAAGCCAAAAGTTGTTGTGTTTGTGAAGAAATTAAGGTGAAACTTGACATTCTTCTTGCAGTAGTAACAACTTTGTCATTGTACGAATATATTGTGCCAACTCGATAACCTGGAAGCCCGAGGTCCTTGGAGAGACTATAAACTATATGAACTCTTTCTGAGTCTTTATACTTTCTTGCTTCAAGAACTTCCGCAATGCTGACGAATTCATCGGAAAAGAATGCAGATCCAGAGTAGATTTCGTCTGAGACAAGATGGATGTTTTTGCGTGTGACGTCAAATCAAGAATGTCTTCGAGGATTGATCGTTGAATTGTTGTGCCTAATGGATTTGAAGGGTTTGTAATTAGCAAGCCTTTAACTTTGATGTTCTTGGCTTCTGCATCAGCATATGCTGCTTCTAAGGCTTGAGTGGTAAGTCGGAAATTGTTTGAACTGTCACAATGAACGGGTACAATTTTCACACCAGTTCTCCATCTCAAGTCTCTGTCAAATCTGTAAAGGTAAAGCGTCTCAATATTTGCACAAATTTAAAACAGTACTCTTGACACTATATCCGTACGTAAGATAAGGAACGAAATTCAAACAAATATATAAAATCAGTACTCTTGTTTCAAACAGTACTCTTGTTTCACTTCCTCATTTTTTAAATCATTTTACATACATTTAGAGACATACTTGGACATGCATGGAAACCTTGGATACTAAACCAAATTAACATACCCTGGATAGTAAGGAGTTGGAACTAATAAAGCATCCCCTGGATCGGCCAAAATGAAGGTTAAGAGTTCATTAGCTGCGGTGGCACCGGCTGTTATGACAATTCTGTCAGGATTGAATTTTGCTCTTCCTCCTCTTATTTGTTCCATGAAACTTGCCATTGCCTGTTAATCAAATGCAAAGAATGTTAAGGGGTTTTATCCTTGTGATTTCATGCAATCTTGGAATATTCAACGAATCAGCATCAACACACACACACTTACACGTGCATTTTTTCTTTCTTTCTTTTGTTTTTTTTTTTTTGTTTTACTGAAAATGCATAAAAGCTAAATAGTCTAGTTACCTTTCTAAAAGACAATAGTCCATGATAATCTTGAAATAATGCATTTTCTCTGAAACTATAAATTCTTCTTTTGCCAAAACTAGCTTCTTCAGAATGCTTTTCCAAATAATCTTCCAGCAAATCAAATGAAACCTGTGCACAAGAAAATAACAAGCCATTTTAGAACCTCATTCAATAAGAGAAATCTTCAAGTAAATTAATTCATTTGATGGCAAAATAATTTAGTACTTACTTGGTTTTCTGCCAATCCCATTTGTATAACTCCATTTGGATTACATGATTCATCATAAGGGTCCTTATCATATGCTTTCCATCCTGCAAAATAAGGTGAATCTTCTCCATGAGTGTCGGACACCGCGATTTTTGACAACGATACAGAAGGCCTTTGCTCATCAATAATCTCTATAGCCATTAATATGTTTTGTATGCAGAGAGAAAAGTGAGTTTGTTGTATGAACTATGAAGCCTAATTTGTCAAGGGACACATATATATAGGAACTCTTGAACTCGAAAGGGGCCTCAATTTGTATGTAAGCCAAAAAAAAAAGGAAAAAAAAGAAAAAAAGAACCAATGATTGATTCTGGAAAGTAAGCAAGATCAGAAGTTCACTTTGACAAATATAGTTTTAATCACTGTTGACAACTGTTAGCTTCTGTCATCTTTTCAACTTCTATATATCTCAAATCTCCACATGACCCATGCAAATTATAAGGTGGTTGCTAAGTGTTCCAATCTTAAAAATTTACTCTTTCCAAGGAGTTTCTGCCTTCCAGTATTTTTTTTCTCTCTCACATATATTTGACATTACCAGTTTCCTTCTTTATTACCACATCTTCAATTCATGTAGGAGATGGTCAATGTTAGAGCATGTTTAAATAAAAAAATTTCAGTTACCAAAACACTAGTGTCACACTTCTATAATACAATAGATACAATACAACAGACAAATATTGGACAGAGGATTTGAAGCCTAAAATGTCATTTTTTTTTTAAGAAATCAGAAATTTAAAAGGAGGATAGTTTACCGTCTTCCTTTAGGGTCAGGATAGATAACAGGCATATATTTCAACAGCTTACCGTAATATTTACAAATCGTTTACTAAATAAAAGCATAAAAATGACTAGAGTCAAATTTAAACATTTCTATAATTTAATTATCTTATTTATCGTTTGTGTTATTAACTAAAATGTCGTACTTGTGGACCTAAGCATGACACCAATTTTTGGGGAATTTTTATGTCCACATATAGGTGTGTCACAATGTCACCCACTCAAAAATATATATAGAACAACCAAATGAAATTGGTAATCTTCTCCCCATTATATATATGTCGATCTCCATTGGCATGACTAAAATGTTTGCTAGCTAATTAAGCCATTCAATAGGTCTGAGATTAATTAGAAGTAAAAGCATTGATGTTGTTGCTGATTGCAAGTTAGTACATGCAAATATTTGAGAAGATCTAGGAGTAGTTATGTCTTAACGATCTGACAGAGATACTTGCACAAGATCATTGAGATTCTGAAGTAATTGCACACTGAAACGGGACAAAATTGGTCTAGCCGACGATAAAATATGATGGCCCCATGCACAGTTTTTACTAGTTTTAATCAACAGAATGGATAATTCTGGAGTCATTAAGGATTGTAATCATGATTATTAATTTTCTAATCATTGGTAATTTACCGGAATATAATCTTAATCTTCTTAGTCTTAGATGATAAGAAACGTGGGTCTAATATAGTTCACGCATGATCGTAGGACATTACATCTTGGCATGCATGCAGATTTCTAAAATTTTCTGTTCACTTTTTATCTCACTACATAATAAATCACTTAATAAACTTTTAAAGCTTCTTTTTAAATATTTAATAAAGAAGTCTTATTCGTTTTTTAAATAATAAAATAGAGATTTAATAGAGTGCAGGATAAAAAATTCTTAATCAATCACGATATCAAAGAGTATTTGATTTAAAAGATTGCATTATGAGGGTGAGAGTTGTAATGATTGATAATGATTGGTAAAGAAATTTTAGACTTCGAGGGTCCGACTACTATCGGTAATTGTCCTATAACAGATTCGATATATATTTCAAATTTTCTAATTTTAGTTCCCCACTTCTCCTTTGTCTTCTTTTCTATATTTTCCTGATCGATTTGATTGTTTAAGAAAACACAGTTAATGCTTAATCGAGTGATTAATTGAGTACAATTAATGAAGTCATTAAATGTGTTTAATCTCAAATATTTAGAATCTTAAGCATACATAGAGACACATTTACGAAAAATATGTATTTATACAAATTGACAATGTGAGAAAATTATTAATGCGTCACTATATCTGAAAAAAAAATGAAATTCAACTAAATATCTAAAATCGAAACTTGATGATTTACTATGATTTTTGCTACGTAAAATGATTTTAATAAATAATTCTAAATTTATTACTTTATAAACTATTTTTCATACGAAAAGCTTGAGGCTAAAGAGTTCCAATTTGGAGGCAAAAGTTAATGGCTAGTGCTGTTAAATAGTCGCCATCTTTACCATATTCAAGTATTCAATACATGAATTCTTTTTCTAAATTCGTCCTCTTCCACGCATATTACTAAGCTTAATATAGATTTATATTTTCTTTCCAGCTTTCTCGTTGATAAATATCGAAGGGATTGTGCAAAATCATGATGTGTACTGGCATGAATGATATCGTACATTTTTACCAAACATACAAACTGGGCTATTATCAAAGACACTCTAAATGAGAAAAATCAGAAATTATTTTTGTCTAGTGTCCTCTGAAAAGAACATATATTTGTATGTTAGCTAGGGTCCTCGGAAAACAACACTTGATAAAGTAAATTAAGGATATTGTTAGAGGAGGTGTCTCCATCTTTAAAGTGGATTACAGCTGAATGGCATCTTGTGACGAATCAATCTTAGAGTGGAATCCGTCTCCAGTCTCCACCGTGTGGAATGTAGTAGTAGACTAGATGAGTTGAGAATTGAGATAGATAAAGTGAGAAGAAGATGGATAAAAGTTATAGTTATTAGATAAATTATATTGATAATGTGATATCAAATAACTTCAGAATTATTCCAACGTATTATATCATTTGACAATATATTGTGTATATAACCACGCGAATACCACATTGTGTATTTCTCCAAACACAAGAAAATATTTTCTGACATAAAATATTTTTCAATTTTCTACTCTTAACTGAAAATAACTTAAGTAATTTTTGAATGCAAGTTATTTGTAAAGTTGAATAATTCAAGAATGACATTAAATTTTAAATACTTATTTTTATAACTTTATTTACTAAATTTATTTTCGTCTCAATTGTCGTCCATTCGTTTTTCTCTTTATTATAATTCCCATAATAATATAATTATTATTATGTTTATTTTACTACTACATCATTTATGATTTAATTTTGAATAAAATTAATTTTTGATTGACCATAATTATTTGTAAAGTATTCATTACAATTGTTGTAAGTTTTTTCAACTCATATTCATAAAATTTAGGATGAAAAACCTTAAAAAGTTATATTTTAAAATATTTTTATTTTATCAATTAAACACCGAAAAACTATATGAAAAATAAACTTTTTCATATAAATATTTTTTCTCACGAAAACATTTTACATCTAACCAAACGGACCCTACATTCTTCAATTTTAAGTTCGAATCCAGCAACCTATGTTAGAGTTGTTCAGAGATTCTTCAAGCACTTACTGTTAATTAAGCAATTGTCTCCAGAATTAGAGGGATCATTATGCTACTCTAAACGCAACAGAAAGTAGTAATTACGGCGAAGAAAGTCAATTTAATAAGCATTGTCATTAGCGATCAATGGTTTGAAGGAGAATTTTACAGTCTCGTTGAAGGAACCATTCTTTTGGCTTTAAGAACTTGTACAGTATAAATTTTTAAAGCATATAATGTTATACTGTACAAATCCTTAAAGTAAAAAAGAATAATTTTCTAAAAGAATCCGTAGAATTTCCTAATTTGAAAAGATAATCAATGTTCAACGCGGCAATCAGATTGTTATCTCTTTCTTTTTTGCACTTTAGTAATCACTAAGTAGTAAGTACCCTTTGAAATTTTAATTAATGTGACATCGTCATTCATGAAGATAGTCTACCATTGCTTTTCGTTGTCCCAAAACAGGTTTCATTAATTTAGAACTAACACAAATCTTTCCTTACGCAAGTTTTATTAGCTTTTCACAATAAATAATGGTTGACATTAGTACTAGTATAAATTATAATCTAACTAGTCTTATAGGAAAATTCTACATTGAGGGAACTATTTTATTATATTTTAAAGATTTGTACAATAAAATACTATGTATTTAAAGATTAAGTAAATCTTTTATGTACTATCGGTGTATAAAATTTTAAAAAAATTCTTTGCTAAATGTGGAGTTGGTATTGCAGGTTGTTGGATGATTGAAAAGTAGTGGGATCTACTATTTTTTAGTCATCTCAATAGTTGTCATACCCACACCACATTGCAAAGTGAGTAGCCAAGAGTTACTCAAAAATTTTCTATACTATCGGGTGTAGATGCATGCCATATGTACATTATTTAAATTGCAAATGCCACTTTTGTATATGTGACATACATCTACGCCTCATAATGTAAAAAATTTTCTACACTAACGATATATAAAAGATTAATCCTTAAAAATTTGTATTATATTTATCTTCAAAGCCACCAGAATCACACCTCAATGAAATTGTAGAACTTCCAAATCTTTTTATAACCTTAATATAAGAGTATCTAGAAACCAGTTTAATACTTGGTCAAAGTCAACAGTTCTTTCTATTGTAGAGTAAATAAGTATAGTATATTCTGTAGCTTAGCTGTTAATGAAGTGGATTACGACCTCACCTAACTGATAAGTGAGATCAGATGAGGTATAAAACTCGAATTTTTGCAAACAATGGAAAAATATATAATTAGGGAATTTCTTGACATCTTCTTCAAAAAGTGTCTATTCAATGTCACTTGGCCGTGAATCTTCTTAGAAAATATTAGTGACGCGCCTCGTAGAATATTAATTAGTAATAATTAAGATCAAGATAGTAATGCATCTGAAGAAATGCATAAAAAATTAAGTAGATATTAATTAGTAATTAACACTGACTTAATTTGTTTAATTTTGTCTAAATACTCATATTCACATGTATCTTGATTTTATTTAATTATCATGGTTCAAGTACTCTGAGCCAACACGTTTTGTGAATCCCATCAGCAAAATTTAAGATTAATTCCTGGGAAGAAACGCGCTTAGAAATAAGAATCTTTTTCCAGTTAATTTTCGGAAGTTTCCTGTGCTTGGAATTGGAGGTTTAACTAAAATCTGCATACGTTCTAGTGGAATTAAATTTTGCAAGCACTCTAGTACAGGAAAAAAAAAAAAAAAAAAACTAAGTATAATATAAAAAATGATACATTTTTTGTAATTTTATGTTTCAAAATTTTTTTAAAAAAAAGTCTCATTATTTTTTTTTTCTCCCACTGTTTTCTGTCCTCTCACTTACCAAATACTACAATATGGTACGACAATTCATGGAAAAAATCTTTTATAAATCAAGGTGTATAAGTTCACTATATACCTTGTGATTCATATTTATTTACATCCACTAATTTCTTTTAAAAAATTAACAAGTTGATGGATGTAGAAAAACATAGACTATAAGGTATACGGTGGACCGTACACCTTGGTTCAGGCAAGAATTTTCTCAAGAACTCCACAACAGCCAGTTATAATTAGGGTTAATTTACAGCACTTTGCCCCCTTAACGTTTAGAGTTACTATAACTTTAGTTCATAATATTATTTTTTGCACACTTAAATCCCTGGATTAACAGTCAAATCTAACTGTGTTAGATTTTTCAACTAAAATGACATTTTTTCCCTCCAATTTTCATGAAAAATTATTGAATCATGCAACAAAACGAGAGAAAAGAGAAAAATAAATTAATGAAAATGTGAAGAAAAAAGAGATAATGCTATTTGTAAAACGATAATATTTTATTTAAACATAGTTATAAGGGGATTTTTGTCAAAATGAGCAGCAAAATTGAGTTAAATTTAACATAAAGATTTATGTGCCTAAAATATTGTTAAGGACTAAAGTATAGTAACCCTAAATGCTAAGGGGGTAAAGTGAAATTAACCCTTATAATTATGTAGTCTGTAATATTAATTACTGTTAGGTTTGCTACCATCCGCATTTGTTTTAGCCTAAAATTATACTACCTCCAACCATTGAAATTGTCGATATTTGAATTTTACCTGGTCAAACATATTAAGTTTTCATAACTTTATTTCATATAAATTTCTTTATTTTTTTTTAAATTTTATATTTGCATGTATTAATATTTGATATAAATTTTCACTTTTGTTGAATAAACTTCACTAAAAATCGAATAAACTTATATAATTATTAATTATAAAATAGCTCTATTTGGCTACAAAAGTCAAATTACGAAAAAAAAGTTGAGATAAAGGGAGTACTGTTGTAAAACTAAATCAAGATTATTAACCTTAATTACAAAACTAACTAAAGTAGGAAATTTATAAGTGTAGATGAGAGAATGGTAGACAGAGAAATAGTAGAAAATTCTCTAATACTTTATATTATCAACTTTCATAAGTTTTTCAAAAACCCTTCAAAACCCTTTCAAAAGTCTTACAAATGAGTTACCTAAATCCCCTATTTATACAGTTACAATGTAGGACATTCATAAATAAACACTTAATATGATACATGAATCACGATAATCAATAAATTTTCACATTCTACAATTCAAGGGAAAGAATATCACATTAACCGATATGGTTGGGAAGATGAATGGACATCCATCTTATATAATTTATAATACTCCCCCTTAGATGTCCATGCATTAAAAAATACGTGAAAAATTACTGCCTCGTTAAAAACCTTTACCAAGAAAAATTCAGTGGGAAAAAACCATGGTAGAGAAAAAAAGAGTATAGTACATATTCAATGTTTATAGTACACTTTTGCATACTGTCTCATTAAAAACCTTGCCAGGAAAATTTATTGGGACAAAACCATAGCCAATGAAAAAAGAGTATAGCGTGTACTTATCATCTCCCTCATAAAAAGTATCACTTGATATCCTTGAGATGATGCATCCCAATTTTACAAACTAACTTCTCAAATGTTGTTGCTGGTATCACCTATGGATAAATCCACTAGATCATTACATGAGCGAATTTGTTGGATATCAATTTCATCAATCTTCTGAAAATCATGAGAGAAGAAAAATGTTGGAGAAATGTTGCCTCCCTTTAGCTAAGCAACATATTCAATATTGTCTTTATATAATATCATTAAAAGTCTCACTTCTACTGTTAGACCACATATTTTTTGGATATGTTGGCTCATTGACTGTAGAAAAACATATCCACTACTTGCTTCATATATTGCTATTATTTCAACAATGATTGCAAGAAGTAGTGACTAAAATTTTGATTGCCATGATATCAATTTCTTCATAACTCATTCGAAATCGAACTTTGTATTGGATTAGATGAATATCCAATATCTGCATCACCAACTAACTTTGATTTAGATTCGTCTGAGTAAAATAGACTCATATCAATAATGTCTCAGAAAAATTGAAGTACATGCTTGATATCATTCCAATATCTTCGTATCAAAGAAGAACTACATCGTGCTAACGAATTTACTGATATGGTACTTCAGGACCAATAAGTACTTCGCAATTCTCACGAGAACAAGAAATTATTATTTTTGATAGCAATCAATCTCATAACCATTGAGATATTCAATGGATGTATTTTATTCAAATAAAATTGTTCTAATACCTTTTTGATATAATTTCATTGATGAACAAAAATTTCGTTCGATAAGTGCTCGAACTATAGATTTTTGTCAATACCAATTTATTATCTTTTGAACCTCTTCAAGAGTTCTGATGAAACTCTTTAGGAGTTCTAGTGAACTTCTTTAAGAGTTCAAATAATATTTATATCATTAATATATATAGCAGTTATCATAAACTCTGATTTTGTGTCTTTTGTGAAAACGCATAGGCAAATTAGGTCATTTTTATAACTATTACTCGAGATACTCATTTAGGCGATTATATCATATTCGCCTAGATTGCTTTAAACTAATCTATACAAGGATTTTTGCAATCTTATTGAACAATTTTCTAGAAAAATTTTGCGTGTTTCAGGCATGTTAAATCCTTTAGGAATTTTTATATAAATATCGATATCAAATGAGCCATATAAAATATGCTCAAATTCATTAAATGCATTTGTTAAGGCAATTTTTCATGAACTGCCACACAAATTAGACATCTACCACAAGAAAAAATAAATCTCTTTATCATCAATGCTGGATTTTTACAAAAACTTTCGCTTAACAATGTGTGTTTTATGTGGCACAATTTCATTTTTCTCATTTTGTTTTCGCACAAATATATTTGTACCCAACCGACTATAAGAGACTGTCTCTTTAGAAATTTGGACTGCAGGTCCAAAATCTTCATGTTTCGAATGTGAATTTTCTTATATTGCATTTTTTTAATCATTTGTATGTCGATATTTTTTGACAAATTTACATTCAACATCCTCGTTTTCCATTCAAAAATATCAGCTGATATTACAAACAATAATATGTTGTCGATAACAATCTCTTTTCGGTTTCATATTTTTTAGTAGTGACATAACTTATTGAGATCTCTTTGTTTATATTAGATTCAAGTACCTGATCTATTTTTGGAGTTTTACAATTAGTTATGTCTAGAGTCTCTTCAGGAGCACCCGCATCCATTTTATAATAAGCCATCTCTAATATTTGCTCATTTCTTCTAATGAAAATTCTTATCATTTGGAATTGATTAGTCAATCATACTTTATTCGTGGCAAACTGCCATTTGTATTGATGGCTGTCCTGCTGGGACACCAATTGGAGCATTTCAGCTGGTATATGAGATTTTTTTCATTTTAGGTCAGTAATAAATCTGACAGTTGATTCATAATATTTTACAAATGAATTATATTGTGAATTTCAAGTTCACATACTTTGTACAAAAATCAAAATATGATAATTCATTTCATTCAATTTTCTATCCAACTGCTTATCTTTTCCCTTTGATGTTGGGAAACATTTTCATTTCAATCGACAAATTATTTTGTATATAAGTGCCCTGTAATATTTCAAGATATTTAATCATAAAGGGAAACTCACATCATACATATATTCCCAACTTTATTTTATGATCCAACTTTGTATGTTGCAGTAGAGTAATTAGAACATATATCGCACCATCAAAAACCTATAGATACATACGGGAAAATTAAGCTCCCGACCAAAAGTCAATTATAATGGGAAGAATAACTTGTTGGTTTGATACGTGTAAATGCTGCTGCAAGCAACATAACTTGTTCTCATAAGTAATGGTATAATTTTTTTGGAAGCATTTTATAACGATTTTATTAGACCATTTTGTGTATGAACACGTGCTTCAGGACGTTCATACAAATATCATCAAATATTTGAGATATAAATTTACCAATATTATGAAGACAAATATATTTGATTTCATTATCTGTAAATTGTGCTTTTAATCAAATTATTTAAGCTAGTAATCACGCAAACTCCTGGTTGGGAATCGATAATAAGCACACATGTGACCATCTAGTAGATGCATTTATCGAAATTATAAAATATCTAAATGGTACACATGAAGAGTGAGTGAGACCATATATCTCACCCTTATTTCATTCCAAAATATAAGGGATTCAATCCCTATTTTAGCTGATGATGATTAATAATTAATTTGAAAACAAGCAAGCACAAGAAAATTCATTGAATTGAATCTTTTGGTTCTCCAATAGATGTCTATATAAATTTTTAATAAATTTTACGCATTATAATTGACCAGGGATAATCTAACCAGTCATTGCCAAACAATAAAAGTATTTAAATCAATAAACTTCAGGTTTACTATAACATGTGTTTCAATTGTATAGTACAAACCAAAAAGAAAGATATGCAACTTTTCCACAGCACATTTTATTTTTAATGTTACATAGATACTCAATAATTTCTCATTTATAGTCTCAAAATGGTATCCTTTTCAACGGATATCTTAGTAATAAATTTTTTTCAAGATTTGGTAGAGAAAGTACATAATTTATAACTAATTTTGTTCCTTCATATAGACATATATTTGTTCTATCGGAGCTTTCAATTAATTTTTACAATAACACTTATAGTATTAACATTTATTTCTTCCAACTTCAGGTGGAAAAATATTATTTACTTTTGAGTATCATATGTATTTTATATTGTCAGAAAGGACATATTCTCATACCTCAAATACATTTAAATATATATCCATACATTTATCATTAAATAAAATAAATATAGTAGCAAAATAATATAAGATAACAAATTAATGTAAAACAACAAGACATGTAGAATTCTAAAATTGTAATGAAGACATACTAAATAAAATATCACGTTATTTTCTTTCTTAGTTATTTTCACCGTTAAGCAAACGGTCAATACTTCCTTCAGGGAAGAAACTAATAGCCCAATAATTATGGTCAAAATCATTATAGAGAAAACTTGTTTCTATGATTTTTCTCTTTATCTTTCAATAATTCTTGAGAAAATTCAAGAAGATTACTTAACGTACGATAGGTACATGACTGATGGTCTTTCACAGCATAACGATAATATTTATTTTTCATATCATTCTTAATGTATGAATGATATATTTCTCTTTTATTTTTCACTAATCTACCACTTCTGGTGGTAAGATGTAATACTATAATTAGAGCAGTGTTTACTGATAACTCAGCATCATGAATATACTATTTTGACCATCACTATGTCCATAATTGCTATTTAAACTTTTGTCACATTCACTTCGACGAATAGAGTATAATTAATTGGACGAAATTTATTTGAGTAATAATTCATTATTTCATTCAATCATAAGAAGACATGAGAGTTGGAATATTTTCTAAAACTTTTTGTCGGTATTGCTTCTTCAGGAGCATATTTGAGGTAAGAAAAGTATAGAATATTTTCTCTAATATGTACTCATAAATGATCTGTATAACTTTTCCTATAGATCTGTTGGATCTTTTAAATAGTAAAATTTTAAATCCTTCAGGGATATAATGACAAAAATCATAGATTTTGTTTAGGCTTGTTTGGATATAGTATTTTGCCTTTTTTGATTATATTTTTAGAACACATGGAATCCGAATGGATTTTAACAACCAAAATCCATTATAGATAGTTTATTATGCAAAGAGTCGATAATTCAAGTTTGGTATAATTTGACATGATTCGAACAATTATTAAAATGAATTATAATAATATTATATTGATACAACTGAAAGTATAAAAACAAAATATGGTAATAGAGAATACCGAAAATTTTTAAATCGTACGTTGGTTGTGATAATTAAAGTTACATGTATTTTCGTCGTATTGAAAGTTCTATGTACTTTTGTTGTGTTGATTTAAAATTCTATCTCAATTGGTCAGAGTCTCATGCTGATAACGTATAAAAAAGCTAAAATTAAGCTAAAACTACTCTACTACTACTAAAAACTAACAATATCTAAACTATGTGTCCTCTATTATACTACAAAAAAGGATTTAAAAGGAAGTTCTAATCGAATTTTTTGCCCTTTTTAATACAATCAGAGAGTTGAGATCGCGACATCGAATATTTGTACTGAGTTTGATAATAAAATTAAGTCAAGATTATTAACCTTGACTACAAAACTAACTAAAGTAAGAAATTTATAAGTGTAGATATAAAAATAGTAGAAAGTGAAATAGTAGAAAATTCTGTATAAAGTTATAGAATACTCTATATTATCAACTTTCATAAACTTTTCAAAACCCTTTCAAAACCCTTTCAAAAACCTTACAAATAAGGTACCTAAATCTCCTATTTATAGAGTTACAAGATAGGGCATTCATAAATAAACACTTAATATGATACATGAATCATGAGAATCAATAAATTTTCACACAATTCAAAGGAATGAATATCACATTAATCGATGTGGTTGGACAAAGAATGGACATACACCTTATACAATTCATAACAAGTGTATCTTTTTATATGAATCCTACATTCCCATTAAGATTATTTATCCTAATTAGGGGTTCAACATATGCCAAAAATGGCCTTTTTGGGTACTTCTTAAAATAATGGGTTAAATAAAGTAAATCCTCTTAAGGTTTGGATTGTTTTACACTAAATCTCGTAACTTTATTTTTTTCTCACTTTACCCCATCGTTAGTACACATTAGAAATTTAACTATTGAAATGTTAAAAAATATATTTTTATCCCTAGACACTAATGACAAGAAAATATAAAATTAAACCCTTAAATTTTATTATATTTGTCATTTTAGTCCCTAATCCTAATTTTGTGTCAATTAACCTACTTTAGTCACTAATCAATATGAAAATGTTATCTAAACAACTAAAAATATAATAATACCCATCAACACCAGTGGTTCTTTAAAAATACTTGTGACAAAAATTTAAATACAAAAATTCTCTAACACTGTCGGTATATTTCGATCCTTTCATTATATTTTATTTTCATCTAAAAATATAAGAGACTCATAATCATCTATTAAAGTTATATCAGTCTATTTTTCTTTTACTTTTCTTTACATTTATTTAAAATGATTTTCTTCTTACTTTTTTCTTTGTTAATATAATTTAATGAATGGCTAAATTATATGACGTAACTTTATCATATAAATAAAAAGTTAAATTAAAATAATTTAAACGAAATAGCTTTAATAATTCGTCAAAAATTTTAAATTAATTATTTTACTGTATTTTTAAATTTTAAATATTGAAAAAGCATAATTCGAGAATTAGATATTAATTAATTTGGAGCATATTTATATTTTTAACAATATTAACAACACTATTAAATTTTATTTTTATTCCAATGTATTAAATGTTACAAAACTTACATAAGGTGTAAAGTGAAATTTCATTTTAATCTTAAAGGAGTTTACTTCAATTGACCATTAGGGGTAAATTTGTCTTTTTAAAAAAACTAACGGGGGAGTTACATTTGAGCTTTAGTCAAAGAGGTAAAGTGAAAAAAAAAATAACGTTAAGAGATTTAGTACAAAACAACCCAAACCTTAAGGGATTTCCTATATTTAACCCTAAAATAATTGTGGTACCTTAATCATGTTCATTCACCAATTGTTACACTTCCTAATCGTGATTCAAGAACTAGCTAACGTATTCCCCCACCCGAAAAGAGCTTACAGACAATCCTGCTCAAATTATTTAACTAATCATATGAATAGATATCTCTAAAGCTACAATGGATTTCATTGAGTACTACAATAACATTCTATGCTGCCACTTGCCGAAGTCTGATCCAACGAAGCAAACATGCTGGCTCAAGAGTCAAACAAGAAAGGTTGCTTTGGAAATCATCAACTTGTTTATTTAGTCGTAATTAGTTGTATAGCGATTAGCAATGGCCCAATTTACCTCGAAAATTAAAGCACATGCTTTCTTTGATTGATAATACTCATCATATAATACCCATTCAATTATTTACGTACTTAATTATGAATCTTTATCATTATCTTTTATGATATATTTCTGTTTCCCTCTCCCTTTTCTATTCCCGCCCCCTATTATTAGTATCATATTTTTCAATTTTTTTTTGCGTCCTTGATGATTGACCAATAAGTGATAGATGGTTCTTCTGTTTTATCAATAGACATTAGCTGAAAGTGATTACGATTTCTAGTTGTTGATATTAGGGATAATTTCAAAAACTTCTCTTGAAGTTTGCTTTAATATTAACTTTTGAAAATAACACTTAGCACCCTTTTCTTGTGTGAAATTTTTTTATATAGATTCGGTCTATGGTGGGTGAGATGGACTTTTTGGTCTATCTTTATCTAAATCACCTTGAAGAGATTTATTTTTAATGAATTAGAGTGATGTGGAAGAATTGGACTAAGGAGTCTATCACATCTACCGTAAATCAGATCCATGTAAGAATTTTTCCTCTTGTCCTCCTTTTGGTTTATTATAGAAACTACTTAATATTTGGCAAAGACAAAAAATTAGACAAAAATCTAATAATAAGCAAATTCATCTTAGCCTTTATTTACAAAATTGCCATGAATTTATAGCACCGTTTGTGCATCAGAAACCAAGTTTTCCAGACACTCGTACATAAAAGTACATGTGATCAGCCTTTGTGCAATATACTTCTTCTCTACTCCATGTTACAGCTAAGGAGAAAAAAGTGTGTTCTTTGGCAAATAATGCAAAGTTGTGTTGGTTCGAATAGGGAGAAGGAATTGTTGGGAATTTCTGGACTTTCACTGTGCATCATTTTTTGTTTTTGTTTTATTAAACCACCAAAAATGGTGGGGGTGGACAGCCTTATTATTAAAGATAAGATCATACATAAGAGGGGATTAGGCCAAGACCTCGTAAAAATACAATTCGCATAATACTTCTAGGATGCCCTTATTATCTTGAGACATGAAACTTGAAATGTAGCTAAAAATTGATAGAGTTTAGCAGAAAAAACAACAATGAAGATGGATGAAAGAAACTAATTAGAAAGCTTAGCAATACTTTTGTTGTCATTTGGTGTGTACGTGGTTGATTTGTTAAACTTATACGCTTTTTTCCTCTCTTGGCTGGGGTTTTTTTAAATTGCATAACTTCCTTTTTCTGAGCTGTTGATTGCTTCAATTTCCTTCCTATAAATTTGCTAAGAATTGATAACTCTTCATGTGATAAAGGAGCTAATTCTATTAGAGATTCTAAATCTGAAAAATAGGAAGCATGATTAATTGTTTGCTCGGTTTGTTCCAATTCAGTGCTCATCCCTTGCCTCTGAATTGAACATAAGCCACCTATCAGGCATCTTGTTGGTTAATATTCAATCATCTGGATCCAAAATGACACCATCATTTTGTGTCTGAGACGATTCCAATATAGATTCATCAGTTAAAGGAACAGTGTCCTTACAATGAATTGAAATGCCTGTCCGATTTTGGAGAGAATGTTGTATTGACAAACCAACAATGTGTTGTAAAGGACTATCCAAATTTTGAATATTGGATTCCTCACCGATAGGCAAGACTTGATCAACAACCAAATCCTTATTAAGTGGAACATCTTGAAAATCCCTAACTTGATTTTGTGTAGAATTGAACTCTTGATTCTTTGGATCATTCGGTTCCTCATTTTGTAGAGCGTCTTGACTTTTCAAAATTTGATTTTGTGGCTGATTTTGCAAATCATTCGGTTGCTTGTTTTGTGGGGGAGCTTTCGGCACCCAAATTTTCTTATCCTTCGGTGGTTGCACCACCTCTTGCAGCCAAGAGTTGAAGGCTCTACCTCCTCGACATCGTTACCTTTTGTGTCTCCTCCATCTACTGGGCAGCTACCCAACACATGATCCCCAATCTTGTGTCACTTTGAACAAAATGTGGTAAATTTTCATAAGAATTTTTTTGCCAATAATTAATCTTATCATCAAGCTCAACTCAAACCCAATTTGGCAAAGATGATTTAAGATCAATCTCTACGCATATCTTAGCAACTCCTGGACTAGTCAAGGCAATAGTGGCAGCATCCAATTTTAAAAGATTACCAACAGCTTTAGCAATGGAGAAAAGAATAGATCTTTTAAAAAGAATGCAAGGCAACCCCTCCATTGTAATCCATAGTGGAACAATTGTGGAGTCAACATTCGGACGAAAATTCGGAGTCCATTTGAAAACCTTCATAGCATAACCCATAATGTACCACGTACCTTTTAGCCAACACCTTAGAAAGTCTTCTTCAAGATCGAAACGTATGAGAACATGCCCATAGTCCAGCACTATCATCCTAAAGAAGCCGAACCTTTGAAGCCAATGGTTAGGAAATTCTTCTGAATCAATTCCATGCTAGGTCTTCCAAGCTCGAATTTTCCAACTTTGTACATATGCAACTCCTTGAGAGGTGCATCCGAGTCTAATGTAACAGACTTCCTTTGTAAAATATTTGTAAAGGACAAATCTTTTGCCCCTTCAGCCTGTGGTTGAGGGGCATCTATTGCTGTCATAAGCAATCGATAATAAGCAAGCAATTTTAGAGAGAGAAAATGATTTTAGAGAGAAGGCAGAGAGTCTGATGTTTTGAACTCTTTTCGCATCTTCTTTTCGTCAACATTAGTGTCGTGACCTTGAAGTTAATAGTAATCTGAAGTTATTTTCATTGATCTTTATAAAGTAGTTGTGCATCATAAGAGATAAGAAGCCACACTTGTTAATGCTTTCTATACCCTCCCCCTCCTGTTAATGCATGATGAACTTGTAGCTTTGGTGTTCGTTAAAATGTGGTACATGTAATCGTTTTTAAGATTAGATGATATTATTTCTGTAATGATCAACTGTAAGAAAAGAATATTAGTGAAGTTGTGATGTTCATATCAATGTCATCATTTCTTTTTTGGTTTTTAATGTGAAATCCCAATTAAACAAAGAATGGAAAATTTTTAAGTAAATCAAATCTATAGTAGATGTTACGAACTTCTTGTTTTCAATCACCCACATGACTTAAAAAGTTTATTTAAATGAGTTTAAATGATGTGGTGAAATTAAACCAAACAATCCATAACATCTACCATATGTCCAGTCCACTTAAGAATTTCTCGCAAAGAATTATTTCCCCCTCTTTGCTTTAAATTGTCTTCAAGAGGAGCAGTTGTAATTTAACGGTCAAATGAAACAGTTCGGTTGTTTTTAACCATGAATTGTACATTCACTCCTTCAACTTTTATTGCCCTTTTCTTCCATCCATTCTACTAAATTATATTGGTCAACAAAAGGGCTGAAATAAATACCTTTTGAATCTCTTCTTGACAGATTTTTGTACTAATACATTTGGAATTTGGGCTAACATTATTACTTAAAATTTTAAAATAAGGGTACTAAGTGTTTTTTTTTTTAAAGTTGAAAGGAGCTAAGTGATATTAAAAAAATTTCAGGCAAGGTTTCTGAAAGTATCCCTTCATATTATGAAAAGTTTGAGGGACGAAAAAAGTTTTATAGAAAAACATGATGAATTCTGTGGTATTAAAAACTAGTTGAGGGATGGAAAAGTTTAAAAGATAACTTAGGAGTTGTATGAGAAATTCTAAAAATATTTTAGGGACTAAATTTGCAATTTTCACTACCTTAATTTCCGAACTAAAGAGATCAATGAAACTAAAATATTCCTACTTGGACCCTATAATCATGCAAGAGACATGGGCGGATAGGGCAGGAAGGGCAGGCCCCAACATTTTTAAAATTATGTTTGCTCTTTTAAATTTTTTAAAATTATTATTTCAATATTATAAAATAAGACTTTGCCCCCAAAAATTTTTAAAGAATATAAAAAATTATTTTCTATGTATGTATTTATATATTATTATTATTATTCCCCTAGTGTTTTAAAAATATGTTATTTTTTTAATTTTTTTTTAAATTTTAATAACACCCTTAAAAAATTAGACTTTATCCCTTAAAATTTTGCAAATATTATGAAACCGTCTCCCCAAAGATGTGTATATAGTTTTTGCCTACTAAATTTT
This sequence comes from Cinchona pubescens, assembly GCA_025175665.1. Taxonomy (NCBI): domain Eukaryota; kingdom Viridiplantae; phylum Streptophyta; class Magnoliopsida; order Gentianales; family Rubiaceae; genus Cinchona; species Cinchona pubescens. The sequence goes on along the minus strand of JANKKI010000031.1, from coordinate 2,492,949 downwards.
AACTTCTAAATCCGCTCCTGCATGCAACAGTCCATGGATCCGTTGGTTTTGAAGAAGCCACTCCCTTAGTCTTGAAGAGGCCACTTGGCGCCTCTTCAAGACCAAGGAGTCCATGGCACATGCCAATAACCCAGTCCAAATAAGAATTTTTTAATAAAACTAATCATCTTGGAAATGTACTAGGCTAGTTGATATAATGTTATGCATACGATCAAGACTTTAAATCTTAAGTCAGTGCTCTGGCTGCCGTTGATAATTTTTAATAAAACGACCAAAGAACTTTTTGAGTGTTGGAGAGTGAGCAAATTTTCTCATTGTCTTTGATAGGAGTTGAGTTACTTATTCGCTTTAATCTCGAGTATAACAGGAGATATTAACTCTCGTTACACAGAATTAAGATAAAGTGGTATGGGTTCTTTCATCTTTCCGGAGGAAAGATAGTTTATACATGGTAAACAGAGTTAATATAAGCAGTGGTTATTACCGACAAGCTATGCTTCTGTTAGCTAAACTTCTATTATTGAAAGTTTCTGATTCTTCGAGCCAAAATGCTTTCTTGGCTGTATTTGAGTATATACGCAATTATGAATACAACTTTGTTGATCAGTATTAATTCAATAGTATAAAGTAGAGTTAACGTTGTCTTGTGTTGAGAAAAATTTTCTCACATCTTGTTGAGGTGGTTTGCCTAAAATTGGTTTAGTGGTGCTTTATTGCTTCCGTTTGCGAACCAGATTATGTATGATTGTTTACGAGTTTGTATGTTTGTTAAGTTGGTGCTCGATTTGGCTCTGAAAATGCTTGTGAGAGTGACGATAAATTGTGTCAACTCCCCTGCTACTGGCCTGTTGATCGATGGAGGAACACTTGAACCACTGACTCTGATGATGGGACTTGCCATCTTCGTCTAGTCTGCATGTATGTATATGACTTCGTGACTGACCAGTATATATTGATCTTCATTTCATCTGGACAATTGTGAAGTATTGCACATTTATCAGAAACTAGATTCTTAGAAATTCACGTTTATAACCTAAATTTCCTAGTACACGGCATGTTGTAAGTTGTAACGTTTAGTGAAAAAATTGTTTGCTCTTCATTCCGAATTATTAAACGACTATTTTAAATTGTTGAATGATTGAAAAAAGTAATATTTTTACTTTTAGTATCTTAGTTAGTGTCGATATCCATCCGAATCTTAAACTTGAATATCTCATTGCACTAATATTTATAAAATGTGTTGAAAGTAAGTCCTAATGAATCCAAACTTATAGTTGCCTATCGCAATCAATTAGAAGTTGTCACATACACTCTTTTTACTTCTTGAACTTTGATAAGTTTATTAGGTGTTTAAACTTAATTTATTAAGTATTTTTTATATTAAATGTGTTTAATAATGAAATTCTTTTATTTCTGAATGAATGTATTAAGTGTCACTTAATTTCTATACAAAATTTTAAGTAAAAAACTTATTACTTAATTTATTGAATGCTTTACTAGTATAGCAAAAGTCACCCAAAATTTTCTTTATTTCACATTCACACACTATTTACACACACTATATTCATTCTTTCACATATAAACACACACTTGCACAAACTATATTCATTCTCACTCACACACAAACACATTTGCATACACTATATTTTTTCTCTCACACACTTAAACACGCTATATTCCTTCTTTCTCATACATAAATGCACATTTGCATATATTATATTCTTTCTCTCTCACACATAAACATAGTAGCAATTTGCACACACTATATTTCTTCTCTTTCACACATAGGTGCACATTTGCATAAAAATTATTCATTCAAAATGTCTCTGATACACACACTTGAACACACTATATTCATTCTCTCTCATACATAAATACACACACTATATTCATTATCTCTCACACATAAACACATATTTACACACATTATATTCTTTTTTTCACATACACACACTTGCACGCACTATATTCATTTTCAAATACAAAAACGCACATTTGTACTTACTATATTCATTCTTTCTCACGTATAAACACACACTTGTACATAATATTTCTTTCACACACACATACCCCTCTCTCATACACACATATTCTATATAATAATTAAAATAATCTACTATAAAAAATATAATATTATCATCAAAATATATAATATATACGACGTAAAATATTTTAATTCAGTATTTAGATTCAGCTGATTATTAAACAGATGCAACTTTATTAATTCAGTAAATTAAGATTTCAACACTTAATTTTTAATGTTCGGAATTCAAATTTCAAATTTCAATTTTATTAAACACATCTTAAAGTAAAAAGTTATTGGCTCCGAACCGGTAATAAATGCATCCCTTAGTTCAACTCATTCGAATTAACTTTTATCCCTCACAATGTGCTACTTTACAATATTTTATAATTATTGTCCAAATACAATTTTTGTTTATATTCTTATCATACATTTTCTTATACACCATAAAATTGTCACATTATTCCAGATAAAATTTTTAATAATATAAAGTAATTGGTTCTATTTGAATAATAAAAATTATTCATTATTTTTTAAACAATATTTTATATTTAATTTATATATTTTTTAATTACATTTTTATTTGACATACACATTACCTCCCAAAAACTTATTATTTTATTTATTTTAAATAATATCTCAAATAACATCAACAGATTAAATGATTCTTCGTGGTATTTATCACTTTTTAATATAATATTCTATCAAAAAATGCAGGGTATTTACCAAAAAAAGAAAAAGAAAAAAAACTGTCTCAGGGTAAAATGTCCAAATATTTTCAAAAACAATTTCTTTACCAACGTTCTATAATATTATAATAAATAAGCATTCATCCCATTCTGTTAAACCCTAGCAAAAACCACCACCGACTCTACAAAGGCCCTAAAACCTCCAGACTCTCTAATAACCCCAGCAAAAATGGATAATCTGAATAAAAAAGCACCGGCGAAAATTAGATTCGAATGCGACGACGACGAAGATAGATTCCGAGACCCCGAAGAAACGGCTACAGAGAGTTCCAATCTAGAGGAAGATTTTGTTATGTGCGAGCCTGACCCCGATGACGACGCCGACGACATCATCATCGGCTCCGACAAAACTAGCGCCGATTACTACTTCGACTCCTACTCTCACTTTGGTAATCAGCTCCTACCACTTCTTATTTGTTGCTTAATTTTTTTTTTCTTTTAAATTCAGTTTTAGGTTTCAAAAAACTATCATTTTGGGCCCCGTTCTGGGGTGTGGGAATCCATTTTAAGCTTCAAGAGGTTAGGTTTACTTTGAGCTTTTACTTAGGAGGTGTTTGGTTTCTATTGCGGAATCTAAATCCTTAAATAAGAATTATAAACTCCACTTATATCATTTCTCTTTATTATGTTAATAAGTTAACAAATTTGAACTCATATCAATATTACAAGTGCTGAATAAAAGTGGATATTTTCTAATACTTTCATTCCTATAGAATGATGATTAGAATGATTCCCATAGCGATCTCATAAACCAAACACCTTGTTAAAATGTGGATGGAAAAAGGTTATGGATTGAGAAATGTTGTTATTTTTAGTAATTTCAAATGTTGAAAGAACTAATTTTTTATGTGTTCTTTTGTTGTTTTTTGTGTTTGCAGGGATTCATGAAGTACGTATTTATTTATGGAGATGGATTGGTTAACTCTGGCTTTTATTCTAAAGGCTTTCAATTATTTTATGCAGGGGGTTTTTCGTTGTATTACTGTAAAAATTGCTTTCTTTACTCAACATGGTGGGTGCTTCATTGTGCTCATGTAGATAAATAGGCAGACAGATGATTTCTTGTTGGCATATTAGTTTTTGCTTTATTAGTTTGTGATGAAGAATGTGTTTTTAAAATTTTCCACTTTAAGTTTGAGTACTGTAATATCACTTTTTGGATACCCAATTGTGTTTACACTTGTGAAATCTGTCCAATACTATGATAATTAGATATAGACTTCTTTAACTGTGAGTGTTTTGTGGGGAAAGCATGCAGATCATTACACCTGACCTAACTGTTTTATGCTTTGGACTGTATCATGGAATTCTCCACATACATAAACTGAGTGGACGCACATTTTTGTGGGATTTCTGCCCCTGATTGACCTGGCATTCTCCCTACTGGAATTGATTGTTTCTCTTTGGTCTGGTGATATTTAAAATTTCTGAGGAACTGGAATTTTGTTGGTTGATGTGTCGAAAACCAAAACCTTTTACCTTTAAACAAAATGAACTTCTTCTTAAAGGAGATAATTAGATCCCTTCTCTCTCTCATTGATCACTTGTCTCTTTACACTACAATGACAATTCCGTCATTACGAGTTTTTTCTGTACATAAGTATAGTGCTTTTCAAAAGCTTTATAGTTTAACTCGTGCATGTTTTTTTGGCTTTGCAGGAAATGTTGAAGGATGTAGTAAGAACTAAGACATACCAAAATGTCATCTATAAAAATAGTTTTCTTTTCAAGGATAAAATAGTCCTAGATGTGGGTGCTGGGACAGGAATTCTCTCACTATTTTGTGCTAAAGTTGGGGCAAAACATGTCTATGCGGTATTGCCCTATCTTACTCTCTGCCGCTTCCTCGTAGAACATAGCATTGAAATTGGCTGCCTTTTTATCCATACAAAAGTTGCAGTTAACTACAGAATATGTTTTCTGCTCTCTGTTGTCCGTGAAATTAGTTTCAGTCTTCACTGTCTCTGTGGTCTCTATGAATAAATTCGTTTTACTTTTCTAATGACCATGAGATGCTAACTCAAATTGCCAGATAGAATGCTCCAGCATGGCTGACATGGCGCAAGAGATTGTGAAACTAAATGGATTTTCATGACGGAACAACGGTGAGGTTAACACTCTAAGTTCCTAATTTTACGTCATCCTAGGCTTGTGTCTCATCTAATTTGGCTTTTACCGTGTCTGTCATTCTGTTTCCTCAGTTATAACAGTTCTCAAGGGAAAGGTTGAAGAGATTGAGCTTCCAGTTGCTCAAGTCGATGTAATAATTTCTGAGTGGATGGGATACTTTTTGCTGTATGAAAACATGCTGGACACTGTTCTATATGCTCGTAACAAATGGCTTGTAAGTTATCTTTCTCATTGTTATGTTTCTGAGTTAGTGGCTTGTGAAATTTATGTATTCTCTAGGGTCAAAATTTTTTGCTACAATGCAAGTATGCAGCCCTCCTTAAGTTGAAGTCTCAAGCGCCTTTCTTCTTTTCTTTATCCCTGCTATCTTACATGATTTTTTCCTCTCTGCTCTTCTTTTGTTCAGGTTGAAGATGGAATTCTATTGCCTGATAAAGCTGCTCTCTATCTCACAGCAATAGAAGATGCAGATTAACTAACAAGGAAGACAAGATTGAATGTGAGCTTGTTCGCCTTCTACATGGTTATACTTGATGGATGTTAATTTGCTTCTCTATTAACTGTTCACATTCCTATGCGTGGGTTTGTTGATGTTCTTTAACTGCTGTAATTTTGTCATTGTTCAGTTTCATGGTGGAGTTGCTATGCTTTTAGTTCTTTAATTCTACTGTATTTATTGTGGTCTTATATTTGCAAATGCAGTTTGGAACAATGTATATGGCTTTGATATGAGCTGCATCAGGAAGCAAGCCATCATGGAACCACTTGTTGATACAGTGGATCGGAATCAGCTTGTTACGAATTGCCAGTTACTTAAGGTGGGAGACTGCAGACTTATTCTCCTTTTCTCATGAGTCATGAAATCATTTAGTTATCGCCAGCATATCTTGACTATTACTGTGCAGTATATGAATACCTAAATTTTTTGTTGATGAAGTTAACTTATATGCTTGTGCAGACAATGGACATCTCTAAGATGACAAGCAAGCCGCAGGCGATGCTTCTTTCACGGCTCCTTTCAAGCTTGTAGCAGAACGGGATGACTACATCCATGCTCTTGTAGCTTATTTTGATGTTTCATTTACACAGTGTCATAAACTGATGGGTTTCTCAACAGGTTCGTCTGTGCTTTAGTTTTTTCTGTTACTTAAATGCTTGGAAAAAAACTCTGGTACCAAAGAGAACCCTTTTCTTCATCCAGGATTTTGTCTATAGTTCAGCATGTGGTAATATTGAGAGTTCTAATTTGCATGAACTCTAGAAACTTCAAGAAGTCTGTGCAGTAAGCTTTTTTGCTTGCTTTCTGATGGAGGACAATCAAACATACCTTTAACTGTTAGCTTTGCAAGGCTAACAATTCATTTCATCTGGGTTTGAGCATGAAATCATGTGTGGTTAATTAATGGAGCAGTAACTGATTAAGCATATGTTGATAGTATTTTTCCGTGACCTCAAATATGTTAAAATGTACAGGGCCAAAATCACGAGCCAAAACACATTGGAAACAAACTGTTCTATACCTAGAAGACATGCTGACTGTTTGCCAAGGAGAATCCATAGTGGGCAGCATGACAGTGTCCCCTAACAAGAAAAATCCACGTGATGTGGATATAATGCTCAAGTATTCGGTAAATGGTCAGCGATGTCGGGTCTCAAGAACTCAGTGTTACCGGATGCGCTAATTATTGCACTTGTATACTCGAGATTGTTTTTCTACTACTTTATTTTCCCTTTGGGTTGACATGCATGGATTATTTATTGTGTGTGGTATGTCACTGTGGATTGCCACATGCTCTGAACAGCCTGCTTATGTTTGAAGTGGGCATGATATTTTTTTGGAAGTGACTTCTTTGTAATTGTAACATAAATTTCCTGTCTTATGTTGCGCATTTGATGTGACATTGTATTATTATTCTTTGAAATTCGGAAATCAAAATGTTGTTCGTTATGGTGCCCAGTATACCCTGTTAGTCTTTTGAAATTTGGAATTCACTGTCTATTAGCTTTCACACGACTTTTACTTGACACAAAAGCGTGTCAAGGCGGAAGAAAAAGCACGTGATTACACCAAAATTTGCCCACAAATTTTGGTCAGTCAACCAACACCATGTGTTTAGTTTTCACTTATTTTAGGTAATCGTTGCACACACAAGCACTCACTCAAACATAAGTACGAAATATAGGAACCAACAAGAGTAAAATACAACCAACACGAAAGGTAACAAGCACACAAGCAGTATACGGTTCAAGGCCAACTTTTGTAATACTTTTATTCCTTTAAAAGCTTACAATAAGAATTTACACAAACGGGTAGTGGGCAGAACACTCTTGGCCTATATCTTACAATGAATGACTTCAGTGACTTGCCAAGTCTCTGACTACCACCCTTTTTATAGGGGCAATGCGGTTGACAAGGCCAATCGCTTAACTTTGCTGGATAAGTAAAATGCGTACCACTAAGCTACCTGGCCACCTGGCAGCACACCTAGCATGCGCATGCTGAGAAGGTGGTAATCGCCTGTAACAGCCTACTAAGCACATCTCAACGTGTTGCTAGCATTTTCAGCCATTTTCTCGCACATGTTGCCACCAACTCGGCCAAGTAACCACTCTTAGCCCCATGAAGCCAACTTCCAACTGATTGCCAACTCCCGTGCATGTGCATTTGCCCAACGTGCACGCTGCCTAGACGTTTCCCACAACTATGCAGCATGTAGGCAGCTCGTTGCCTACGTTCCTCGGCCAACTCATTTGCCAACAAGCCTTGCCACCCACAAGGCTTTACTTGAGCTCCCAACAATGCCCCACAAGTTATGCTCAACTCGTGTGTATGTGTGCATAGGTTCGTTCATGTCACTGTCCGTTTGCAAACGTTCACCCAATAGTCGACACGATCGTTATTGCCAACGGGCCATGCCTTGCCCCCTCAAGGCATGTAGGAGGGTCCTAGGCAATGCTTAAGGTATGCCCAAGAATGCCCACTTTTAGCCTCACCTAGCCCCTAACTAGTAGACCATATGAGACTATCATACCCCCTTATATAAGGTTTGAAAAAAAAATCTCAAGTGACAGCAGTAGACACCATTTTATTAAAAATCAGTAAAGCTCATAGGGTGTCCCCAGTGTGTCCCTAACATGCCCTCAATGTGCACCAAGGTTTCCCAACTAATTTTCAAGGTGAAATAAACTTTCGTTAGTCTTTGTTTTTCACTTTGCCTCACACCCCGCAACCCCCATTCCCAAGTATGCACGTTTTGCCTATCGGCTACCACCCGACAACACGTCCCTAACTGATGAGAACGTGTGTGCCTAGACTGCCCACACTAAATACTAAGGTTGTGTGCCAACACCCAAAACCTATCATTTTCCCACATTTTTGCCCCCAAGGCAAGCATCCCCTTACTGTTTAAGTGTGCCGAATGACTTGCCGAAGCATGCCAACTGTGCCAACACCTCGAATGCGAGCTCGATTGCACGTTTAGATGCTGACCCTTGCCGTTTGAACATAACATTTGCCCGAATGGACCTGCCTGTTGGGAAAGCACATTTGTTTGGCCAATAAAACAAATAAAAAAGGAGCTAACAAACCTTCCCTACTTGAAGAGATTGATGCCCTCATCAATGCCAACTGTTAGCCCTCTAGCCTTGGCATTTGCCACTCGAACGGAACTTCCCCATTGCTGAAGTTTGCACCAGTATCACCATTGTGCAGCCTCATTGCCCGTTTTCCCCACACGGTTTCAGCATTTTTCCCGTTCATTTGGCTAAGTTTGTGACTACAAGCTTCTGTTTTTGACTTAAGCTTCCTTTAAGCTGCATTTGTTGCCTAGACTTTGAATCCCACATCAAGTTTGTCACATTGTTTAGCCAACTTGCCTTAGTTATGACAATGTACATGGGCAACAAAATGAAGTACACAACATACTTTGCCGACCACTTAGGAACAATATCAGTCACTTGGCACACCCCCGTGCCATAAAATTAAACAAGTAAAACGAAAAGTTGAATAATTTAAACAAGGACAGAAGCATTAATTACCACTTACACTCTATCATAGGAACTGCCCATTGCACGTTTATGAGACCCCATGGGTTAGTCTCCGAGCTTCGATAAGAAACCAACACAGCCTGCTTTCGTTTTTCCTAACCTTGTCGATTTGGCCAATACACTGCCAAGGCACCATACATAATGCTCGCCCTTTGTCCCTACAAAAAACTTGCCTTAGTTTCCCCCAAAACCAAGACCAACACAGCCACATAGCACATCCCCTACTTGTGTTTCGGCCCCCACAATCAACAAGACCCCTTGTCCGACTGATTTTGCCCAAGTTTCGTAGTGTTTGCTTGCAACATTCCCAACTGTGCTAACAAGCATCCTCATGCCCATTTTGCTTGGTTGCCACCCACTGCCAACACTTTCTTAGCTAAACAGCCCATCTCTACTTAGCACCCGACAGCCACCCACTACCATGTCCTTGCACCTGAAGGACCCTTGTGCTTACCAGCACTTAAAATAGTTGGTTTTTGTTGGTGTCGCACACCACCGTATTGGCGTATAGGGAACCCATTCGAGCACAAGACGGACCATCCTCGTCGGCTACAACGACACCAAGTTGTTCTCTCTTGGGACATTCCTTTGCCATGTGTGGTCCTTTGCAAATAAAACAACCACTGAACTTGTTAGTTTTATCTTTAACGAAAAAAACCTTGCCGGCCTCGGTTTCAGTCACCACAACTTTATTTTTCATCTTATACTTTCCATTGCCATGCTTTGGATTCTTTTCTTTGTGGAAGTTGTTCCCATCTTTGCCAGCCTCGTTGGTGACTCCTTGAAAATCAACCAACCTATCAGCCGAAGTGATGGCTTGTTGCAAATTTGGCACACCTTGCCTTTGCAATTCGCTTGAGCCCACTTCTGTAAGCCAGTCATGAAATTGAACAACTTATCATCCTCGGACATCCCACAAACATCTAGAATCAAGGAACTAAATTCCTTCACATAGTCACGCATACTTCCCGTGTGTTTCAACTTTCGTACTGCCTCCCTTGCAAGTCACAAAGTGTTATGATAGGAAAGGAATTGCCTCTTTAGTTCCATTTTTAATGCCTCCCACGTTGAGATTTAAGGAACAGTCTCATTACTAGCCCGTGTCCTCCACAAAAGTTTCGCATCATCAGCAAGATACATGCTTGTGATGGACACTTTTTCTTCTTCAGACACACTTGCAGCTTTGAAGTATTGCTCCATGTCCCAAATGAAGTTTTCTAACTCCTTGGCACTCCTTGCACCATCAAAGTGTTTTGAGTCATGAACTTTCACCATGGCCTTTAAGAATGACTTGTGGAACCAACTGAATCTACAACAACAATTGCCTTCTTCAAAACGGCCATCTTGTCTTGCAGTAGTGCAAGAGAATTTGGCATTCCATGCTTGGTAAACATGTTGGAAATGAGCACGAATGACCTCAAGTGCATCCCTTATCTCGTCCAAGGAATTACGCAGCACGTAGCCTTCTGGAATTTCGCCCAACTGCACCATCAGTTGGTCCACCAGCACTTCAAACTGTTGAACCCTATTTCACCGTGCCACCAGCCACGGTAAAACTATCAGAACACCTTAACCAAGTGCTTTGATACTATAATTGTCACACGACTTCTACTTGACACAAAAACGATGTGCCAAGGTGGAAAAGAAGCCTGTGATGGCACCAAAATTTGCTTGCAAACTTTGGTTAGCCAACCCATACCAACACTCGTGTTTAGTTTTCACTCATTTTAGGCAACCATTGCACATATAAGCACTTACTCAAACACAAGCATGACATATAGACAACCAACAAGAGTAAAACGTAGCCAACACGAAAGGTAATAAGCATACAAGCAATTTACGGCCCAAGGCCAACCTTTGTAACATTTTTATTCCGTCAAAAGCTTACAACAGGAATTTACACAAAAGAGTGGTGTACAGAACACTCTTGGCCTATATCTCACCATGAATGGCTTCAATGACTTGCCAAGTCTCTGACTACCACCCTTTTTATAGGGGCAATGCGGTTGACAAGCCCAATCACCTGCGTTTGTTCTTGCCAGACAAGTAAAATGCCTACAACTAAGCTGCCTGGCCACCTGGCAGCACGCTAGGCATGCACATGCCGAGAAGGTAGTAACTACTGTAACCGCATCTCAACGTGCTGCCAGTATTTTTAGCCATTTTCTTGCACATGGCCAACCAGCTCTGCCAAGTAACCACTCTTAGCCCCAGAAGTCAACTTCCAACTAATTGCCTACTCTCGTGGGTGTGCACTTGCCCAAAGTGCACGCTGCCTAACCGTTTCCCTCAACTGTCCAACACGTAGGCAGCCCGTTGCCTACGTTCCTTGGCCAATTCGTTTGCCAATAAGCCTTGGCACCCACAAGGCTTTACTTGAACTCCCAACAATGCCCGAGAATGCCACAAGCTATGCCCAACTAGTGTGTATCTGTGCACGGGTCTGTTCGTGCTACTGCCCGTTTACCAATGTTCACCTGATTGTCAGCACACTCGTTCTTGCCAATGGACCATGCCCTCCCAAGGCATGAAGGAGGGCCCTAGGCAGTGCCTAAGGTGCCCGTTCATGCCCAAGAGTGTCCAAGCTTAGCCCCACCTAGCCCTAGTCGGCCATGTGAGACTACCATATCCCCTTTATATAAGGTTTCAAAAAAAAATTTCAAGTGTCAGCAGTAGACATTATTTTATTGAAAATTAGTAGAACCCTTAGGGTGCTTCCAATGTGCCCCCAACATGCCCCAATACGCACCAATGTTTCTCAACTAATTTTCAAGGTGAAATAAACCTCCATCACGCTTTGTTTTCTACTTTGCCTCGCACCTGGAAACCCCTGTTCCCAAGTGCGTACGTTTTGCCTATTGGCTACTACTCGACAGCACGTTGTCTAGTCGACGACAACGTGTGTGCTTAGACTGTCCACACTAAACACTAAAGTTGTGTGCCAACACCCAACACCCATCATTCCCCCGCATTTTTGCCCCCTAGGCAAGCATTCCCTTACTATCTAAGTGTGCCAAATGACTCGCCGATGTGTGCCAACACCTCGTGTACGAGCCCGGTTGCACATTTAGGTGACAGGGCACTGACCCTTGCCGTTTGAACCATGGTTCAAAGACTTGGCTGAGTCTGAGTTGACTCGCCCTAGTTGGAACCGGAGCGGAGGCTACCGCTACGAGTTGGAACCGGGACATGTCGGAGACACGGAACCGGCATCGGAGCAGGAAGACTCGAACGATCCTCGGCGATTTGTGTGAGTGAAACGTTAAATCGGCCGAGTTGTTTGAGTCGACTCGGTAATTCCTCATCTGAAGCCCTGCCCAGAGATGATGAGGAAGGCAAAGAGTGCCAACTGCAAGAACCGTTGGCTGATCATAGCTAATAGCTAATACACCTGCCATTGGAGAAGCCAATGATAGGGTCCGAATGTTGTTGCAGTCAAGTTTAAAGCAGGGATCATCACAGTTGTCGGGTCGCCTTTCAGTCGAAAAGGGTAGTTAATGTTTGGGATATCATCGCAAGAAGAAAGAGGGCAATGATGATTGCTTTTCTTGGCTATGTAGCAGCTGGTTGCCAAGACGAGTAAAACAAAAATACGAAGAGGTACTCGTACTACAAGGGATAGCTTGGCTTTGGACATGATGGCTTAGCTGTGGTGCAGTCTGTAGCATTTGAAAATGTAGCAACAAGACCATCCCTTCATTGACCAATATCACATTTGAATGGCTTATTGGTCTCATCAAAGGTAAATTCTAGGAAAACGGAACTAAATGACTGGAGGTCAACAAGTCATCTCAGCAAGTCCAAGGAGTGATTGGAAATAAATTTCTGTACTCCCAAGTATATAAGTCAACAACAGAAGCTCAAAGAGAAATAAGGTGATGGTTACACTTCTACAGGAAGTGAATTGAGTTGAGAATCTTGAGACTTGTAGAAAATCCATCAATATAGAGGATTTGGATACTATAATCATGACATAGAGCCTTCACCACATCCTTCACTCCCATACATAATAATTATGGTTCATTCAACCAATTATCACAACCAATAGATGGACAATTAAATTCGTTTTTTTACCTCATCCAAGTGTCTTGCCATATATAATGAAACTCCAATTACAGTTCATAAGGACATAATGATTTTGAGCCTCATCCCCATTTATTATGGTATATTTGGTATGACAAAAATTCTAATGATTTCAGTTTTTTTTAGTATTTGTTTTTTTATGTAATGAGATCCTTTTATTTTTTTCCTTTCAGGAAATTGATCGTGAAACAAGTGAAACTTTTCTTAATATATTGGAGATAATTTGTTGCTTTGTATTGTTAGGAATTATTGAATATCTATTTTTATACGAAATGTGTATTTGATATTCTTATAATATATTTGTGGTATTTTGTGGTGTTACGATTTATCATTCTCTATTTATAATAAACAATTACAATTAATATCTAGTTGTGGTTTTATTTTACTAATTTAATTTGACAAATAAATTAGTTGTGGTGTTGTATAATTTTTAGTTTCCTTTTTATATTTTTTTAGACTTCGTATATAATAAAATATACACATACATATTGTCCGATACGTCACCGATACACCGAGATCGATGTATGGAACGATACGTTCCGCGACCGTTACTGTGACTTTGAACCATGGTTTGAACATAACCTCTGCACAATTGACTTGCCTGTTGGGAAAGCACATTCATTTAGCCAATACAACAAATCAAAAGAGGCTAACATTAGCCAATAGAAGCATGGCAAAGATTTGTATTTTTCATTTTTTATTAATCATAATCAGTGGAACCCCTACCAATTATTAGTTACCCGAACGTCTTAGTGATATCTCCAACAATCCCCTGGGCAGATTTTGGAATAGCAGGGTAAAAAGGAACCAGATTCTTTGCCCTCTACATTTAATAAACTGTAACAGCAAATGCTAGCCTTCTCGATGTATAGTAAACGAGTTTGATTTTACAGTGATCAACCAAGCATTTAACTTCCTCATTCGAGGAACAATGGTCTCTGTATATGAAACAAAGGCACTGAACTTTTACTCATTCTGTATGGAAAGAAAAATCACAATTCACAAGTAGTAAGGATTCAAAAAATTCAAAAAGTTTATAAGTGCAGCAAGGAGCTCGATCAAACACCAAGTATTCAACAGTCAATAAACTTGATCCACAATATCTCAACGTTGTGACGTCTCCTTTCTTTCCTAATTTTCATGTTCCCGTCAACAAAACCAGGAACCTTGTACAAATTAAACTCGAAAAATTAATATGTAGTAGTACTAATTGGTTAATACATTTATATAAAATAAAGGTACTAACTTAACAATCTGAACAGTAAGAAACTTATTAGATAATTGAAAAGTAATAGCTATACCTTTATTAGATAATTGAAAAATAATAGTCATGTCGCCTCTTGTATTTCAATAATTTTCAACTGCGGTCATAACAATTATGCATTGTAGAATGAGTAGTTAAAATTGAGAATAAAAGAAAGAAAGAATTGAAGTAGTAACAAACTTAAGCCTAATTACGTGAGGTGCTCCAAGTTGTTTTACATATTCTTATTCGGGGGCTTAGGTGAAAGAAGGCTTGTGGAACAAAGGCAAACATTAAATATGAGAAGCTGATAGGCAAACCGGAAATCTGAATTTTTGTCCAAATTTTCCTCTCAAGATCGAACCAATAAAGCTTCTTGCCTGTGGCAGTAAGCAATTTTTTACCGCTTTTTGAAAATGCAATAGGACTTAAATCCACATAAACAACCGCAGCAAATGAAGTAAACTTAATCCAAGATTCCTTGATTCTATAATCCTTCATCATTCAAACACTAGTGCTATCACAAGACTATTTGAAGATGAGGCAATCGCCCAAAGATCCCAACCCAATAATAGGCTGCAGATAATCCGCCGCCGGCAAAGGCACAAGAGAGAAACTCTCTGTCTCCAAATTAAATGCAATAATAGCGTTAATAATAAATTTGCTTTTAATAATTTTGTCTTCTTCTCCAGCAGTCCAATGTATAGAATTAGTACCATCAACATAAACAGAACTAGTACCACCAGCAAAAACATGCTTAATAATGGGATGAAACACGAAATCAATCTTTTTCCACGAATCGATGATAGCTTTTGTTATCAACCACTAATCCCACTAGCTTGAAGTCATCTTTAACGTGATTATACCCAAAACCCAATGAAGATAAGATTTGGATTTGGGTTCATGAGGAACTTCAACTTTCCAGTACTCTCCGCTCATTGGATTCCACAAGATAAAGTTTATGGTAGTTTTCCCAATGAAATCCTGTAAGCATATTATGCCCAGGGATGTTCAGTTCTTTGGCAGTTGCGGAATCGGATAAGATTTGGATTTGGGTTCATGAGGAACTTCAACTTTCCAGTACTCTCCGCTCATTGGATTCCACAAGATAAAGTCTATGGTAGTTTTCCCAATGAAATCCTGTAAGCAGATTATGCCTCTGCAACTGCCTATTATTTTGAGGACGATGTTCAGTTCTTTGGCAGTTGCGGAATCGGAATCTTCGTTGAAATCAGACAGGTCTACGATGAAGGTTGAAGAAGAATAGGAGAGTATAAAGTTATAGCTATTATAGGAGGAGCTTGTTTTGTATTAGTGATTGATCTGAATGCATACGTTTAAAGTTCGGACTGTCGATTATTGCAAGCCATGATTTGGATAAACGATGTAGACTTGGCTGGTAATCTCAGAAATATTTCGTATTGTCGCCGTCGGAATGCTAATATTTTCGAGCTCTGGAAGTAAAACAGCCACACTTTTTCAGAAAATGTAGGTTTAGTTACCTTTCAATCCTCTAACCTAAATCGGCCCATGAGATCGGTCCACATTGCAAGTCCATGTATATAATATATATATATATCACGTTTAATATATATATATAACAAAACAAAACGCTTATAACTTGGAGTAATAAGCACAAAAAAATATTAAAAAATTCAAAAATTAAATTGAAGTGATAAATAGTAAATTGGAGTAATAAATAGTAATTGAAGTGATAAATAGTAAATTGGAGTAATAAATAGTATTACTTTGTGTTAATTAGTAAGTAATATAACTCGTAGTAATACTTAATTAAGCTTTGTGTAATAAGAAGTAATGAATTAGTGTAATTAAAAAGTAATGATATTTGGTGATTTGGAGTAATAAGAGCATATAATAAGTAATAATTATTAAAAATATTAATAAATGAAATAGTTACCATATAAGATCAAAATACTTATTACCTTTCTACCTTTAAAAAAATCAACACCGCCACCACCATATATATATATATATATATATATATATATGGTTGAATGTATATATATATATATATATATCGATTGACCAATTACCGGCTAAAATTGGTTCAAAACTATGGATACTTGAACCGATAATTTTGTACTTATTTTATTTATTATTTTTTTAATAAAAAAAAATTCAACGGCTAATTACATAAATATCCTTATAGATAGAAATAGAGTGAAGAAATTAATAAAAAATTACAAAAAAACCCCTCGACATTAGCCTTATTTTGTAAAATTACAAAGATACACTTACATATAGATTGGTTCGAATACGTGTTGTTTCAGGAATGTGAATTTTAAATGCTATCCAAATCGATTCCTTAAATATTAGAACCGCTACGATTCAGAATAAACCAATTTTATCGATTTTCAGTTCATCTGATTTTTTTGAACACCCCTAGTAAGGATCCAATCAGATTCGTGTTTCTTCCGATTGCATACATTTCTCACGAAATTTCAATAATCTGAGACTTTGAAATTAATCTGTCCCAAATGTTTTACCATTAGCAGATGTATAATCAAACAAAACAACTTATTGCACCATTCCAGTACTCAAAAAAGTTAAAACAAAACATCTTTCACTTATAAACAAGCCTTTTAACAAGAAAGCAGAACAAGAAAAGAGCAAAGCACACTTGAACTACTAACTTCACTACGATAATATACACATTCATTCTGGTCATCAATAAAAAACAAAAGAATCGAATCCCACCAACCCAATCTCAAGAAACAGAAAGATCGATGCAGTACATACAATTGACGATCAAGAAACAGAAACTTAAGCCTCCTTATTCCAGGGCTTAGGTCTTTATGAAAATAAGGGTTTTGGAACAAACGCATGCATTAAACACTAATCTGCTCGGCAAACCAAAAATCTGAATTTCAGTCCAATATTTCTTCTCAAGATTGTACCAATAAAGTCTATTGCGGCGTCTCACGGTAAGCAATCTTTTACTTCTTTTTGAACATCAGCAGGAATGAAATCCATCCAATAATATTTAGTAAATGTCGCAAACTTAATCCAAGATTCCTTATTTCCATAATCCTTCAACATCCAAACTCCAGTACCAGAATACTCGCTGGAGATAAGGCAACTGCCCAAACATCCCAACCCTGTAATCGACCACACATCATAGGCAGGTGGCATAAGGCACAAGGGAGAAACTCTCCTTTCCGAAATTAAAAGCAAGAATGGAGTTTTTTGGCTTGATTTTTAAAGTAATATTGTCTTCTTCGCCCGCTCCCATTGTCAGAATCCAATGTACAGAATTAGTACCGTCGACAAAAACCAGCACTCTTCATAAATATATGGGAAGCCGAGGCATATTATTATTATTATTATTATTGTTGATCTTGTTCGATGGGTTCCACAAGGTAAACTTTATGATATCTTTTATATTTATGAAGATTACTTTCTGCAAGCAGATTATGCCGCAGCAACCGCCTATTAAAATTCCACAAGGTTTATCACGGATTTTCGATACTGTTGAAGAAATGGGATATTCTTCAATAAAAATCCAGGTCTACAGTGAAACTGAGTTCAGTAGAATGAAACCTGATAAAAATAAGGCTATTAGAGTTGTTTTAAGTACTCGACTAAGGGACTTTGCTGGTAATCTTGGAAATATTTCTATGACGGAATTGCGGGTGCGGACTATATCTTCTGCAATTGCAGGTGCTGAAGACGACCTTACTTTGCTGGTAATCTCAGAAATATTTCTATGACGGAATTGCTGGTGCAGACTATATCTTCCGGAATTGCTGGTGCGGAAGAGGACATTGTTGTAGTTATCAGGTGTTTTTTTTAGAGTGGTCATCAAAAACAGCCATGATCAAACATATATTGGAAGGGTTTGATATAAGTTAGGTAAAGTACCTGCAACTCTGAGTTTGATATGAGTTTGGTAAAGTACCTGTGCTAGGGTTATGGAGTTGAGTCATTGGATAATCTAATCCCCTATTTTTAGATAATTCAACCAGTGTGAATCGATTAAATTTAAAACCAACGTTTTTTAATTCGGATGTATATCCTTTACTTGATTGGTTTATGATTCAACCGGTGTGAAGGGATTAAAATTAATGTTTATTTACTAAAGTTCTTATAATTATCTTTTGTACAGTTAAATTTTTCTGTTATATTCAACTCGTGACCATGCCAGAATTTTTGACTACATGACAAATATATTCATGGAATAATTTTACCTTACCCAAATTTTAGAGCCACTTACAATTTGATTAGTCCCTAACATGATTTCTTTAGCACTTTAACTTTTCTTAATGCCAATTCAGTGTTTAAACCATTTCAACCCTATTTTTTGTCCTTCCATTAATTTTATAATTAATTTTAACCTTCATTCGATCTAATATACTTTTACTATTATAAAAAATTCTTTTATAAATCTGATTTACGATTTTATTTATAAATTTTGTGATTAAAAAAAGAATTAAACGGTCACATTCTTACATGTCACGACTAGAGTTGACAATCGAGTCCATGAAAGAATTTGTCAATAACCACTATCAGCACCATACAATCAAAATAAGCATAGTATCTTGTTTTCTAATATTAGGGTTTTGGAATGAATTGCGGCTTTTTAGGTTGGGTTGAATACTGGTAGTACAGTTAATGTAGAATTTTCCTATAATCATCGCCGGCTCTTGATATCGAGTAGAAAAGATTCAAAAGTTTCTGGCAAAATCAGTCCTTCAACAATTCTTCCTCGATATATGTAATTGCGAATCATATACAACTACTATGATTCTTATCCTCTCTTTATATATATATATATATATATATATATAGTATGACACTCTAACTCATAATACCCATTTGTTTTGAAAATATAATTTAAACTCTTATATAGTTTGTGTTGAAAGGTAGATTGGACGGAAATTATTTAAATTACCGGTATTTGAAAAGTACGTGTTTCAAAACGAATGTTTAATTAAAAATATAATTTTTCTTAAAAAGGTTTAATTTTTCCTAAAAGAAAATTATTATAATACTCCATGTGGTATGAATTTCGAACTCATAACTCTCATATATTTTAAACTTCCATGTGTATGAACTAAGGTATGCACTTATGAATTTCGAACTCATAACTCTCATATATTTTAAACTTCCATATGTATGAACTAAGGTATGCACTAAATAGTAAAGTAGACGTAAATCGTCCAAACTAATTCTAATTATTAGATATGTGCCTTTGTTGCGAGTTGTTGTATAAAGATTCATTTTTAGCTTCCGTCATAATTAGGTATAAGTGATCAACTAATTAGTTCGGGATATAATATAATAAATATTGACAAATTTATAGAACCAAAGTGAATTTAAGCCTAAAGTTTAGGATACTACTATCATTTTTTTATGAGATCCCGTAAACAGGTTAGGCCCCTGCAACAGCCTCAGCCTACTAGATCAAAACAATTTTTTTCAGGTTTTCATTTCTTTAACACTTGCAAAGTCGGAATCTTCGGTGGAATCCAGGTTGGATAGGGATGGAAAAATTGGAATACAAAAAATTGTTATCAAGTATATCCAATGATTCCCACATTCAAACTTCCCTAATTTTACTCACTCTTTAAAAAGTTAAAACTTTTTCAAAAAATTATAATTATAGTATATGTGTATCAATTTGACTTTCGAAAATCACATATTGGCAAGTGGATTAGACTCCTCCTTGATGCATCTCTCCAATTCCCCTGCTTGGATATATTACCTAAGCAAATTAATCACTAATCAATGCCTCAAAATTGCTTGTTCTTAAAAAAATCACTAATCTAAAAAAATCACTAATCAACGGCTCAACAGCCTAGTGCTAGAGATTTCCTATACTTTTTGCTTTGCAATATTTTCTCGTACAAGCCTACAAGAACTCGATTTTCTCTCTAGCCTCCTGTATTCTTTCCTCACCTTCATATTTCTGGAATTAAATTTTCAAAATTCTGAAAACTAAGGGTGTGTTCGTTTATATTGAAAATTTTTTTTAAAAAATATTTTTCAGAAATTTTTTTAATGCCAAACACTGAAAAATATTTTTCGATGTTTTCAATTTTCCGCTGAAAATAACTTACGGAATTTTTGAGTTGAGTGCAAGTTATTTTCTGTATAAT
Source organism: Cinchona pubescens (assembly GCA_025175665.1). Lineage (NCBI taxonomy): Eukaryota > Viridiplantae > Streptophyta > Magnoliopsida > Gentianales > Rubiaceae > Cinchona > Cinchona pubescens. Next base: position 2,472,555 of record JANKKI010000031.1, on the reverse strand, counting down.
TCAAGAGTGACAATTATACTCGAATACTTACTTTTATAATTTCATTTGCTAAAATTATTATATTTTACTACTACATTGTACTATCATTTAATTTTGAACTAAATCAATCTTTTACCACAATTACTTGTAAGGTATTTATTACCATTGTTATAAGGTTTTTTTAACTTGAATTCATAAAATTAAAAATGAAACCGATAAAAATTTTTAATTCAAAATATTTTTATTTTTAAGTCAACCGAATATTGGAAAATTGTATGAAAAATAAACTTTTTGTTTTAAAATATTTTCCAAAGAAAACACACCACAATCCACTAGAAAATTGAAGTTGCTAAACTACTAAAAAACAAAACGAATTATTCATATTTAAATTTAGGTTATCTTTTTTTCAATTCTTGGGTTTAAGTTTAAGTCAACCAACTATTGAATCATTCGAGTACTCAAAACAATCATCTTTCGCTTATAAACAAACCCTTCTAACAAAGAAGGCAGGACAAGAAAAACACAAAGCACCCTCAAAAACCTAACACACCAATTAACTACTAAATTCGCTATGACAATACACATATGCGTTGTAGTCATCAATACAAAATCAAAGAATCCCACCAACGCAATCCTCACATTTCACAAAAAAGAAAGATCCATGCAGTTCATACAATTGATCAAGAAACCGAAAACCGCAAACCAGATTCTTCAATCAGCACATAAAGAAAAGCATAGAGAAAAACCCAGATGTCTATGTAAGTTTGTTTAACCTGGAGGCCCTGGACTTGCTGGCATAGTTGATTAATTAATTAGCCAATTTCTCCACTTTCACCCCTAATTTTAATTTTTTTTAATCATGCACCTTAATTATTACTATCTTAATTATAACTATATGGTTATTTTTGTTTTAAGTAAAAGGTAATCATTTATTGTGACAACCGTAATTTTTTTCATTTACTTTTGTTATTTTTTTTATTTTTCATAGATAAGTATTATTAATTTATACTTAATCAAGTATAGAGTTCTAAGTAAGGATAAGTGTAATTACTATTACGTTAATTAGGTTGAGAGTTCTAGAGGATAACAATTTATATTGCGACTAATCTAGTAAAAAATTTTAAACTATTATAGGATTAAAATACGTCCTAAGGGAATAGAGTAGTACTATATATATATATATATAAAATAGTATAGCAAATATTTTATTATGTTACTTAACCCTCTGTACTTCATGTTAGTTTCACCTATTCTAAATTTATGTTAACTATAATTAAGATATAATTTTTTTTTTCTATTTTATTATATTTACCGATTGCATATATAGTTTTATTATTTTGGCTGCATATATGGTATGTATTTAATTTTAAGATTTGAAATAGAAATTAGTTTGAGTTGGGTATTTAAACTTCATGATGATTTGCAGATTTGGTTTAATTTTAATTTAGAAAGGAGTTTATACATTGTATTTTGGAAATTTGAGTATATTAGGAAAATTGAAAATTTATTTTTTGGAAATTTACTAACGAATTTTTTATTTATTTGGACTTATATTTTTCTGATAAAATAAAAAGAAATATTTAAAAAAAAAATGAAACTAATTAATGAAATTTTTTATTTCGGGAAAATATTTTTTTAAAAAAAATAATAATTTAATAAGGAAATAACATTTCGATCCCATAGGATGGTTGACGATTTAAATTTTAGCCGAATTCCGATCGGGAATTTGTGAGGAGTTCGGCCGGCAATTCTGTGCAGAAGGGTGATGAAATTGTGGGGAACACATGAAGTTGACTAGACAAAGTTTTGAAAATTACGATATCGATCCTCCCATTTTTATGGAATTATAATATGGCCCAAAATATTTTTCACCCACGTCAAATTAAGTCCTTTTCAATCTCTGTAAATTGTGATTTGATCCAAACAACATTATATGGTCATTAGTAGTCCATGGAATTAGCAGAATAGTCCCACAGCTTAGGAAATTATGACTAAGACCTGAAAAGTTTCTTTTTAAAACTTCAATGAAACTTTTCAAAACTTTAAATTGACCCCTAAAACTTTAGTAAAGCTAACAAATGATTTCCAAAGGTTTTGTAAGGTACACAAAGGTTTCCAAGTAACTTTCTAAAGTTACCAAAGTATCCTCACGTATTTTACAAGTTATCTAAGAGCTCTTAATAGTTTTCTAAAGTTACTAAAATGCCATTAATGATTTCTAAATTTATAGAAAAGGCCCTAATGCTTTCTAAATTATTAGTAGAGCTCTAAAAAGTTTTTAAGTGAACTGTAAGAAAACTCGAAATGTTTTGGAAAGTTGCAATAAAGTACCATAAGTTTTGGAAACACGAAATACAAGTATTTTCACACGATAAACAAAATAATTTGAGTACTTTGGCTAAATTAACATACGATAAATATTATTTTGGAACTATCATGAGCTCAATTATTTCTAAAAAAATATCGATTAATACAAGGATTATCTTGGAAAAAAGATTTGAAAAACATAATAAGTAGTTGAGGTTATTAGACCTTAATAAAAAGGGGATAATGTTTAGTTAATTTGCTATAGGATTTTATAGGATTTAACAAAAGAATATTTTTTTGAATTATTAGTAATAAAGTATTGTGATTTTCTTCTAAGGATTTTATACAAGGAACAAAGGCAAATAAAGACACGATTATTCGACCGTTCGAGGTAAGTGGTGCTTATTTCTGTACTTTCGAAATTGTATTCCTAAACTATGTGTTTTAGAAATTATTTTATGACTGTGTATAATTTCCAAAAGTCGTTTGTGAAAATCTGTTTTTCCTCAAGAATTATTTTTTTATGAAATTCTGGATCAAATATGGTTATGTGACTGTTTCTTTTAAAAGTATATGGAAATGCCTTATATGTATAGTTTTGATTATGCGTGACATGTATGTATGTGTTGTATGGGTAATAATAAGATATTGTGGCTCTAAACGAACATGAAATGGTCGGTAAGGGTCTTAATCCTAAATTAGAGTCAAGAAAGATTTGACACCAGAGCCATGAGAGACTTGGCAACATAGAGTCAAGAAAGACTTGATAATAGAGCCAAGAAAGACTTGGCAATGCAATTACAAGGTCAAGAGGAAGTGCAGAACTTCTTAATAGCCTTTTCTAGTGAGGTTAATCACTAGGTTAAGTACTCAGAATCCAATGAATGCTTGTTAGTTTTGAACCATTTAAATGGATGCATGTTTTATGATATGAAAGTTTGTATGTTATTTGAAGGTACAAGTCATGAAGAAATGTTACATGATATATGAAGAGAATGCCATGAGTATGTGACTTTGTTTCGTTATATTTTTACAAAAATGATGTTACATGTTTTACAAGAATGATTTGGATAAAAGCATGAGCATGTGATAGTGTGATATGTATGCATGAGTTGTATATATATGTAATAGCATGATCCAACCAGAGTAAGTACTATCTACTGGACGACTTGTCACTCACTCCATTTTTCTTATATTTTTGTACTTAAGACGAAAACAAGTATGTCGTAGTTGAAGATAAGAGACTAAGCGTTCGAGAGCAAGGAAGGAAATTAAGGTGGTCACTATCTTAAGGGATTTGTTTATAGGTTTATTCTAGTAAGTTAAGACTGCGTGCTCCTAATGATTATCCATGTTTAACGGTTTGTAGATTTGTTATGATTTGGTCAAAGTCGCACTATTTCAAGTTAACATATTTTTAGAGAATTGCTTCTGCAATTATAAATAGATGTTTAAAGTAAATAGTACATGTTATAATGCCTTGTATTCTTGGGATTTGCCTCTTAAGGATACAGCTCCAAAATACATGAGAAAATAAACAGTATTTTGCGTACATAGAAAAGGGAAACAACAAAGTTTAGAATTCAGAATTTTCAAGCAACAAATCTCAAGGAATTGTGATGCCTTCTTTCGTTCCTCAATTTAATTACCTTAGATGGTAAAACTCTAAAAATTAATAAATGCACTAACTACTTGAGCACTAGAAAGATTGAACTTAAGCCTAACGCAAAGTTGCTTTTATCATAATTATTCTGTGCTTTAAGTCGAACAAGGCTTGTGGAACAAACAGATGTATTCCATATGTAGCTATTGGGAAAACCAGAAAACTGAATTTTTCTCCAATTTTTCTTGTCAAGATGGTACCAATAAAGCTTCTTGTCTCTCATAACAAGCAATTTCCTACGACATTTTGAATATGCAGTTGGAATCAAATTCATATACCAAACTTGATTAAGTGAAGCGAACCTAATCCTAGATTCCTTAATCCCATAATCCTTCATCATTGGTGCCTGGATGATGATCCAAACACCAATTGTTTGATCACTAGACAACTCGCAGAAGATTAGGCAACCTTTCAAGGATCCCAACGCGGTAATCCTGAATGCATCACCACCAGCCTCCGGCAAAGGCACCAAGTAGAAACTCTCCGTCTCAAAATTAAAAGCAGCAACAATTTTGTCTTGATCATACTTATGGTTAATATGATCATCTTCTCCGCATTTCTTCACAATCCAATGTATGGAATTAGTACCATCAAGAAAAACACAAGAGTTCTTGTTGTGATTATCAGGAGATGGAAACACGTTATCAATCTTCTTCTTGATCATCATCTTACAAGAATAATGACTTCTAAAGCAACTGTAAACCTCAATGGTTTTGATCGTATCGTCTGCCATTGTCACCAGCTTCAAGTCATCGTTAACGTGATCATAAACAAAAACCAATGATCATCATACCCGAAATCCCAACCCCAAAGAATTTCAACTTTCCAGGAGTCTCTACTCAATGGGTTGCAAATAATAAAACCGTTTATGGTTTTATCTCTTTTACTGAATTCCCTTAAGCAGATCATACCCCGGCAATAGCCTACTAGATCCATGACGCATTCTCCATTCATGTTCAATTCTTTGGCAGTTGCATAATGGGAATCGAAATCGGAATGATCCACGTCTACAATACAGGATGGAGAAGAATAGGAGAGTATGAAAATATCGTTGCTGGAGGTGAAGCTTGTTTTGAGTGATTGATCCGAATGCACCCGTATAAACATCGGGCTATTGATTATTGCAAGCCACGATTTGGATACAGCGTAGTTGAACAAGGGATTTGACTGGTAACCTCAGAAATATTGCTACTACTACATCTTCTGGAATTGCGGTTGGGGACGACGACATTAATCATTGTATTCCTAGGTATTTTCTTTTTAGGTTTGGGCGAGGGTTGCTAATGTATTTGAGTGATTAATTATACTTTGCCCCAATAAATAGAGGTCAGTTACAAGTGATTCATACGTTAATTAAGGGGAATTCTACATCATTGCCTCCAAGACGTAATCATGTTAAATTTTCTATCCAAGAGAAATGTTGTGAAATGTCATAATTTTTCTCAATTTTATTGTTTACATTTTTGCTACCTTGAAATTAGAATGACTTCCAATTTGATACCCTAACTTTATTTTATAATTAATTTATTATTCAAAACTAATGATGATTAACTTTTTCATCCAACAATATTATAAGAAGAATTTTTACCTTTTAAAACATTTTGATATTATTGCTTTTTGGGTTAGTAACACTTTGCCCCCTGAAGTAAGGGTTAATTATACTTTGCACCTGAAGTAACAAAATATACACTTTGCACCTAGGGGTGTAAACGAGCCGAATCGAGTACGAATAATGCCTTACTCGAACTCGAACTCAAAATTTTTTACAATACTCGAACTCGAGCTCGAGCTCGAATTCGAAAAATTTGAGGTAGTTCGAGTTCGATTGAAATAAGTAAAACGATCTCGAACTCGAGTAGTTCGTCTTTTTCTTAGTCTCTATGTAAAATATGTAATTTTTCTAAAAAGTATGGACATTTTAGTAATTTTATATATAATAAAAAAAATTATATGGTGCTCGAAAAGCTCGACGAGCATAACATCCCTGTGCTCGAGATCTATTCGTCAAGAGTTTCGAGCTCGAGCTCGCTCGACTCGAGTTCGGTCAACTCAAACTCGAGTTGAGTTTTTGACGGACCTGCTCGCGAGCAGCTCAATTCGTTGCCAGCCCTATTTGCACGTGAAGTAACAAAATATACACTTTGCACCTACTAACACTATTAATCCATTAACAATTTTAAAACCATCAAGATAATCTAAATAAATCACTAAAATAGCCTTGGTAATATATTTTAATTTTTTATGTATTTAAATTTTGATAGTAATGTGATAATTATTTAAAAATAAGGAAAAAATAAACTTTGTAATATTTCAATATATTTCTTGGGCAAATTTTTTTTTTTTTATAAATTTTTGGATTTCATTTGATATTATTTTGAATTTGAATGTTTAAACAATTATCTATATTGGTAGAAAAAAATTAATCACAAAAAAATATTTGTAGAATATTTGTCAAATGGACATATTTTCTATTGAAATTTTTTTTCAAGGATATTCTATGACGATATATTTTCTGTAAAATTTTTGTGATTTTTTGACTTCTCTTAGTATTTTATATTTTTAATATTTGGCTTAACCTATACAAATTGTAATGTAGGATATAATTCAATTCAATATTTTTTCACATTTTTACTTCGAAAGTCAAAGATATCAATCTGTTATTTTAAGTTATTTTTTCCTAATTATTTTACAATTATTAACATCAAAATACATGAAAAATAAAAATAAAAATATAACATTTAGGGTATTTTAACACATTTAATTAAATTATGTTGATAGTTTTAAAATTGTTAATAATGAATAGTGTCAATAGGGGCAAAGTGTTATGAACCCTTTTTTCGTGCAATTTTGTAATGTCACGACTTTCCTCTCTTCTTCTTATATTTTGTATATTTAGAATCATTTTTTCATTATTATTACTACAACTCAACTTTATTTTCCTTTTTAATAATAGATTCATTATATGCATCAATATTTTCCTATTTAAACAATATTTTTAAATTTGGTTAAAAATATATTCTTTTAAAAGTAACTGATGATAGTAGTTGATAATTGTGAATGCCTTTTACGAAAATTATTCTTTTAAACATGAAATAAAATACTTTATTTTCTTGATTATGTATTGTTCCTAATATTTTCTTTTCTTGTAGAGAGCATGACTAAGTGAATTTGTCAACTTTAGTTCATATAAAATACATATTATTTATATTTAAACAAAAATATTTACTGAAATAATGTAATTTTTAATTAATAATAGAAAAATAAATTAAAAATTAAGAAAAATAAAAAGAGTGTGATGAAGTAAATAATATATATGTGTATGTATATGTATATATGAAAATGCTTATTTAAATCACATCTTTTCTCATTCCTATGTAGCATGTCTAATTGAATAGAATTAATGGATCAAATCATACTTATTTGGGTACTATCTATTTTTAGTTCAAGTCATTTAATTGTCTACAACTTCTATAGTCTTCTATGTCCATATTAATTGTAAACATATAAAAATTCTTATTTTGAGGTTATTATCCTCGATTCCTTCCGTTAATTTTTAAATAAAACTGAAAAAAAAAAAAAAAACCTTATCATTAGACTACTCCCAAGCTATGCATTATTTTATAGTTTAATCAAAGAAAATTTTAAAAATAATAAATCAAAATCTTATCCCTGTGATTGATCTATCCCTTCCCCTCACCTCTCTTAAACCTCAAAACAAAATGTGTAATTCTTGATATTAGATATGCAAATTTACTTTCCTTCCTTTGCTTTAGTAATTATGTAGTGTGTGTGTATATGTATATATATATATATATATATATATCTAATAGATATGTATATATAGATATATATATATGTAAAAAATAAATCATATAGTAAATTTCTTTTCTTTCTCTTTATGTTGTTCTTTTTTTTTTCATTAACTAACAAGAAATCATATATTGCAAGAGTTTGTATAAGACTATAATGATAAATTCTAATGGGATGACCTTTCAGAATCACATTTATTGAGGTGGATTAGGCTGTTTTTCTTTAATTCTTATACCCCTTCATTTTATTTTAAGTTTTCAAATAAAATAGTTTGTTCACTCTATTTGTTTGTTTAAGGAAGGAATTCTGTCTTCTACCGATATATCCATTACAGTGTATAATTGTTTTTGTTTTTTAAATTCATTTACATATGTTTAATCCAAAGTGAAACTTTTTTCAAGACTTAGCAAATAATATATTAACATTTTTTTTCTTGATTAAATTTATGGTTAATTGGATGGCCAATATGATTGTTTATAATCCACTACAACATACATGAATTTATTTGTTATTCTTTTTGGTTTATGATATATTATTGTTAAATTTGTTTGGTTTTAAAATAGTTTTCTAAAACAATTATAGTAGCTATCCATAGTTTTCATCTTATTTAAAAATATAACTTATTTTAAATAATTATTAATAGAAAATAATAAACGTGTTTTGAGATAAATATCCCATGGTTAACATTTATATATAATATGAAAACTGCTATTTTAATAAAGTGTTTTCACAAACGGGTTATTTTTCGTAGCTGACATATTAATTGAAGAAAATTTAGGTCAAGCAATTTGAATTTTATCGGGTTTATGCACCCGTTATTACCATACATATATCTTCTTAAGAGATTTTTAAGATTTTACAATTGGATACACAGATAAAATTATTTTTTGATTCAAGAAAAGCAATTATGTTTTCACTAACTTTTAAAACTCAATTTATATGTTACTTTTTTTTTTTTATTTTTAAATTTTTTATAAAATTAATAAAAATTCCGTGCAATTTGCACGGGTTTTCATCTATAAAAAATGGATACGAATATGAAGAGCATAATAGAAATTAATTCATGGACTTAATACTAAATGTGTATAAGAGACTATTTAATACTATTGTATAGAAAAAAAAACTATCATGAAATTTTGAAGGCCAAATATATTATAAAATAAAGTTAGGGTGCTAAAGTGAAACTCACCCTAATTTACGAGTGACAAAGTGCAACTATAAAATTGAGAACAATTATGATATTTCACACATTTTGGATTGAAAATTTAACCTGTTAAGTTTGGAGGGCAATTTGTAAATAAGATTAATAGAGGGACAATTTGTAACTGACTCTATTTAATTATAGGGGTAAAATGTAATTAATACGTAGCAGTAATTGGTTAAAATAAGACCACCACAAAACTTATACAATAAAACTCTAACTAGAAAATTTAGTACGTAGTGATTGGTTAATACACTTATAAAAGAAAAGTTACTAACCAATCACTTGAGCGATATAATGATGAACATTTTTGTTGGTGTGGGGAGGGTGACATGCACTTTTATCCCAAAGACTTGCGCAATTATTTCAAGACGCGATAGTATAATCACTTTCCTTTAGGCTTAATTTGCCTCTCCCAAAACCTTTTTGTTTGGATGCAAAGAGATGAGAAAATTTTCCTTTAGGGTACAATGGAATACACTAAAATAGTTTTGCACAAAATTATTTTAGCCCCTTGACAAATATAGCAACAGAAAACAATAGTATTCAAGTTCTTTTGCGCAATAAAAACAGGAACACTTGAATATGAGAGTATAAGTTTATTTTAAATGTGCAAATAAAAGTCTGCAAAATTAAAATAAAAAGGTAGCGTTAAAATGAAGAGATTGATGTTTATTTATAGAGAATGAAGGGTTCTAATTAGTTTGAACACTTCTTTTCACTCAAATGAAGTATCTTTTGGTGAAACAATGTAACTGAAGCAATGCAACTGAAACAGTGCAACTCATATGAAAATAAAAGCATCATTTGGTGAAATAATGCAACTGAATCAATGCAACTCATATGACAGTAAAGGCATCCTTTGGTGAAACAATAATTATTTTGAAAATTCTCTAACATTCCCCCACCATTTTCAAAATAATCTTTGAAAATATTACCTCTCACATTTTTGTAATTCTAGAAATTTTATGTTGTCGGTAAAGGTATCTTGCGATTTGAACCTTTGCTTAGTATGCCGTGGTTTCACTCATCCTAAATGGAATGGTATACATGCTTTGAACCATCTGTTCATTCAAACAAGTGTGCACAAGCATACACATCAAACTTCAATGCTATCTTATGCCATTGATAAACGTTTGACATATTTATGGTCTTGTGTCCTGTATCCTTTTGTTGACGACTTATGAGTCAAGTCTGAAACTCTTTGAAGCGACCTCACTTTATACTCATATGGGTGGACTCTATCAGAAATGCCCCATAATAAGCATTGCAACACATGTAAGAGCAAATGCTCAATTTTACAATTCCTTTCATGGTACCAAGTGTTCTCAAACTTGGGATGGTATTTATGCGAACACTTGCAATCATACTAATGGTGTACTTGATTTACTCATTGAGCCCAAAACTTAATATTAATTAAGTGTGGGTTGAGGTTCCACACATTGGTAATCAATGACTTTACCGGACTTAACCCCATCATTTTTGATGTTTTACGTATCATATACATTGTCAGTCCTGTTGTCAAGGATCTACAAGATTAAGTTATGACCGAACAAAAATTATTGTGATCACACCCGTTGTTATTAAGTCCTTCACATAACTATGCCTTAAGCCTATGTGTCTTGACTTTCCATTATACACCTGACTATATGCCTTTGACATAATGGAATGACTACAATAGTGCATAGATATAGGCGCCATTGGTTTTGGCCACATTAGAATTTCATATAACAAATTTCTTAGCCACTCGGCTTCTTTGCCAGTCGCCACAAGTGCTACAAATTCTACTGCCATGGTAGAGTCAGTAATACATGTTTGTTTCTTTGATCCCTAAGAAACTGCACCCCCACCAATTGTGAAGATCCATCCACTTGTTGAAGCATGATTTTCATTATAACTTATCCAACTGGCATCTGAAAATTCTTCTAAAATAAAAGGTCTCCCCATTATATAATAAAAAGTAATCCATAGTACCTTTCAAATATTTGAATATTCTATGGATTTCTTGCCAGTGATCTCTATTTGGATTGTTTGTATATCGACTTAACCTTCCCATTGCATATGCAATGTCAGGTCTTGTACAAGTCATAGCATACATCAAGCATCCAATAACTTTTGCATATTCAAGTTGTGCAACAAGACAACCTTTTTTTGGTACTAATTTGATATTGAGATTAAAAGGAGTACTTACGGGATGGCAATTCAAGTGTTTGAATTTATTCAACACTTTTTCTATATAGTGACATTGTGATAGTCTAAAACTATTTTCACGTCTTACTATCCTTATACCAAGGATCACATCCGTTTCTCTCATGTCTTTCATGTCAAAATTAGTAGATAGAAACTTTTTAGTTGTTTTTACCGCTTCCAAATCAGTACCAAAGATGCATATGTCACTACAAATAAATAAATCATGACACCTTTTCTATTATGAAATTTTCTATAAGAGAGCATTTGTCATATTTGTTTATAGTAAATCCATTAGCAAGAATTACTTCATCAAACTTTTAATGCCACTGCTTAGGGACTTGTTTAAGTCCATATAGATATTTAACTAGTTTACACACTTTGTTTTCTTGTCCAAGAGTCACAAACTCTTTGAGTTGCTTCGTATACACCTCCTCCTCTAATTCACCATTTAATAATGCCGTTTTGACATCCATTTGATGAGCACAAGTCTATATACAGAGGCTAGTGCTACTAGCAATCTTATTGTAGCTATTCTTGCCATTGGTGCATATGTATCAAAATAGTTCACTCCTTCTTTTCGTGTAAACCCCTTAGCAACCAATCTTGCTTTAATTTTGTCTATGATTCCATCGACTTTCATTGTCCTTTTGAAAATTCACTTACAGCCGATTGGCTTGGAACCTGGTGGTAGATTAATTAATTTCCAAGTTTTATTTACCATTAACGAGTCCATTTCATCTTGTATGCCTTCTTTCCAAAAAGACTACATCTTGTGAACTCATAACCTCTTCATAGGATTGAGGATGTTATAACACAGTAGGAAATGACTCTTTATTGAGTCTCTTGTTCCTTCTACAAGGAGCATAATAAAATTCGATCCAAATAATTTTGCTTTTCTAGCTCTTTTTTTTTTTCCTTGGTTCCAACTCTCCTAATGTATCATTAGATGCATTATTTCTTAGAGTGTGTTCATCTAAGTGAATATCATTTTGAATTTTTGGAATAGATGTGAATCTATGGTCTTGAAAAAATGCATCTCTTGACTCAATAATTGTATTAATTGGATAAGAGTCATTTGACTCTATCACAAGGAATTTGTATGCTTTACAATTTTCAACATAATCCAAGAACACACATTAAATTCCTCTTTCACCAATTTCTTTCTTTTGGGTTCGAGAACCTTTACTATTGCTTAACAGTCCCATACCTTAAAATATTTAAGATTAGGCTTCTTTTTCTTCCAGAGCTCATATGGGGTTTTCTTGTTCCTTTTACTTGGAACTCTATTCAAAATGTGACAAGCCGTTAATAATGCATCACCCCAAAAACTACTTGATAGACCGGAGGATGACAACATAGAATTCACTATTTCCACCAACACTCTATTTTTCCTTTCAGTAACTCCATTTTGTTGTGGAGTATATGGTGTTGTGATTTGGTGTATAATGCTGGTGGACTCAAAATAATTTGGATTATAGTATTTTTCACCTCTATCAGATCTTAGACATTTTATAAATGCCTCTTGTTAGAGTTCAACTTCAGTTTTGAAGATTTTAAACTTCTCCAATGTCTCATCTTTTGAATATATCAAATACACATAACAAAATCTAGTACAATCATCAATGAATGTAATAAAATATCTCTTATTTCCTATAGTAGGCCATCCATGTAAGTCACAAGCATCATAATGAATCAATTCTAATACTTTAGAACTTCTTTCAACTTTAGTAAATGGATTCCTAGTTATCTTGGTGAACATGCATGCAGTACAAGAATTATTAGTTTTTTTTGGCATGTGGTATAAGTTCATATTTCATCATATCATTTAATTTTCTAAAATTCGCATGACCTAATTTATAATGCCATAAATGAAAAGAGTCAACAATATAAATAGAACCACACATATTATTATTATTTTTATTACAAATTACATTAAATTTAAACATATTAGTACAAATATAACCCTTTCCCACAAAAGTACCCCCCTTTGGATATAATGGCTTTGTCACTCTCAAACACAGACTTAAAACCATATTTATTTATCATGGTTATAAAGACAAGATTCTTTCTACAATCTAGTATATAATAAACATCATTAAGAGTTAAAACTTTCCTAGATGTAATCTCTAGTTCCATGGATCTTTTGCCTTTGACTTCAGTAGTGGTTGAATTTCCTATATACATGATAGTCCCATCACTTTCTTTGAGTGATTTGAAAAAAGTCTTGCTCCTACATACATGGCGAGTAGCACCGGAGTTTATCCACCATGCCTGAGATGGTTGTCATCATCATCTACCAAGTTGAGTTTAGAAATCATGGCAACAAAGTCCTTTGAATTGAGTCAGAACCTTTCTCTTTCTCTTTCTTTTTGAAGAATCGACACTCAACTTTGTAGTGTCCAGCCTTGCCACAAAAGAAACAATTTTCTTTCTTCTTTTTGTTGGCAACCTTGTTCTTATTTGAGTTATTAGAATGGTAAATTCTTTTCTTGTGGGACTTGGTCTTGCCATCCTCCATTATATGGACACCCTTTTGAGCATTGTCCTTAGTATATCCTTGATTTCGATACTCTTCTTCTAAACGAAGTTTATGACCCAATTGCTAGACTTATGTCCTCTTTTCTGTGTTTGAGACTTCTTTTAAAGTCTTTCCATGAAGGAGACAATTTATCAGTAATAGAAGAGACAGTAATAGTTTCATCAATATTCATTTTGTGTTGTTTGAAGTTATTTAACAGCCTTTCTATTTCATATAGTTGTTCCATGACAAGCTTACCATTTACCTATTTTATAATTATTAAAATGTGAGAGAAGAAATTTCTTACTTGTTGCATCCTCTCGCATATTCCTTGCCTCAAGTCTTTCTCAAAGATCCTTTTCAGAAATTGCATCTTGATATGCATCAAAAAGTCCATCCGACATTCCATTCAAAATATGACCCATGCAAATGAAGTCATCATTGTCCCATTTCTGCCTTGCACGAGTTTGTTCCAAAGTCTCCTCTTCATTCTCCTTTGGCCTTTCGGTTATGAGCACTTGTGCAACATGCAATGTTGTAAGAAGGATCTTCATCTTCTTTTTCTATCGAAGAAAGTTTCCTTCTTCAAACCTTGACAACTTGGTAAAATCAGTGGATGACTCCTTAGTTGTTGAAGTTGCCATTGCCACAAGATCAACCCAAAAAATTAGCATAAAGATTGTTGGTGTGGAGAGGGTGCCCTGCACTTTTATCCTAAAGACTTGCGTAACTATTCCAAGGCGTGATAGTATAATCACTTTCCTTTATGTTACAGATTACATAATTTGCCTCTCCCAAAATCTTTTTTTTAGACGCAAAGAGACATGGAAAATTTCCTTTAGGTTACCATATAATACACTAAAATAGTTTTGTACAAACTTATTTTAACCCCTTGACAAATATAGCAACAGAAAAACAATAGTATTCAAATTTCTTTGCGCAATAAGAACAAGAACACTTGAATATGAGAGTATAAGTTTGTTTCAAATGTGAAAATAAAAGTTTGCAAAATTGTAATAAAAATGTGGTGTTAAAATGAAGAGAGTGATGTTTATTTATAGAGAATGAATGGTTCTAATTTGTTTGAACACTTCCTTTCACTCAAAGTAAGCATCTTTTGATGAAATAATGTAACCGAAGTAATGCAACTGAAACATTGCAATTCACATAAAAATAAAAGTATCTTTTGATGAAACAATGCAACTCATATGAAAATAAAGGCATCCTTTGATAAAACAATAGTTATTTTGAAAATTCTCTAACAACTTTGACAGTTCGCTGGCATCATTTTAAAATTGAGAATAAAACGAAGAAAGAAAGTAAGAATAGTTGAAGTAACAAGCTTAATTAGCTTAAGCCTAATAATTAAGGTAAGTTGGTCCAAAGTTGTTTTATCTTAATTTTGGGGCTTAAGTGAAAGATGCGAAACAAAAGGGATGCATCAAGTAAGCCTGAATTTCTGTTCAATTTTTCTTCTCAATTTCGTACCAATAAATTATAAAGCCTGTTGCGTTTAACAATAAGCAATTTTGTGCCCTTTTTTGAACACGCCTTAAGAATCAAATTTAAATAGTCATCTTTAGTAAGTGAAGTCAACTTCACCTACGATACATTAATTCCATGATCCTTCATCATCCAAATACACGTATCAGTATGATTAACAGAAAACTCGCAAAAAATTAGAAAACCTTTCACAGATCCCAAACCCGTGATAATAAACCATTCATTAACATCATAGTCATCATCGAAGGGAGAATACACCGATGCCGGCAACGGCACCAGGGAGAATTGTATCTTGACTCTTTATCTCAAGAATAAAGCTACAATGGAGCCAAACTTATTCTTCAAATTTTTACCATCTATCACAATAATCCAATGTATAGAATTAGTACCATCAACAATAACACCAAATCATTTTAGAATCAGAATTTGGAATCCCTTTATTAATCTTCTTCAATGAATTACTTCTAAAGTTATAAATCTTGATGGTTTTGATATCTGCCGATCTTTTCACCAACTTGAAGTCATCGTTAACGTTGTCATGCCCAAAAATCCAACGACCATATCGCCCAAAATTTCAAAGAATTTCAACTTTCAAGAACTCTTTTGTCACAAGTCAAATAGTTTTATGATATCCTTTAATTTTCTGTGAAATTACGAAAGCAGAATATGCCCCTACAACTGCCTAGAAGAAAACACAATCTTTTTCAGGGATTTTCAATTGTTTGACCATTGCAGAATTGGATTCTTCATCCAGGTCTTCTACATCGCAGGCTGTAAAAGAATTGGAGATTATAATCCATGCATCGCCCTTAGATCAGCCCATTGTGACGAATTGATCTGAATGCATCCGTTTTAATTTCCTTAATTTCCGGCTAGCGAGGTAGAAGAAGGAGCTTGGTCGGTAACCTCAAAAATATTTCTACAAATCTTCTGGAATTTCGATTGCATAGCAGTCAGGTGTTGTCGTTTTACAGTTTTGGCAAGAGTAGTCATGCTGACGGCTTTTTACGCTGGAGTTTGATATAACAAGTCCTTGACATATACTTATGTGCACTCCGCTACGTACCCAGTTATAGCCTAAACTATTTTCCCAAACCCTATATAACCTCGAAACCTTATTCAACTTTGTACTCTTAATTTGTAGTCAAATCTGACTTTGGATTTTACACTTTTATTTTAAATATATTACACCTTAAATTCTTAGATTTATTCTATTTTAATTCAAATTTTAACATCATCACCAAAACTAACGTGTATATTATGCATCTAAGTAAAAGGGTTAATTACACTTTACCTCATATAACTTTTCTTTTTAATGTTATTTTTTTTTTAAAGTTCATGCATTATAATTAACGGTGAACTCTGATAGTATCTGAAATTTTGACTAAATGACAAATATATCCATGGATTAATTTTACTTAATCCTAACTTTAAAATCATCAATACTTTAGTTCCTAACATGATTTCTCAGCACTTAACCCTTCCTTTATACCAATTTAGTGTTTAAACCATTCCAACCTATTTTCTTTGCATTCCTTTTATTTATATTTTAATCTTGATTTGATCTATATTCCTTTGCTAACTATGAAAAATTCTTATATGGATCTAGTCTATGATTTTACCTATAAACATTGTAGTTAAAATAAGAATTAAACACTCAAATTCTTATATTTCACAAGTAGGGTTTAGATCGAGTCCATAAAAGAATTTGTCAATAACCACTACCACCACCGCACAATCAAAATACTCTATACTATGTATGTTTTTTTTTTTTTTCTTGAAGAAAAATATAATTTTTCTATTCTAATTGGGGGCAAAAAATTACTTCGAAGAACAAAATTATTTTAAAATTCTGGATCGCACAGCATATTCGTAAATTTAGCCAAAATTATATGTTAGAAAGGACATTGATATAAAATTGGTCTAATATTGATATAAATAATATTGATATAAATAAATTGATCTAATGTAGATGGGACAACCAATTGATGTAGCCTTTATTATTATTATTTTGGTAAGGAAAGGAAATATATTAAAAGATGAGAAGTGAAGCAGTTACATGCGGTTTCATGCAACAAGCATGACTGTTTTGTATCATTATTAGAGTAGTAATCGAATCTCAACAAATCAGATAAGGATATTTTAAATTTGACTCGTTAAATAGAAAAAAATTTATTTGTATGTAGTTCGACCTTGAGTCAATCTCAAACGGTGATGATTAAGATTGGCTTGTATATTTGGCAATTTGTTTGAAGAAAAGTTTGGTTTAACTCATCACTTTCGAACCAAATTCGAACATATTCATAATTCGTTGTTATCATGTTTGTAATTTTAAACCTAATTTGCTATTTCCTTACCTTAAAATTTTGCTCTATAATAGTTTAGAATTCAATTATGATGGTTAAAAGATGTGATATTAATATCTATTACATCTGTTTAGGGAAGTGATTTATAACTTGTAATTCAAAATATATAAAAAGCGAGATTCAACAAGAAAAATGACTAATAAGTATGAAAGATGGAAGATACTCTTTGCAATTAAATTGTCTACTTCTAAACTTTTATTTTATATTTAAGAACTTATCAAGTCGATAACATGATGATCGTGTTTGACTCATTAAAAAAATCGAGTTTCAAAAGTTGTATAGATTTAGATTACTAACTTAATGAATAAGTTTGAATGAGTTTGTCTTCAATCGAGTTCAAACTAAGCACCAAACTATTTAAATTTATGTACAACCCTAATCATTATATTAATTCA
The DNA here is from genome assembly GCA_025175665.1 of Cinchona pubescens. NCBI lineage: Eukaryota > Viridiplantae > Streptophyta > Magnoliopsida > Gentianales > Rubiaceae > Cinchona > Cinchona pubescens. The sequence continues at coordinate 2,454,623 of JANKKI010000031.1, read as the reverse complement.
TCAATGTCCAACCATAATCCCGCATGGCACAATGAGGCCAGAAATTTGGCTACTTTTAGTAGGTAAAAGGAAGTTCAGATTGACAATAATGCCGTATGACAAGATGTTTCTCTTATACTAATTTATTAGTCGTAGATTCGAATCACTTAAAAAATAGAGGAAGAAGTATTTTTTTTTTTTTTAAAGTTCAAATTTCGGGGGTTAGTTTAAAATCATATATCAAATCATGGCAGCGTCTCCTTAATCTTCCACATTCTACTCGTCCCAAAGAAAATGATCTTCCATTGTAAGTCAGGTAGCCACAAGTGGCATTTTTTATTGAATTTTTTAATACTTCAAATAAATACATTTTTATTATTACATTGCAAGATCACATACTGAATTCCTTCATGCTCAACTTTCATTTTTTTTAAACTACTGTATTTTCCATATATGATTATAAAACTGTTTCCTCTGGAAGGTGCATAGTATTTCAATTAATTCATTACTTTGACTTTTAGTAGTAGTTAATTTTCAGAAAATAAAGAACAGGTTAAATAGTGCATGCATGCTGTGGATACACGTTAGTTACTGGGAAAAAAAAGGGCAAGCTGATCATGACAAATTCTTTACTTACTTTGATGTTTCCTGACAAAACATTATAAAACTACCACGAATTCTTTACATTGCAAAACTCAAAAAATTAATATGAAGTAATTGTTTAATACATTTATAAATTAAATGTATTAACTACCAGAGCACTAGAAAGATATAGCTAGTTTGCTGGACTCTAAAGCTGAGAAACAAAAAAAAAAAAAATGAATTAACAAGCTTAATTAAACCTAACTGAGTTAATTATGGGGTTTTAAGTTTAAGAAGGCTCGTGGGACAAATAGATGCCTTAAATATGTGCTTCCTGGGCAAACCAGAAATATGAATTCTTGTCCAATTTTTTTTCTCAAGATCATACCAATAAAGCCTATTGCGTCTCATAAAAAGCAATTTCCTTTGGCAATTTGAATATGCAATAGGAATCAACATTTTGTTCCGAACTTGAGTAAGTATAGCCAACTGAATCCAAGATTCCTTAATTCCAGGGGATAATCCTTCATCATCCAAACACCAACTGTTTGATCATAACCACAATACTCGGAGAAAATGAGGCAACCCTTCAAAGATCCCAACGCTGTAATCAGCCAGCCATCGCCCTCACGATTATGATCAGCCGGTGCCGCTGGCATAGGCACCGGGGAGAAACTGTGTGTCTCAAAATTAAAAGCAACAATAATATTATTATTGTCTTTTTCACCGTCCGCCCTCGGCAGAGTCCAATGTATAGAATTAGTACCATCAACAAAAACATAAGACTTATCATCGTCACAAGAACACGGAAACACATTATCAACCTTATTCATCATCTTCCAACATCGATTTCTCAAGCTGCCATAAACCTTAATGGTATTGATATCTGTCGATATTCTCACCAGCTTGAAGTCATCGTTAACGTGATCATACCCAAAAATCCAATGATCATAGTACCGGTAAGCCCAATATTGAACATTATGAGAATATGAATCGGTTTCTATAAGAACTTCAACTTCAAAAAACCAGTGCTCTCTTGTTGATGGGTTCCACATGATAAGGTTTAAGGCATCTCTTCTATGATTGAATACCACGAAGCAGATTATGCCCCTGCAACAACCTACTATGTTGACCGCACACTTTTCGATGATGTTTATTTTTTTGGCTGTTGCATAATCGGAATCAGAATCATTTAGGTCTACAATGCTGCAATTTGAACGTGAGGAGCCTATAAAAATATCGCTACTAGAAGTGCAGCCTGTTTTGAGTGTTTGATATGAATGCATGCGGATAAACTTAGAGCTGTCTATTATTGAAAGCCAAGATTTGGATAAATAACGAAGTCGAATGAGGGACTTGGCAGGTAACCTCAGAAATATTTCTATGATTAAATCTTCCGGGATTTCGGTTGCTGATGAGAACAACGTCGTCGTAGTTGTCGGTTGTTCTCGTTTTAGGGTTTTGGCAAGGGCAACCATGATAACCGATCGATTGGATTGCTAGTAATTTTGAGCTCTGCTCAATTTTACGTATATATGCTGAGAACAACGTCGTCCTAGTTGTCGGGTGTTCTCGTTTTAGGGTTTTGGCAAGGGCAACGATGATAACCGATCGATTAGATTGCTAGTAATTTTGAGCTCTGATCAATTTTATATATATATATATATATATATATATATATATATATATATATATATATATATATATAAAGTTAGACCCATATATTCTCTCTAATTTTTTATTTTTTTTTATTTGGTACAATTTGATTGGGAGGTAATTTATACCTGCTGTCTCAACCCGTTAACTTATATATTTTTTCTAATTTTTTATCTTTTCCTATTTTGCACAATTTGATTGGAATGTGATTTATACTTGCTGTCTCAGCCCTTCCCCCAAATATCTCTCAATTCTCCCATTCTTTCTTATCTTAAACTTTGGTTCAAGGTAACTTTTAAATTTGTTTTATCACTCACTCACTCACTCACTCACGACTTATTTAAGCATATTATTCATCTAAATCTTATTCAAATCCAATACCCTATTCAAATATAAAATTATCCTTATCAAGAAATAGTCGGATGTGCCTATGTATTTAAAGTTTAGTGCCCGATTGTATTTTTCCAGTTTTATGATAGTAAAACCTTATTTTATGGTTATATCTATACAAATTTTTAGTTTTATATTATATTTTGTTTGTTAATCAGTAGATGAATTTTCTTAGTGCAATTAGAAGTTTTGTTTGTTCGTGGAATAGAATCCTTGTACAAGGGAAGTATAACTTCAATATGTAATCCATCTACTGCAGTTTATCACCAGATGAGTTTTTTTTTTTTTTTTTTTTTGGTGTATGCACGTGCGATTAGAAGCTTACGTTTAATTAATGCTAGAGGATGAGATCCATGCACAAGAAAAGTGATACCTCAATAGATAATACAATGGAATTCATTTTTCACATTTGGTATGACAAATCATATTCAACTTGGTTATGTTTTTTACTCTTTAGGTTTATAAGGCATAAAAAATAATTTATTTTTCACCCATTCAAATGACTATTGTCAACAATATTCTAGGAAAGCAAGGGCACCGATGAACTTTTGTATGGAAATTACCTTTACATTAAATTACTGATTGTGCTAACTTCTAATATTTTATTTTCCAATCCTATTGTAATTTGAAACCAAAATTCTATTGTCTTGTAGTAATTGTTTGAATCTTTATTTAACACTTTTGTACTATTGCATGGAAAAAAATGTGCACACAATATATTTTGTTAGTGGTGGATTATGTGAGTTATTGTTGATGAATTCAACACTTTTTTGGAGTTTATTGTGCATAAGATTAAAAAAAAAAAAGTTAAAAAGCTTTTCTTTGTATTAGATATCTAAACATACACTATTTCTATACTCAAGCCAACCTTTTGCTGTTATGCATACTCAATTTAAGATACAATAGACTTCTAAATCAAGAACATAAGCGAAGTAATCTATTAAGCACCATTAAAATTCGTACGGAGTATTCTGATGATAATAATGATGCCTAATAATGGACCAGTGGTTGTCTTTCAAAATGGTGCAATTCTCAACAATGGACTATATATTTATTTTAGGTGAAAGTTATCACTTATCATCGTAAGAGTCTCAATTGTTTTAGGTGAAAATGAGGTGATTACTTATGAAGTTATTTTGTTCTTTGATATGTTTTTTATGTGACTAACCAAGTTTGGAGTGAACTATTTTCTTTTTTTTCTTTCTTTTTAGGAGGGTTACAAAGTATTGTAGCCGTCATAGTAAGACACATTGAGATTTGAGTTTTTGGTTTTGGTTTCTTGGTGATTTTTTGTTTATTATTTTTAGTTTTTTTCGATAATATATATATATATATATATATATATATATTACAATAATAGCTATATATATTACAATAAAGCTATCCGGGCAAATGCACGGGATCAAAACTAGTTCATGAAAGAATTGCGACTGTCGATTGGATCAAATCGTAGTAAGAGTTTTATATAAGGACTAATTTCATTTTGCACCCGTCAATTTATATAGAGGTTTGTTTCTCACTTTACACTCAAAACTTTAGTTTTTGATACTTTGTACCCGAATTTTCAAATCCATCCCACTTCATTCTTGTTTTTAACATACTCTCAAAAATTAACGAATTTTTTTTTAAAAAAAATTCAGCAGGATGTATAACAATATTTTTAGGTGCAAAAAATAAAGATTACGTCAATTTTTTGACAGTATTAAAAAAAAGGGAGTAAATTGGAATAAATTTGAAAGTTGGGGTACAAAATATTAAAAACTAAAATTTAAGATATAAAGTGAGAATTAAGAATAAATTGAGAAGAGTAAAATAAAATTAGTCCTTTTATATAATAGCCCTATGGCCCATACTTTTAGTTTATGCAACTATTTCCTAAATTATCCTTGGACAAGTCAAATTCTAAGTACAGCTTCGTCAAACCTTTGTACTTATTATCCTTGGACAAGTCAAATTCTAAGTACAGCTCCGTCAAACCTTATACTTATACAACTAGAGTTGTAAACGAACTGAGCAGCTCGCGAATTACGAGTAGAAATAGTAATTCGGTCAAAAACTCAACTCGAATTCGAGTTGACTGAGCTCAAGCCGAGTTTGCTCAAATTCGAAACTCTTAACTAGCCAAATTCGAGCATATGTATAATATGCTCGAGTGCTCATCGATCTTTTCGACCATTATATAATTTTTTAAAATTTTTTATTATATGTAAAATTACTAAAATGTCTATACTTTTTAGAAAAATTACATCTTTTACCTACAAAAAAGTCGAAAGATTCGAGTTCGAACTCATTTTACTTAAATTGAGCGAGCTGGAATCGAGTTCAAATTATGTCAAATTTTCGAACTCAAGCTCAAACCCAAACTTTGAAGCTTATTCGAGTTCGGGTATTAGAAAAAATTTTGAGTTCGAGTAAGACACTATTCGTGTTTGATTTGGCTCGTTTACACCTCTATAGACAACTCAAATACTATTGTGGATAAAAGAATTGTTGCGACTCTTGCGGCTTTTTACGTAGGATTGAATTGTAGGAAGAGTTTGGAAAATCTTCTTATATAGATCAGATCTATGGTATATAGTGTTATGGATTCTTTGGTATATGTTATTCTGCATCATTTAAGAGAGTCGTGTAAAGTAACATAGATCAGGGGGTCAATAGTACTATATCATGAACCCAATTTATATAAAAATTTTCTGAAAGAGTTTGATACATAATAGGCCCTAGGCAAATACGAGCACTTGACTATGATTCCATTATAGTTTAGGAAAATATTTAGATAAATTTGATGTACAATCTCAGCCATAAATTTCATGATCACAAATAAACCTACTTTAGTATATGTAGCGTATGTACTACATATGTTACGAGGAAATATAATTTTTTGAGTGATCACAAAATTTATTGTTAAAACTACATATTAAGCCTATTTTAGTATTTTTCTAAATCCTATACTGAAAACAACTTAAATTCTAAGTACAACTTCCCGTACTAACTCTGATACCATCATCTAATTTCTTGTCACATTGCGTTGATTTTTTGAACATATTGTGCATTCTTTAATATAGGGTTCTGCGTGACAAAAGATTTTATGGTTGTATAAGATTGGATGGTGGTATCGGGAAAGAGACTGAAGATTTGAATAGATCATCGGAGTGGCTATATCTTGTTAGTGTATGCCCTAAAACCAATTAATTTTAGGGATAAATTACACTTTTATATTTATGTATATTTTGTAATATGGCATTTAACGAATAAAATATTTATATGTAAAATCATAAGGAGTTATGATGTAGTTATATTTTATTCGTGTATATCTCTAATCGTAGTATATGACACTAGTAGATTAGCACATAAGAGTATGTGGATGCTTATTAAGAATAAGTGCATCGGATTGACCCGCTAAGAGTATTCCACACGGATTATTATTTAAATGCCAGTGGATTAATCTCTTTGTGATAGTAGTGTAATGGTCCTTTGACTTGAGGTCATGAGTTTATCTTGACTGTGGATTATTATTCTTTGGCTCTATTAGTCGTTACTCTTAATGAGTCGCACAATACTGTAGAGTTCGGGTATAATATGAATCATGAGAAGATAAGATATGACCAATAGAGGATTTACCACTCCTTATAATAGGAGAGTATATCCCAATATGGCCACTTCTTGAAATACGATTCGGAAATCTTTGCATCATAGTGACTAATAGATTTAAGAATACTCTTAAATTCTATTTCAAGTGAGTTGTATTTTGGAAAGAAGTAAAATTTGATTAATTCGATAAGAGTTGGCATTATATCTGTATTCTTGAATTAATCGGGATATAGGTTGGTGAAAGGATATTAATTACAGGAGAACTAGTCACGGATGGGTGATGTCGAACCACTTGACATATCTCAACACTTGGGTGGTCATGATACTTTGCTAGAAGCCAATCTTGATCTATAAGTGTAAATTAATTAATTGGAGAATTAATGATAAATTAAAGGTGTTTAATTTATCTAATCTTAATTAATTTAGGCTTATAATTTATACTTATTACCAACGTGATTGGAAACCTAAAGGGTCCATCTCACACACTTAAGGATAATTAATTCAGGATTAAAATGATTTGATAAGTATGAGATACTTATGGGTTAATTTATGAGATAAATTAACTTTGGATTTAATTATAATAAGTTATAAATATTAGGAGTTAATATGTAAGACATATTAAGAGTTCTAATGGTTTTATAATTATTTATATACCCATGACCCAAACTGATTTCACCTATTTGTAATTGCCTAAACAATTTGAATGGGATTCTGTCTCTTATATATATATATATATATATATATATATATATATATATGATATATTATAAGATATATGGATCAGTATAAGTAGTACATATATGATTGGTACTAGTTCTATGTACGGTTTTTAGGAAAAAAAAAACCAACAAAATTTTCTTAAAACGTGAGTGTCACGTTTTTGGAAAAAGAAAATAATTTAGGAGCTAGCACTCCGTGGTTTGGGTCAATCAATCTTGTGAAGATTCCTGATTTAATTATCTGTATGGATACCATTAGAGCTTGCCGGGCACCTGTGCGGCTTGTGGATTGACGTCCCAAACATATTGGAGATTTTACTGCAATTTTAAGGTATGATCTCTACACTTTTCTTGTACTATGTATAAATTAATCAAGGTGAACCGTGATAGAAAAGTAAAAATTTTAATTTTCGCTGCGTTATATCTGATTTACTTTCTTACAGTGGTATCAGAGCCACTCTTGATTTAATTTATGATGTAGTTGTATTTAGTTGTCATGATTAAAAGAAAAAAAAAGGCTAGAACCATGAATTTGATTCACGGGTCAAGCATGCAATTCTTGGTGATGTCATTATGATGAGATCATCATGATTGCATAATGTCACTTTTAGTGACTTTATCCCTTTTCGTTGCTAAAAGTATTTAATTAGTTAAATTACTTTTAGCGACAGTTATTTAATATTTTCATACAAAAGGTTTTTCTAAATTTTGATTTTGAAATCACCAATTAATTTTTGACAATTGTTGTTTAAAATTAATTGACAAGATTTAATAAATTTTCTTTGTTTTAATTTGATTAAAATTTAGAAAGTATAAAACCTTTGAAAATATTTATTTAATTCTAATGAGATTAGAATTAGGTAATTTGTTTAAATTTTAGAAATTTATTATTTTTCAATGAGATTGGAATTTAATAAATGTTCAAAAATTGTTTAGAAATTGTTTCTAATATAATTTTGGAAATTCTAATATTTAAAGGATTATTTTCTAATGCGATTAGAAAATAATAATTTTTCTCCATAAAATATTTTTTTATAAATAATTCAAAATTGATAATTTCAATTAGATTGAAATTATGAAATATAGTGATTCATGATTAGATGCTAAATACGGATTTATGCTTTTATTTAATTATTGAATTATTTAATAGCATGATGGATGATTATGGATTTAAAACCAATTTAACTGTGTTTGATTTATTTGGTTCAAATTCGATGGTTTTAAATTTTAAAATAGGGCATGCGTGTCCTGCCTTTCTCTATTATTCTGAATGTAATCTATTCTTTTCTCATGTCAATCCCCTCGAATGTAACTCGAGATTTCTTAACCAATCATGTAATGTACAAAGATGTAGGTTAGGGATAGGATTGAATATCTAAAATATTTAGATAGAATTACATTTGTAATGTACAAGATGATGGAGACGGCGGAAAAGTGCAACCTAGAAGGAAATTTTCAAGAGTTGAAGATTACCCTTAGAATTTGACCACCTAGTTTCCTTCGTGACTCAAGGAAAGTAGTTTAGTAAAAGTTCATAATCATCCATAGTTTTATGCATGTTTTATTTATTATATGATGATATGATAATATTGCATGAAATTTGATGAGACCCAATAAAATAAATAAAAGAAAATCCCTCAAATTAATATTAAGTCAGTATATTAGTTGCCTTCCATTATTATAGCAACAAACGAGAGTTCTTCTTAGATTTAACTTGTTGGGCTAATCCAAGGTTACTCTACGTTGGACATGTTTGAGCTATGAGATGAGATTTCTGAATAGAGGATGGGTATGACTTAACGGAGGCATATAATTTGTTGGGTACACTCAAGGTTATATGTCTTTGAGGCAAAGGTTAGGAGTCACATATGATGTGTTATCAAAGAGTTGATACCTAACTATCTAGGAATTACAAAGAGTTGTAATTGGTAAGAGTTACCTATCTTTTAAAATTATTATTGGTTTCTTGGGTAAACCCAAGGTCAAAATAATTAGATGGGATCCTAGCCCACTAGGGGTTATGTGATAGCTTCCGAATCAATATGTGAGGGTTATTGATTTGAATTAAAATAGTGGGAGCAAAACCAAATTAAAAGAAAGTCCATATTATATTTTGGTTTTGTCTATGCATAAATAACAAATACTTATTCTATCTTTATTTATGTGTTGTAGAATATGAGTAATAATGTCAATTTACGTCCCATTTTATATGATAACAAACTCACTGGGCCAAATTTTTTGGACTGGCATCGTAACTTGAGAATTGTTCTCAAGCACGAGAAAATTTGGCCATGTTCTTGATCAACATATTCCTGATGTCCCAGCGGATGATGCTAATGAAGCAGTTCAGAATGCTTATCGTAAGCACATAGAGGATATGTGCATCTCTATAAGCATCATTCCGGCCTCTATGAGTTCTGAATTATAAAACCATGAAAATATGGATACTCACTCTATGATTATTCATCTCAAGGAGTTGTTTGATGAAAAATCTAGGAATGAGAGGTATGAGACCTCTAAAGAGCTATTCCGTTGTAAGATAGCAGAGGGTTCTTCAGTAGCAATTCATGTATTAAAGATGATCAGACTGATTAAAAAATTAGAATGATTGGGATTTAAGCAAAATCATGAGTTAAATGCTGACTTAATTTTGCAATTTCTGCCTGATGGCTTTTCACAGTTCGTGATGAATTATAAAATAAATAAATTATCCACAACTCTCACTGAACTGTTGAATATGCTAAAAACTGCTGAGGCAACTATTAAAAAGGAAAGGAAACAAGTGATGGTTGTCGATTCTTCTAATAAGAAGAAAAAGAAATCCAAGATTGGTTCTGTGAAAGCCAAGTCCGGGTTAAAACCAACACATGTGATCAAGAAAGATAAAGCCAAGGGTAATTGTTACTATTGTGGAAACGAAGGGCACTGGAAAATGATTTGTAAGGCTTATATTGATAATTTGAAACAATCTTTCCTTTGGCATTGTAGACTTGGTCATATAAATGAGAAACGCATTTCCAAATTACATAACAATGGTTATTTGGGATCATTTGATTATGAATCATATGACATATGTGAATCTTGTTTACTTGGTAAAATGATCAAATCATCTTTTACTGGAAAAGGTGATAGATCTAATGAATTGTTGAGGCTAATACATACTGATGTTTGTGGTCCTATGTCAATTCATGCTAGAGGAGGTTTTTCATACTTCATTACTTTTACGGATGATCACTCTAGATATGGTTATGTATACTTATTGAAGTATAAGTCTGAAGCCTTTGAAAATAGTTCAAAGAATTCAGGAATGAAGTTGAAAAACAACTTGGTAAAAGTATTAAAATACTTCGATCAGATCGAGGTGGGGAATACTTGAACCAACAGTTTCAAGATTATCTTAAGGAGAATGAGATTCTACCTCAATGGACTCCTCCTTATACACCACAACTCAATGGTGTATTTGAGAGACGTAATGGAACTCTATTCGATATGGTTCGATCAATAATGAGTTTTGCAGACCTCCCAAAATCGTTTTGGGGCTATGCTCTTAATATTGCCTCCCATTTACTAAATCGTGTTCTATCAAAAGTTGTTGATTCCACTCCGTATGAGATATGGTTTGGAAAGAAACCTAAACTTTCATACTTGAAGGTTTGGTGTTGCCCTACTTATGTGAAGAGGGTAGAATCTAAAATGATATATAGAAATTGACGGTTTGACAGCGAGTTTCTCAAGAAACATAATCCACCGGCTCTAAGGATTTGTGAGTTGTGATGCCTGATTCCTCCTTTCATTTCTGCCTGATTCCTCCTTTCTTTCTGACTTTCATATTTCCGTTAAGAAACGTAAGAGAACCAATAACCGTATATCACCAAATATAAAGAAAAGTACTAACTAGTAACCACCCGAGAACTGGAAATGTGAACATTTCGATAATTTGCTAGACTTTAAAACTGAAAATAAAAAATTTTAAAAAAAATAATAATTGAAGTAAGAAGCTTAACACTTAAGCCTAATAGTTAATGTTGGTATTACACCACAAAAAATCATGTTAATCACAATAAACATCACAAATAATTTAAACTAAAAAATGAACAATGTAAATATTACCTCGTTTCCCACAACAAAAGGGAAAAAAAATTTATACCGTTTTTCACGAACAAACTGCTATCCAGAAGTACGGTAGAGTTGAAGTGTGTAATATCTCTCTCTTAAAACGATTCGTGTCCCTACAGATTTCTCATTCCGATGCATTAGGTTACAGTACGTCACCTCCAAGATACAACAGCCCAACTTAAGGTTGTTACTTTCCTTTGATATGTACAATCAAGTAAAGTAGAAGTTTTCCCACATACCTTACTTTGTCCATAACATTATAGTTATATACTACATTGTATTTTTCTACACATATAGAACTATAGAGAGTTGGAAGATATATATATATATATATATATATATATATATATATAAAGAATATATATTTCTTTTATCTTATAGTCTTATATTTATAGGCTAAAATAATAGGAGAGTAGAGTTAAGAGAAATTACTACATAATTATTTCATTTATAAATCACATTGTCTATATACAATGTACAATAGTCAAACACATTAATATGGTCATTATAACCAATTTATGCAAAATCGTTACATTTGTTTTGGTATTTATGTAGTAGAATAGTAATTAAAATGATTTAGAAGAATTATAACTCCCACAATTTAAATTCAAATTAACTCATAATAATTATAGTCACTTTAATTTTATTAAAATACTCCAACAATCCCCCACTTATTTTAATAAAATAAGTTAGAGCCATTATTTATTTATGAACAAAGTGAGAACACCATGCATAATGAAAGTGGCAATGCCTTGAAACCTTCCCTTAGTGTTTCCATAATCCCCATACTAGAGTTAAAGTGGCTAAACCTTGAAATTAAGACTGCTTTAGGGTATGAAGGATTGTATCACACACATGATATTTAAGATGTTAACATAAACTTCTTAAACCAACACTTTACGGCCTTGTGCTTTATCCCAAATTCATGAGTACTCTAGAGAATTAGCCAAATTCTCATAGGAAACGGCCCCACTTCCACACTTATTAGGTGAGTTTATCAAGAATACTCCCATGACTAAGACATCCCACCCATGAGGGCAATAGAACTCATTAAGAGATTAAGTCTCAACCTTCTCATCATAGGATCACATACGTGGACTTATTTAATTGGTCACCGATTGCATGCTTTTCTCCCAAACCATTCTATGATTCATTTTTCGACAACCTAGTTCTTGGGATCTCCAGTCCCTAGGTCTAGATGAGTATATCGAGAAGTATCCTCATAGATGATTTCAATTTAATAAATGTTAGGTACAAGTCCCATTCCCCTCGATACACCTCATATCTTTGACTCAACATTGAGATTTTATACTTTCATAAATTATTATCACAAAGATATGAGATTTGACCTTCAAGTCAAATAATTTCAGTAAGTTTCCAAATAATATAGTCACATTGTATCATATTTTGGTGAGAAAATATCTCACACAATTATAACTATCAAATAGATGTATATGTGTTCACATTAAGTGAAGTCACACTTTCTTAATATGTTCTCTTTGAGTAACAAATATAGCCTTACTACTAGAAATCATCAATTTAGATGACCAATAGTCTACCATTAGAAGGTTTTATATTTTTTCCCACATATCACAATCACTTCTCAATGGTCAGTAGTCTATTGATCTACTAGAAACCATTTAAATATATTCTCATATATTTTCTTTTTGCAAGAAAATATCCAGACTCACATATAATTGCTTTCACAATATTATATTGTCTCAACAATTGATCAAAAATATTGATATCTACTACACTAGTTTGTGACTATCAATCTGCATATATTCAAACAAGGACTAATAAAATTCAAAATATAATAATATAATATCATTCATACTCATAAATTGAGCAAATAGCATAATACCACATAAATTTTTTTTTTCTCCTGGTATAGTTATCAATGTCAAAAATTTTAATTATCTCAACAATAATTCAACTTTTATAAGATTACTTCCCCCACTATTTTCAATATTATGGCATTGAATTGCATAAATTACAACCATTTTAGGTTGTTCCAAACCAACCATACCTAGCTTTGTAGGATTAGACAGGTATTCAATAAGAAACCAGGATCACTTTAGTTTTATAGATGTGCCGCACAGTTCAAAGAAAAACATTTATTTTTTTTGCCCGGTATTACTGCACCATTATGCAAAAATGCATCAATTGCATTTTCCAAGTCACTTGTCTAAACTGAAATTTGAATTAAAAATCTTTAAAGCATTATGTGTAACGTGATTCAAGTCGACTACTATTAAATCATTCACGAATATTTTACTGAATTTGGTAAATTGTGTATGAAAGGGAAATCAAGTTATAATACGTGACCAACACATGAAGACATCTAGTATGTCAGCAAGGCATATAATCTTCCTACCCAGTTCTGCTATAGGATTTGTTGATGTTAGAATTTGTCGTCCCCTCATGTGAGGTAATATTTGCTTTGGCCGGAATCTCACGGTTTTGCTCTTGAAAAGGCACCTCACATGGGAGGGGTGTCCTCCTACTTTATAAGTTAGACTCTTTCTTAGCTATCAACCAATCTGGAATTTTTGGCTCCTCCACTTTACATCACCACAAACCCCCCAACTAAGGAAGAGTCTTGTGTACAGTCCAAGGTTCCCACAGACGACGCCAAATATTGATACGAAAATTTTGAAATAGGGTTAGCCCCTGTGCAGTATCATCCAAAGTAAAAGTTGGGCACCGTACGTAGTACCCACGTCCGGATCACCTACTCTGAAAATAAAAAGGGCGGGGTTGTCCCCCGGGATAGGCTCTGACGCTCAAGTCAGTACTTAGACCAAAGAGTAAAATTCAATAAAAATTCAGAGTTTGAATAATTAGGAAAGTAATTAATTGAATTTGACCTGTCACTTTGATATTTATACTTGAAATCGATGGGTCGGATCGATCTGTGGGTCGAATATATAATACTTTACCATTTGGGTCTATTTGAACCACAAGGGTAAAATTACTAAAATACCCCTAGTGGACCCGGGCTTATAGTTTACCAAGATATCTTGTATGAAAGGATGAAGGGGAAATCGTAATCCAGCCTCAAGTTGTGCTAAGTAAACTGGGGTACAATCTTCAATCTCTTCGCAAGGCTGTGGTTTCTTCTCGGATATGTAACATGCCAATCTGGAATATAGAATTTCCCTAACCAAGGGCCAATCATTTTCCAATTAACTATTGGAACTGGCAATTCGGAAGCACAAACTCCAAAGTCAACGGTGAAGATGTTTTCTTGAGAGTCTTGCTCCGTTTTTTATAAGGAATTGGAATGACTTCCTCACTCTCATGCTCTACATCTTCCTCAGTCTCCTATTCTACCTTCTAGATCTGTCTCGGCCTCCGACCTATTCCCTGACTTATCCTCATTCTCACTCCCTGTCTCTTGGACTACCTTTGGTTGACCTATCTTTAATTGGTGGAGCCAAGGATGTAAGGGAAGGCATCCCTGTCAAACGAGTGGAGGAGCTCGATAGGTGGAACTGGAGTTTAGAAGTAGAAGCCCCAGCTGGTGATGGTCTGCAGGGGAACATACTCATCCAAAGAATATCAACAGGGGGTAACCCCTTCTGTGGGGTATTCCATTCGAGTAGGCTATGGAAGACTCATTCGAAAGTTCATGGGGATCGATTGGTAAATCACTGTTTAAAGGGCCGTCTCCTAGTAGACTTCCTCGTATAACATCTTGGGAAAATTTTGTCTTTTTTGACAAGTTATTCCCCTCTTCACTTACTCCGCAACACTAGGGAAGTCTACAGCATCTATATTAGTACCTGTGACAAAGAATTTTCAAGGATATTTTACTCCAAAAAAAATTCTATACAGCAATCTAAGTTTTGACTCAGGTACACTCCAGTGTAATTAAATTTATTATTTTTCTACTCCGATAGATAAAATTTTTTAAATAATTCTAAAATAAATATTAAAAAATATTTTTCTCCGAAAAAATAATTTTCTAAGTCATGAGATTGCTCTGATCAATACTACAGCTCTGGTCGGGGTACGAATACGATATTAAGTACTTGGCACTCTCAACCCAAAAAATTTTGACTAGAGACTAGGGGGGCAAATGATGATGCCAAAATAATACACCCAGTGGCAATATTACACGTGGCTCCGGCCAGGGTCCACTAGGGGTATTTTAGTAATTTTACCCTTGTGGTTCAAATAGACCCAAATGGGTCAAGTATTATATATTCGATCCGACCCATCGATTTCAGGTATAAATATCAAAATGACATGTCAGATTCAATTAATTACTTTCTTAATTATTCAAGTCACTCTAAATTCTTATTGAATTTTACTCTCTGATCTAAGCATTGACTTGAGTGTCAGAACCTACCCAGGGGACAAAGCCCCACCCTTTTTATTTTCAGGTGATCTGGACGTGGGTACTGCGAGCAGTGCCCAACTTTTACTTTGAACGATACTGCACAAGAGCTAACCCTAACCCAAAATTTTCGTATCAACATGATTGCATTTTAAATTAAATTTCAGTTTATCTGCTCAAGTGCCACTCAATTAACAAATATTCTTCTTTTATTGTTCACATGTACCAATTTTATCTTTAATTACTTGTATGCGTGCATAATAGCTCAAACTAAAACCACATACATCTACCATTCAAGATCAAGTTTCATACTGACAAAAGACATCCACAATGCTATCATGTGGAGAGTGGTTCTGATTTAAGTTTCCTTTATTTATTGTTTCAATAAAATTATGAGATCACTTATGAAACCATATGATAAATCTGGACAAGCACAACATTTATAGTGATGCATTTTTTATTATTAATACAAATCTATTCCAGGTGTGACTTTGCATATAATTTTAGTTGGATGATAATCTATAATTCCAAAGGAGATAGATAACAATGGTATTTGTCTAACTTATTTATTCTTGAAGCATGATTAATGTATATTTTCATAGATCACCCTGGCATGTATAATTGAACATTATACATATATGATTTGCATAATGACAGATGATAAAATATATCCAGTACAGGAGAACATTTGACCAAATAACACAAACACAGTGTATGCTCGACTTTTGTTTTTCCTGTACTGGAAAAATTATCTACTAGATGCATAAAATATTTCCCAACTATTAGTTCAATTCTTTTTAATTTTGTTTAAGAAAATATATAAATAAATGCTGTTTGAGGCGATCAATTAAATGAATCACAGTTACAAGAGATTACAAATTTGTTAATGTGGTTAATTAATTAGGCTCAAAAACATAACCACATTTTATTCTACATAGCTTCTTTTTTTTTCTTTGGCCTATGAGCAATCACTGATGAGTTTGTAATCCAATTCCAAATACTTCCAGACTTCTATCATTACCGTTTGCATAAAGAGAAAAGATATTCAACTGGATCAACACATTACGAATAACATATATATAATAACGCCTAGATTGAAACAATGGTCATGCAAAAGTATCACATAATTTATTTTAGTAGTTTTACTCGGAATATGGCAATCGAAACAGCTGTTAGAAAAAAAAAATTTTTAAAAAATGTATACTGCTAATTTCTAGAAGTGGCAGTGAGGCGGGCCAACTCGCCGACCCGGCCCGTCCGCCCTTTTTTAACCGGCCCGTCTCGTTAAGGTTTGCTTAAAAAAATTATATCCATTTCTTTTGATAATGCCTCAAATAATATTGCAAGTGTGTCTATGTTAAAAGACGTTTTTAAACCTGTTTTAGGTGGTGAATTATTTCATAATAGATGTACATGTCATGTACTTACTATTTGTATTCAAGATGGTTTAAAATGGTTGAAGACATTATTAGTCCAATTAATTAAAAGTACTATTTATTTTATCCGTCCATCTACTGCTCGTCAACAAGATTTTAAACGACTTTGTTTAGAAAACGGCATAAAACCTAAACATTTTCCAATAGATGTACCCACTAAGTGGAATTCTACTTGTCAAATGTTATCAAGTACTTTTAGTTATGAAAAATTACTTTCCACATTTTGTAACGAGCACATTGGTTCAGTTAATGCAACTTATTTGGAATTGAATTAAAACAATGGTAGCAATTTTAAAGCAATTTGAGTATGCTATTAACTTGTTGTCCGCTACTTATAGACCTTCCTCACATGTTGTTTTACCTAAACTAAGTGTTATTAAAGTTGTTTTTTTTAAATCATAAAATGAATGAGTTTTTTAATGATATGATTAGCGCAATGGAAGAAAAATTTGACAAGTATTATGAAAATATTCCATTGTTGTATTATTTGGCATGTGTTATTGATCCACATAATAAATTGTATAAGTTAAATGCTTTCATTTAATATTTTTTTTGAATAATCATAGTACCATAAATACCATAGACAAAGAGTTACTCGTAGAAACTACTAAAAAATCTTTTCATGAATTATATGAAATTTACAACAAAAAAAAAACTCCCCCACGCAACAAGGTGTATCTTCTAGTTCATCCACGTCAGATTCACAATATGCTATGCCTCATATAAATGTTAGAACACATTTTGATCCGCAGCAACTACTCTTTGCTTTGAAAAGATCGAGAATTAAAAATACTAATGAAGTATCTCAATATTAAGTGATTCACTACATACAGGAGACGACGAGTTCAATCCCAATTTTGATATTCTTTCTTGGTGGCGAAATCATAAATGTCAATATCCTATTGTATCTCAAATTGCTCGGGATTTGCTAACAATTTCGGTTACTACGGTTGCATCAGAAAGTACTTTTAGTGCAGGTAGAAGAGTTTTAGATGATAGAAGGGCTCGAATGACACCTGCAACTTTAGAAATGTTGGTGTGCTTAAAGGATTGGTTAGACGGTGAAGAAAGAAAACAAGGATTAATGATGCAAGATATCGACGAAGATGAAGATAGTAGTAGTTCACCAAATTGATATATAGTATAACATATGATTTTAATGTTTAATAATTTTTTGTTTGGAGGTAAGGTTCTATGTCCCTCCTCCTTATGTATGTAGTAAATAGATTATTAATTTTATTTAAATTTTTAGATTAGTTTTATAACTTGTAATGATTTGGAGGTCAGATTCAATGCCCCCCTCCTTGTACATTTTTTTATAATATTAATATACATGGTAGGGGTCTATGCCAAACCCCTCACCATCTCAAGGTGATTTTTTTCATAATTAAATATTTTGACTATATGATTAACAAATAATAAGTTATAATAAGAAGTATTGGCTTATACAACCCAGAAATAACTTGGTCAAATAAGTACTAATTTGAAATAATAAAGTACTAATAACTAATTTCGAACTTTGGTCTTTGAATATTAACTAAGAACTTTAGTTTCGAATAATAAGTATTAGTCTGGGTTTGGATTTTGAACTTTAATTATTAATAACTTGGTCTAATATATAAGTACCAATTTGGATTAGTAAAGTACTATTAACGAGGAAGTAGTAATTTGAACGATTAATAAGTTATAATTTAATAAATTACTAATGAATAGTAAGTAAATGATTTTAAATTAATAAGTTATTAATTTTAAAATAATAATTAATATGTAATAATTTAAATTTATATAAATTATTAACAAGTAAAAATTTAAATTTCTTGAAAAAATAATTTTAAAATTTAAGTAAGAAATTAAATTTGAGAGCCAGCATAGGGGTCAGCACGTGGGTCAACTCGTGGGCCAGCACATGGGGCGGCCCATCCCGGCCCACCCTAGGTAACCGGAGGCTTAGCCCCTGGGCCGGTTACGGGCCACCCCTTCTGTCTTTTTTTTTAATTAGCCCACTGCCACCTTTACTAATCTCTGTGTTTTTGCCCTCAATTCAGTTGAACAAATATTCTACACATGAGTTGTTTTAAAGTCAATCTACATACAATGAACTATTATAATGTTAAACAAATCCGTATTTGGTTTCGTCAAAATAATCCACATTTAAAGATTGTGATACAGAACTACATATTCAAAACTCTAGTCAAGAATTAAAAATTTTTAAGAGGCTAATTGTTTTAAAATAGTAACTAAAATAATAGGAGAGTAGAGTCAAGAATTAAAAATAATCCACATTTAAATCACATTGTCTATATACAATGTACAATAGTAAAACACATTAATATGGTCATTATAATCAATTTATGCAAAACCCTTACATTTTTTTTGGTATTTATGTAGTAGAATAGTAATTAAAATGATTTAGAAGAATTTTAACTCGCACAATTTAAATTCAAATCAACTCATAATAATTATAGTTAATTTAATTTTACTAAAATACTCTATCAATCCCCCACTTATTTTAATAAAATAAGTGCTATTATTTATTTATGGACAAAGTGAGAACACTATACATAATGAAAGTGGCAATACCTTGAAACCGTTCACTTAGTGTTTCCATAATCCCCATACTAGAGTCAAAGTGGCTAAATCTTGAAACTAAGACTGCTTTAGAGTATGAAGGATTATGTCACACACATGATAAGAAATGGATTTTACTATATTGATAAATTAATAAATTTGAAACCCATATCATAAGTGGAAAATGAAAGTAGGCCTTTTCTAACACTTTTATTCCCCTAAAATGATTCTCATAGTGATTAACCAAACAACATCTATGGCTATATTAACCTTGATTCTCGTTCATTCTCTTCATACCCATAAACCAATTACCTCTTAAATGCCCACAGTAACTACTTGAGCAAACTTGCATAATTTGATGAACTCTAAAACTGAAAATTAAAAAGAAAGAAAGAAATAATGAAGTGGTGTATTTAACGAGCCTAACTTAAGCCAAATAATTAAGGCAAGGTGGTTCAAGTTCTTTTATCTTAATTCTGGAGCTTAATTAAGTCGAAAAAGGCTTGTGGAAGTGGAACAAACTTGACCGCCTTATTTATTTATCTGGGTACAAAATGATAAGGAATATCATTTATTGTCCAAATTTTCTTCTTAAGATGGTACGAATACAGAAAGCCGTTGCCTCTCACAAAAGCAATTTCCAATGGCATTTTGAATAAGCAATAGGCATAAAATCCAGATTCCAATCTTGAGTAAGTGAAGTCAACTTAACCCAATCCTTCATCATCCAAACACCTGTATGAGTATGATAACCAAAAAGGAAAAATGCAATTTTAGTTCCTCTTGTTTCAGATATTTACTGAACTAGTTTTTAAAGTTTCGGACAAAACAAATTTAGTCCCCAAAATTTCACAAATTTAAACAAAGTTATACAGTTAGTGGCAAATTAAAATTTTTAACAAAAAATTACCACGTGCGTGTAGATGTTGCCATTAAGTTTTTTAAAAAATTAATAAAAATTTTAATGTTAAAAGAATTGTGAAAAATTAATCCCCAAAATTTGTCAAAAATGCAAAATTAGTCCTTAAATTAAGAGAAAAAACTAATAATTTTTTTTAAAGCAAAAATTCTAAAAATTTCTATGTCAAAGCAATCACACCATCAAAGATTTGAAGAGAGAGAAAATTATTTGTTAATATTAAAAATAATCTCAATTAACTGATTATAGTTCAGGGTGCTAACTGATTCAGGATTTATCAAATCTGAATACGATACACAAGGTAGGTAAATTGTAACACGTGGTATTTCAAAATGATGGAGGAACTTTCTTATTGTACCAAACAAAATTAAGGAGTAATTTCACTTTGCACTCATTAAACTATACTTAATTTCACCTTTGCACTACCAATTTTAGTTTTAGACAATTGATAAACCAACTTTCAGATTTGTCTTATCTCAATTCAATTTTTAATATTACGACAAAAATTAAAGAAATCTTTCCACATGCATAAAATGCAGTAACACTATTGATTTCCCGAAGGAAGATGATAGGCTGCCTATGTAAGATCATAGAGAAATTTTAAGCTAGCGTTTAGATCTAAGAAGGATTTGATGAAAATTTTAAAACTCATTTAGAGTAATTTTTAGAGTTAAAACAATGAATTTTAAATTTATTCAAATTAAAAAAAATATGGAACGAATGATTTCAAATAACAAGTAACTTAATCAACATCTCATTGGGTTGTTGATTATCGGAGCAACTTAAATCACTCCTAGGGATGGAGGTTTAGGGATCAAATGTTGGCACTTCCGGTTAAAGGAGTTAGCAACCTAGAAGGAATGAATTTCAACTAGAATAAAGAGAAGCATTCAAGTAACGAGTAGAGTTAGATTAGTGTTATGTAAGGTTATATAGTTTGTTTGTATTAATATATGTGAATTTCAGTCTAGTTAGATACTAGTATATTTTTGCTATATGTAGGTCCTAGCGTTTCAATAGTATTCCAGCACTCATGTAGCGAGTTAAATTAGTATAATGTAAGGTTATATAGTTAATTTGTCTCACTATATGTAGGTCTTAGTGCTTCAATAATATTTCACCATTTTTAGATGTATATACGATTTTCATATTTGTTGAATCTCACTAAAATTAACAAAAAAATCTTCTCGTGCATAAGATGTAGCAACACTATAGGTTTCCGGAATGAAGATAATAGGTTTCTGTATGTGTGAAGATAATAGAGAAATTCTACGGTAGCGCCTACATTGATGGATTTGATGAAAAATTTAAAATTTATTTGAGGTAAAATCAATAAATTTGATGAAAAAATTAAAATTTATTTGAGGTAAAATCAATAAATTTTAAATTTATCAAAATTTAAAAATGTGAAAAGAATAATTTCAACTAACAAGTAATTTGGTTAGATTAGAAATTTAGTCATTTTAACTTTAAAAATTCCTCCAATAAATAAATAAACTTTTAATTTTTTCACAAAATCTATCCATCCGAACCAATCTAACTGTTTATTGTAGCATTCATGTTATTTCCTGCTGCATATTGGTCTTGTTTTAGTGAGGTTTGTTATTATCTTACTACTCTACCTCATAATGTTTCCTAAAATGTTACGTGGCGTGTGTTCTTAAAATTAGCCTTCTAAAGAAAATTCATAACTCTTAAAAATTACATTTTGAGCCCTTCTACCCATTGAGCTAAATTCATATGACTCGGAAATACTTGGGTACGATTTTTTTATCCTTTTCATAAATCTTTTGATGTGAATTACAATTGTTAAATAAATAACATTATATGAGCAACATTATATAAAATTTAATTATGATCACAAATTTATAGGTGAGATTCAATATCAATTTTATCTAAATATTTACATAGGCAGCCTATATTACAGCCTAGCCTTACCCTAAATTCGAGCACCCATATATTTGCAATTTTGCATAAGGGTTAATTACACTTTACCACCTTAAACCTACACTATAGTTGCACTTTATCTCTTTAACCCAAATAATGTACACTTTACCCTCTTTTAAAAGATTCCATTATATAAATGATTGTAAAAAGATGATGTGAATATTTGTTTTAACAAGAATATCCTTCAACAATTTGTGTTCAAAGTTATTCTATTTTTAATTAATTTTTAATCATTGAACACATTCTTTTTATTTATTTATTTTTTATTTTGGTAATTTAATTTTATGAATTATAAAATTTCTTTAATCAACTGATATATTTTTTTGTTCATTTATAAAATAAAAAAAAGGAGATTTTTACAACTATTTTTTGTTCATTTTTATTTTGCATGAACTAAACATGTTAAATATAAATTACTAAATAATTTTTTTAAATTAAAAAAATATCTTATATAAGAATATAATTTTCAATTCACAATTAATAATAAGCTGCAAAAAGAATATCTTTTAATTAAATAAGTACATGTTTTCTTTTGACTTAACATGTTGGCTTACCCCACTATCTGTCTAATATACACATCTTTATTATTTAATTAAGAGAATTTTTCTTGAAAACAATTAACTTGTAATTTATATTTGTAAAAAATAAAATCATTTATATAAATAAAAGAAATCTACTTACTTATTTTATTTTCAATACGTTTAGATCCTTAAACACAAAAAAATTGAAGAAAAAGTATTGTAAAAGTTCACTCTATTAGTATTTACTTTTAAAAATGAAGAAAAATAATATATAATTTTATTAAGGAAAATGTGATAAAAAATTCTATTATTCGTACACAATAAAAATATATTATATGGAATCATTAAAAATGCAATAAAAATGAATAAATTTGTCTACAAATGTTTAAAATATAATAATGTCAAAATAAATGTCTACATCATCTTTTTGTGATTATATGGGTTAAATACAGTAAATCCCCTCAAGGTTTGGGCTATTTCCACTAAACTCCTTAATGTTATTTTTTTCTCACTTTGACCCTTTCGTTAGTACACATCAGCAATTTGACTATTAAAAAGTCAAAAAGACATTTTTACCCCCTGGTACTACAAGAAAATATAAAATTAACCCCTTTATTATATTTGTCATTTTAGTCTCTAATTCTAGTTTTGTGTTAATCAACCTACTTTAGTCATTAATCAATATAAAAATATTGTCAACACAACAAAAAATATAATGATGCCCACCAACACCAGTGGTTCTTTAAAAATTCTTGTAAAAAAAATTAAATACAAAATTTCCTAATACTGTCGATAATTTTTAGTCTTTTCATTATATTTTATTTTTATGTAACAATAAATTTTTAAATATACGAGACTCAAAATCATCTATTATAATTATATCAGTCTATTTTCTTTTTTCTTTACTTTATGTTTATTTAAAATTATTTTCTTCTTACTTATTTTCCTTTGTTAATATAATTTAACTAATATCTAAATTATACGAAGCAACTTTATCATATAAACAAAAACTCAAATTAAATTAATTTAGATGAAATATCTTTAATAATTTATACAAATTTAGAAAATTATAATTTTACCGTATTTATAAATTTTAAATATTAAAGAAAGCATAATTCAAAAATTAGAATATTAATTAATTTGGAGCATATTTATATTTTTAACAATATTGATAACTGTATTGAATTTTATTTTTATCCAAATGTATCATTAAATGCTACAAAACTCATATAACGGGATAAAGTAAAATTTCGCTTAAATTTTAAGGGACTTTACTGCAATTGACATTTAAGGGTAAATTTGTCTTTTTGAAAAAACTAACAGCAGGGTTATCTTTGACCGTTAGTTAAGGGGGTAAAGTGAAAAAAAAATAACGTTAGGGGTTTTAGTGTAAAACAATCCAAATCTTAAGAGGATTTTCTATATTTAACCCTGATGATTATATATATGATAGAATTTTTCAGAGGGTGAAGTATACATTTTTAGGGTTCAGGGGCAAAGTACAACTGAAGTTTATATTCAAATGGGTAAAGTGTAATTAACCTTTTTGCATAATTCTTCATTAGGCAAGCCGTGGGTCGTTGTTAACTACAGTTAGATTTTGGGAAAATATTACCATAAACTCGATCTTTGACCTCACATGTAAACTCTGCGGTCAAGATTAAATCTTATAAGATATTGCTTACATCACTTTATGCCATAAATTTCATAACATTTAAACTCCACATCAAAATATTCACAAGTGTGGTCAAAAATCAGATCTACCTAAGTATTTTCCTAGATTTTGACTACAATATGCCACCCAGGCCCGGCCCGGCCCTATCTGTTCCCCAGTCTCGGCTTGGTCCGAAATATTCGCAGTCAATCTCGGGCCCCTTTCCCCCAACCCCCAAACCCCCCCGTCTCCTGGAATCGTTGTTAAAGTGAGGGTTAATTTCACTTTGCTCCTAAACACTTTGTCCCTCATTTATATTCTTCATCCTTTAAAAATTTTAACACATCAAGAAAATTTAGTTAAATGACTAAAATATCCTTAACATTATATATTGATTATGTATTTAATTTTGATATTCGATAGTCATAAAAGAATTAGAAAAAAATAAACTATAATAATAAATTGATATCATTGACTTTAGGAAGTAAAAATGTGAGAAAATATTGAATTAACTTATATTCGATATTGTAATTTACACAAGTTAAGCAAATATTAAAAGTATAATGTACTAAGATGCATAAAAAAAATTATAAAAGTTTTATAAAAATTATATTGTCACACAATAAAAATTTTCAATATAAAATAAGTCAATTTGGGAATTGTTCTACACTATAGTTAAACATTCAAATTCGAAATAATATCAAATGAAATCCAAAAAAAATGAAAAATTTGACTAAGAAATATATGTTTATATGGATTATGTTGAAATATTATATAGTTTATTTTTCTTTAATTTTAAATAATTATCACGCCACTATAAAAAAATTTAATACATAAAAAATCAACATATAGTATCAAAGGTATTTCAATAATTTAACTAAATTATTTTGATGGTTTTAAAATTGTTAATAATTTAATAATGTCAATGAGGAACAAATTATAATTCTTTTAGTATATAAAAATAAAGTATAATTATTCATCTAGTACAAGGGCAAAGTGTTATTACTTATTAACCATTAAAAGTTAAAACTAAGAAAACTTGTCGGTGGAGCTTAACTCCCATATTATTTCTCTTAGTGGTTTTGAAACCAAATAAATAAATAAATAAATAGAGAGAAAGAGAATCGCTTGGTTTATAAGCCACTAAAAAAAGGAGAAGCCGGGACCTCTGTATCGATATATAATATATTAATATAGTATGGTAAATATTTAGTTAAATTTAATTTTTGGCCCAGATTTTATAGTATAAATTAAATTTTAAAAAATTTATGACATCAGTTGAGTAAGTAAAATTATTTAAATTTTAATTACGACTTTGTGGACTTTGTGGTGTGGATTAAATAGTACGAAATCTATGACATAAGTTAATCTGGTTTTTTACTCTACTTGTAGATCTTGTGGTATGGATTAAATGTTATAGAATTTATGATATAAGTTGATATAAATAATATTTTATAAAATTTAATTTTGATAGTGGGGTCTACCGAGTGAAGTCAAAGATCGGGTATATAATATAGTATATAGGAAAAAACTTAGGTAGACCTGATATTTGACCCCATTTATAAATTTAATTTTGTAGTGTGAATTAAATATTATAAAATTTATAAAAACGATGTAATCAAAATTTTATAAAATTTTATAAAATTTAATCCCAGCAGAAATCGCAAGTCTTTTCCCAGTATATAGATATAAATAGAAAGAATATTGATAAGAATCGAGAACTTTCTTTTCTTTGGTTTTCGGCGAAAGAAAGTCGGAGCCACCGGCCATGACGGAGTCGAGCGATTCCGTTTCCGTCGATGTCGAGACTATTTATCTTGGCGGAAAGGTTTCGTTTCTCTTTCACCTTTATTATATTTATTTAATTTCTTTTTTAATTAAATAAATATGTTCGCAATTTTTGTGCGTAAAGACGGAATGAGACTGCATTCTTTTTCGCCTGAATTTTGGAAATTAGTTCGTTTCTTTGATTTTTATGATAATGTTCTTTAAATGCTTATTTAATTTTTGGTGATTTTCTTGCTTTACATTTGTTGGTAATTGGTGAATTTAATTTAATTATGTTTAATTCTTCAAATTTTAATTGTTATTTCCCAAACTAAGTAGTAACTAAATATTGGTGAATATTTCGACTATAGATCTATTTGCTTATTGCGGTAATTTGCAGTTAGAAGTTAAAAATTGATTCAACAAAATCTAGAATCAATAATTCGTATGAAAATTTTTCCATTTTTTGTGGTGTTAAGATTTTAAGTTTAGTTAGATAGTACTTTATTGAGCTCGAATCCTTTTTCTTTTTTTTTTTCTCCTTCTTGATGCCAGACCAACACTTTCAATTATGTGTAGCCATTTCTTTAATTTCTTGGAGACTTTGAGTTAATTTTAGTTTTTGATTTTCTTTTTTACTTTATTTTAATTTTTGTTTACTGGGAGAGGAACGAGGAGATTGAGGGTCTTCGTTTGCTTAATTTATGGTGGAAAATTGAATTCAGAATACTTTTATGTTCTATCAAATCAAGTGAGTATAATAATCTGTAAGTACAAAAAAATTTTGGAGGTAGTACATAATTTGATTTTTGTTTGACGTTTTCCTGAGTACTTTATTTGAAGTAGGTAAGTGTATTTTATCTGTTCTTATCAGTTTGTAGTTGGTTGTTCTCTGATTCCTTAATGCTATTGGTTAAAATTTGCTAATGATGTAAACGTTATTGTGACACCTGTAATGTTCCAATCTTGAGTTATTTAAACAAATGCACAGTCATAGTTACACTCAGCATCTATGGCTTTGTCTATGTGTTATTTTTCTAACTGGTTAGGTGTTGCAATCATCACTTGATTATTCCATCTGTCAGAGTTGCATTATTTGCCTTTGGCCCCACACTTTTCTTCGAAGCTGGGCTTACTTTTTCAAGAGTCCAGTCATTTTCAAAAAGCTTAAAAGCTAATATTTGTCTGATCTTTTTCTCCTGCCTGATAATGAACGTACACCCAATATCCCAAATGAAGATTGCAACTTAAATAACTACTGGATAATAAGATTTGCTTACGTTGAAACTGGAGTTTTCTTTTATTCAAAGTGTGTTCACAAATTAGTAATAATTTGCACTTAATTGAGTTGGTTTTTATCGTTTAACAAAGTCTAATGGTATATTTATTCTATTTTTTACGATTCCTGAAATATGGATTTCATGTTTTTACTTTCATTTGAAGTGTCTCTGCCTCATATGTAGTATGCTTTTAACGTGAGACATGTAATCTATATGCAGGAACACATTGTAAGGACTGGCCGTGGCTCAGTGTCTGTTATAGTGTATGGAGACCAAGACAAGCCTGCACTAGTCACTTATCCTGATTTAGCTCTAAATCGTAAGTGATATGTTTGTTCTTTACGATTCAGATTCTCAGACTTCTGTTATTCCTTGACCATTATGATCTTGTTTTCACTCTCAGTCTCATGATTACTATTTTAACTATCTTCCGCAGACATGTCTTGTTTCCAAGGTTTGTTCTTTTGTCCAGAAGCAGCTAGTTTGCTGCTACATAATTTCTGCATCTACCACATTAATCCTCCCGGACATGAGGTCAGTAAAGTCTTTTTTTTGCCTTTGTATTTGTAATTTCATGCTTTGTTCTTGAGAATTTTTTGCTTTAAAATTTTTCTATTTTCTTAATAATGCTTTTACTTACATACTGTTTCTTCGGGAACTTCCACAAGAGTTCCTGCAGTTGGGAGCTGTGGCAATTTGTCCTGATGATCCAATGCCCTCTGTTGATGATTTGACTGACCAGATAATCGAGGTTCTAAATTATTTTCGGTAATTGCTATTCTTCAAGTTATATAAATGCATGACTTCTTTTATACTGCTTTCCTCTGATCTTCAATATTTTTATTTTGCTCATCATTTCCTGTTATATGCCATTCATTAAGTTGTTCCTGATAATAAAGATTACTTTCTGTAGGCTTGGTGCAGTGATGTGCATGGGAGTGACAGCTGGAGCTTACATCCTCTCCACGTTTGCTGTATGTTTTCGTGATAATGATACAAAGATATCCCTTCATGGTGTTTTGTTTCGTTTAACTGACATGGTTTTCTGTCACAGTTGAAGTATAGGGAGCGAGTCCTAGGTTTGGTGCAACATCCTCGTTTCTCCACTGTGCAGACCCCCCTCGTGGACTGAATGGTTTTGCAATAAGGTTTGATCTGTTTACCCTCTGTTATTTGTAGATGGTCTAAAGGAATTTATCAGTTTAAGCTAAACCTTTTGGTGTACTGTAGGTGATGTCAAATTTGCTATACTTCTATGGCATGTGTAGTCTGCTGAAGGACTGCTTACTTTACCGGTACTTCAGCAAGGTATCCTTGTATTCCACTCATCCAATGAGACTTGTTCCATCCAGCCCTTGTTTTTTTTCCCTCTTTCTCCCACTCTATCCTTCAATTTGGTTGGCTAAGGAAGTTAATTTTACTTGTATCAGGAAGTTCGTGGTAGTGCAGAAGTTCCAGAATCAGATATAGTCCAGGCTTGCCGAAGAGTTAGTGCTTCATTCTTCTGGTTCTCTTTTTGGCTTTTACCGGAAGTAGTGATGGCCACTTTATTTCTGGCCAGATGTTTACGATTTTCATTTTAAATTTCTTCCAGAAATTGCTGGATGAGAGGCAGAGCATAAATGTCTTTCGCTTACTTCAAGCTATCGATAGGTATAAGAAGTTCATACATTTAAATGCTTTTAGGCATGTGAAGTTTCTCTTGAATTAATCTTACAATTGCATCCCTTTCCAAATGAACAGGAGACCTGATATTACTGAAGGCTTGAAGACACTGAAATGTCGAACACTAATATTTGTTGGGGAGAATTCTCCTTTTTATGATGAGGCTCTCCACATGACAGCCAAACTGGATAGAAGATACTGTGCTTTAGTCGAGGTATGTATGACTGACATCATTCTGGATGTCATGTTGTCATTGATTGCATGTTAGACTGTTAGCTTTTTCTGCAACTGAAGCCAAATGGGTCCTTGTCTATTTTTGCTTTCTGGAAAAGGTTCCTGACCATAATTAACTTCTACTTTTTGTCAAAACTTTATGAGATAATATTATGCAGCTGCATTAAAGAATTTCGTATAAGCGGTATTGAAGCTACCTGATTGAATTTGTAGTTATGGAATTTCTTTTCTTTTTAACAATTGCTGAGATCTGAATGCATTGTTTTCAGGCAATAAATTTGCAATCTTGTGTACAATCAGTTAGTTGTTTTGCTAGGATGATATCTGGAAGAGAACTAAAATAAGTTGAGGACAGCAAATGGTTATTCTTGAATATCGTTTTTATAAGAACCATGGACTTTTGCAGGTCCAGGCTTGTGGATCTATGGTGACGGAAGAGCAGCCTCATGCAATGTTGATACCCTTGGAATACTTCCTCATGGGATATGGAATGTACCGACCAAGCCAGTATACTGGCAGCCCAAGGAGTCCTCTAAGCCCAACTTGCATATCATCCGAGCTTCTCTCTCCAGAAAGCATGGGATTGAAACTAAAACCAATCAAAACTCGGATATGAAAATAGCGTCCAAACGTACCAAGATAGTGTTGGATACAAATTATGTGATGTAAATTGATAATCCACATTGTTTTTTGTAATGATGTATCAGTCAATTGTTTGGGATGGGGTAGATAGGGTTGTAGATTAGTATCAAATTCTTTGATGGACATAGGGGGAGGGATATTTGATTTCATTCATTTGTAGTCGGTCATGAAAATTCTCTCGAGTTGTAAGTCTTTTTGAAGGAGACATTATGTAGAGACAACGATGAAAAGAGATTAATAATTGAGAGCCAGGGACGTGGTGACTCCTCTTTAATATATAGTATTACTATTCTACATTCTCAAGGTTGACGTGTTTTCTCTGAAATCTACTTTCCCTTCCAAGGAATGAATGATCTGTCAAATTCATTTGCTTGTGTTGTTGTTGGTCTTTGCCAGCGGCTTGAAGCAACCCACTCAAATTGATGTTGGCATCTGTACTTTTTTTTCCTTGAATATAAGATGCAAAATGACTCTTCGACAACCGTTATTTGGGTTTGTGGACATCGTATCTTTCTTGAACAACTTTTATTCCGGCATGCACCTATACGGCATTCTGTTTCTTCCATTATTGGTCGTCACAGTGGGAAAAAAAAAATTGTAGGAATCAAATTGTCCACAAATATTTACTTGAGGATTAAATCGGGAAATTTATGTAAGGATAAAATTGATTACAAATAATTAGTTGATGAACCAAATTAATTAAAATGTAAGTTAAGAAATTATTTCGGCTTTAGTAAGGAATTGGAGACCATTTTGGTGATTTATGCTTCTTAATTAGCAGTATTATTTTTTTGATAAGAAAAAGTTTAGAATGAAGGTTAATTGAGTCAATAATGGTTTATACCGATTCTTATACAGTATTATATCCATCTTAATATATTTGTTATATTTGATTTTTTTTTTATCAACGAATTAAATTTTCAACATTCAATATTTTTTAAATTTTTTATAAATTTTATTTCATATCATAATATTTATATAAATTTCATTTTTAAAAAAAAAAATTATAAAAAATTAAATAAATTGGATAAATATTTTATTACAAAATTGATCTGTGACAAAATAATTATGAGGGAAGATCTACTGAAGTCGTCAATTTTGTCTTTTCCATAAACTTCTTCTTTTTTGTCAGGAATATCACCACTGCCATATTCCAGTATCTTGGGCGGCCCCCGGAAAACCATTTCTCCAGGGGTTCCGGAAATCCATTGAAGATGGCCAGGAAAATCGTTGTAATATTCGACTTCGACCGGACTCTTATAGACGACGATTCTGACAGATGGGTTATTTCGGGAATGGGTCTGACCCATTTGTTCAATCAGCTCCGACCCATTTTGCCTTGGACATCTCTCATGGTCTGTGTCCTTTATAAACTCTGTTTTAGCCAATCTTTAAATTAAGCATATTCTCCTTTACTTGTTTTGATTGATTTGTGTTCAATTCATTTCTGTCAGTCTGATTTGATCATTTTGTATGATAGATGAAAGGGGAAATTCTTGTTTATTTAAGTTATACATGAACTTGGCCTTTCTGACTGTTTATGTCTCCATGACACAAACTCGCACGGATATTGGTGTTTATAATTTTCCATTGCAATTCTGATTTCCGAATCCGACATAAGATGGTAATGCTGGCCCGGGATCTTTATCCATTTACCTTCCATTGGTTAATGGTTAAATTCCTAAAGTTGTATAAAACAATTATTGTATGTTGACTTGCTTGGAGGTCAACGTGCCTAAAAATGTAACTTCATGGGAGGATCTTGAAGCATCTAAGCTGCAGAGGTTTTTGCAATTCTGTAGAAACGAATTGTAATGAAAATAAGTGATAATGTCTAATCAAATGGGGAGGTATAGTATACTTGATTTGGATTCTTACTCTTCATCAATGGAAACTAAGAGACGGATTGTGATGGGTTTTGATTCTACATCTCGCTAGTAGAATTGCATTGTTAGAGATAAAATGAACTTAGTTCGGGAGGGTTGTGATCCATTTTCCCCTTTGTTGGGTACTTTGTAAAAGAGGGATTTGAAAATATCTTGGGATTGTTTGCCTGATTTAGTCTTTAGTTTCTGCTTCAAGGCCGAATTTATTCTGAATTGAAGTTAAACGGGCTATAGTTGGCACTAATGATAAGATCTTGTTTTTTCTAGGATAGGATGGTTGAGGAACTACACTCACAGGGGAGAACAATTGAAGATATTGTGGAGTGTTTGAATGGGGTTCCATTGCATCAACGAACTGCTGCAGCCATTAAATCAGCTCATGCTTTTGGGTAAAAGTTTTCACTGCATCTTCTTCTTGACTAATTTTGCCATCAGTATTCCCTTATGATAATCTAATTGTCGCTGATAAGAAGGCTGTGGTAATAATTCAATGTTATTGTCAGATGTGATCTAAAGGTGGTAAGTGATGCTAACAAGTTCTATATTGAGACTATCTTGCAACATCATGGATTGTATGACTGTTTCTCGGAGATCATTACAAACCCAACCACGGTGGATGAACAAGGCAGACTTCAAATCTTCCCTTACAATGACTTGGCATCGCCTCATGGTTGCAATCTCTGCCCTCCCAACATATGCAAGGTATTTCTGTTTACTTAAATTAAATTAACTTCCACTTCTAAGTTTACCATGTTTTGTAGATTTTCTCCTCAAAAGTATAACGTCTCTCATACATTATTCTTTTTAATTGTACTGCAGTATCTGCTCTAGTGAAGTAATATACATATATCTGGCCAGCATTTAGGATATGATTTATAAACTTTATCTAAATTTAATTTTGTTCCGTGTATTAAATTGCTGAAATTGGTGCTCTAAGCTTCTGCCCAGGGCCTTTATCGTGCTACTGACTTTGTAAGCTGCTTTTGGTACTTGTTTCCTTCACTTATTTTTTTTTTCTTGTCATTTTTTCTCCATTTCATATGTCGTAAGATTTGGCATAAAAACAACTTGCACGGCAGTTGCCTGTCTGTAGAATTCTCTTGACTATGGTTCATGGAGGCTTCCTTATTTTGAAACTTACATTTTTTTCCTTTTTCTAGTAATTTATATCTTGATAAAAAAATTTACCACCTGTCATGTATTGCAAGGTATGCAACAATATATTTTCAAGAGCTAAGAATCATTGTTAAAGGTGGTTTGTTGGCAACTCTATTCTTATAACTACCTGTCGGATTTATGTTCAAGAGCTAGCCTCAGATCTCTTTTAAATTTAGCTAACATCAATTTTGTTGGCCTATACTTCTTTGTTGTACTTATAACTAGGTTTTGGGTATTTGACTTTACATACACGTTTATGTAGTGTAATATTCAAATTAGTTGCTTTTGGACATGAAACTGATAGAAGTAACAGTAAGTTTTAGATGCTAAGATTCTTTCAGTGGAAATAAGTTGAAGCTCTCTAAGATCTAGTATTTGAGTTAGTGAGTTCATGTCAAATGGCAGAATACCTGTTGAGTTGCTTTATTTTATTGAACGTAAATGTAGTTTGTCACTTGGTCTTTCCCCAAATATCAAGTCGGCTGCATTTAGGCCTTCCGAGAGAACCTCCACAGTGGAAAATAATTATGTAGACGTAGGAGTGAGGGCTGTGATGCTTACATTTAACTCATAATGGTCATATCCTTTTCTAGTATTTCAATAGTTGTTTCCTATTATACATCAGTTTAAAATATGACATTTTAGTCAATCATTAATGCAGGGTCTTGTTATGAAGCGGTTCCAAGCTTCAATTGCCCCATTTGCGGAGACAAAGTTCATATATCTTGGAGATGGAAACGGTGATTTCTGCCCGGTTCTTAAGCTTGGTAAAGGAGATTACGTGATGCCACGAAAGAATTTTCCTTTATGGGAACGCATTAATAGTAATCCAGGACTTGTTGAAGCAGAAGTGCACGAATGGTGCAATGGCGAAGAACTTGAACATATCCTACTAGAGCTCATTGGAACAATCTCCAATGAAGACATCAAAACTGATATCTATGAATGAAGATTATTTAGTATTAGAAGAATATAGTTTAGGTGGATCTACACTCGTGCTTATGTTGAAGTAAATGGATATTTTTAATCAACATTCTTAGTTCTCCAAATTTCATAAACTGTCAAATATTGAAGTCCAATGTTTTTAAAATGTCTTCAAGGGACCGTATGGATTGTTAGATTTGAATAGTAGAAACTAGAAAGGATTTAAAATGAATGAACTCATAATGATGGAGGGTGTTATTAGTGGCGTGCGAAAAAATGAAAAAAAATAATAATGGTATTACTCCTCCGTCTTCGAGGAATACAGACAGGGTACATTTAACTGTTAGTATTTTTTTTTTTTTTTTTTTTGTGAGTCTGTTATTTTGTATTTTCAAAGTTAGATATTTTTGTGTGTTCAATAAGTTGGCTGCAATTTACCTGATTGATTGTTGGAATTGACTCTGCAAGATCCTATATGATTCAACGATGTAGTAGAAAAATTACATTTTGTGCACCTTATAGATTTCTTTAAAGTTTACTAGATGACCTCTAATGAGTGAAAGAGAGCTTTTGCATAAATTTTATTTGTCTAAATATGCTTGGAAGAAAAATAAAAAAAAGAAAAAGAAGAGAAGAATGTTTTGTTAGGTTACATACCAGCTTTGAGTGGAAGACAGAATACAGAACCTAAAAATCGAAAGAAAAAAAAAACCGATTTGGATTGATCTAAAATGTGAGAGTAATCGACCGAAATTTTCTCACTGATTCATAGTACTGAACCCTCAAACTCTAATAGGGTCGGTGGTTATTGTTCAAAGTTTCAAAAACCAAAGTAGTGTATATGACACAATTGACACAAAAAAATATCATGCATATATAATTTTGAATATATAAAAGCACACTTTTTTTTTTTTTTTTATCAAATTACACCATGATATTTAACACTATAACATATTTTATGTTGTGATGATTGTTGTTAGTTTTGTTTATTACTTATATAAATTTTGATTAAAAGAATTATGCTGTAAATCAATACAAACTTTTTAAGGGTATTTTTGGAAAAATAATTTTGTATAATAAGAAACTCATGAAACACAAAAGATTAAACCTAGAAAGAGAAAAAAATAATTTAAAATACTTTATTTAGAAAAAAAAAAAAAAATTAAGGTTACTTTTCTTATTCCTACAGGGTTATATACTTTATGTTCCATAATCACTTTCACTGAGTACGTGATCATCCAAGTAACCAATAAAAGCGGTTTGTATTTTCTCTAAATCGGACAAAGTGATTTGGATTTTTTTTTTACCTTTCTTGGTCCATGCTCAACCCTAATACTAACACAAAACGTAATTAAATTGGTTAATACTCTTGAAAGTCCCTTGCTTACTAATGGGGAAAAGTTAAGTAATTCTACTTTTAACACGCAAATGTGCTATATATTGCCTGTGCCTAGCTTCAATAATCCGCTCGAAGTTGCACTATAAAATGTACTAATTTCATTTTATACTTCTTAACTTATACCTGATTTGTACTTTGTATTTTAAACATTATTTTTTGACATTTTAAACCCTAAACTTTCAAATTGATTCTACTTCAATCCTTTTATTTAATGCCGTTTAGAAAATTAACAAAATTGTTTCATGTGTATGACAAATTCAGCAAAATGTACAATAATATTTAATTGCATGCAAAAATAAAGATTCTATTAACTTTTTTTACTGTATTAAAAAGTGACTAAAGTGGAACAAATTTGAAAGTTGAAGTGTAAAGTATCCAAAACTGAAATTTTAATTGCAAAATGAGAATTGAAAATAAATTAAGGGGTGCAAAGTGAGAATTGAACATAAAAAATTTGTTCATTTAAAAACTCGTGCATGCTCATTTGTACTCTAAATGCAGGTAAATTTTCTATACAATTAGCACTATTCGAATGCATCAACAACAAAATGATACGAAAGCAAATAGAAACATAAGAAATGCTTGATTTAACCTTAATTAGAGCTTGTTCAACTTCCCAAGTTATATAAAATATGTTCATTTGAAAATTCATGTTGCAAGGGACAAGATTGGTGATTTTGCTCTACCAATGATTAAATGGAAAATGTCTTATACCACTCTCTAAATCTATATGAATCTTCTGCAATTGTTTGTGGATGTTTTGCATGCCATCATCTGCTACTCAACCAAAGATGATGTTATTGTATTGCTATTAATATTAAGAACATGCTGAGTGTTAAAAGATAGTAAAAAGATGAAGAATGGTGTAATGTTAGTGTTAGGGGTGCTCATGGACCCGGTACCCCGTCCATGAGCATGTGGGGTGATCCGAACCGATCTTACCGGTTCACACATTTCGGGTAACCGGTCATCTGGTTACCCGATTGAAGCGGTTTGGGACCCGTGGGTACCCGAACCAGTGTGACAAAAAAAAAAAAAAAAACTCCCCCAAAAATATCAAAAATTAAAGATTCATATAAAGTCAACTTTATGTATTCATAAAACAAAATAAAATTTCTTTTCCAATTATAGGCAATTTATTACAAGCAAATACAACTAACTACAATAAAATTATCAATTTTACAAAATTCCTTTTCCAAACTGAAATTATAATTTAGACAAATATTCCTTTTATCTTAAATTATCAAATATCCCTTTAGACAAAAAAAGTATATAGATAACTCAATCATGCATATGAACATTCACATATAAAAGGAAGAAAAAAAAAATTAACTATCAAAATAAATTATCAAATACCCCTTTAAGCAAATTATCAAAAATTTATCAAATATCTCTTTAAGCAAATTTACAGCTACAAAATAAATCAATAATTTATGAACATATGAATAGAAACATTTAGCCATATTTGGTGAACTTACACAATTGCCCTTGATTATGGACCGATTCGGATAACCGGCAGTTCACCAAAGAGTGAATCGGTACCCGAACTGGTCTGTATGTAGATCGGTTCACTATCCGAACCGGTTGTTTGACTCGGTTCGGATACCCTTCTTTTACGGTTCGGAATAGACCGGTTTCATCGATTTTTCGGATCAGCGGGTTATTTTGAACACCCCTAGTTAGTGTGACGTGTATGAGAGACAGGATTATAACATCCGAATGTCGTAGTTTCATATACTAGATAGAAATGCATTAAGGATCTTTTGTCTCAAAATTACTTCACTAAAATTTATAACTATACTTAAAAAGATTGCTGACAAGATGAATTTTTACAGTTCATTAGGTAGTGAAAGAAAATAAGACAAAAAATAGAATAGAAGATCTTACGGCTTAAAAATGGCTTACAAAGTACCATCACGTGAAAAAACTTCAAAAAAAAAGAAACTGACAGTTAAAAACAAATACGAAGCTCGCCAGGCAGAAATCATTCTAGTGAAGCCAAAGGTTGAGGCATGCATGCATGGAGCTTATTCCAGATTATGACAATTTCAAATCGCCTTTGTTTCCTGGGATGAGATATGCTATAATTGTGGGGGTACTTATTTCTTGTATGGGGAATACATGGTTGATTATACAGGGCAGAAATCATTCTATTGAAGATTGATCCTAGTGTACTACTTTCAATCCATCACCGAACATGAATTGCACATTAGAATAATTTATTGCAAGGGAAAATGGGAGAAAATAGAATGTGAAGGAATGAGCTGTATAATCATTAGTTCTACTAATACATTATAATATCATTTTCTTGTTGGAAAATAAATGGTTTTATTATTTTTTTTAACATCGTTGTGATCTTCTTGATAACTATTTATATTTTCACATTATTGTAAAATACCCAACGAGACGTGTAATATTCTATGCATTTTTTAAACTCTCTTTCTTTCTTTTTTCTTCTCACTCTCTTTTCTGCCTTCTTTCTTTTCTCTTCCACTAGGTCATCAAACCGCACATATGTCCAAACTATTATTGTAGAGATGGACTAATTTAATGTTTTAAGATTATAATTATGCATTAAATGATTATTAAATACAATCGTCCAATGCTTTAATAGTTGTCATGCCTAATGAATATTGAATTTATGTTAAATTTATTCATTGTTATTACATGAAAACTAAGAATAACTTAACTAAAACCTGTTTATACATTTCGGCCAATAAAGGTCAAGACCCATGAAATATGTTAATGTGTGGACATAGAACGAATTAGAAGCAACAAGGCTTTTTTTTTTTCTTATCAATCTTGATTAAACTGTGTAAAATCACAAGTTATACAATCAGTGCATTTGCAATGGTGCCAAAAATACATTAGATAATACAGATTAAATTTAAAATAACAACTATATACTTTCTTTACACTTAAATATTAAATTTAAAATAACAACTATACACTTTCTTTGCACTGTATATCCATCAAAGTTGTAGTAAAAAAATTCGTATAATTCACAATTGTGTCAACAACTGTGATAGAGTTACAAGTATGCCAACCCAAAAAGTGTCCCACTCGCTTTGTAGCCCCCCAATTCCACCAAGTACATGGCATACATATATGTTTCGATAAATGGAACATAAAACTCACATGTTTCATCGGTGTAGTCTGAATCCACTATAACTGAGAAAATCCATAAGTTGTATAATTAATGTAAAACTTGGATAGAGAAAGACATAAAACTGACCAGTACCACTGTTAACTGCCAAGTGCATATTCTCCTAAAATATAATATTGAACCACCGTCATACTTAAACAACACGTCCTTATACGTAATTTTTTTCAAACATGAATGCTAATTAGCTGAATAAATAAAAGGAGCACCAAACGATATTCGTTAAATGGCCTCCTAAAAGTACATATGCCATTTTAGCCAATGGATCGTAGAGACAAACTATAGATTGCTTCATTGAACATATTAACATGGTATAGAATGTCAAAAATAAATTACTAACAAAGATCAAAGTTTTACAAAACCTGACAAAAACGAACAAAGTAAATAA
The DNA here is from genome assembly GCA_025175665.1 of Cinchona pubescens. Lineage (NCBI taxonomy): Eukaryota > Viridiplantae > Streptophyta > Magnoliopsida > Gentianales > Rubiaceae > Cinchona > Cinchona pubescens. The sequence continues at coordinate 2,415,694 of JANKKI010000031.1, read as the reverse complement.
AAGAATATGGTATTCAAATCAATATACCATAATTCTATAATAGGACATTAATTTACAGTAAGAGTAAAGTATTTTGTTTCCTTTTTTTAAGAAGTTCAGTGACTATAGAATTCAACTTTGTGAAGATATAATCAATGACAAAAATATTAATCTTCATAACAAAAACCAGTCAAATAGAGAAGCGGTGACAATAAGATTTAATATTCAGAGAAAAGCAAAACATAATGCACGAAATGACATGAAAGCATAGTCCAGTTTTGAAGTTTCTTAATAGCATTTCTGAAGGTGACACTTTGGCCTTGATTAATATGCTCCCTAACCTGTCTTAAGAAAAAATGGAGAAAAAATTTTATGAAACAATTAAAATAGATAATATTGAACTTTTTTGAGAAAGAAATCAATAAAATCAAGTATAAACCGATGAAGAAAAATATAAGAAGATAGGTACAACAGAAGAAAAAAAGATAATATGAAAGACAAAGAAGGAAAAATTTTGTTAGAATTTTCTATACTTATTTTTCCCGCAAACTATTTGTCTTTAAATCTGAATTTCAAAGAGAATTTTAAAAGAAGAAAAAGACATCAAATTCCATAAAACAACAATCCAAAAAACTATCATCTACCTGGAAAGAAACAGTAAAATACTTCTTGAATACCAAAAAAAAAAAAATTAAATACTTCTAGATAAAAACGGATGATAACTTCAATTAGCATTTATACTTATCAACACAATTATATTGATAAATAACTTAAAGGGTAATATAAGGGAATATGCCTCATCTTGGTCAAGTGACAAAGTTTCTACATAATGTTATCATTATTTCCTATCGTATCACTAAATACATTCACAAAAAAAGCATGACAAATTCTTATAAAAGAGATTATGTGATGAATCATAACAAACAAACAAATCAAGCTTTAATCCCACTAAGATATGATGAATCATAAAAAAGAAAAAATGAAAGATTAGGTTAGCACTCCTTCTTCTGGGAAAGAATGGAAGATTTTACATAACTACTCATTGAATAAAACAACATGTCATGAAGCTTAAGCCGAAGGAAGACTCAATATATAATAAGAAGGGTATGAAAATCACCGACTTCCTTCAACCTTATTCCTACAACTTAGCATGCAAATTAACCAGAGTTTCGTTACTTTAAAAGGCAATCAAACAAATAATGAAAATATCTTTATAAAAAGTAAGAAGACATGAAAATGAAAAGGAAAATAGAATTTAGTAATTTATCAAGTAAAGGCTCAGATTAGCTAAAATTCAGGCAAGGGGGGTCAACACCCTCATGGTTGCAACTTAGTTGCATTTGAGGGAGAAACCTCATTCCAAAATGCCATCAGAGTTACCACACAAGATACGAGATGATATCCTCTATTTTGACACACAACCAAGTATTATCATAGCCAGAGTATAAATTTCTAATCCGTATATGATATGGTAAAATATGCAAACTCAAATCGAATCAGAAACTTATTTTATTTTTCATCTTTGCTATTTTTAATCTCAAAAGTCCTAACTTGATGGTTCAAGATCATCACAACCACCTAGACTACAACTTGAAATTATTAATAGCCATCAATTGGAATAATTAACAACCAAAGAAACGAAAAAGAATCCCATTGAAATTACTGCCTCTCATCCAGTTAAAGATGTAGTCAGGTTTTCTGTTGACCACATAACCTCCAAGACTTTCACTCAATACCTAACCTGGTCACTATAATTTTCAATAACACGTAAGATCAATTTAGAGCAAAAGAATTACTTAAAATAGGCCATCTGCAACCACGTAAATAAGACCAAACATTCAAATGTACGAACAAAAAATGAAGGATGCTTTAAAGCACCTAAACTAAAGAAGCAAGCCATCAGTTATAGTGATCACTTTGAAAAAACAAACTATCAAACAATATTAAAGCAAGAAGAATTTTTGAGTCACGATACATAAAGAAGAGAATAAAAAAGAAAAACATAGACTACTATTATAACTTAGTTATTTTTAAATTGGTTTTTGACCTCCTACCATTGCTTCCAAATCTAGTCAATCATTCAAGATCTAAGATGCAATATTTTCTTTTTTGTGGTACAAAAAATTTTAGAAATAAATGTGAAGGAAAAAAATAGACTGACACTTTTCGTTTACTAACTTTGTTTCACATGAATATAAAGTAAAAGAAATAAAATAAAATAAAAACCAGAATGACACTTTTCTTTTACTAACTTTATATTCACATGAATTTAGTGTAAAAAAAAAATAGACTGACACTTTACATATACATTCATTAAGACTAAACATCTAAAAGCCATGTTTTTTTTATGTATATATAAAAAAATAAAAAAATTAAAAAAAAAAAGAGTTAAGGATTAATAAAAAATAAATAAACATCCAAAAATCATTTTTTTTTAAAACCATTGAGGATGAATAAAAAATGAACATCTCAAAATACCAAAAAATCTATAAACAAAAATAATCTAAGAATACCTTCAAAAACCAAAAACCACTACGTTCTTTGTTGTTGACTGAGATGCAAGAAAATACAAATATTTTCCTACAACATCAAAAAATATTTATATATAGAAATAAATCAGAAAATTTAACCACAAAAGATATAGAGAAGTAAATCAGTAAACTTAAACACAAAAGATTAAAAAAAAAAAAAAAAGACAAGAAAAAAATCAAAATAAGGAGATTCGAAAATGGTAGATGAGAAGGGGAGTGAAAGAAAAAATAAATTTATTAGATGGATCCTCAAGCTTTTAGCCTCAAGATCGTGACAATCATATTAAAAAGGGAAAATAGGTTAAAAAATGGGGAAAATAAGCATAAAAAATAAAGAAAAAATTTTTAAAAAAATTACGGCAGAAACTTATATTTAAATAATGAATTTGTATTCTCCTGCCAAAAAAAAAATAAATTAGAAACTCACAAAATAAATTTCTAAAAAACCACAAAAAAAAAAAAATCATTAGATTAGAGGATGAGGAGATCTGAAATGGGAAAGAGGATAACCTTCAACAAAAGCATGATTGACATGGTAGTTTGGTTGTAGTTGGAGAAAAAATAAAGGAGAGAAGATAGAGGAGCCATGATAGATGAGAAAGGAGAAAATGAGAGAGAGAAAAGGAAAGTAGAGAAGTGAAATGTCGGCTGATGGATGAGGAAGGAGGACAAAGGACTCAAAGGGATGATTACCCAATAGACAATAGAGGTGAACAAAAAGAGCCTCAAAAGCCTGTATAATTACCAATTAACCAAACCAATGCCACGTAAATAGCACGTGAAAAACGACTACCAAAATTCTCAAACAAACCAACTCTCTCTTTATACCATATGTAAAAAACACACTCACACATGTGATTTTCTCTTCATTTTTTGTGTTACTCACTCTTCTTTCTTTTTTTCTGTCTTTTCTACCTTCTTTCTTTTCTCTTCAAAAACAAACTCACTCACACACACGCCTATACCAACACATACATGTGATCTTTTCTGCATTTTTTGAATTCTCTCTTCTTCCTCTCTTCTTTTTTTTTTCTTCTAACTGTCCTTTCTCTCTTCTTTCTTTTCTCTTCAAAAACAAACTCTCACACACACACACATTGCTATACCAATACTCACACACACGTGTCCTTCTCTGCTTTTTTTGAACTCTCTCTTGTGCCTCTCTTCTTTCTTTTTCTTCCTACTCTCTTTTCCCCCTTCTTTCTTTTCTCTTCAAAATGCATATTTACCCGCATACACACAACACTCTCACACATTCACCAGAAAAATCCACACCATCACCACCCGTCATCATCAAAACATCACCGCCCTAAAACAACATAAAAAATCCATGAAAACTTGGAGAAAAACCATTATCCAAATCTAACTAGATTCAGGTTTACAAATTTACAAAGGGGTAAGTTTTTTTTATCACTTTTTTCCTTTTTAATTTTGAATATTTATTTGGAATAATGTTTTATGCTTTTAGCAACAATAATTCTTTAAATTCAAATAAGAATAAGAAATGACGAGAAAACAATGGGCAAAATAGAGAAAGAAATAGGCTCTAAAACTCTCAAATCCCGGCTCGGCATATTCGGCGAATAATTGGTTCTTTGAAGGTAGAAGCCGACGAGGAGGTTCTCCAATTAGCATTTTGGATAAAAAAACCATAAGAACACATCATCTTCCGTGGAAGTGAAGAGCACAGGAAGCTAGAACCACCATGATGGAAGTAGTTCAAAAAAGGAGGTAAAAGCTGCAATTTATTTGATCAATATTTTGGGAGTATAGGGAGTAAGAGGAGAATGACTAAAGTAGAATAGATAGCATTTGTATGATATCTATTTCATCACATACTTATGTTTTTCTTGTTGTGTTGATACATGATAGTGATTTTGTGCTTTGATAGTTGGGTATGGGGTTCAGCTGATGTTTTTTCATGCCACTGCTGCAGGACTAACCCTTACCATACCATACGACTCCTTTACTAACTAACAACCAGTGTTACATGGATCGTGGTACGGTCTGGTATGCGGTGCGGGTACGGGTTCAGGTTCGCAGTATGGAGCTTTCCCCGATATGTGGTTTAGATGATTCGCTATTTTGGGTTCAAAATTTGCTATTTAGGATTGCTATTTATACTTAGAATTAAGTAATTAAAAATTTGTATGAAGCATAATTTAACTGCATAAATCACAATACTAAGAATATAGAGTAATCTGATAATCTCAAAGGAAAATAAAACATAATAATAAAAATAACAAATCATGAGACACTTGCATAGTATATTTTATTTAATTTTTTTTTTTTTAAAAAGTAAGTTGAAGCTGATAAATAATAAATTTAGATACAACTTTCTAATCTCACTAAATAACTGTATGTCTATCCATAGAAAAGACGTTAATAAGTATTGAACTTCTTGAAAGTTTGTTATTTTGTTTCTTTTTTCGATGACTCTTACTCCCTTTCTTTTAAAACTCTCCAAAAACATCCCTCTCTCTTAAAAAACGTTAAATAAAATCTATAAAAACGTTAAATGAATTTGATAAGTATTGAACTTCCTATTTTTTTAATATTTCCTCTTTCCTCCTTAACTCTTACTCTCCATTCCTCTTACAACTCTTGAGGAATGCTAAAAGCAGCGTTTTGGATCGCAAACGATCCCGAATTCAGAATGAACATTCTGGAACGCAGATCACAAGAGAAAATAACAATTCATGTAACACTACTAACAACTCTCTATCACCATTAGGGGTGTTCATGAACCAGGTACCCAATTCATGAGTTAAAAAAAGTACTCGATCCTCACTGACCGGGTCAAGAAAATTTTGACCCTCTATCCGGTCCATACAAAGCGGGTACCCGGCCTACCGGGTACCCTCAAAAGAGGGTTGGGTTGATCGGGTACCCGACCCTCACTAGTACCATAACATAACACCAATTTTAAATAATCATAGTTAAGCAAGTTAATTTCACAATTAAGTCAACAATAATAAAATCTAAGTTACAAAATACAAACCAATATTACATCCCAATAGCAACAAACTAAAAAGTAGCAACAGGCCAATAGAAATAATAATTAAATAGCAAAATACATTTCAACAGATGTGAGTATATATGAGAAATGAGGATGGGAAAGAGAAGAAGAGAAGAGATGATTGAGGCGGAAAAGGAAGGAAAGACAAGGAATTGAAAAAAAAGAAAGATGAGAAGCCACCAATAAACCTGATAAGTATTTACTTCTAATGAAATCTTATTAATCAAATTTACAAAATTACCTCTGAAATGGACCGGGTTCGATACCCGGCGGGTCACATAAATGTGACCCTCTACCCGACCCTCACCTTGAGTGACTCGACCCTCTACCCGACCCGCTTTTAGAATGTGGTTCGGGTATCCTCTTTTTCCGATTCGGATCGAATCGGTTCAACGAGTTTTTCAGGTCAGCGGATCAGGATAAACACCCCTAATCACCACTAATAATAACTCTCTCACTATCACTGGTGCGTAGCTCTCTTCTTGATACGAACCTTGTTCTTGCTTTTCCTTCTTCCACCTTCCTCATCCTCTCTCCCACACTCCCGAGTACCTCTTGTAATGAAGTTTTTATTTTTTGTTTTGAGATGACCCTCCTTTCTCCTTTACCATTATTTGCCTCCCTTCTCCTGTCTCTTCTCGTATCTCTCCGTGATGAATTTTTTTTTTCTTTTTTCCTTCTTTTTTTTTTAGACGACTCGTTATCCTTGGTTTTTTTTTTTTTTATGTATATGTCCTAGATTTATTAAAGTAAAAGTGTTTATCTGTTTCACAAGGTTAAAGATGTAATTCATAAACGTCTTAAACTAAGGGAAGGGAAATTGGTTCTGTTGAAGCTTCCAAAGTAGGTCAGCCCCTATTCTAGATTTATTAAACTAAAAGTGCTTATCTGTTTCACAAGGTTAAAGATATAATTCATAAATGGCTCTTAAACTAAGGGAAGGGAAATTGGATCTGTTGAAGCTTCCAAAGTAGGTCAGCCCCTATCTCGTTGTTCTCTAATTTCCTTTTTCATTGTATGATTTTTGATTAATCTCTAGATCAATGAGATAGACATTCACTAATTTTTGCATCCTTGGACTTCTTAGCTTGGGCACAAAATAGATCTTGTGCTTTAGTTTGATAAGTTTTCTTGTTATAATTGTTTGCAATTAATTATTGGTAGACGTGGTGGTGTAAATCATTTTATGAATACAGAGTAAAAAATTTATATTAACATGTGTGTGAGAGAAAACGGGCACAAAAGTTTTGGTTTTTTTTTTTTTTTTTTTTGTTCCAAGATGGCCATTCTTTTTCCTTTTCCATTTGCCTCCCTCCTCTTCTCTCCTCCCGCATTTTTTTCATTAAGTGTTTTTTTTTGGGATTCTAGGACAACTTATTTTCCTTGCTTTTTTCTTTTTTCCGCCTATCTCTACCTCTCTTCCCCGAGAATCTCTATATACCAATAAAGTTTTTTTTTTTTTTTTTTTTTTTTGATAATGTAATTTTTGTGGGATGTGTGTGATAATCACTTATTCATAATTATCTTATTGTGCGTGACATATTTTCTTTCTAGGTAAAATGTCATTAATTTTTAGGAGTTTACGTCATCCTATACAAAAGTTTGTTAGGAGTCATACTATACCAAAGTTTGTTAGGAGCTTTTGTTCCTTTCCCTCACATCCCAAGGTAAAATTTAACAATGTGCATAAATCTTGGTGTAATTTTATCACTAATACATTACTTCTTTAAAATTCCGACTTAATGCACTTTTGTCTAATTTTCAGTTCGATACTGGAGATAGATTTTCATGGTTAGATCATGGCTGGCGTATATACTCAAGTCAGGGAAGAGATTGGGGTAGTTATAAGTTTATAAATCTTTGTAATGGTTTAGTATGCTATTCCCAAAATTTTTTATAGTCTAATTTATTTATGGTTTTCGTATAACCACCTGTCAAACTTTACAGTCTACCATATGTAGCTGCCATGGAGTTGGGATATTAGAGCAGATACTGTTATCGAAACATAAATTGATTCAGGTCGGGATGATATTCGATACCTCATTTCATGAGGATTATCCACCCCGTACCTTTAGAAATGAAATCTACTTAGCAAATTGGGTCATGAAGGATAAAGTAGGTTTGTTAGGCGATTATGGAAAGGATCAAAAGTAAGCATCTGTTCATGTCTTAATTATATATATAAAAGGCATTATGCTTTTTTTGTTGGGTTCAAATTGTCTTTTCATTAAGATGGCCCTGCTAGCATGTACTGTGAAGGTGTAGATAGTGATGTAAATGAGCCGAGTTGAGTTCAAATACACCCCTATTTGACCTCGAGCTTAACAAAAATACATGTGCTCAAATTTGAGCTCAAACTCAATTAAACATTAATAACAGTGCTCGAGCTTGAGTCGAGCTCGAACTTGAGCTTAATCGAGTTTTCCTGCTCTTAATTTGTTTTTAGTATTTTTCTCTCCAACAAAGCAAAATCTTTATCTATATCAAAATCCTTACCTAAGACAAAAAGCTAACCAACACTAAGCAAAATCTAATTAGAAACTTGTAGTTGCCCAGCAAACCCAAGAAGAAAAAATTGTTAGGGTTATATTAGATAGAGATACATGTAATTCTCTTATTATAGAAATAAAAATTATTAGTGATATTTATTTATATAGGAAGCTAGATAAGGCTCGCGAGCCTTCAAGCCTAGAGTCTTTAAGCTCCAGTTTGACTCGTTTATTAAATGAACTCGGGCTGCTCAATTCACTTGCAATCCTAAGTGTAGATCCCCTCTAGTTTGAATTAGCTGTTGGATCATTTTACGCTTTGTGACAGTTGTACTCTTTGTCCTCATAGATATTTGCTTCGTTGCTTTTTTTTTTTTTCTTTCTCTCACTTCTATTAGTTCTGTTTTCTTTCGTGGACTCTGTTTATGTTTATCAACTTTGATTTGTGGTCAACTTTAGTTTGAATTTAGGTATTGCAAATGTTCATTCTGGTAAGAGAATACCACGTATTATTGTAGTAGAATACCGTGCATGCATACATTTGTTATTAATTTGGAATTCTTTTCTTTTGCATTTTCGGAAAGATACAAACTTTTTTTCTTTTTTTTTTTGTGTTGTTCTATTGGTAAATAAGATATGGTCATTGATTAGTCTTAATTGATAATTCTACTAGTGAGTTTTCTATGACCTATTTATTTTGTTTTGATTGCCTCTTTTAGCTATTAGAGGTAGCCTTGATTATTACTCGGGACCTTATTTGCTTTCATCTATTTTTATTTCTGACCAATAAGAATATTTGTATGTTTCCTTTAAATTGGCTATTGTATTTTGCTAACTGTTCGCTATTTAATGCTGTCACTACTAAGGGTGCCTCTTGGTTTTGGAAGAGTGTCAACAGTGGTAAACATCTTTTGGAAGCTGGTTTGAGGAAAAAAGTAGGGGATGGGGTTACCATTGTTATATGGTCTAATAGATGGATCCCAGATAATGAGGAATCAGGTATGGCAAAGTAAGCTCAAGGCAGTCAACCAACTATCAAATTACAAGGGTCAATCAGTTGATTCACGGAGCTTCCTGGGATCCCAAGCTGGTTAGAGAAATTTTTAACCACACTGATGCTGATAATATTCTCAAAATTCCAATTAGCATAAAACAGACAGATGGTACTGGAGATACTCTTCCTCTGGAATCTATTCTGTTCACTCAGGCTACGACTTGGCACTGAAAATCTAGAATCATAACAACATTTCAGGAGCAAGGAACTGTGAACCAAGCTCTAGACAACAAGAATCTAGCTTGTGGAAATTTCTGTGGGGCCTTAACTTGAAGCATAAAATCAAGCATTTCTTGTGGAAGGGACTGCACAGAATTCTTCCAGTCAATGACATCTGCTTTAGAAGGTTCAAAAAAGGAAACCTTATATGTCCTAGATGTGGAGATATACCAGAAACCATTGAACATCTTTTCTTCCTCTGTAACTCTGCCAAAGAGGTATGGGACCATGCACCAAGATCTATCCAATGGGGTGAGTTAGGAGGAGCTAGAAATGATTTTTGGAGCTGGTGGTTGATGATCAAAGAGGCATGTGGTCACAGAAACTGTACAGACTATGCAACCTTATCTATTAACCTGTTGTGGCAGATCTGGAAAGATAGAAATAAAGGTCTTTTTGAAGGAACTTATGTTGGTGTGGAAAAGATCATTGGAAAAGCCACTGATGAATGGACTGAGTTTGAAATGGCTAATCAAAATTCACCAACTAGGAGGAACACTGTGCAGACTTCTCTGCTCTTGGAAGAACAAAATTCTTTCCCTGCTGATTCTGATTGCTTGTTTATTAACGTAAAGTCTGCAGTGGATAGTTCAGCTAGAAGAAGTGGTTCTTGTATTATAGCTAGGAAGAGATCAGGCGATTTTGTGGCTGTTTGGGCGTCAAGCAAAGTTGGAAGAACTGACAAATCTTTGCTTGAAGCTAAAAACATTCACACAGCTAAGGCTAAAGGTTGGGAGAAGATAAACTTTGTCATTATCTCTAACAATAAATCCATTATTGACAGGATAAATGCAAAGAACAATATGGATATGCTGCTTGTCACTCTGTTGGAAGACATTATTTTCATGAGTGAGATGTTCTCAGTATGTTCTCAAGAGGAAAAAGATAACCATCACCATGCATCACAGGTGCTATTCAATCCATCGTAGTAACCTTAGTCATTGAAGGGGAAGATCCAAATATCTGGTCTTTTCACTTCGACACTATTCTCCTTGCTTATGTTTACTGTGTAGGATTGATTTTTTTTCCCCCCAATTATTGCAATAATATTCTTATATATTGGACGATTATGCTACTAGTTGATGCTAGATATTATTAGACCTTGAATTTTACCTACAAAATAAAACCTCAGCCCCTTTCATAGAGAGACAAATATTAATGTTTTTGGATTTTGATGCCGGGGAATAATGACTAGAGTTGGGTTTTATATTTCAGGAATAATAATGGGAGCAAAAGGGCTTTTGTTTTTTTTATTTTAACTTACCTTCTCATGATCAATAGATCATAAAAAAAAACGTTTTATCGTTAAAACTGTATTTCGTTGTCACAAAAGGGCTTGCTTTTGTCACTGCCTTTAGTCCTATATGCATGATCATTGTGGCCCCGTGAATGAACAATTATCGGGAACAAATCTTACAAGACAATCCTCAAATAATAAAGTTCCTTAACGATATGCAACCAAATTAAACAAAAATAATTGGAGACGACAACGGTATAAGGCTGACAAATCTAAATTGGAGAAATGAAGAACATGTCCAAGATAATTTGTAAAGAGGACATTAGGAAATTTATTACTACTGTTTATATTCCACTTATACACAGCTAAAAGTTCCCTAAATAAGTGCTTATATTTTTACTGAACATAAAATAAATTTAGTCCTTCACTTTTTAGTTTCTACGTTTTTGTCCTTTTTTTTTTCCCCCGAATATCAAGAGATTCAAGACAATTTTGGACTCACTTCAGAAATCAATAGGTATTTATACTAACTGAACAATATAGACCCAAAAATTTTACGTAAATCTACTGGAAAACTCTACGGAGGATTTTGATTTTAAGTAGAACGCATCATAAGACACTTCAAGCAGTTCATATAAGAAACATAAAAAGTTTTAAAATCACAATTAGAGAATTGGAGGATTAATTTAATTAATGTATAAGATAGTTTGACTTCACTAATAAAAATTTACATCCAATCTAGACTTGGAAATGTTTATGCGAAATTATTATTATAAAGCCTCATATCAGTGCCAGGGAAATAAGACGTAAAGTATTTGAAATCAGAACTTAAGTACACAATTTTGTAATCACAACCAAGAGTAAAAGTTTAAATGTAACAAAAAAATAATCAATTAGGCCCTTCAAAATACATAATAGATGATAATATTCTTGGAGTGTATAAATATCAGTTTCCTTTTTCATTTATATATAAAAAAATAAAAATAAAAACTCTATCTTTCTATTTATTTTTATATATAAGACTTTTTTCTACGTTGTTTAGAAGTCCATATAAAGAAAATAAGGATTTAAATATTTTTTTTGACAAACAAAAGTAGTGATTTTGATACATTATAAAAAATATAAGTTACTAACTTTTTATGATTTAAGTGGATAAAGATTATAAAAATATAAAAATGACCCATAAAAAATGAAATATAGGACCATAGAAACTTTTTTTTTCCCCAAATTGGAGGGACTAATTGAGATTTTAGTTTGAAGTGTCATATTGGAACACTTGTTTCAGTTTAGAGGACTAAATTGAAAATTTTTCAGTTTAAAAAGTTATAATGAAACATTTTTTCTTTCAGTTTGGAAAATCAAATTGAAACTTTTTTTACTTTAAACGGCCACGTTGAAATTTTTACTCGATTTAGAGGATCAAAAAATACGAAACCTATATTTTAATGAAGTTATAAAAATTCTATTGGTAATTAGTGGAGTTTCACAGTCCGTTGATTTTCCTCATTTCCTGTTTTGCTAATGCCTTAATATTTACTATTTCAAAAATCTGTTCTCTCTCTTCTCTCTCCTTAAAAAGGCTTACATAACATTAGAATTAAAATGACAAATCTGAATGCAAGATTTGTTCCTCTTACTGTAAAGTTGATCCGTTTTCTTCAGAAAAAAAATAAAAAAAAATGTGCAACTTACCCTAATTTCAAGCTGCAAGCCTGCAAGTTTAATTTAAAACACCTGAGCACAATTATTACATTTTACCATAAAAATCACACTATTAAGTTTCGTGGAGGCAATGCGTATGTAAAATAAGGGAGAATTTGCACATGGCGCCAAGAGTGTAATTAAGCCCTCTTTTTATTTTAGGATTAATTATACTTTGCATCTCTAAATATTCAAATTTTGTACTTTACACTTTAAAGTACCAATTTCAGTAATCAACCATTTCTAATTTTTAAAATTTTACACATTGCACCAATTATTTAATGATAAATAAAAAAATGACTCATATATCCTTATTACCTTACGTGCAAGTGATTTTAAAGAGGTGAAGGAAACATTTAGGAATAGGAAGTTGAGATCTAATGACATTGATTTCAGTGATTATTTATCGAATAATTATTTCTCAAAATTGTCTCTGCTAGAGAATGTAGTTCTTCTCTAGCGAAACCAACCAAAGTTGTAAATCAACAACCTACAACTTTAATGACTTCAACAAGTTGTTTTACTTCCAAAGAAAGAATTACCGTCTAACTGTCTATAAACTCATGAGTTTCCTTCATCTGAATTTAAATTCAAATTTGGACCCAAAGATGTTTTCGAAAATCTAATATTATTGTAATGGTGCAGGTTGAAAAAAAGATATTTTTGAAAGTTGGGTAAATTAGTGGGACTACATGAGCCATTTTACACAAACAGATCTTTGAATAATTAATGTGATATGAAAAAGTTTAGAACTCGAAGGTGGTTAATTGTCAAATTAGTACTTTAGCGTACAAAGTGCAAAGATATGACAATTTAAGGGTGTTAGGTGCAATTAACCATTTATTTTATTCATTATTCCAGCCCAACAAAAAACCAGTAATGATTCTTCCATAGAAACGTTTTCGATTTTTCTTTGTCTTCCATTTTCTGTTGATTTGTCAACTGTTCTTGAACAATAATTCTCCGAATAATCCCCTCTTCCTATGCAAATAGTGCTATAAACAGACACAGAAATCCCCTCACTTCTCCTCTTCTTGTTATTGGGCTGCAGAACAGATGGAAAAGAAGAGAGATGATAGAGAGGGGGGTATTATGTTTTGGGATGGAGTTATTGAAGGGATGCCTTTGTTTGCTAAAGAGTTAATAGCTGGGGGTGTAGCTGGTGGCATTGCAAAAACCGCTGTTGCCCCTTTTGAACGTATCAAGATCTTGTTTCAGGTTCTTTTTTTTTTTCCCCTTCAATTTTCCTGCTTTTATATTTGTTCAAATTGGCTAATTTACTTATTCAATTGCACTTTTTTCCTGGACCCTTTTGGTTGTTTGGGTAGATTTTGGATGCAAATATTAGTGGAGGCTGTGAAATTGTAATTATGATAAAATTGGTTTAGATGAGTATTTGTCTAACTGTGTGTTGTTGATGAATGGCCTTTATGGATTTATGCAAGATTAGGAACTATTGTTATGTAGCTTGTGTTGAATTTTGTCCTTCTTCCGAATTATTTGACTTTCTTGATTAATTCGGTTCTTGGAGGAGGTTTTAGGAGTTTGGAGTGATCACATTTTTAATAGATTGAGCAAACTTGACCTGCAGTTCTGCAAAGAAAAACTGAATGTAGTATTTGTCCAGAAATTTAAAGGGAGAATTAACATATGATAGATATTTGGTGTATGCATTCTTTGTGTGTGGATGCTAGAAGATGGTCTTATGCATTCAATTTCCCTATTTACTATCAATGCAGCACAGGATGCTGTTCATAGTCTGTCAAATTTGGGATTACACCATGTTTCAACTTCAACTTGATTTTTGAAGTAAAAGAAGGAAGCGAAAAATCCAGCCTTTCATCTTATGTGACAGGAATTTGATAGCTCCTGTTCTGGAATGACAACAAACCACATTTAACAAGGATTTTTAGGTTTCTTGGTTGAGTATTCGTCGCTTTCTATCTGTAAATCTTTTGATTCTCTCCTTTCCCGTCCTTCAAGTATATATAGACCATTAGTATGTGCGGCCTGCTGTCTTCTACTGCCAATTTATCTGTAAAACCTTACTCCATTCTGCACTCTTCCATACTCACCCTTTCTGCCACTTCACTTGATGCGACTGGAAAGAGATACAGTTTCTTTGCCACCTTTTTTTCCCTCAGTGCGCCTTGCCCTGTCTGTTTCTTCTTCAATGGGATGACTTACAGGGACTGTTTTTTCGAAACCTTCACCTGTACTCTGCATACTTAGAATTTGGTCCCTTCTCAGTTTGCCTATTTTCTTGATAGCGACAAAGAACTAGAACTTTTATCTTACCCAGAGACAATTTCACTATTTTTGAGCCTTTACACACTCTGCCAAGCATTGTCCTCATGAATTTGCTTTTAGAGAGGGAGAGGTGAGACATACTCCATATCATATTTCATATTTTCTTACTTTCATCTCTCTGGTTACCGCATCTTGTCAACCCTGATTTTTATCTCCTGCAAGGTAAATTTGGCTTGGCTGGTGGCTGTCCTCCAGCTGTGATCCTGTGCCTGCAATTTTGTCTAACCATTTCTTTCCTCTCTGAAACTGTTGATGCTTTTCTCTTGTTTCTCGTCTGCCAAATTCTAGCAAAACAATCCCTCTGATTTTACCAACCTAATCCACTGTCCTCGAGTTTGTAGGCTGTATGGGACAGGTACCCAGCATTTCCTTTTTGCTTTTAAGGATTTCAAACATCCTCTGCCTCTATCATGTGCTGAAACAAGGATTGAGACAAACAATTCAACCAACTTATAAAGTAACTCTATATTATAGGCCATCTTGAAGGGCTATATATAATGCAAGCATATGATAGATTGAGAGGAAAATTAATAGAGAGAGATACAGAATTAAACATAACTTACACTACAAGAAAAAACTAAGTGATTTATTGTTGTCTATCCATTTTCCTAGACCAGACGGGCTGAATTTCAGAGTATAGGGCTCCTCGGATCCTTTTCAAAGATAGCGAAAACAGAAGGGTCGCTGGGTTTTTACAGGTAAAGACCTAGTTAATCTAATCATGTCCTCTTTCTGTTATTCGGTTTCTTATTCTCACAATTTCCCTTGATCTTATGTATGCATTTGCTGATATTTACATTTAGGGGTAATGGAGCTAGTGTTGCTCGAATTGTTCCCTATGCAGCACTGCATTACATGACATATGAAGAATACAGGCGGTGGATCATTCTTGGTATACCTGGAATCGGTAGAGGTCCTGTTCTGGATCTCATAGCAGGATCATTTGCAGGAGCAACTGCTGTGCTTTGCACTTACCCACTTGATTTAGTCAGGACAAAATTAGCTTATCAGGTAGCCTCTCTCTCTCTCTCTCTCTCTCTCTCTCTCTCTCTCACTCTCTCAACTAACTAAGTTGGAAATTTTGTTGGCTTCAGCTCATTATCCATAAAACATACGACTGATTTCTGTCTTTTGTAGTAAAGGTTGTTGGATCTCCAAAGTTGAATGTTAAAGGACTTCTGCCTACTGAACAAGCTTATAAAGGGATTCAGGATTGCTTCTCCAAGACTTACAAGGAAGCTGGAGTTAGAGGCCTTTACAGAGGAGTTGGTTAGTTACAGTGCTGGCAATTTTCTATGATTATATTTAGAGTTCTATCAACTCTCTTTATTTGACATGTGAGTCGCGTTGTCAGCTCCATCACTCTACGGAATTTTTCCCTATGCTGGTCTGAAATTTTATTTCTATGAGGAGATGAAAAGCCATGTTCCTGAAGACCACAAGAAAGATATTACAGTAAAACTTGCATGCGGATCTGTAGCAGGTTTACTGGGTCAAACTTTTACCTATCCTCTTGATGTTGTTAGAAGGCACATGCAGGTAAAACTTGAATGCCCAAATGTGTAGAATTTCTCTTACAAATTTTTGGACTCCATCTTTGAATGTTCAAAGAAAATTTGCACTGTGTTTGCAGGTCCAGCGACTTTCAGCATCTAGCAGCGCTGATATGAAAGGAACCTTAGATACCCTTGTTATGATTGTCCAAAGGAATGGTTGGAAACAACTATTTTCAGGGCTTAGCCTCAACTACCTGAAGGTAAGGATGCATTTTTTCTTAGCTTAGTGGTTTAGTTCTTCTGTTATAGATCATAACCGGTGTAGTATACCTCTTTGCACTTCAGGTTGTACCATCTGTTGCAATTGGATTTGCAGGATATGATGTCATGAAGTCATTTCTGAGGGTTCCATCACGAGATGAAACTGTTGTAGAAGTCACAACTAACCGAAGAAATAGCCAACCATCGTCTCTACACTCTTAAATATATTGTATCCAGGCTCTATCATAGGCATTTTAAAATCATTTCTCTTGTTAATGAGCTCTAGATTGCCTTCTATAATTTGCCGAAGGCTGGCATCTGTATCTTTCAGGTTCACTTGAATGTGTTCCTACCATTCTTTTGAGGTACTGTACATAAATTGACTAGATGAATTACTGCTGGTTCCTCATTGTATTTGGATGAGAGCCGGTTTGTGCAGAATAAAATTGCAAAATCATTTGACTATATGTTTTCTCATAAAGATTTCAATCTTGCCTGCTATAGCACTACTGACTGCACGACTTGAATATACAGATGAAAAGGATTAATGGACTACGTTTTACAATTCCAAGGGGTGGAAGTCCTTGTTTGGCAAGCATGAACTCTCATGAGAGTATCATTCTTGTCCATGTGCAGCTCCCTTTCATCGAGGCAAATTTACAAATATAATATTTTCTGTATTCTGTCATCACCAGCTCCAGAAAACTTCAAGTTTTCAATCCTTTCAGGCAACAATATATCAAATAATAAGACTTTATCTACTTCAACCACATACTTGTTTAGCAATTGAAACAAAAAAACATTCTGAAACATAAAATCCCGTCTGTAATACAGATGGTAAAGTAATCTTTTTCCAGTATATAAATAGTTGGATTTCACAATATGGTCCAATACAACATGACATCCATAATCTGAATTACAACTACAACAAGATCTTTCCCTGTCAACTTTGACTTTTGAATAACTAAACAAAACATTTTTAGCTCTTTACAGTTTGTCTGAGTTAAATACTCTACTAGTTAATACCAGTAATAGTGGCCTCAAACTCTTGAGGATATTTAATCACCAATAATCCCCACAAGAACATTTACCGTCTCTAAAATGATGAAACCTCTTATTATCCCTTACAATCAACTCTCTGCCAACAATGTTTGACATGATCTTTATTGCATTATGACAATCCCCACATATTCTGAGATTCTTAATGATCCTAAGAGTTGTCCTTGCAGGAGTACTAATCAAACCATATGCAACAGCCAAACGTTCACTATGATACATCAAAGCCTGCTCCTTAGCCTCTTCATCAATATCATGTAGCACATACCTTGTATCTGGCCAACATACCCTGCATCCCTCATCTGCCCATTCAACCCTTTGAATTTTTCATTTGCACCTTCCTGGTATGGATTACTGCTCCTTAGCTCACTAACTTTATTCTTGCCCTCAAGCATATTGAACTCGTAATTCCTCTTCCGCAATGGAGTGGGGATTTTATCAGCTATAGACTTGGAGGAATCAAGCTCCTTTAACAACTCCTCTGCATGATCCTCAAGCTCGATATCTCCATGAATTCTGGCAAAATTCCCAATAACTTTCCAAACTTCAATTGTCGGCTCAATAGGCATATCCTCTATGAACTCCAAAGCCTCAACCAGGTGCCCTGCTTGACCCAAAACATCTATAACACCCAAATAATGCTGAATTCCTGGCAGAATGCCATACTCACTTTCCATCATTTCGAAGTACAAAAAGCCTTCTTTCACTGCACCTTCACCAGCACAAGCTGATAAAACCGCCAGAAAAATCTCTCCATTAGGCCTCAATACCCCAAGTTTCCTCTACATTTTTTCAAACAAAATCAACCCATTATGCCCCTCCCCATTCTCTGCATAACCGTTAATCATCAAATGCCATAACCCCAAACTTCTTTCACGCAATCTATCAAACACCTTGCGCGCACTCTTCATGTTCCCACATTTCACATACATCTCCACCAGTTTAACATTCAACTCAACGTTTCTACTAAATGGGGACTTCAACATAACCTCATGCACATTTTTCCCAAGCTCAAGTGACTTAGACCCAAAACAAGAACCAATCAAAGTTTCAAAAACATAATAATTCGCCTCGGCACCTCGCGAAATGCAGTCAATAGCTTCCTGAATTTTGCCTTCGTTGCACAATGATATTAAATCGACGTCGGTTGGTGGAGGGCTCTGAAGGTTTTGAGGTGATGGGGTGGTTTCTTTTGGATTGGAAATGGTCGTTTTGGACTTGTTTTTGTGGAGTCGGGATGGTCTGGAATGTGGTGTTTGGTGGGTTTTTGATTTCGTGTAGTTTGGAGCTGAGAAAGTGCAGGAGGTTTTTAACGGTGAGGTTCTTCTGAAAGTGGAGTCTTTGAGAGGGAGAAGAGATGCTGACGGTGGTGGAAGGATTAGCTTGAAGTGGGCAGAAGAGAAAATGGGATTGCCCATTGTTGTGGAGAGAGAGGGACTTTGAGTGATCTATTGGAATGGAAGAATTGTATATACTAATCAAAATATCTTTCTAACGTTGTGTGGACCGTATGTAGGTAGGAGTGTTCATAAATTAAATATTCAGACGCTGTTCAATTAACGATCCGACCCGATCATATGGGTTAAAATTGATTATCCATATAAATTGATTCGCATCAATTCATTTATGACAATTTTAAATTTAAAAATCTAAAAAATTTTAAAAAAATATTAACTACTAATTACCCAATTACTCAAGTATCTTTATCTAATTGGGTACTTATCTAAAAAAAATTCTTCAATATTTATTCTCTTATCTAGTCACATATTCTTATTTTAAAATTCAAATTTAACCATCAATCTCGGCTAAGATATCCTATTTTGAGGTTCAACGGTCGGACGGGTTTTTATGTTTGAAGAATTAACAACCCTAGCACTTGTAAACAAAATATCTTCCCAAGTAATAGTCTTATCAACACAATTAAGGGAATTAATCTTGGCTAGTCACAGGAAATTTTGTCCTTGATGCGGGACTGTCAATTAGGGCTGTAAACGGGTCGGATCCGGGTTGGATATGGCATATCCAGACCCGGATCCGATTAATATTATCAGTTCCGGATCCGGATCTGGATCCGAACGGGTCTACAAAAGTAGATCCGTATCGGATCCGTCGGGTCTTGTCGGATCCGGATCCAGGTCTAATAATTTTTTTAAAATTATATGTAAAACTATTACAATTTATCAAATTTTCTCTTTTTTTTAATTATACAAAAGTATTGAGTTCATAATTAATATTTTATTGAGTTCATAATTAATATTTATGCATGTATTTTATATTAAATATAAATTATATGGGTAATTTACACAAAGACATATATGTATATATACATATAAAATAACACTAATATACAATAATTTTAAAATGATTTCTTAATGATTCAACATGAAGATGCTCTGATACCACTTGTTGGAATATAAATTAACTTTAATATCATGACAACCAATGTTTATATATACCTCTTAAAGTGGCAAAAGTACAAAATTATCCTAACAAAAGCAATACATAAGATTGGGATCAAGGCATTTTTCATATTCCTTAACAAAAGATATATATACATATAAAATAACACTAATATACAATAATTTTATTATATATTAAATATTTTAATCGGTTTAGAATTTTAATCGGATCAGAACACCAAGATCCAGTTCCTACCCGTTTATTATAATAGTTAAACGGGTCCGGATCGGATCCGATTAATCGAAATTTCTTATAGATCCAAACCCGGATAAACGGGTCCGGATCGGGTCAAGTCCCGGTCTAGACCCGACCCATTGACAGGCCTACTGTCAATCAAGGCAAAAGGTGCAAAAAACAAGGTTATTGTGGTTAGTTGTCAAAAAAGAAATAAAATAAAGCAAGATTATGCTGCTGATTTCTTCCGAGTATATCTAAACCAAAAGATAGAAACGGTAATAGATCAGCGAATACCACATCAAGTTTTCAGAGCAATCAATGCTATTTTTACATAGACGCAATTTGCACAACGTCAATAATATACAACAATAAACAAATGCATCTTCAGCGCTTGTAAATATTATTTGGCATGCAAAAGATATATTAATGCGATAGGACACTGACATCCTGCATTTTATTTGGGCGAAAAGAAAATAATGAGGTTGCCAACAACAGATGGTTCTTCAACATATACGCATTCATTTGTTGCAGATTTCTCAAATTTTGAATGTTGCATAATACTACACACGGTTCAAAACTTGTTTCTCAACTTGTTCCACTACCCTCCATGCTGCCAACATCTACCACCAGCTGTTGATCTTCTGCAATAAGAACCATTGCGCGTGGGTGCACCACAAGTTGATGAGAAGTTTCTCATATACAGAACCATACGAGGCATAATGATAAGAGTTATTGCTCCTTTGAGGACTTGAATCAATCCTCATGCCTTTGTGCTGCCAACATCTTTTATTCCCTTCAGTAGGTTTTCTACTGCAGAATGAACCATTTTGTAATGCTGCCCCACAACTTGATGAAAAGTCCTCGTAGACAGAAGTATAAGACGCATATTGAGAAGTAACAGTTTGCTTCGAGTTAGAGATATTTCCTGGACTAGTACCAACTCTCACGCCTTTATGCTGCCAACATCTTTTATTTCCTTCCATAGGCTTTCTACTGCAGAATGAACCATTATGTAGCACTGCCTCACAAGTGGGAGAAATTTTCTCATCAAAAACTGATGGAATAAATGAATAGTTTTGACTTTTTTCTCTACTATTTCTAGAACCTGAATTTTCAAACACACTGGGGATTTTTTCTCTGAAGGATGTAGAACTGGTCTCTTTGATCCTCATCCCCTTGTGCTCCTCACACCAGATCTTTCTCCCCGCAGGAGGTTGCCTTGTGCAGAAAGTTCCATCATCTAGGTCCATTCCACATATAGTACTCCTGTAATTTTTGTCGATACACTGTTTGCCAGCTTTACTGGGGGATATGTCACAGTCCAGAATTGGACCTTGCACATAACAATCTTTCTTTTCTTTCATTGGTTGATGAGTGGAGCTACAAATTTTCCTTCCCTTATGCTCCAGGCACCTTTTGTTTCCTTGGACTGGTTTACTGGTACAACAAGAGCCATCATCCAAGATTACTCCACAAACAGGGGTCAAATCCTTCTTGATGGGATTATCAACAGCAGCCACCGGAAATTTTCCATCTGCAAGTAACTTAGAAGAAAAACCATTTATTTTCATCCCTTTGTGCTCTGCACACCTTTTCTTCCCTTCAGCTGGTGGCCTTTTACAGATGACTCCATGACCTAGAGCAACACCGCACATGGTTGTGTGGTTCTCATTGACACCATATCTGATAACAAATCTCTCTTGGCTGTGATCTCCCAATTTTGAAAATTCGATTAAGGAGACCATTTGTTTCCAAGTTGGTGTAAAAGTTCATTCCATTCTCCAGAAAAGGTGGTTCATAAGCTTTGATTTTTATTCCCTCTCTCTTTTGTGTTAAAAGCTGTAGCTTTGCAACAAAAGCTGAAGTTTTTGAGATGGGACTAAGTTTTTTGATGATATCATTGGGTCGACGAGTACCATTACTGCCTCTGTTCCATGCATAGTCAAATTTGTCAAGCAGATCAGATTCAGTTTTCTCGGCATCCCTTGTATTTTTCATCTGTTCAAAATCAAATAACAGGTGAAAATGTACTTTTTGGATCCAAGAAAGGTTTATGTTATCTGAGCAGGTGTAAGATAAAAAAGTTTTTTTTTTTTTTTTTTTAAATAACAAGCTAAAATTAGATTTACTTGTAAATATGCACAGTTGTTGGGTAATACATGTTTACATTATGTACTAAGCAGATCCAGGCCTTTGTATATATCATCATCATCGATACAGACAGGATTCTAAATTTCTAATCATGTTTACAGGTACTTTAGTATGTATACAGTCTCACTTGACTTTGTAGCCAGGTAGTTTGGTATATCTGTAGTACTTGCTTATCAAAACAAACTGCTGAGCACAGCAAGAAGATGGATGGAGATAATTAACCTATATGTAGAGGACGAAAGTCATGATCAATATTTTTAACATCAAAGGATGCAATAGATTTCAAGCATTTCTTTGTCAGAACTCTATCCTTTGTTTAAATTACTTACTTCAACTTTATCCAAATAGTAAATTGAACGAGCTAATTTTACTTCATCTTTTGTCACTTACATTTTGGACTGATAAATATTAGACTGATATATAACTAAACTACTAAAGAGCAAGACATTACTTACAGGAGCCCATCTGTAAACAATGGAATAACCTTTGGCGAATATGTCCCTGAATAATCCAGGCCCGATTTGGGCATTCTCCAAATGAGCCCCATCGCGACCATATTGCTGTATTACTATCTATTCCTAACATTGTCAGATTTTCCAAGATAAACAGGAATCACGAAGTCCGGATCAAGTTTACCAGGCTCTCGACCTGTTTTACTACGCCATATAGCTATCCCAAGCTCATAAACCCCTGTGCAAGAAGTGCAATTTGGGAGGTTCTGTGTCTTGTATCTCTCTGCTCCTTCCTTCCCATTCGAATGATCCTCCCAATCAGAAGGTCCGATCAGACCCTATAAACAAACCACATAGAACCCATCACAAATTCATTGTTAAAACTTAAAACATAGGAAATTCAACTAACCACCCTGTTGTGCTTTCAAAGCTCGTATAATATAACATTATTTACTTTAAAAACTTGTACGGTGCGACCCTTCAAAACACAACACAATTGTCCCCTAAAGGGACTGCAGAATTTCCCTTAAACATATGCCAATTACAGATCCACATCTAATTCTGAACTTGCAGAATTCACCATTTTTTTGCTTAAAATCTCCCCAGACCACCTCATATGCTTGCAAATCTTCCACTTACAACAACCTTTACCTTTCCAAATATTTCTCTCTAACACCCATTTAGTTATTAGTTCATTTTCAATACTATTTTCTTTAAGTCTAAATATCAAACACTTTTGTCAATTTTTCATCAATTACTGAAAAGATGACTAAAGTTTGAAGATTTTAAGCCAAATCTTCAGGTAATATCAAGATTTAGCACCTTCCAAATTCTGGGTTCAACTTCTTTTACCATAAGCATGATTCTTTGAGAAAATTTCTACCAAGAAAGAGATCATAAATCCAATCAAGAACTGAGAATTGGAAATAAAGTAGAAATGAAGGGGAAAAAAAGGGTGTAGCTGACCTTCCAATAGGAGAAAACAGAGTCGTGTTTGGTGCGACTGCAATCTTCTCTTTTTAACCTGCTGCTCGTGGTGGTGGTGGTGGTGGTGGTGGTGGTTGTGGTAACGGCGATCACAGCTTTCTCCATAGCTTCCACGGACGGATGGAGCTCAGTCTCACCTCAGTGCCTCTCCTACTGCGGAAGTGAGCCGTTGCTTTTGCACCCTTTGTATAAAGCGTGCTCGTGCCTAATGCCTGTTGTTTAATGACTATTTTGCCTGTTTTTAGAGCACAGGATTTGTTAAACAGAATTCTTGAACATTTGGCATTGGAATCATGTTTAATAGTATTAATTGGTGAATGGAGTTCTTGACAATTTGTTGTTGTTGGAAATAATCACCTATACTATATACTATATATAAAGCACAGACAAAAATCTAGTATGATGTCATTATATGTATTATTAAATTTATCTTTATTTTACCTAATTAATTTTAATTGATAACCTTCACCAATAACTATCTACTAATCACTTCTAATCTCCTTATTTTCACTTTTTATTTTTATTTTATATTTTTTTATATATATTTTTTAAATTACACCCTCATTGAATGTGCTTTTTTCACTAGTATTTAATAAAAACTAGGGATGGGTAGATTTCCATCCAGTGCGATTTTTAGAATATCATCTCCAGAAATGTTATTTTAAACAAGTCAAATTTTGGAGGATAAAATTAAAAATATTTTTTAAAAAAATTATCACTATCGATGGTATTTGTTAAATCTTCCAAAATAAAAAAATAAAAAAAAATCGGGAATTGATGGAGTAATAGCTTGGAATTGATATGCATATTAAACCAATCAAATCCCTAAGGTCTAAGTTTACGGTACTACAAAGCATAGACTGGCATGTAGATGTAAAATTAAAATTGTTCCTATTTTTCTATCTTTTAATGGTGTTATTTAATATTCAACTATTAAAATTATGTGTGTAAGTGTGTTAGTTTATTGTTAGTGGTATGAAATTAAATTGCATATATAGATAAGTTTCCAATAGGTCAAAAGCAGTACTTTGAGCCCAAAGGAGCCTTAGGACACAAGTAAGGGTGCAACTTTCACTTTCAAACGTAAATGTCTTGAAGAAAAATAATGCAGCAAAAGTTGTTTCCTGAGGAACTTTAATTAGTTTTTGGTAAGGTGTATGAATTTATCGGTCTGAGTCACTGGGGGTCCAAAGTTTCACTGTAGGACTGAATAGATAAGATTATCCTAGCCCACTCAGTGTTGTGCACATAAGAAAAAAATTTATATGGATTTAATTTACAGTAGGTGAGATAGTTCTCTTAAATCATATATATTCACATCACTATAACTTATGAAAATAAATTTTTTCAGGGTGATGTGAATAAATATTAATCAAAAGATTCATCTCACTTATCGTGAATCGAATCCAAATAAATATTTTCCGTGCACATAGTACTAATTTGCAAGCATAGCCAAAATAGCATCGTTGAAAAGGGAAAATTTACAGTCAAAATTCACATGGAGCAAAAGTAGGATTGTCATTTCCAAGCTATTCCAACACAAAATGAAATGGGTTCAATAATTTGCAAGTGTAGCCAAAATAGTACAATAGGCATTGAGAAAGATAATGTCTACCACCTTGAGGTAATTTGACAGGATATTTATTCCAAGTCGTTCTATAATATATAATGGTAAAAATTTTGATTGTATAGCCAAAATGACTTCGTCAAGGTGAAATTTAATGACAGTAATTCACCATAAGTGGATTCCCCACCGCAATTCATTATCGAGACACAAGTTTTACTTCATGTACTCATCCTGAAAGAACTACTACTAACTGAGATTCAGTGATCGTAACAATTTGAGGTAAGTAAAATGATTTATAACATTATAAATTAAGAATTATTTATCAACATTGATACACGTATCAAAATTATATTAAATTATAATTTTTTTAATTTTTAGATAATTAATAGAATTACGTTCATTCTTTAACTACTAGTAATAACTTTGTCACTTCAATAAATGCATTTAAAAGGTAAATTGTACGTGGTACTCCTAGTTTTTGCCAAACATGAATCATCATAACTCATCGTGAAGTAAGTTTTGACTGCTTAATTTATAATACGGAATAAATAATTGAAAAATAAGTGATTCCATTACTTTTTAAATATCTAATAATTTGTAATTTCTATTACAGAGTAAATAGTAAAAAAAAATTCCGTGAATTAGATACACTATTAGCACCCTTTTCACGAGTAGCAACAAAATATCTTTCACTTCTTCGGGCAATCACAGGAACAAATAATTCACAAAAGAAAAAAGCAACTAGTACTTTGCCTCCAAGTAACTGTAAAGACGCTATTGTGGACCTTTGCTCGCCTTTTTTGCCTGTAGAGTCGGTGTGACATTGCATGGCATACTGTTTACGATAAATTGACAGAATCCCACTTCGCAAATTGATGGAGTTGGATAAGGTTTTCTAATTCAGCGTTTTCTTACAGAAATTAACTAAGAAAAGAGAAATGTCTGATGATTTTGACTCAAAAATTGATGCAACTAAGAATTATATCGGGAAAAAACTTAAGTAAACCCAATATTGAATCCAACTGTAAATTTGTGGCATAGAACAAACTTGAGATAATTTCACATACCTCTCCTGAGGTATATCAAAATTACAGTTATCTCTCCTCAACTTGTTAATAATTACACTTACCCCTGATTGAGTAATAAGACTTTAATGACCTTTGCATAAAATTCAACCACACTTTTCCCAAAAAAAAAAAAAAAAAACTAATCTCAACACCTCAAACGTCAAACCCCATTCCTTTCATCCTCTTCAATTCATGGAATGGTATATGATGATGGAGTAAGAGTGGGAGTGGGAGTGGGATTGGTGGGTGGTGTAATGGGAAGGACTTGCAAGTCACAAAGACTCATTTCAAGGGTGCCTGCATTTTGCAGTGGTGGGTGAAGGCTTTACAGACGGTTGGTGCAGGGGCTTTTGACGCCGCTACTTCTGCACTCGCCATTGTTGAGACTGCTGCTTACTCCTCATGGATCATTCATGAGAGCTGCTTAATTATGAATTATGAATATGTTGGATTTAATTTAAAGTGATTCAATATTTAATGTGTCTTTATGTTAAATAATTATTACTAGACACATCTCTTTAATTTAAAAGACACACCTATTAAGATTTATTATCATTGAAATGTAACTAGATGAATAGTCATATGACTTATAAATGAGTAAACACGTCTTTAATGTTCATATCTATTCATGAATGTCATGTATATTCATTAACGGAAGAACACATCAATTAGATATTTCATGAAAGTACGTGTCTACCAAGAAAATGTACATTAATATTGTTTCATTTATATAAATATCCGACCCTTAGAGTCTGAAGTGTTCATTCTAACATTTCTACATTCTAGTCTTGAAACTTTTATTCTTCTTCTGTCTTCAAACTTTTATTATATATTTAGACTAATTAAATTAATTCTTACAAAAACAGTTAAGAGATTTAGAGTTCTTTTGATATTCTATTTGAGTGCACATTAGAAGATATTTGTGTGGTTCGTTGTATCTTGGGAGTAGGACGTCATCATTGCTATTTGCACCAAGGTAGCGGCAGAAATTTACTCTGAAGAAAGCGTCTACTACAGCATACTTCAAATAGATTTTTTCACTAACAAACTATTTCCTGTCTTTCTTTATTGTTAACTAGTAAGTGCATTTGTATTATTGTGTGTTTTCGTAGTATTTCCATCTTTAGTGTTTTTTTTTTTTCCAACAAGTTCAGAGTTAAATTATTATTATTATTATTATTATTATTATTATTATTATTATATATATATATATATATATATATATATATATACTAGTATGGTCAGGCCGCACCGGTGCCCAATATTACTTTAGTTTTAATATAGCTTAAAAATAAAGAATGCATTAATTGAGGGTAAAAAATCTTTTATCTCACTTTTTATCTTACTTCCTATTCTACTACTTAATGAATTTCTTTTAAATATAATTATAAATTTTAGTAGAAAAATCTTGACCATTCATTAGATAGTGTGATAGAATGTGTAATAAGAAGTGGAATAGAGGATTCTTAATATTGATTGAGTTACATAAGGCGTGTTAATTGTATTTGTATGTAGTTTTGAAAAAAAAAATTCAAAAATCAAAATTTTTAATAATTTAATCATGCTCTAATACAATTATATAATTGTCTTGTAAAAAAATTAGAAAAAATAATGATATTTTATCGTTTAATTAAACTATTATTTATATGTATATATATTAAAATTTGAATGTCCAAATGTGACATATAATTCAACGGTAAAATTTTTTCAAATGAATTGATTTTTAAATATAATAATCTATTCGATAAGATAAAATTAATGGTATGTTCAAATTATTTTTTTAACTTTTAATTATTTAGATATAAGTAAATGAACAATAAATAGAGTGAAACTAAATGTAAAACTTTTCCATTGCAAAATTACAAATTTTAGTATAATTTTTTTAAAGATGTAAAACTTTTTACACTTGAATGACTTTATTGGTAATACCAAGCAATTAACAGTGGATGATCTTAGCACAAATTTAATAAAAATATATATATATAAAAAAAAAAACCACCTCTTATATTCCTTACCAAGCAATTAACAACGGATGATCTGAGTTTAAGTTTGCATTAAAAAAATACTACTCTCCCTACTCTTTATGTTTAATAGTGACTCGAATCCATAACTAATAAATTACAGAAAACTGTCTTACCACCTAAATTGTATTTATTGTCAAGTTATAGACTCATCTAAATACTTATCTTCATTCATGAATTTTAAATTGATCTTACTTTCTATTTTTAGATACTCATTCGTTAAAATAAAAAATCTCTTAAATTTATAATTAGTATCTATAACTTTAAAAATCAGAATGTATCTACTACTACTACTCTTTTGAATAATTATTCCTCGTTTGAAAAACGAGGAATAATTGTTTACTCTATACAAATATTAAAAACTCACTCTACAGAAGTATTTAAAATAGTCAGATATTATGTCAAGACACTTTGTTTCAGTACATGTCAACCTTGTCAACATGATAGTTGTCAATAGTGTCTATTCCCTAGCTGGAAGTTAGAAATATATTCACTGAAGAAAATTCAAAATCAATTAAGATATCATTTATCAAGACAATCATCCAAATTACTTTATAATCTCTCAAGGGGTGATAGCAAACTACTCGCAGTCATGATGAAGCACTTTATCTTCTTCCTGAATCCAATTTATTTTGAATAACGACATGCATTCTCTTAGTTTCTTATACCCGCGTTGAAGTCTTGAAATATAACACCCATTGGCAATGCCACATGAGAAAGCAAATATAAGTAAGTTGCAGTGATTTAAAACCAAATCTAATGGATCCTGTAATGATAAGCAACAAAAAGTTAATGAGCTATCAAAGTCACAACAATACATCACATATCCTAAAAGCACCCATAAAAAAGTTACCAAGCCTTCGAAGCTGCCATAGGTTTAACAAACAATATATTGTTCTGAAGTATTATCAAAAAAGAAAATAACGGATAGAAAGGTGTACGAAATTCAACTTAAGGAGCAAGAAACTTCGAAAATCTTGAGCGTAAAAGACCAAAGCATAAATTTTCAAATGTACTTGAGTTAATGATTATATTAAACAAGTTTCTAACAGTAAAGATTTTACTAATTGATTAAAAATGTAGGTGATAAAAGTTTCTTAAAACCAACTATTTTCAGTTCTACAAGCACCAAACAAATGTGAGAGCTGTGCAATAATACGTTCTTTACTTGAATATTGGACCTCCAATGATTGAGAAGTGAATCTTGGAAGTACAAAGTAGACACCTTGAATGAAAAAATTTAGAAGAGAGAGGGCGGGGTGGGATGGAAATAAGAAATTGGGCGGGCATGGCAGTAACACGAATAAACCATCATATTAATATGACTGGGCTAGTGGCAAAACTTGCTTCTTTGAAACAATCTGCAAGGCGGGATTTTAATTATTAAAAAAAAGAGGTTTCAAATATGGATATCCATTAAATTCAGTTGCTCAAGTACTCAAAGTAACAGATCTAGCAAAGATCATTTTTCAAAAGTTCTTATTCGTAAATAATTTTAAAAATATGAGGAAATAATTGTAAATTGCTTATTTTCATTAAGAATAGCAGATGATAGCATTACAGAGCAGGTCAATCAAATAAAAGACACAAAATTTAAGGTCCATAGGCAAAAAAACTACATCAGCCTTAACTATTACACATAAACCACAGTTTTAAAACAGAGAGCACCATTAATAACCTTAAGTGAAAGCAATTAGAAGCTCTACAACTATACAGAGCCCGTAAAACCAAAAAAAAAATCTCTAGTTACAAGCTCGCTAAGCATACATTTCACATCTTAAACAAATGAAGCCTAAAAGGTAGAGAGGAAAAAATGAAACTGTGCACTTTAGAAGTTGAAACAGAGAAGTACCTTCTAATAAATATATCACTGCATGAAACAGGAAGCAATTTTACTTATTTAAAGAATGTAGATGGTAGTGAAAGCCCCAATTGATTTCAAACTACTTAGCAAATGGAAAAGTTGCCTAATATTACAGGCAACTATCCAATCTAATTATTTGAAGTAAGAGATTTCGCACCCAAATCCAATAATAAAAATAAACATATCTAATAATCACAATTAAATTTGAAAATATTTTTTGTAAAAAAAAATCTCATACCCACAGGAGCATATTTATATCAGATCTATCTCTGAAACCTTCTATCTCAATCTATTCTTTTGTACATTCAATATAATTGAATCCTCAATATGCAAACATAGTCTTCCTCTCAATTGTCACAAATCTCTCAAAAATTACTTAAGTACTCCTCACAAACCCGAAAGCACAAAAAGTAACAACATACGACATAAGCAAAAGAACTCGGCAAAAATACATAAAAGTAGCAATTTCGATCACAAAATACATTGAATTGTCAAATAACAAACAAAAAAAATCAAACCTTTTCAGGGTGGCTTTAGTGAACCAAGAGACATTACTGTATGTAGGCCAAGAGTAATAAAGTAACTCCTTTACAAATATGATCTTTTTCATATTTGAGATGAAAAAGGAATGGTTCTTGTTGCCCAAAAAGCTTATTCCTCATTCTTGTTCCCACCAAAGATCATAATATCACACCATTGAGTCAAACAAACCAAAATGAGTGAGTTTTTCCACAAATAAATGAACAAATCTGGTTACGATAAAAAGACTACATGTTTTACTTGATTCTATTTGTGTAGGTTGAAACACAATATAATGAAGATGGCTTTTAGAATTCATACTTTTTCACACAATCAATTAGACAAAAAAAGAAACAGGGATCAAAAAGTCTCACTGCTTCAGCACATTATTCATCTTGAACATGATTATGTGTAAGTACAATTCTATGTAAAATAAACATGAATGCATATAGGTAATAATGTGCAAATAGTATAATATTTTTGACAATCAAAATGTCACATAAAGTAGAGCAATTTAGA
The DNA here is from genome assembly GCA_025175665.1 of Cinchona pubescens. Classification (NCBI taxonomy): domain Eukaryota; kingdom Viridiplantae; phylum Streptophyta; class Magnoliopsida; order Gentianales; family Rubiaceae; genus Cinchona; species Cinchona pubescens. The sequence continues at coordinate 2,384,558 of JANKKI010000031.1, read as the reverse complement.
AAAATAACATTTTCTCCGTAGAATTTTTTCGAAGTATGGCTAATGGAATAAGTCTATACTTTCTAAAATTTAATAAGAAAGTATTTGAATAAATTACATGATTAATTAGCTCCCTACCTATATTTCATTCAACCCACACAAAATCATGGGTGTTATGCAAACATTATTACAACACTTTCTGTAATCTTATATTTAAACAAATTCTCTATATATTTGCTTGCTTTAGATACACGAATTTTTAGGCCCTACTAATAAAACTTGCATATCGAGAAACAACCTGTGTACAAAATAGATCTTTTTCAAAATATGCTATCAGTAAATATGAAATCCTCTTTTTCAAATAGCTAGCCAATGCACTAAAACTATGTCAGTCGCTCTTTCATACCCAAAAAAAAAAAAAAAACAGAGAAAATCCCCGCAAAGAGGTTTTTTTTATTTTTATTTTTTATTTCCATTTTGAAGTTTATAGTTATTCACATGAACGACATGTTTCAAAGGCATAACAAAAAATTACAACAGAAGATCATGCAAATCCACACCAAACAATTAAGAATTTTAATTAGTAACAAATATTCGTAAACATTGTAGATAAAAAAGTCTTTTAGAAATGAAAATTATTATCAATTAACACAAAAACTCTAAACCAGTAAAACATTCACAACAACAATCATTTTTATTTTTTAATTTTTTATATTCATGCTCAAAGACAAAAAATTTTGTGAGGACCTAGATAAGATCTACACATGTAAAACACTTAATGAACAAGTCAACGAAAAGCCAAAAAACATGGTCTAACAAAAAATAACATTTTTACTCAATCAATGAAAGGACAACAAGCACAGATAAAAAATAAATCAAACAATATAAATAATTCTCTGAAGCCTAGGCATCACCTGAGAGAGTCGAAAAGAAATGGCTTTATAGCAACGGTAGACATTTTAGTAATTTTTTCTTAATTCGATAAGAAAAAAAAAAGATTCAAAGCAATCACTTCGAAGCCCAAATCTCCTGCACAATTAAAAAAAAAAAAAGTTTAATTAGATTTATCAGCAAAACAAAGGTTAAAAATTAAGAGAAAGAAGAAGAAAGAAGAGAAAAATAGAGAGTGGAGTGAAGTTAAGAATTGAAATAATGAGGAAAGAGAGAGGAGGGGACTGTCGATAATGGAGAGAGGAGAAAGTAGAAGACAGTAGTACTTGGTAGGTGAGAATTGAAAAAGAAATCCCTAAAAATCTGGCCTATCCTTATTTTTTCCCAGTAGAATCCCTGATTTTTGGGATTCTTCTCAGAGCCCCATCTCTTCTCTATCTATTAAAATGTCAATGGGCAGGAAAAAAAGCGTTGTTCCACTCCAATTACATAATTTAATAACTATAATATCCACATACACATCTAGATGTGTATAAGAGACAGTATAAAGACAAGGAGCTAGCACAAAATTGCTGAGATTGTGATGCAAATTTACTAAATTATCCCTGTCATAGTATATTTCTTTTTCAAACATAAGGGGCAAAAAAGAAAATTTAGCACCCAATGAATCTCATTTCCTTCTCCACATCAACTGCAATGTCAGCACCAAATGCCGCATGGATGCCACTTGGCTTAAAGAGGAAGCTCCTTGTCTTTATATATATATATATATATATTATTCTATATGTATATATATTCTTTGGAAGAACAATTTCTGTAAAATGAAGAAAAGTTTTCTAAACAAATTTTTCGTAGATGGCAAAGTCAAATGCGTTATTGGTTGACAACCTTCAATAGAACTTTTTTGAGTCATTTCAAATCCTGTTGATCTTTCAAATAAAAATTCTGATTCTAAATCAACCGACAAAACTGGAATAGAAAATGAAGTAGATAAGGACTATCTTTGTCATGGTCGTATTTTACCACCTTTGTCTAGTAATCTTTACAATATTTATTGCACTACAAAACCTTCATGTGAATTGTGAAGTGCACTAGAAAAGAAATATGGTAAAAAAATGAAGGACTTGATAACTATATTATTGAAAAGCATTTGGATTTTAAAATGAATGATAATAAACCTATAGTAGAACAAGTACATCTTTTCCAATATCTCATTCATGAATTAAATCAGAAAAGTATTGAAGTGTGTGAAAAATTTCATGTTGGTGCTTTACTTGAAAAATTCCTCCAAAATGAAATTTTTTTGCTTTATCTCTAAAACACAAATGTGAAACTCCAACGATGGATAGTTTGATTGTTTCTCTTCAAATTGAAGAAAAACAAGGAGATAAAGATAAAAAGTGTCCATTGAGTTTGAGGAAAAAAAATAAATATTATTGAAGGAAAAGGTTTAAGTTCTAAAAAGAAAATGTTTTCAAAAGTTAGTTCTTCTAAAAATCCATCCGATGTTAACAAGGAAAAAAAGATATGTTGTTTTGTTTGTGAAAAACCTGGCCATATGGCCAAAGTTTGTCGATATCGCAAAGGCAAAAAAGCATCTGAGATACTAGACTCTCAAGTTAATGTTGTGACAAATGAGATTGATGAAAGTTTTATTTCACTCATTCCTATGGTCAATATAGTGTGTGCATCTATCGATTGGTTGATTAATACCGATGCGAATATTCATGTTTATGCTAACCGATCTTTGTTCTCACAATATTAGGTTATTAATGAAAAATCCATAAACATGGGTTATGCTATTGTTGCACAAGTGATAAGAGAATGAATAATAAATTTATTACTAATTTCGGAAAAAACTTTGTCTCTTCATAGAATGCAACATGTACCCGATATTATGGAAAATCCAGTACATTATTAGTATATTAGTGGCTCTCTTCGTAATGAAAATGGATACAAACTATTATTTGAGTCTAATAAAGTTGTACTTAGTAGGAATGAGTCTTTCATTAATAAAGGTTATGTATTTGAGGATCTTTTTATATTAAATGTGTCAAATATTATTTGTAATATAATAATAAAAATGATAATATTTATTCTCTTTATAATGTTGTGCATTCTCCTAATATTTGGCATGGTCATTTAGGATATATTAATAATATGTCTATTTAGAAAATGATGCATTTAGATCTTATTCCTAAATCTGACGTAAAGTTGCATGAAAAATGTAAAAATTATGTACAATCTAAATAACCAAAAAAGTCTTTTAAATATGTGACTATAAACTTTTCAAATTTAGATCTCATATATAGTGATGTCTGTGATATACAAGTTTATTCTAAAAATGGTAATAGATACTTTATTATTTTTATAAATAATTTTACGAAATATTGTTATGTTTTTCTTATTCGAACAAAAGATGAGAGAGTAATACAGTTGTTACTATGTTTACTTCATACAAACATGAAGTAGAAAATCAAAAGGGAAAGAGAATTAAAATCCTTCGTTCAGATAAGAAGGAGAATATGTTTCCACCAAATTCTCAAATTTCTGTAATAAGAATAGTATTATCCACACCTCAATCAAATAGTGTAACAAAGAGGAAAAATATAACTTTATTAGATATGATAAATTGTATGTTATTGAGCTTCGGGCTTCCTAACAATTTATGGAATGAAACACTCTTGTCTGCATGTCACATTCTAAATAGAGTTCCTCATAAAAAGTTAAACACAATTCCATATGAATTATGGAAAGGAAGGAAACCTAACTTAAATTATTTAAGAATGTGAGAGTGTGTGGCAAAAGTAAAAATTTCAGAAATTAAAAGGAAGAAATTGGGACGTAACTATTGATGTAGTTCTTGTGGGTTATTCACAAGATAGTGTTATTTATAGGATTTTAGTAATAAAATAAAAAATTCTTGATATAAATATAAACACTATTAGTCATAAAATCAAGAGATGTTATATTTTTGGAGGATATTTTACATTTAAAAAATACAATAAATAAACTTAAATATTCTGATTGCAAGCAATTTTGGTAGAGTATGATGAAAAAAGAAAAAATCAATATGAAATGTTCTAGATGAAGTAAAAGAGCAATAATAGAGAAATATTTTGGATATACATATCTAATAGAAAAGGATTCTCAAACATATAAAGAAATCATATCATTTATAGATTCGACGTTTTGAAAAGAAGTAATAAGTTGTGAACTAGAGTCTTTAATTGGTAATAAGACTTGAATCTCAACCGAATTAACCAAAGGGTGTAAATCTATTAGTTGTAAGTGGATATTTAAAAAGAAACTTAAGCCAGGTAGGTCTATAGAAAATTCAAGACACGACTAGTTACAAAAGGTTATTTCAAAAAAAAAAAAAGGGTTTGACTACTTTGATACCTATTCTCATGTAGCAAAAATGATGATTATTTTTGGCTTTGGCATCCATATACTGAATAAGTTAGAAGTCCATCAAATGGACATTAAAACCGCCTTTCTAAATGATGAATTAGAAGAAGAAATATATATAGCATAACCGGAGAGAATTGTTGTGCCCAGATAAGAGAATAAGATTGGTAAACTAGTAAAATCCTTATACGGATTGAAACAAACCTGAAAGTATAAGAGACAAGAAAAATTTGATCAAATTAACTTGTCAAATGATTTTTTAAGTTAATGACTCAAAAATATGTTTATAATAAATATCACTGATCTTGGTTGTATTATATTATGTCTTTATATAGATGATATTTTCATTTTTGGTAGCAATATGAGAATTATTAAATAAACTAAATATTTTTTTGCCAAATAACTTTGATATGAGAGATTTAGGAGAGGCTACTGTTATTTTGGGAATTAGAGTTTTTTTTTGAAATTCAACATATTAAGGAAATTCAATAAGTATGATTGTAAACCCGTAAGTACTTCTTATGATCACAATATGAGACTAAGAAAAAATGTGGGGAGAGCCTATTTCCTAATTATTTTTTCCCAAATTATAGGTACTCTCATGTATCTCACAAATGTTACAAGACTTGATATAGCGCAAGTTGTGAAAGATTAAGTAGATAAAAACAAGTAATCCTGATAAGAGTCATTAGACTACATTAGAAAGGATACTTAGATATGTAAAAAGTACCATATCATTTGGTATACATTATTCGGGTTATCTCACTGTACTCGAATGCTATAGTGATGCGAATTGGATCTATGATTTAGATGAGACCAAAGCCACCATTGGATATATTTTTACATTAGGTGGAGCAGTAGTTGTATGAAAATCTTCCAAGTAAACGTGTATTTCTCGATCCTCTATGGAATCGAAGATGATAGCACTAGATGCCACGGCACGACACAACAGGTAGAATGTCTTAAGAATTTATTAATAGATATACTCATCGTTGAAAAGCCGATTCATGCAGTTTGCCTTTATTGTGATAATCAAGCTGCTATTGCAAAGTGCAAGGCAGAAGAATTCAAATAAGCAAAAAAGACATATGTGCCTTAGGTAGAAAACTGTTATGAGTTTAATTAAAATGAAGTAATTGTATTGGATTATATTTCATCTCCAAGAAATATTATGGATCTGTTAACTAAAAGACTAGCTAAAAAGCAAATCAAAGAATTTTCAGTAGGAATGAGACTGAAGCCCATAAATTAAAAATTACTAACCATAGTTATTGAACTAGGCTCGACCCGGTGGTTCAATCGGTGAACCCAATAAACCGGCCTTGAGATCGAGTTGGCTTCCTCTGATGACCGAATAAGGAAGGAACCTACTGGATTTCGTGCAACCCGATGGTTCAACTGGTAAACACAGGAACCCAGACTCTGCGGGTTTGTTTCTCTGAGAAAAAAACCAAATTGTAATTGTAAAGTTTTGAACCAAAGACCTCTTAAATAGTAATAAAATGCCTTTCCACCTAACCATGTAAGTTTTTTATTATTATATGCCTTTTTCGTATTTATATATACTTTGGGGTCCAAACTCCACTCTATGCATTAACTACTTTTTAACTTTTCATGTAAAAAGGTTATATAAATATTAAAAAGTTACATTTATTGTTAATTGTTTTTAATAAAATATGTTTTTATTAATATTTTCACTATATACCTTGTATTTAATAATTAACTAGATATTATATATAATAGAAAAACATATTTAAGTGATTTGGTTGAACCAGTAACTCATTGATTCACCTCCTTTACCGAATTCCTCTTCGGGCCGGGGTTTAATAACTATGTTACTAACAGTGACAACCCAACATTTCTGACTGGAGATCTCAAAACGAAAGTTTAATGTGGTAAAAATAATGTGTTTAGTAATTGGAGAAATACCATATCTTTTATTTTTAATCCGACCATGATTTCATTTTACTTAATGTAGTAGCAAGGAAGAGCTTATATTTTGAATGAATTCGTAACAAACTATGTAGGATATACTTTCGTTACACATATCCTTAAAGAATTCACTTATTTGAGTGTGGTATGTAAGGGTCACAACCTATGAGATTGGATTTTTTTTCTAGAACATTCAAGAATCAAGATACTAGCATAAAACTGTTAGTGCGCGACCCCGTTAATAAACTAGACAAAAATCTCGTATGATGTGTGTGATTAATGGAAGTTCGGGCTAGAAGATCCTAGTTCACAGGTTCACTATAGTTCTTCCGAATGGAATTTCTCATACTAAGTAAGGTTCAAATCCACAAGATACCTTCACCAATTGTATTGTAAAAGACTACTTTTGTATCTCTAAATTTTGAATCATGTGGAGGATAGTTGGATTTAATTTAAAGTGATTCAATATTTGATTTGCCTTTACATAAAATAACATTTCTTTGATATAGAAGACATACCTATTAAGATATTACCATTGGAATGCAACTATTAATGAATAATCATATGATTTATGAATGAATAGACACATCTTTAATATTAATGTCTATTCATGAATGTCGTGTCTATTTATGAATGGAAGAACACATCCCAATGTTATTGGGTGTTTCATAAAAGTGCATGTCTATTAAGAAAAAGTGCATGTCTATTAGGAAAAAGTACATTGGTATTGTTTCATTTTCTATAAATATCCAACCCCAATAGCCTAAAGTGTTTATTCCAACATTCCTACATTCCAATCTTGAAGCTTTTATTCTTCTCCTGTCTCCAAACTTTTATTATATACTAAATATTTTAATCGTATCCAAGTCCTTATCGAGTCGGAACAACAAAATCCACATCTGATCCATTTATTGTTTTAGCTAAACGGAGTTGGATTGGATTCAGGTAACCGAAATTTTTCATTGATCCAGACTCAAATAAATGGGTTTAGATTGAATTGGATTCGGATCTAATCCCGACCCATTTACAGGCCTACGAAGAGATAATCAACAATGAGTCCATAAGCATTGTTTTAAGGGGTAATCACAAAACTTAATACAGGAAAAAAAAAAGTTTTAACGGGATGAAAATTAAAAAATAAAACAAAAGAATTTTTTTTTTTGTAGTTATAGTTTACAAATGAAAAATGTAGATGCCGCGATGCTATCTTAGATTCGAGAGTGTTAGAGAAGCAAAAAGATTTTGCTATTTATTTTGCAATGCGGAGTATATATATTAAACTGTCAGATGATTAAACAATAATAAAACCCTCCACTTTTTAATCAATGTTTGCTTATTTATTTATTTTCAATAAATAAAACTTTGTACTTATTATTCTTCATGTGTTTCTAATAAAAGTAATAGTATATGATTATTTATCGAGTTTAGAATGTTTTATTTTCAACTACAACAATTAAAATCAGCAAAAAATAGAGAATTTTGTTTTGATAATACAAGCTTATCAATGCTAGATGATACATAAATTATATATATATATATATATATATATATATATATATTAATGACATAATCAAGAAATAAAAATTATCATCTCATCCGTGGTAATAAAGTGGTATTTGGTAGATAGTGCTTTAGTTGAATTTTAGGTGACTAAATGAATAAAAAAAAGTCTTTTTTTTATCTAATTTACATAAAAATGGATTACTTTCACAAAGTCAAATATCTTTTGCAATCATACTCAATGTCAACATTTTTGGTCCCTTGTGTTTGTAGATGGTTCTTAGTAGTATAATCATTTTATCATACTAAACAAATACATCATCATCTTATTTTACTATTAATTCACACTTTTCAATTCTTTTAAACAATTTTAAAAGCGTTTTTTAGATTATAGTAACTTATAGCAGCGATAAAATTTTCTACAAATTTAATAACTAAGAACTATGTAACTATATATTTAATTAAGAAAATGGTGTTACTTTACATTTCAAAGAAGTGTTTTCTTAGGGCACTCAAATGGCAACAACTTTTTTGCCTCAAACAGTATGTAAGACAATTAGACGATTTAAAAAAAAAAAATCATATTCGATTGTTGATGTCCTGAATTCCCATCATAGAGAAAAAGGGATAATATAACTTTTAAATTTTTTAGCCTTAAAAAAGTCTTTATTCTTGCTCTTGTATCATTTGGTTCCTCAAAGAAGTTACATTAACAAATTCTTCTATTGGACGTCAAGCTTAGGGCCTTAGGCATATTCCTTGGTCCTCCTAGCATAGAATACTTCCATACAAGCAACCGAAGAGTTGAAAAAAAAGGCAGTACAAATATATTCTTTCCTCTTGTAGCCACTCTTTCTTTTGGATTTCATCCTGTCAAAAATAAAATATTCCAGTATAAAATACATGGGAATTTTATAATATAGTTGGAGGAAATTATTTCGTTAGTTTTAAAAATATATAATATTATATTATATAAATTTTTAAAATATAATCAAGTAATTTTATTACGAAACTGTAAAATTTTTCTAAAATACAAGATTATCAGGATGATAAATTTTTCATTATTTTTCAAATAATAACTTTGTCATATTACTCGGACATTATTTTCCAACCACCTTTATATTACTACCCTATATAATAGAAGATCAATTTAAATGTAATTATATTTTTGGTATAAGTTTCTCTACTCATTATACAAAATGGTTTAACCAACCTTTAACTTCCCATGACTTTCCATGACCTCCATTTTAATTTACATTTTTTTTTGTTTCAATCAATTTTAAATATAATATTATACACACATAGAATATATTAATAGAACTAATCTTACATAAATTATAAAGTATTCTAAAATAATATTATAAATAATAACTGTGTTTATCCATTATTTAAAGTCTAATGAGTAGATGAGTGATTGAAGGAAGAAGGGATCTGATCAAATATTAGAATGTGAAAGGCTTCTCCATGACGTAATTATTGATTGTTGTTTTGTGGCATGTGGGCCTCTCAAAGTAACGTCCTGCTCTGTTAGCTCACGTTTATTAACCTTTCGCTTTCCTCAATTTTGTTTTCTTGGCACCCTTTACTTTACAGTTCCCTCTTCCTCTTCTGTTCGTCACTTAATTAGTAATTCTTTGTTTGTTTATGGAGCATTTGAATTATTACACACTATAGAAAAATGGAATATTTATTTGGAACATTCTGAAAACAAGCCTGCTACTGCAGGCCTTTTGCTGACATTTGGCAACTTTTTGGGTACCCCTTTTTAATTGTTAATGTTTTGGGGGTCGCACTTTCCACATGAATTATGTTTTCTTGAGCATACTTTCAGTTACTGACTAATAAGTTGTTGCAAAATTTAATTTGGGATTTTTTTTTTTTGACTTAAAAAGATTCCGTCTTTTGGGAATCAAGATTGTTGGAAAAAAAGTGAGGTTGGTAAATGGTAATATGGGTTTTGTGGAATTTGGTGAATTGAATTAGTTGTTTGCCAAAAAGGGGTTTCGGCCATTTTGCTAGTTTGAGATGAATCTGCAGAAGAAGAGTGTTAAAGATAGAGGCTTGAAAGTTACAGAGAGAGTTGTGCTTGTTGCTGTTAAGTTTTCTTTAGAAATCCAAAGAAATGCTTTGGTTTGGGCTTTAACTCATGTAGCTCAGCCTGGGGATTGTGTTAAGCTGTTGGTGATCATTTCTCCTCACAGCTCAATCAGTAAGCTTTCTTGATCCTGTTGATGTTATGTGCCCACGAGTTATTTTTCATTTCTTTGCTGTTGTTCCATGGTTTTATACGAGTTTATGATAATGTCTTGTTCTGCTTGATGCCTTCCTTAGAGGTTTTGAACTTAACTCATGATTTAGTTCTTAATGCGTCGAATATTTCAAATCTAATTGTTGCTTGGTGTGTAATTCAGTTACTTGCTTTAGTACTGTTGTTGTAATATATATATTTCATGGAGATGCATGTACAAACATAGGGAGTGGCTAGTACATGTCTTTGGTTTTGATGCTCACTCGATGGTTTTCCACTTTTTCAGAATTTTCTCAAATGGTTCCTGATACTTATGTTAGATATCTTGGAAGAGTGCCTTACAATGGCTTTAGCACATTTTTTCTTTTCTCGCTGCTTTGAGTTTATTGAAATTTCACTCTGTTCAGTATGTGAACGGATCTTTAAGAGGTTTAGGTTCTGCAATGCTTAAATTTCCAAGTAAGATAACTGTAAAACTTTGAGACGGGAGTTTGGAATTCAAGCTCATTTGGTTTAGGGTATGCTCCTGAATCTGTGTAACACAAATGACGTATAATTCTTCTTATGGTTCATGTTGTAAGAAGCAACTTGCTTAAGTTATTAACTGTGGCACTTGAATTATTGCATGATGCCTGTACAAATTATGTAGCAATTGGAGAACAGAGTTGAAATGACAGACTAGGATGTTGCTTTCCTCAAATGTCATACTTATTGTTCTGTGTCTGCTCATTTCCTTGATATGCCTGTTTTATTGGTATTGATTACCTAAGCAAACGATTTAAATTTTCAGGTAAAAAGTTATGGAGTTTTCCAAGATTTCACAGTGATTGTACAGTTGGTCATAGTCATGGGAGCTCTTTCTTAGGAACAAGTTTGGATCAGAAAGATTATATTACAGATGCATGCACCCAAATGATGCTTGAACTCCATCAATTTTATGATCCAGATAAAGTATGTCCACATATTTTTTTAATCTTCTTTAAAACTTGATTCTTGTATATTATTTCCAATGTATTTTAAATTCTTTACAGATAAAGGTGAAGGTAAAAGTAGTTTTAGGGTCCCAGCATGGAATAGTGGCTGCTGAAGCCAAAAGATCTCAAACAACTTGGGTTATATTGGATAAGTAAGTTCAAACGTTTCAAAATTTTGTTTTGGTACACTTCTTTGGTAATTCAGATGATTGGGTTTCTGAAACATAAAAGCTCTTCGCTGATATTTCTGCTCACATCATAACTATTTCTTGGCTTAGTTCTTACTTTTAATTATTAACAGAGGAGTAAAGAAAGAAGCCAAATGTTGCATGGAACAGCTCGACTGCAATATCGTAGTGATGAAGAAGTCTCATCCAAAGGTGCTTCGTCTGAATTTAATTGGAACACCTGGTATTGACAGTGTTGAGCTCTCTGAGCCTGAAACATATCAAATGCATGTGAAGAAGGACTCTGATCGGTGGAATGCCACTCAGGTGCCAAATGTGACCTCCTGTGAGCAGTCCTGAGCACACGTCATTTACCGCTACTGATATTGGGACATCCTCGATATCAAGCTTAGACCTGGGGGGCTCTCCTAAGTTTTTCTCTGAGATTGACTGGAATCTAAAGAAGGATTGTTTAACGTATTCCAAAGAAAATCATGACATTGTGGAATCAGATTCTGACACACATAGTGAGAAGTTGAGTTCTCCTTCAACAAGTGTGAGTTCCCAGCAATGGGTGGCAGACATTCTTAGTTCAGCGCATGAATATTCAAAGTACTTAAAGAAAGAACCTCAAAGTTTCAATAGAATGCTGAATCCCATGTTTGAGTCCTCAGATAGGAAATTTTCTGTACATGATCGAGAGGCTGAAATTGGAGTTTCAAAATATAGGCGGAATATGGACTTGAGTAAAAATGTGAGAGACATAGTTTCACTAACTACAAAATCACCTCCTGATCCTCCTGCACTTTGCTCAGTATGTCAACACAAAGCACCAGTGTTTGGTAGGTAAAAACCTCCTAGATGGTTCACTTATGCTGAGCTGGAACAAGCTACTGGTGGATTCTCACAAGCTAATTTTTTGGCTGAGGGTGGATATGGTTCTGTACACCGTGGAGTCTTACTGGATGGTCAGGTAATAGCTGTCAAGCAACATAAGTCTGCTAGTTCTCAGGGTGACAATGAATTTTGCTCAGAAGTAGAGGTCTTGAGCTGCGCACAACATCGTAATGTTGTTATGCTGATTGGATTTTGTGTGGAAGGTGGAAGAAGGTTGCTGGTATACGAATTTATTTGCAATGGCTCTTTGGATGCTCACCTTTATGGTATATTTCTTTGAATTATACTTTATACTGACTCTCATTATTCAGCATTTCTAGTCCAGCACTAGTGGAAGAATTGATAAGCATCTACATCCTCTGTGACCATTTTTGCCTGATAATATTCTATAACATTTCAATCTCTTACTCCAAAAATCACTCTGCATGATTGCGCAGACTGAAATATCTGTTTTGCTTACCTCTGAGAAATGTTCTAACAGAACTTTTGAGCTCTTCATCTTCAGAGGGTGTTAATTTTATCCTTCATCTTCATAGTTTACTGCTTTATTTTCCTATCTTAACAATTTGCAAGGAAATTCGACTTTTTATTTCATATCTTATTAGAAAAAACATCTCTTATGCTCACTTGAAATTCAAAAGGATGGGTATTTCTATTTAAGAATATCAAATGATTTCTGAAGATAATGTTGATTTTGATATTTTAGTATTATGTGCAGGATGCAAAACTGATCCATTAGACTGGTCTGCACGTCAAAAAATTGCAGTTGGAGCTGCAAGAGGACTGAGATACCTTCATGAAGAATGCAGAGTGGGCTGTATCATCCATCGTGATTTGAGGCCGAATAATATTCTTCTTACTCATGATTTTGAGCCACTAGTATGTCATGCTATTTGCTCCCCTCACTTTCTAATTTACATATATTTTTGTTTTTTTATCATAGTGATCAGCCTTTCCTTGAAGGCAATTAAACGATTGAAATGTTTGTGCAAATGCAAACTAAGAAGGGGTACATGGCCTAGAAAATCCTTCTCTTCCATGAGATGGTTTTGCAAATGCAAACTAAGGACCTGGCCTAGAAAATCCTTATCTGGCCTCAAACAGTCTCAGAATCAAAATTTGCTTTATTTTCCGTAGTGTTGTTTTCCCTTACAGCCTGAAGATGGGAATGCAAATATAGAATAAGCAACCGTATGAACTGATAGGTGTATCTAAGATTATGATTCCAAACGACAAACCATTTTGCCAGAACTTCCATTGCATGTGTAAGTACACTAAAAGAACAGCTTGCCTATGTGAAAATAAGTTTCACTGAAGGCATGATGACGTTTATAGGCAATTGTCATGTAAGCAAGCTGCCTATCCTTTTATGGTTGCACAATCAACTTACACACATGCCACCTGTTGGTTTCATTCGATCATCACCTGAATTTTTAACTGTTAGGAAATTGGCTAATTTTCATTTAGGTACCAATTACTTTTGTGTGGACAGTAAGTAGTTTCCTAATAGTTTACTTACTTGGAGTAGTTACCAAGTAATTTCCTATTTGTATAGGGTTTAGGGTGTAAGACAAGTTATTTCCTATGATTACTTGGAGTGGTGACTAAGTAATGTTTCCTATAAATATGTGGGTTGGCTAACTACAAAGACATAACACAAGAGAGGAAAATACAGGTTAGGAACCATGTAGTCCTATACTTGTGGTGAGAGTGTTCTTGGGAGAGAGAGGTTATACAAAGGTTGGGTTTGGGATTCAAGTTGTATTCTTGTATGTGTGTTTTCTCTCATAATAAAGAACGGGTTTCTCTCCGTGGACGTAGGCTTGGTAATTAAGCCGAACCACGTTAAATCTTGTGTGTCATAATATTTCATCTTGTGTGTCACTCATATAAAATGTTGTGTAGACTGTCTCTTCATTAAATTGTTGTATTCTTGATTTCTTATTAGTTGTGTCTATTCCGCATTTGATCCCATGGATTAACTACACCTCCAATCCTGCAAATCCTTGGGAGCCCTTACAAGCCTTGTCTAAGTTCAGCTTGATTTAATACCAATATTTTTTAAAGTTTTTATGTTTTGCAAAGTGCATTTAAAGCCTGCTTTTTCTTGCTTATTCTTTTCATGGTGTCTTCTTCCTGAGTTCCAACTCATTATTGTGCCTCATTTCTTCTTACTCTCTTCTTTTGTTTCCACTTGCTCTCTCCTTGAACAAAGGTTGGAGATTTTGGGCTAGCACGGTGGCAGCCAGATGGGGAGATGGGCTTTGAAACAACAATAATTGGGACATTTGGGTATGTATGAAGATGACATTTCAATTCTCAGGCACGCTCATACCCACATCTAATCTTCCTTGTTGCAGGTACCTGGCTCCAGAATATGCTCAAAGTGGTCAAATCACTGAAAAAGCTGATGTATATGCCTTTGGCATAGTACTGATAGAGCTGGTCACAGGAAGGAAGGCTGTGGATATAAATCGGCCCTGCCCCAGGGTCAGCAATGCCTCACTGAGTGGGTATGGGTTGATAAAACTCCCTTTACACTCTGCTTATGTGTGCTCTTTAAAAAGGCCATAGGGATAATTCATGGTTGTTCGTAAATGTCAAATGTGGAATTGGGAAATAATTAACTTTCTGATGGACAGCATTCTGTAATTGACAACATAACTAGCTTAAACCTGTGCTCTCTTGTGGAAACAAATGGTCCTAATTATTTATTTACAATGGTTGCTTCTCATACTTGGATATCAAACAGGCACGCCCTCTGCTGGAACAATATGCTATTCCAGAATTAATAGACCCCCTTCTGAGGGATTGCTATACAGAGCAAGAGGTTAAGTGCATGATCCGGTGTGCTTCCTTGTGCATACAACGAGACCCTCATTCAAGGCCCCGGATGTCTCAGGTATTGAACTCAATGTTTGAGAAATCTTCTTCAACTACTTTCTTATCTTGGCAGTAAAGCTGACTGTCGGAAGCTTCCGAATTTAAGAGAGATGTGACAATTTAAACTTTTGTACATTAGTGCTGTTATACTTAAAATTCTTTTGTTTGATCTTGCACTTCATTTGCTTCTATAGGTGCTTCGCATGCTGGAAGGCGACGGTTATGTGAGGTGAGCAATATGCTCGATTCCAACAACTGTGGTGAAGTTGAAAGACCCTCCTCCCAAACAGCCACCTTCACCCCCTTGTGCAGCCCCCAACCAGAAATAGTTTACGGACAAAAGCAGCAGTGTCTTCATCGACTTTTGGCCTGTGTGCTTTAAAAAGCATATAACAGAGATGATGAAAAGGTATCTGAGCGAAGTCCTTTTGGAGAAGAGATGGTGTATGATGCTCGAACATGCAACAATCCCAGCTTATATCAGAAAAAATGTGCATAATTTCATTGCTACAACCTATTGATATTAGATTAATATCTTACTATTTTTTTTCGTCTCTGGTTAAGATTATGGAGTTTCAAGGTTTAGGAAATGCTATTCAGAGTGTAGCATGACATTATTAGGTAGATTGGCTTATATTTTGAGTTTTAGTAGATTTAAGTATGCTTTCTCTATGCCCTTTTTGGCACTACTAGGAAATTGTGAAAAGTCCAGAACTCACAAGCTTCCTTTTCAGTGACGCTTTCTTTCTTTTGGTCTCTATCTCGGACTACAACCGGCTGTACGATACAGTGTGATCATCACGATGAGAATTCTTTCTTTCAAAATCCTCATTATGCACCTTTTTCCAAGCGATCAAGTTGGTGTTTGTCGTTCTATACGAGTTAATTCTTTAGAAGAATCCATTTCCCTTTAAGTTTCCTTCGAAGAAGTTGTAGGATAAGTGCATATTTACGGGAAAGGAAAAATCTTATACGGATTCGATTCATAACACTATGTCTAGTGCCTTTTCAAGTGCATGGTGATATGACGATTGAAGGCATGAATATCATATGCAAATATTAACGCCTTCATTTCTGAGGCATCATGTATTTGCTAGCCTTCTGCTATGTCAATTGAGGGAGTAATTTTAGTACAACTGAATAATTTTACTCCTCGCCAACAAGGCTTAACTAATGCAACCAAACCATCAAATGTCAGTCTAATGTTTCTCGTTGCACACAATTCTTTATTTAATAGACAATTCGTAAGTATTATCGTAAATTATTAAAATATTCATTTAACTTACTCTAATCTTGAAAAAAGAGAAATAACGTACATTTATCTTAATTTTTTTTTTTTTTTACTAAAAAAGAAAATCGTACTCCTCCAAGGACAAGGCAAGGCAGGAATATTGTGGCATACAGTATACTGTTCATTAAAACAGCAAAGTTTGGATAGTGATAGTTACCGACATTTTTAATCCGTCAATTTTAATTTAGTGTGACTAATAAATCACTTGTTTAACCTCTCAATCCTAAACTACTTGCTTAACATCACAATCCTGGTGCTATATTTTCCTGCTCTTAACATTAAATTTTAGGCATTTTACCATACCACTTGCACATTAACGATCATTTAAGATAAAAATCCCTACTTTTTTAAGGTTTACACATTTCCTAAGCATTTTATTCATGAAACACAATTTTTTTTCTATAATAATAAAACACAATTACTATATTGTAACGGATAATATGTGATGATGGCACACGTGTGTTCCAATTGGAATTTGGATTCTTTCCATTTTTTGTTCATCTATTTATATCTAAATAATTAAAAGTTACAAAAATAATTTGAACATACCATTAGTTTTATCTCACATTATCATATCTAAAAATCAATTTATTCAAAAAAATTTCTTTGAAATAATATGTCACATTTAGGCGGTACAAAAAATTTTAAATTTTGATAAAATATAGAGTAAGTTAATCAAATGGTAACACATCATTATTTTTTATATTTTACAAGACATTTATATAAAATATGATTTAAATTATTCATATCTAAAAATCAATTTATTCAGAAAAAATTCTTTGAAATAATATGTCACATTTAGACGGTACACAAATTTTTAAATTTTGATAAAATATAGACTAAGTTAATATGTCAAACGGTAAAACATCATTATTATTTTTATTTTACAAGACATTTATATAAAAAAAATTTTAAATTATTATTGATTTTTAATTTTTAATTTTTAAGTTTTAAATTTTATTAATTAAGAATAAAGAGAAAAAACTATATTTACCCATAAATCAAGACCATCCTTGTCAGTCACTCCAATTGTATAGCATAATCTATTGGCACATAGATTAGTCGTGAGCTTGACTGAAGAAAAGATGACTGAAATTAATTAATTTATTACATTTTGAATTTGAATACAAGAAGGACTTGGTCGGTTTAATAACTAAAATGTCAAATTGTATTCCACTATGGTTTCTGGTATTTCGACCAAACTATAATGAGCGATGATTAGGTTCTACTAATGAGGGTGGTTGATGAACCATTAAATGTTTAAATTTAATTTAAGCGTTTGATACCTACCTCTTAATTTATTATAACTTAATTTGTATGTAAAATTTTAAATGAAAAGTTCATCACTTATTTTCTGTAAATCTGTTCCCTTTTAAATGTCATTTAAACTTGTGACATAAAAATTAATATTGCTATTAAATAATTTAAATTTTATGTAAAATTGATCTTGTATGCCTAAATAACCTTTTTAACTAGTAATAAATTAAAAAAAAATTCCAATATTAATGATCTCCCTCACTATTTTCTTTCCCTCCTAATCTCATGTCCTTATGGGCATCTGTACAAAGTAACAAAATGACAAAATCAATAAGATAACACTAGATCCGAAAAAAAAAAATGAAATTTGGCAGAATACATAAAATTAGGAGTTCGCGATTAGATAAGATCTTACCATGTAATGTGACTTCAGAGAGTGATAATGAATTTACGACTTTGTAAGTTATTTTCCTTTTCATTAGTTCATATTCACACATACTTTCACATACACAAACTCACAAACACATAATCTCTCACACATATAAAATACATTTATCTTCTCTTGCATACATAATTTCTGTCTCACATCCACACAAAAAACATACCCTCAAAGCAATGTGCTCGTACAGAATTGCCCTTTATAGCACACACACTAAACAAACAAATTTTTTTCTTATATATGTATACTTTCATATACTATATTCTTACTCTCCCACATATAAACATACACTTGCATATAATACCTCTTTTGCACTACGCATACCATATTAGTAAACTATTTTTTTTTTTGTATTAAAAAGACAACATTTAAAAATTTGACCTAATATTAAAATTATATATAATATTATCATTGAACTATATAATACACACAGTTAAAATATTTCAATTCAGTGCTCAATTTCAACTGATTATCAAATAATACAATTTCAAAAATTTAGCAAATTAAGATTTCAGTATTTACATTTCAATTTTATCAAACACACCCTGAATAATTGATAAATTGAGATCACAACTAATTTGTCTTACTTGGACATACAAATCAATAACTAATAAAAGATAAATCTTTCATGTACTGTAAAATTCAAAAAAAAATTATATTATCAGATATGAATGCATACCACATATTTTTTGTATGTCACAAAAATAATATTTAAAATTTAAACAATAAACACGTAACATACATCCCAATAGTGTGAACGGTTGACGAAAGAGTAATTTGGCCAAAACCGCCCACTGGAAGGAAAATGCAGTTCCTTGTTCCCGCTTGACACCGCCTGGTGCCACCAACAGGCTAAAAAACTGACAGAAACCACTGCCCCTGGTTTCACAAAGCTGATGACTTAAAACTCAAGGAACTTCCAATCAGAGTAAAGTTTCTCCAAGACTAAAAAACATGTATTCAAGGCCTAGTTGACACTTTGAATATTATACAGAAAGAGAAAGTCACATGGGTGGAATATTATTAAAGGAAGAATCCTATCAAGAAATTCTTTGTTGTAAATGAAGAAAGCAAATCTTAGTGCTCAAGGTAGATAACTATCAGTTGATTGAAAGTCAAATGTGAAAATTTATTCCAATCACATGGTCGGCAGTTAACTGCACTTGGACGAACTGATAATCCTTGATATTTCCAATGCACCCCGATAATTCTCCCTTTAATGAGGCATGGTTCACCTCCAACTACCATTAACTTCAAATCTAACTGTTTTCTTCAATTTAATACTTCTGTTTTAAAATAACTGTCACTTTTCTCGTATCATATTATCTATTACTTTAAAAAATCAAAAAAGTATTAAATGATGTTTTTCCAACTTTTATCCTTAGTGTCACATTAATAAAAGGAGAATTATGTAGTTGGGGTATTAATGCAAAAGGGTAATTACTTTGAACTATCTTTTTACAAAATTGATGCAATTTAACAGCTTTTTGAATCTGTATGCACCAGTCAAAGGTGACAGTTATTTTTAATGGAGGGAGTACAACGTTAAAAATATGCTACTCACCTTCATGTATGCCTATATATACTCCACCAAGTGCACATTGTAGCCATCCTGAACAAGAAAAGGCAGAGATGGAAATCCCTGTGATCGACTTCAAGAAGCTTGATGGTGAGAGCAGAAGCAACACACTGGCTCTTCTCCATGAAGCTTGCGAGAAATGGGGCTTCTTCATGGTAACAAAGTTTTCATTTTACTATATGATCACCTCACCTGAAATTGTTGTTGACATACAATAAATTGATTCAAATTTATGCAGATTGAGAACCACAATATTGACAAAGAATTGATGGCGAAAGTGAAGGCATTGGTGAATCAGCATTATGAAGAAAACATGAAGGGTAGATTTTATAACTCGGAGATACTAAAGAGCTTGGAGGATAAAGAAATTACCAGAAACATTGACTGGGAAAGTGCCTTTTTCATCTGGCATCGACCAGAGTCCAATATGAACAAGCTTGAAGGTCTCCCAATGGACTTTCAGTAAGTCATCATCATAGATGTCAGCTTCGAACATCAATCTTTAAAACTTGCATTAGTCATTAGCAATTTGCAACCATCAAAACTTCTCAGTCATACCATGGAATGATAAAACCAGTTATTCATAATGATGATTGAAACTTTAGCTACCATTTGAACAGCGTAAATGTGATTTTTCTTACAAATGAAGCATAAATGCAGGAACACAATGGATGAGTACATCAACCAACTCATCAAGCTAGCTGAAAATCTTTCAGAGCTCATTTCTGAGAATCTTGGTTTAGAGAAAAATTTCATAAAGCAAGCATTTTCAGGAAGCAAAGGCCCCTCTGTGGGAACTAAAGTTGCAAAATACCCGCAATGTCCACATCCTGAGCAGGTGAGAGGGCTTCGAGAACACACAGATGCTGGTGGTATAATTCTCTTGCTCCAAGATGATGAAGTCCCTGGTCTTGAATTCTTCAAAGATGGAGATTGGGTGGAAATTCCACCATCAAAGAACAACAAAATCTTTGTGAACACAGGTGACCAACTGGAAGTGCTGAGTAATGGAATATACAAGAGTGCTTTGCATCGGGTCATGACTGACAAGAATGGAAGCAGACTCTCCATTGCAACCTTCTATAACCCTGCTGGTGATATAGATAATTTCACCAGCATCCAAGCTCTTATAGTCCTGAAGGTTTCTCCTTTCAAGATTATCTGAAAATCTATGCTGACACTAAGTTTGCTGACAAGGCTCCCAGATTCGAGTCCATGAAGAAATTTGCCAATGGTCCACAAGATCTTCTTGTGTAATAAAACTAATCCGACATCCTGTTATATTTTTCTACACTTAAAGCTGCTTGTGTTTCAATTTAGAGTTGCCATTAGCTGTTTGAGGTCAAAAGTTCAAGAGAAGCTAATGTATATTGCTTCCTGTACTTTGTCCCTAAAGGTAAGAGTTTGAGTTTCTTTAATAAATGAAGACTTCTAATGCTGAGTCTTGTTAAGATTCAATCTACAATTTCACCTAAAGATTTGATACTCACCTAATTTCACCAACTTGACAGAAGATCTTTTCCCGTTTTGTTCGGAACAACTTAACAGAAGATCTTTTCCAGGTCAAGTGAAAGATCCTGGAGATGTGAAAACTCAAAAATTAATTCCCCACCAATATCACTTACTAGACTATTGTTGACCATTATAAATTATATTTTTGCATTTTGGCAGAGGCATCTCATGTTTTCCCAACTAATTAAGCCAGGAAACCATTATATCTGGGATTCCCTCCATATTCTCAGAAACTAGACAAGCTGCAAATCATGAAAGAAAGAAAGTATGTGGGGATATCCCGAGAAATAGATTATGAAAATTTTTATGGATTTATCCATGCTCTGAACTACAGATGAACTTGAGGTTTCGACATAAGTTTTTGACCTCATCCTGTAATGCACTGATCAAATTTTATCACCCCAATTTCGCAACATCTATACTTTTTCCTCATCTTCTTTTATTCATTTAAGTTTTAACACGATATAAATCAGCAGGACAACAGTCATCTACTTTATGAAAAGCGATCTTTCATTTTAAACTAAAAATGATAAGAACATATCATAACAGCACCATTATCTGCAAATTCCAATGAAAAAACTTGATTTCATATGCTCCAAAAAGAGCATTAACTCCTACCCTTCTATTTAATTAATCAACAAATTGTACAAAGAAGCAGCATACTGAATATAATCCCTAACTGAGTAGCTAGATAATTCACAACAGAAGGGTAGTAGTATGTTTGCAGTTATAACTATAAGCTAGCCAGTTTAGATAATATAGATTTCGTGACAAGTGTATTGGTATGCTCTACCGCCTCAATTAATAAAAGCTTATGAGACCTTAAAAGAGGAGCACATTTGTTGATAAAGCATAACAGAAAGTTGCCAAACTTCAGGGATCTTGGAAACCTGTTAGTGGACTTGCAAACCTCCTGAACAAGTTGATCAACAGCATCTTGGGTCAAATGAACATTGTGATTCAAAACATTTTGCATCAAGTAGAACAATGATTCTGTCCACACCAGTTCACCTGCAATCAGACATCTGTAGCAGGGAAGGCAGATGAAATTCTTAGCATCTAGTTCTGAAGATAGAAGTTTCTGGCAGAAAGCAGAAACATGGCCTGGGTGCAAACATTCTCTTACTATCCTGAATGAAATAACATCACAAATGGGATTGTTTATTCCATCTACTTTCCGAATCAGTGGCCACAACAATGCATATTCAGAAGCCTTCTGATGGACCTTGCAGTACTCTACTATGGCACTGACTAACACACGAGAAGCCGGTTCTGTAAGAAAGAACATTTTAGGCAGAACAATTGAGCAAAGAACATGACTCGGCCAACCAAGTTCATCTTCACCTCCCTGCAAAAGATGTGTAACCATAACTGAAGCAGTCTCATCATCTGCCTTCCAAGGTTCAACCAATTCCAAAACCGCCAAGGAATCCACTCCACTTTCCACACAAAGCTGGCGAACTTCATTAGCCAATTCCACAGTCTCGGAAGCACCCTCAAATTTTAGAATCCTGGCTTTCAACCAATCAGCCCTCTTTTCAACTTCAGGGTCCATAGCAACATTTTTCAGATCACCAACCTCAGCTTCTCCCATTACTTCATCCACACATTCTTCTTTCTCCTTTCGAGCATCGCTGAACCTCAAATCGTTCCGAATCTTCATCATCTTCAACAACACCACCAAACGGCTTTCGCGAACTGATTTCGTCAGGCAGTATAGTCAGCCAAGGGAGTACGAAATCACGGCTCTTCGCAGCATCTTTAAGCCAATCAGGCATTTCTCTAAACTCATCCTCTGCACTTTCTTCTTCGGAATCCAAGTTTAAATTAGATATCCAATCAAAACCCGAGCCAGACAATACATCGAGCAGTTGGTCCGCACTTTTCTTCACCCAAAAATCAAGCTCTCTACCCTCGCTCAATAAATCCCTCGCAAGTTTGATCAAATCCCTTCTGCAAAATCTCTCTCGCTCGTATACAAGAAACGACAAAATCCGAGCTTGAACAAAATTAGGCAGTGTTTGTATATACATAAATCTGCACATCAACAACCCCAAAAAAATTTAAAAAAAAAAAAAAAAAAACATTCATGTCAATTGTAAATATAATGGAGGGGCTTAAGTGAAATTACCTTTTTGGATGGGGTGGTGAAGAAGGAAATTTGTGAGCAATGAAAGGAAGGAAGATGTGGAAATTGGGGGAGAATTAGAGTTGAAAGAACGTTGCAGCCACGAAGATGCTTCGGTTTCGGGACAAGAGGAATTGATGAAAATCTCCAAGAGTGGGACCCACCGCTCCATTTGCTTGCCTTCTTTGGTGCTTCGATAGCAGAAAGAAATGCTGAGAACCCAAGAGATACTATTGGCACTTGGAAGAAAGGCAAAGGCGCGGGAGGAAAAGTTTTGGTGTTTTGTGTTAGCCGTTAGGAAGTTTGTTTGAAGTATGGAAATTGTTGATTAAATTTCTTCTGTAATAATGACACTTATGTCAAATATTAATGCATGTGAATTGAAATTTTTGAAAAACTTTAATATATATATATATATATATATATAATTGAGTTTAAAAATTTAGTGTCACATAAAAAGTTAAATAATAACAATATAAATGAGACGCAAGTGATATTTCATTATAAATTTTTAAATCGTAATTATAAGATAAATTAGACTTAATTTTTTGTTGATTTAAAATTTTAAACACGATTTGACTTTTCTTTTTTTTTTTTTATAGAAATAGCAACAACATTATTGGCTGTAAATGTTTAGTTCAGGAGGAACAAGCGTCTACAAAACACTACACTATCGTTACATTCTAATGTCATTTTTGCAACTAGGCGAGCAGCGCCGTTGCCCGATCTCCTTACCCACAAAACTTGGCTAACCTCCCTATCTTTCATCCCTTGTCCTCAGTGGCCCAAGGGGAGAAAAATATTCAAACTCCCTCTCTAACGACTGTACCTTCCAAAGCAAAACCTTTTAATTGCAACTCCACCCCCAACTCTAACGCGAGCCTGGCAGCAAGCAATTCGGTATGTTTCGGAGAAAAAGTTTTTTTGCTACTCATAATGTATTATAAATTATTGAATAATTAAAAAGTAACGAAATGTCATTCTTTTTTAATTTTTTTAATAATTGTTATACTCATTCCGCATTATAAAGTGGCTAACAAAGAGACTTACTCGCTTCGGAGACATAACTCCTCTTCTATTATCCGCTGCATCTGCCACAAAATTACCTTGATCATCTCAGAAAATTACTCCCAAACCACAACAATCCAATTTCTTAGAGATAGCCGCATCATAATTAGCCTTTACCTTCCCATTTAGATTCGGCAACCACTTGCCATTATCATTCTCCATATCGCGTCTTACCACCACCCGATTGCCCCCCCAATGTTTCATTAAAATCAGCCAGATACTATTTGGCCAAAGACACAATGAAAAGAGGATTCTTTGCTGTTCTCTGAAAAAGTATGTTATTCCTATTATTCCACATAGACCAAATGAGAGTGGTAAGAAGAGCAACATCATCTTAGCTAAGGGTGTGTTGGTTTAGACGAAAAATATTTTCTTGGAAAAAATATTGTTTTTGGAAAATATTTTATATGAAAAAAAGTTCATTTATATATATTTTTTCGTGTTCGGTTAACAAAATAAAAAAATTTTAAAATAAAATTTTTTAATACGATTTTATCTTTAATTTTATGAATACAAGTTAAAAAACTTATAACAATAGTAATAAATACCTTACAAGTAATTGTGGTTAATAAAAGATTGATTTTGTTCAAAATTAAATGATAGTACAATGTAGTAGTAAAATATGCATAATTATAGTTATATTAGTGTGGAACCCATGATTAAGAGAAAAACGAATAGAAAAGAATTAAAAACGAAAATAAGTTTAGCAAATTAAATTATAAAAGTAAGTATTTGAGATTTAATATCACTCTTAAATTATCTGAAAAATAACTTACTGTAAGTTATTTTCAATTAGACGAAGAAAAATTAAAAAATATTTTACATCAAAAAATATTTTCCGATGTTTGACACAAAAAAAAAATAGAACTGTAGCTTCTTCAGATAACCCATACACTTGGCCATGAAGAAAACTGAAAGCCTTATCTCATTCATTTTAGAATTTTCTATTTTGAGTATAAGTCCATGCTAGCAAATGATAAACAACGTGGCAATATATTATAGAATATGTTCTGCTATTTGATAAGTTTGTTATAAGTCATAACACTAGTTGTTTGGATTTTTTCTTATATCAGCTGAAGTGATCGTGTACTAATATACAAAAATTACGGAGTTTTATGTGGATCCTATACTAAGATTCATATACTAGTCACAGTATTTGTATTTTGGAATACAAACACCTTAACTTGTGAAAGAATGTACCAGTTCTTTGAGGGCAAATGATATTGCCATGGTTACTTTTTTTGAATTATCAAATTTACTCTCTTTACCAATAGATATCAAGTCTAATTCTCGATTTACCTTCATCCTTTTTGGATGTTTGTCTTCAATTTTAAGTTCGTTCGACTGACAGAACAATAGGTCAAACTAACTTAAATATTTTTCTTAGTTGACTACCCATGAACTAGTTGTCTAGTTCTTTGACTTGATGAACTAATATGTGAAAAGAGAAATTAAAAAGGGATGATAACACTAATTATACTTTGCTTGATAAATTAAAAGACAGTAGTTGCTCCCTCTTATAGTACTATTCATCCACGGTCAGTTAGAGTTAGCTCTAATGATAAATAAAGTAATTAGACCACATAAAATATTTGAGGTTCAACTCTATTCTCAGTTTCTTGTTAATAGACAATGGATAAGGATTACGATAAGCCGGAAATATACGTCATGTACTCCTTGGTAAGCCACTCAAATATACCTACTCTGGCTAGAAAAAAGAAAGGGGCAATGTTATTGCCTCAACAACAATCTTATTGTCACTTCATATTGTAATGAAATGACTCAATTGCCCTTTAATAACTCTCACAGTCTCACTTGTTTTATGAACCCCACAAACATGCCACCACTCATCCCCTCCATCTTGTTATCTCATTTGGTAAACCAGCACCGCTACCTCACATGAATTACACAAAATTAAAGCTTTCTTTTAGATTCATCATTACTGCGCTCGCTCATATTATAGCCTTTGAATTTGGAGCCGGAGACGAGAGAAAACCGTTGAGAGTAATTCACAATGAGGAAAGTTTGGGAGAGAACTAGTTAATAAAATGTTGAGTGAGTGGTTTGTTGATTCAAAGACCATAGAGATGAAGGGTGTAATAAAGCTGGTTTTATTTGAATTCGAATTATTAATCTATAGATTTGAAGAAGCATTACATGTGTATTGGGTAGTGAAAGTAGTGTCAAAGGACTTTGAAGTTTTAAAATCCCAAATATGAAATTCAAAGGTATGCTGAAGTTTTGTGGTGCATAAGATACGATTCAGTGATGTTTTCGATATCCAAGATGATTGGAGACCTTTGACAACTCCAAATAGAGACCTTCAGGGATAAGAAATCCCCAGGTGGGAGGTCTGCTACCTTTTCCCGGTGAAGACATCAGCCAGCGGCTGCACGCTGACTTGCCAGTAGAGAGAACAAGAGCGAAGGCATTGAGGCCCACAGATCAAAGATTTTATGATAATAGGGGCAGTCTTTTCATTGAATAAAATTTTTTCTGTGGCAATAAGGTTTTTGTTGTGCCAACCTATCATTGGCCACAAATCTTCTATTCTATACCTTATCTCCTTCCCTGTGAAGTAATTTTGGTGGAGTAATTTTGTCAATTCATTTAATAATATGAGAACCTTACATCGAGTGAAATAAGGTGTGGTACAGAAGAAAATTCTTTACGATATCACTACCTAAAAGATTAATTACTGATGATATCAAAATAATACACCCAATTATAATATTACACGTGGCTTTGGACTCGGGTCCACTAGGGATATTTTAGTAATTTTACCCTTGTGGTTCAAATAGGCCCAAATAGGTCAAGTATTTATTCGACCCACGGATCGATCCAACCCATCGATTTCATTTATAAATATCAAAGTGACAGGTCAGATTCAATTAATTACTTTCCTAATTATTAAAATTCTGAATTTTTATTGAATTTTACTCTCTGGACTAAGTACTGACTTGAGCGTCGGAGCCTACCCCAGGGGACAAAGCCCCGCCCTTTTGTTTTCATGTGATCTAGATGTGGGTACTATCAGCGCGGTGCTTAATCTTACTTGGGACGATACTACACACGAGTTAACCCTAACTCAAATTTTTTGTACCAATATTTGGCGCCGTCTGTGGGAATAATGAACTAAAAGTCATTACTAAAATATGGCACCTAACACGCGTAACACTTACAGGAGCTACGCTGGCAAGGGAAAAGAAATTTCAACTCAACATTATTCCGGTCGATCTTACACAAATGGATCAGCATAAGAGGAACACGAAGGACATTCCGGTTCCCGATTTGCAGACAAGGATGAAGAGATTCACAAGTTGAGGTAGCAAAAGGCTCAGTTGAAGGAAATGCTCATTAGGCAGCTATTGGACCAACACCTCTCTCAAGGCGAACCACACCCTCACCATTTGGGTGGCAATCCCCAGATTATCCACCCCTAATTTTGTGCTGATGAGGAAGAAGGGGGAACTCAATGAAAGAGGAATAGAAAGGAACTGAGGACCAGTGAACTAACTCCTGTGGGATCCGTCCGATAGGAACACGGATCCCTCATCTGTCTACCAAGCTAGAGCAAACTAGCCAAACTGCCAGGCCAGAATCCAGAAGAACGGCCTCATCAAGGCCGAGTACTACTAGGAAAAAGATTCCAAGTAAGGCAGCATCTGTAGCTTACGAGAGAAGAATCGTACTGTGTTGGTAGTCCCAAAAAGGGAAAAAGACCTAAAGAAGAGGTTGGAAGAGTTGCAGGCTAGAGTGGATAGAATGGACGATAGAGAATGAAGGAATAATAGATACAAGTATTCCCTTTCCTTCACTGACGGTATCATACTAGAATCTCTTCCTAGAAGATGAAAAACTCCCCATTTTGACTCTTATGATGGGAGTACTGATCCATAGGAGAATCTGGATGCCTATCATTCCAAAATGTGTCTCCAAGGAGCGTATGATACTATCGTCTATCGAGGGTTTCCCATAACCCTTAAGGGCGCTGCTTCAGACGGTTTAGAGAGTATAAGAAGGGCGACATCAAAAATTTTGATCAATTGGTAGACTTAAACATTTTTAAATAAGTTTGGGAATCAAAAGAGGATCCCAAAGACGAGAACACACTTGCTTACACTTAAGTAAAAACCTATTGAATCGCTTATGGATTATGTAGATAGATTCAAAAAGGAGACGATTGGAATCCAAGGAGTTACAGAAGATATGCAAATCATGGCTTTCCAGATTGGAGTGAGGCCAGAAAAATTCTCCTTCGACCTCAACTTCAAACCTCCAACTACTCTCGGTGATATTTTTTGCAGGTCTGAAAAGTTTGCCCAAACAGATGAATGTGAGAATAAAAAGAGAGAGACTGGAGTAGGTGGAGCCGATGGCAAGAAGAGGAAGGCTAATGGTGTGATAATTACACCAGGGCCTTCAAAAAAGAGCAATATGAGAGACCGACTATCCATAGTTGTGCCTCATAGGAGGAGTCCCGAACCTCCTAAGGCCTACACTCCACTTAATACCACGCCTTCATGAATTCTAGCAATGATTGAGAATGAGTCATATGTGAAGTGGGCAGTAGAGCAATGAGGAGCGACTCAGATTGTCATAATAAAAATAAGTGGTTCTACTTCCACAAAGACCACGACCATGATACTAACGATTGCATATCCTTAAAAAATGTAATCAAGGACATGATCCGAAGAGGATATTGGAGACAGTTCATCCAAGGAATGGATAGAGGAAGGTCACCCTAGCGACAGGCCAGGAACCCAAACTGTAGAGACCGAGGTCCGCCTCGAGAAGACAAAGTAGTCGGGGTAAAGAATCAAGGAAGAATATTTATAAACACCATTTCTGGTGGAGCAGCAAGTGGTGACTCCGCGTCATCTCACAAGGCTTATGCTCGTAAGGTGAGCTTAGTCTAATTTGACTTGAGGCGGCCCAAATTGTGATAAGATATTATCTTTACAATAGAGGAGGCACAACAAATACTCTATCCTCACATTAATCTGTTAGTGTTGACTTTACCGATGGTAAACTATGATGTGAAGAGGACATTTATTGACAATGGCAGCACTGCTGATATAGAGCACTATTCTATTCTGCGTTCAAAGAGATGAAATTGGAGGAAAAAGATCTCAAACCTGTGATCACACCCTTGGTAGGCTTTGCCAGAGAAATGGTCATTTCGCTTGGATATATCACCCTTCCTATGATGTTTGGTACAGCTCCATGAAATGCCCAAGTGATGGTGGATTTTGTAGTGACTACGGCATTATCTCCTTACAATATCATAATTGGCCGGCCAACCATAGGGGCACTTAGCGTAGTCCTATCTTCCCACCACATGAAGATGAAGTTTCCTACGGAGAATGGAATAGGGAAGATTAAAAGAAATCAAGTAGCAGCCAGGCAATGCTACATTACCTCATTGAAATTAATAGGGAGGAAAGTTGCCCTTACGTACAACATCAATGCCGTGGACGGGGTAGAAGAGTACACGCATAGAGGAGAATCGGCCGAAGAGTTAAAAGATGTTATCTTAGATGAACTTGAACCCAATAAAGTGGTAAAGATTGGAAAGTCTGGAAAGCATCTTATGATTGAAAGAAAAAATAATTTCCCTACTTAGGGAATCTGAAGACCTCCTTGCTTGGAATCCATCAGACATGCTGGGAATTGACCTCAAGGTAGTCATGCACTCCTTAGATGTGGATCCAAGGTACAAGCCAATAATTCAGAAAAAAATGAACTTTGGCAGGGAGAGGGGCCAAGCAGTAGAGGTAGAATAAAGAAATTTTTGGAAGCTGAGGCCATAGAAAAAATCCAGTACCCGGAGTGGCTCAGCAATGTTGTAATGGTGCGCAAGCTTGGGGCCAAGTGGAGAATATGTGTTGATTTCACTAGCCTGAATAAGGCTTGTCCAAAAGATTGTTACCTTCCTCCCGTATTGACCATGTAGTAGATTTAATCTCCAGATTTGAGGTCTTATCTTTCTTAGATGCCTATAAGGGGTATTATCAAATTTGGCTAAATCCTAAGGATCGGGCCAAGATAGCCTTTGTCACTGACTCCGGTACTTACTGTTTCAAGGTGATGCCCTTTGGATTTACAGAGAATGTCGATGTGACTTATCAACGAATGGTGGATAAAATGTTTGCTAATCAGTTAGGGCGTAACATGGAAGTTTATATTGATGACATGCTTGTCAAGAGCAAAAAGAAAGTTGATCATGTGGAGGACCTTCGAAAAACCTTCATCACCATGAAAAAATTCAAGATGAGATTTAACTCGGAGAAGTGTGCCTTCGGAGTGACAGGGGATAAGTTCTTGGGATTCATGGTGACTCAACGGGAAATTGAGGCAAACCCAACTAAAATAAAGCTACTCAAGACATAGAACCTCTCAAAGGAGAAAAGGACGTGCAAAGATTGACCGGTTGCCTTGCAGCCTTAAGTCGATTCTTGTCCAAATCTGGGGATAGGAATTTGCCCTTTTCTAAGGTTTGAGGAATACTAAAAACTTTTAGTGGACTGAAAAATGCCAAAGATCCTTTGAGGAATTGAAGGTTTACTTAGCCTCACCTCTTCTCCTTACTAAGCCTGAGTCGGGAGAAACGCTTTGTACTTGTACTTGGTTTGCTCAACCATGGCAGTGAGTGTAGTCCTTATGAAGAAGGAAAATGTAGTTTAGAAGCCGGTGTATTATGTCAGCAAGGTGCTGAGTGATCTTGAGATCAGGTATCCCACTATTGAAAGGTTGGCTTTGGCCCTAGTGACGGTGGCAAAAAACTCAGGCCGTATTTCCTAAGTCATCCTATAGTGGTACTACTAACCAACAACTTAAGACTGTTCTCATGAAACCAAAAGTTTCAGGGAAGCTGGTTAAGTGGTCCATTGAACTAGGTAAGTATGACATCTACTTTCAGTCGAGGATAGCAATCAAGGCTCAGGCCTTAACAGATTTCATCATTGAAAGAGTAGAGGAAGAAGAACAACAAGGGAAGACTACCTCCCCAGGTGAGCAAGTTAAGGAATCTTCTAAGTGGATTATGCATATAGACTAGGTAAGAAATACTGAAGGTTGTGGTGCAGGCATAATTTTTACCTCTCCAGAGGGACTTAAGATTGCTTAAGCTATGCCCTAAGATTTGAGTTTTATGCAAGTAACAATGAAGCAAAATATGAGTCCTTAGTCTCCGAATTTAGGCTAGCCAAAAAGTTATGAATGAAGAAGTTAGTAGTGAACATTGACTTCAACTTGGTTGTGCAGCTAGTTAAAGGAGAATTTGAGGTAAGAGAATCATCACTACAATTCTACTTGACTAAAGTGAATAGTTTAATCTCACACTTTGACAAATTTGAGATAACTCATAAAACTAGGAAAGAAAACAAGGAGGCAGATGCCCTATCCAAAATAGCCAACTTAGTACACTCCAATATCTTAAAAAAAATTTTCTTGAGGTGTTAAAGGAGAGAGTGTTGAACAGGCAGAAGTCATAGACATGAACACAACTTTGAATTGGATGACCCCAATTCAATATCTTAAGGAATGCAAACTGCTAGAGGACAAGGTAGAAGCTGAAAGGGTTGAGAGGAAGTCAACAAAATACGTGATCATTGGAGATACTCTGTACCGGAATTTAAAATCTTATTCAATATCTTATCTCCGGTGCATAAATCCGAATGAGACCAAGTATGTCTTGGCTGAAGTACATGAAAGAATTTGTGGACACCACGTATGCAGTAGGGTACTTGCACAGAAAGTGCAAAAGCAGGGCTACTATTGGCCAAAGATTCTAGAGGATGCCATAGACTATGTGCGAAAGTGTGAAAAATGTCAACTCTATTCCAACCAACCCCGAGTCTTTGCTGAGTAGCTTACCCCTATCCTCATCCCTTGGCTTTTTACCCAATGAGATATTGACATCTTGGGACCTTTTTCACTGGCTTTAGCCAAGAAAAAATTTGTGGTGGTCACAATTGATTATTTTACCAAGCGGGTTGAAGTGAAAGTCTTAGCAACAATCACTCTTCAGCAAATCATTAACTTATTTTGGAAAAACGTGATATGCCGCTTTGACATTCTCAAGACACTTACCTCAGACAATGGACTGCAATTCTAGTAAAAAACTTTCAAAAAATTTTGTAAAGGTTTAGGGATAGAGCAGTGCTTCACCCCAGTAGGTCATCCTCAAAATAATAGTTTGGTAGAAGTCACTAACTACACTATCTTATAAGGGATCAATAAAAGGTTAGACGGTGCTAAAGGAAATTGGGTAGAAGAATTCCCTAATGTACTTTGGTCATGCCGCACCACATATAAGAATGCACCTGGAGAAACCTCTTTCAATCTTACCTATGGTATTGAGGCACTTATTCCAGTAGAAGTCGGAATGCTGGGGTTTCGATTCTACAACTTTAACTTAGAAAATAATGACGAAGGCTTGAGATCTAACTTCGATCTACTTGAGCAGAAAAGGGATAAGGCATTCTTTAGAATACAGGTAGATAAGCAGTGAGTAGCTCGGTATTACAACAGGCAAGTTCGAAGCAGAAAGTTCAAAGTAGGTGATTGGGTTACCAGGAAATCGGAGATAAGTTAACCTCAATCTTGAGAAAAGCTTTCACCAAATTGAGAAGGACCTTATGAAATCATTGGAGAAGCATCTACTCATGAGGCTTACAAACTCAGAACCAAGGATAGAAAAATCTTGCCTCGCACTTGGAATGTTCAAAACCTCAAAAAAATTTATTTGTAAATTCATTATATTTTAGTTTAAAATCTTTAGTTGTAATTCCTAAAGCCAAGTATCATCTTCAACGGTAAAGGAAAACTTCTGTAGTTTGTAATTTTTTCAATTTCATTGAATAATATTTCCTAAGGGTTGGGAACATATAGTCAAGTAGTTAATTCTTTACAAGAACAGCACATTCTAACTAAGCTTAGACTATACTAAAATCCTCCGAGACTCTACTGTCTTCCGGGGTCAACTACACCCTTCGGAGAAAGCACTAATACCTACTCTCTAGAGTAGGAATAACCCTTCCGAGAGCAACAAAAAAAAAAAAAAACCTAAGTATTCCATCACCAAGACTAACCACTCCGGGAGGCAATGTGAATGTTTTCTAAGAGTGAAGTACTTACACCATATCTACTCCCCGAAGTTACGACTTACCCCTCTAAGGATTTCCTAATGTGAAGTAACTAGACCATACCTACTCCCCAGACTAGGATTTACCCCTTCGGAGACAGTTCCAAGAACTTCCAAAAGTGAAGTATTTATGCCATACTTACTCCCCAGAATAGGACTTAGCCCTCCGAGAATAATGTCAAAGTCTCCTTAATGTGAAGTACATAGGTCATACCTACTCATTGAAGTAGGATGCACCTCTCTAGGGACAATGCCTGACTTCCCAAAGTGAAGTACCCATACTACACCTGCTTTCCAGAGTAGGACGTACCCCTCCGGGACAATGTTAAGGTCTTTCTAACATGAAGCACCTAGGTCATACCTAATCCTCGAAGTAGGACTTGCTAAGAAAAATAAAGTTTAAGTCTGTTAAGAACAATAATAACACTTAGTCACTTCAACTGAAGTTAAATGACTAAGAGGGCATGACGAATACACAGTTCTAAACTTAATATACTACAGACAAGTGGTAAAAAAAAAATGCACACTATATAATGACAGCCATAGAAAGATAGAAAATACGACATATGAGGAGTTGGTACATGGAGAGGCCCCAACTCAAAGCCCAACAAGCATGATAGTGGCAATTATTAAAAAAAGATAATATAAAAAAATGTATAACAAAGTTCAAGAGCTCATAAAAAGGAAGACCCTAAGCTCTACGGCCGTGAAAACAAATAACTAAGAAACTATGTGCTAGTCAAAATTAGTAAAGCAACTGAAATGAATGCCTAACTACTCCTATTCCTTAGTAGTTCCCGAATCTATGTCTTTGGCACCATTACCTGGTGTACCTCCATCAGTTAGAGTATCTGATGTACTGGGATGAGTAGCGGTAGTCAAAGTGTTACCCCGAATAAGATCTTTAAGGTTTAGGTGGGGATGAGCTTTCTTCACGACCCGCAATGCATCAATGTACCCCTCATTGTAGTAGTCAGAACTTCGATCAATCACTAGTTCATTGAACTCCTTACTAGCGCAATAGTCTTCTAAGTGTTTTTGCATGCGAAGTCTTGGTAGTCTTGGGAATCAAGAAATTCAAGTACTGCCTGCTGTCTACTCTTATTCTTTATAGATGTGAGCTCCTCCTTACGGGCATTTACTATCTTCTTTTCCTTAGCCCTCAGTTGGAAAAATTCTGCAGTAAGAGAATCAACACGAGCCGTAACCTTTTCTAAGAATTCGGTTGCTTGATCTTTGATTTTCATTATTTCATCCATCTTCTTGGTTATTTCTTTGCATTTCCTGTTCACCTCGTTACGTTTCTTGGTCTCTTTCTCATACAACCTGGTTGTCCAGTTGAGTTTGTCTTCAAGTTTAGAAATACAAGAGAAATGTAAGTCGTCAACTTGTTTCAGGTAGTAGTAAAAAGAACTAATCTGAGGAGGAGTACGGTCCTGAACTACTTCCTGTACAGCTGGCACCAAAGTCTCATACACTTGACCTGGTGGTTCCGTAGCAGGGGTTGACTTAGTAGGTTCCTCAGCAAAAGACCTAGGAAGCAGAGTAGGGGAGGAATGAATCTTGATATTTTCTTTCCTCCAACAGGTACTGGTGGGGGGAGGTGGAGAAGATCTCTTCTTTTCTTCCCTATCTCACAAGTTTCGTCCACGAGGTCAAGGATATCAAATTTCATGTTCTTTCTTCGATTTAGTGCTTGTTCCCGGACAGCATCTGATCTGGTAGTCATTGTACGCAAGAAAGAAAAAATAATTTATTTTTCAAAATAATCAATAGATAAATGTCAGATAGATAAAGAAAGAAGGCAGCGTGATGAATTTTTTTTTTCAAGGATAACCTATAGGATTAAGATGGTCAAGAGGAGCAAGGCTCAACCTTGTAGAAGCCAACACTTGGTTATCACTCACTACTTTTCAAGGGACTTTTTCTGTATTCCTAAGGGTTTCAATGGCTTCTCGATCACGGTCGCTCAATTTTGACTAACTTGTTTAATCTCGAGGCGTCTACTACAAAATTTCAATCCGAAATTTTCCAGTTCGGACTTTTCTCTAATAAGAAGTATTTGGAAGCTCCCTGAGTCCATTAATCCATATATCGTGCAGGCGAGGATAAATGCATTAATGCATCTAAAAAAACTTAGCAAAAATCTGTCCGAACCTTACTTGATAGTAATTCAAGACTTCCAAAAGGAATGGGTGTAATGGAAACCTCAACCCTGTCTCCAATTGAACCAGATATACAGATACGTAATCCTTGTAATTCAAACAAGGTCGATACTTTGGTCTCAGTGCCTTGACCTTCATGTTATCAGGAATATGATATTGTTCAACCCATTTCTCAATCGAATCCAAATTGACGTCAGCAGTAGGTAGTTGAGAGTAAATGTTCTTGTCTTCATTCGGAGTCCCTTTAATTTTTCCTTGGGAAAGAGGTGAAGCATCACTCCCATTTGATTAACCACACTCTACTTCCATCTCAACCACTACGTTAGAATTACGATATGACTGTTCCCTACCACATCTAGGACATGAGGGCAAAAATGGCATACCTGCATAGGAGGTAGTGGTATTAGAGAGGTTCGCTTTAGGTCTACGCAGTGGAGAAACCACACCCCTTGTGTGTATACGGTAGAAAACCACGACCCCTGCGTCTATATGGTGGAAGAGCTCTACACCCCTGTGCATAAGTTGTTGAGCCTCGTCAGACTCAGGAACACTCCCTGCATCAACTATACATTTTTCACTATCTCAATTGGTTCTGTCATCATAGTTAAAAAAATCTAAGGCATTTAGTGGTTTCGAGTGCAAGACTATTGTTAATATCCCGATCATCATCAGAGTCTTGGTTGTCATCAATTTCCGCAGGGTCATCCTGATGTCATTACCGGAACCAATAATGATTGGGAAAACAGAGATACCCATGTTTGAGGAAGAACCATGGTCGTCCGAGGAGGAGGGTGCATCATTATTACAAGAAAAATCCTGATCTACCATGGATGTGGTAGGGTTGGGATTTTGTTACTTTGAAATTTTCATGGTGTTGTTCTTCTCTGTGATGGTATTTAAGACTAAAGATTAAATTTCTGAAGTGAAATTTTATGTGGCATTGGACTATGACATATTATTTAAAGTTTAGTCCTTGTGATATGTTTAAATCCAACTATGCGTTGATGGGGATAAAGCCATAGTTAGAGTCTAAAGTTGCAATTATGTGCAAATTTCGTTTTACAAAAAAAAAAAGGTAAGCGCAAAACAAGACTTTAAGGGATGTATTATTTACTGGAGTTTTGATGTTAGTAGTACTACGTGGAAAGTAATAGTACTACTTGGTTGATGTAGCACGCAGTAGTAATAGATAGGACGAGAACAAGTGCTATGGACGTGGAATTAGGAATGTAGTAGTAGTAAGGACATGAACTACAAATAGTAATATTGGGAGTGGAATTGTAGTAGTACTGAAGCAATTCAATATCCTAAAATTATGGGATATTCAAGGAACGAGCTCCACAGCAGTAAGGAGTTCCACGGCCATAAGGAGTTCCACAGCACTACTCTATAACGGTAAGGAAGTCCACAGTAAGGAATTTTGCAATACTACTCCACAGCACTACTCCATAACACTATTTCTCCGCAATAATAGGGAAGTTTGCAACAATATTGATACTACTGATAGAGAAATTTCAAGGATATTTTACTCTAAGAACAATTTTATATAACAATTTAAGCCTTGACTGAAGTACACCCCAGTGTAATTAAATCTTTTATTTTTTTATTCCGGTAGATAAAATTTTTTAATTAATTCTCAAATAAATATTAAAAAATATTTTTTCAGGAAAAATAATTTTTTAAGTAATGAAATTGGCTCCGGCCAATACTACGGCTACTGTCGGGGTGCGAATACGGCATCAAATGCTCGACACTAACCAAAAAAAATTTCGACTTGAGACCAGGGCGCAAATGATGATGCCAAAATAATATACCCAATAATGATATTACACATGGCTCCGGTCCTGAGTCCATTAGGGATATTTTAGTAATTTTACCATTGTGGTTCAAATAGGTCCAAATGGGTCGAGTATTATATATTCAACTCATGGATCAATTCGACCCATCGATTTCAGGTATAAATATCAAAGTGACATTTAGTCAAATTCAATTAATTATTTTCCTAATTATTAAAACTCTAAATTTTTATTGAATTTTACTCTCTGGTCTAAGTACTGACTTAAGCCATGGAGCCTATGTCGGGGGACAAAACCCTGCTTTTTTTATTTTCAGATGATCCGAACGTGGGTGCTACGCACGGTGCTCAATCTTACTTTGAACAATACTGCACACGAGCTAATTCTGACTCAAAATTTTTGTACCAACAATTACATTTACCTTCCTTGAGGTTTAACCAAATTACCGTATAAATCCCGAGATTTGACAAAAGTACAGATAGAGATATTCTCTAACAAACGCACTCTTGTAATGAGTCAACTGACGTTGACTCTCAAACTGTCTGTTATCCTACTAAAATATTTTGGTAAACTTTCTAAAATACCCTTGGAAAATCCTAACCTAACCACTTCTACATCTAAACCACCACACTGTAGCTGACAAACCCAGGGCCCTCCACCCACCACTACCCCTCAAAAGTCCCTTGTCCCTTCTCTTACATATCGTTGGCACCTTTGATCCCCTACTCGAATTTTATAGGTGTTAGCACTATTGAGATGAATGATTAATCTTAAATATTCAATAAAGTTTGGGAGGGGGTTTGTTGATTGATAACTTATTCAATGGTGAATGAAGATGAAAAGCTTTAATTTGGCTCGGGTGAAACCATTAATTGATTAAAAATTGTGAAAGGGTTGTCAATTAGGTATTCTATTAATCTTTAAAGATTATTTATTGTCATGGTTATTTTCTGCAGTGATTGTAATATTATTATTTTCGTTAGTGTATTTTCTCCCTGGAGTGGTGGATATGGGGGTATTTGATTTCCTAGCCGGTGGCGATGGCAGTTGTGAGTAAGAGGTTGTGATGGTTTGGGATACAAATTAGACGGTGGAGTGATGGTTTTGAAGAGATCTGTCTCTACCAATGGCTGTGTAAAAAGGCCTTGAAGAGCAAAAGAAAAAAAAAAAGTTATGAAATGGAAAGATAATTAATATTTTTAGGTAACATGGAACACTAGGTTGGTTGAAGAGGCGGTGATAGGTAAAAGGAGACGGACACAAAACTTGTGGGTAATGGGGAAATGTTGGGCAAATGGGATGCAGGTATAGATCTGGGGAGGATTAAGGGTAATGTGGTCAGGTTGTCAATGATACGTGGGTAATTAGGTCATTTAATTTATTCTGTTTGGATGGTTTAATGGACTTAATTTTAAAGGGAGTATTTGTAATTTTATAAAGTTTTAAAATTTATTTAGTAATTTGATTAAATCTCAAAGAGATAAATGTGATTAATTCGTACCCAAAAAAAGAAAACCTATATATATATATATATTTATTTTAGGACCACCACCACATAATAATGTAAACGGAGTTCACCTAAGAATCGAAGACTAAGAAGAATCATTCACAAGACACTATAAAGCAAAACAGCTAAACTCCCCATCACTTGCATCATCTTACCTTACCACCCACCACTCTACTCATCACTTCATATTCCCCAAAATTCTTTCCGCCTCCCAGAAAAAAACCTTTGAATTCCCACTAATTAAATCAAACAAACAAACAAATCTCTCAGCTCCAAATATCATCAATCCGGGCCGGGCCAAATGGCAGTAAGCAACAACATAACAGCAATTCTCAACTTCCTAGCACTCGTCTGCTCAATCCCCATAATAGGCTCCGGAATATGGCTGGCTTCAAAGCCCGACAACGAATGCATCCACTGGGTCCGGTGGCCGGTCGTCTTCTTAGGAATAGCCGTTCTCTTGGTTTCATTAACAGGCTTCGTCGGCGCCTACTGGAAAAAAGAAGGCCTTCTCGGAGTTTACCTCGTATGCATGGCCATCCTCATAGTACTCCTCCTCATCTTCCTCGTACTTGCTTTTGTAGTCACGCGCCCCAGCGGCGCGTATTCTGTGCCCGGAGTAGCTTACAAGGAGTATGGGCTTCAAGGGTTCTCTTCTTGGCTCAGGAATCGTAGAGACTTACCGGGTCTGGTAATTGGGGGGAGATAAGGGCTTGTTTGGCTGATTCTGGGATTTGTACTAAGCTTAATGAGGAGTATGTGACTGCTGTGCAGTTCTTTAATGGCTCTCTCTCTCCTATTCAGGTAATTTTTGCTCTTAATTATTCTATTTTAGTTAGTATTTCTTTTTTTACCCCAAAAAATATTTCCAATTTTATGAGTTAGATTGTGCCTTTTTTTTTTTTTTGTTGGAAATTAGTAAGATTTTAAATCAAATTATTTTCTTTTCTAATCTCTAATAATCTCAAATCTGAAATAAACACAACTTAAATTAAGCATTTGTATCAGTGGAATCACTTAAATTTGCGTAGATTTTTTTAAAAAAAAAATTTAAAAATCAGAAAATGAAGTACTATTAATTAACTTTAAATAGAATAAAAAAAATTTGGGAAAGTACTTTATATTGAAATTTAAGTGAATACTTTTCCCAGAGCATTACCAAAAGTCAAAGAGGATGGTAGGTACTTGCAATTTATTTTATAGTTAATAACCTATGCATTATTGGGGGTAACAGCTTGCTATGGTTTGTCCGACTGTGAAATGGACAGCAGAACATGAGCGAAGTTTCAAATTACAATCCATGAACAATCTATTGGAAGAAATGCTGCTTTTGTGGCAATTTACAATTGGATTCGAATTTTAAAAGGAAAAAGAAAAATTATTGGACCTATCATGAAAATTTGTTGTCAAATAAAAGTCAACAAGTCTAATTATTGCCTAATATAATTCAAATCTATTAATTATGTTGCATTTATAAAGGTCAAAAACTGCAATCACAATAATAAACATCTTGCATTGCTGTTGGATCCCCCAAGACTATATTCTCTCTCGTGATTGATCCACATTTTCGATTTGATCGTGATCTACCTGTAAGTAGATTTATATTTGACAAAATCAATACGTGAATCGAACGTGAATACCATTAGATTAATATTATGATCAACCAGATTATTAAAAGTCTTAGATCTCTTGATTGATCGTTCAATTTACTTATTTTGATTATTATCTTTTGCCAGTCAATTGCGTGGCAACTTCACCTTTGTGTGCCTGATTGGCATTTCTTACCATCCTTTTTCTAGGAAAATGTAATGAGAGGTGGATATATGGCCATCCCATGTTCTTCCCTATCTAAAGAACCAATCTAGTATCCAAAAAAAATGTTCCGATATGTCTCTACTTTGTGAGAGAAGGAATTATATGACAATCAATCAGGGGATGTGAGACCATACATTGTCTCAATTAATAAAGATTAAATGAAATAATGTTGTCATCTTCTATCTACCATTGTATTATACCGTCGTAATCATATAGTTAGGTGAGATATATTTTTCTGGGCCCTTTCAACATCTTGTCTAGCTTGTGTGTTAGTTATCGATGGTACACTATCATAATTACTTAATTAATTTTTGAACTTTCCGGTACAGTCGGGGTGCTGTAAGCCTCCAACTCTTTGTGGATTCCAGTTTGTGAACCCATATGTGTAAGGATCATGTGGACTAACCCATCCAACCCAGCGGCGTCTGCTGATTGCTCCATCTGGAATAACGACCCTAGCCAACTTTGCTATTACTGTGATTCTTGCAAAGCTGGATTACTGGGGAATCTAAGAAAGGAATGGAGGACGGCTAACATTGTTCTCATAATTACTGTGGTGGTTCTGATATGGATATACCTCATAGCATGCAGTGCTTATAAGAATGCACAAACTGAAGAATTATTTCGCCGTTACAAGCAGGGATGGGTGTAGAAAGTTAAGTATTATAGTACCGAATTAACTATAAGGGAATTCTACAGTTTTTTTTAGGGAGCCATTTCCTTGGCTTTAAAAACTTGTATGTACAGTACAATCTTTTTAAGTATATGGTGTTGTACTTATACACATTTAGATGTGTATATGATTCCCTAAAGGGGACCATATAATTTCCCTTTAACTATGTTCTTCACCTTTTGCCTTTTGGTGTGTGTTTAGTTTTTTCTTGTTCCTTGTAGTGGATAGTGCATCCTTCTTTATGACTTGAGGGATGACTACAAGGAAGTTGGCAGATTAAAATTTGATTGCTTTTGTTTCACAATTCTTTGATCAATTTTGAAGAAAAAGTACGAGAGTCGAATTCAAAGAATTACTACTTTTTATTATGATTTCATTAACAGATCTCTCCTCGATTTCGCATATAGTATTCTGGTAAAATACTGACAGAACTGGCCTCTAAATTTCCCCCTCTGGACGAGCTCATCTATAGATCACATCATCTCCTTCCAATATAAACCATCATGCCTTCCGCCAACAGAAATCAGACTTCCCTGATATATTATGGCTTTTAGAGATTCTCTCCACCCGCTACACCCACACTTTGTCATATTTTCTAATTCCTATTTCTTCTCCTTCATTCTCTAGAGAGCACCAAGTCAAGTAGCCAGCTCTACTTAGGAGGATACACTTATCATTATTCCAAGAAGAACTCCCGAATGAATGCCTCATCAATTCCTGTAAATGGTACAGGAACAGCAAGAAAAATATGGTTCCAAGGAAAATTTCTTTATCCAGGATTCTTTCGTGCCATATTCCTTCATCACCCATATATCAATGAACTGCTCACTCATGGTCATGCATGTCATACCCATATATTGTTGTGCATCCATGTTTCAACATAATATTTGCAAGGGAATTATCCAACAGGAGAAGATTCGGGCTCGTGTCACATTTTCTCTTTTCCCGGCAAAGAAATTCAATCAATCCGAATTTCTCAATGCTCATGTTGAAAGAAAGAATCATGTTTAGACTCTCTTGGTACGCGCACCAATGATAGGATCCATTAAAAAATTCCATTGCACCAGATGGGTCCATCCAATAAAGATACTCGGCATCTCTAAATCAGGGGAGAATGGAATGATAAGATGGTTTTATTCTCATCCTTGACGAACCTAGACAACCATGGGGCGATCGAAGTGTGTATTAGCATGGCTGAGATGCATTCCACAAAATAAGGGTTCTTGATTAGGGCAACCCGTTATATTTTACATACGTAAGTGCATCGAATTATTGACCTGTTACGCTGCAGATTCTAAATCACAATTAGAAATGTATGAATTAATTAATGGGTACTGTCCTTTAAGGTGGAATTTAAGAACACATTTACTTGAATATTTCTTATTCGGCAAAAAAACCTACTGGATTGCAATTTTGTTTTGGTTTTGTTAACCTACTCTCTAGTGAATATAAAACGAAGTTACCATCTAGTTTCTAAACAGTAAACACAAACTCACTACGCCCAAAATGTACGAAGTCACCATGTATTCTAAACGCAAACTCACTAAGCCCAAAATGTAGTGGGCTGGGTTACTGGGTGGGGAGGTAGTTCATGAATGCGGAATTTGTGGTGGAAACATAAGTAAAAGACGGGAAATTTTATAATTTTTTTTAGAAAGTTATTTTTTTAATTTTAAGGATCTTATACAAATCTTTCCACCATTGATTTTGTCAATTGAACTAGAATCTTATTTACTCTAATCACAAAAGAATAATTCCCTAAAAAGAGTTTAGAATTTTCTGTAAAAGACTAATTGGCTAAAAAAGTAAAATTTATTCAAGTACTAAATTTGTCAAAATAAAAGTTAAAGAACTATTGTTGTTTTAAAAAAAAGTGTAGGCACTAATTGAGCCAATTTCCCTTTTAAATTCAAAATTATATTTTGGTAAAATTTTATAATACTTTTTAAGGAATTATTGTTTTTCTAACACCTCGGGTTTCGAACTAACCCAACAACTTTTGAGTAGAAATAATGGGCGCAAAATGTTTAAACCAAGTTATAAATAACTTACAATACAAGTTGTTATAAACAATGCAATATCTTCTTCCACTTCTAATGTGGAATGGGGGCATCATATTCACCCCTTATGTCACATACACAGCATAGCACAGTCCAATACCACCGGCTCATTCTCACACCGTGCAGGGATTACACAAGATTTACTTTGATACTAACTGTAACACCCCGAACTCCTCATGTCACATTATACTACGTAGCACAGTCTAATACCACTACTCTAGTCTTACTTTGTGAAGGAACTACATAAGATTCGCTCTAATACTAACTGTAACACCTCGATCCTGGGCTAACTCAACAACTTTTGAGCGAAATCAATGAGTTCAAAATATTTAAATTAAGTTGTAAGTAATTTACAATTCAAAATATTAGAAATAATATAATATATTATCCCATTTCTAAAATTGAACAAAACATCACTGTTTTGTAGTTTAAAAAAGTTATATAATACAATTTTATATATTTTAAAAAATTATAATATACAAACTTTTAAAAAAAAACAAAACGATTCCTTAGAATCTCTCTTTATTTTGCATATAATTTTCATACCTTTGTTTGTTCGTTTGTTTTTAGGAAATTTTATTTATCACGTTTGATTGTACCGTAAAAGTTGACCATTGAAATTAACATGTGGTTTCTCTTTTAGAGGTGTCATTTTTGAGACTGTTTAATTAAAAATGTTTATTTTCTCAAGTTCAACTAGATTTCATAATTAAGAAATCCATGCCTAAAACATTGGACGAACAACACATATTTTCATCTCGACCAAATAAATGAGACTAGATGTATGGGAGCATCTAATACTCGCTTAAGTACGTACGGTATATATAATTAATATTTGGTAAAATACTGGTTTATTCCTTTGTTCTACAGACTTGACTTCACATTTGTATCTATTCATCACCATCATGTTATACTTGCATTTGATTTTTATTGTTTTATATTTCACCAAAATTGTACTTCTCAATGCCATTAAGCTGCATTTTATTGCGTATTCTAAGATAATACAATATAAAATCAATTTGTTTTTAGGGATAAATTATATTTTTATATTTATGTATATTTTTATAATATGGCATTTTTTTTATATCTATTTGATATGATAAAATTTTTTAAATAAAATAT
Source organism: Cinchona pubescens (assembly GCA_025175665.1). NCBI lineage: Eukaryota > Viridiplantae > Streptophyta > Magnoliopsida > Gentianales > Rubiaceae > Cinchona > Cinchona pubescens. The sequence goes on along the minus strand of JANKKI010000031.1, from coordinate 2,340,116 downwards.
ATACGAGGAAAAAATTATAAGTAGTTATAATGATTTGATTATTTATGTAATTATATTTCATTCATAAATCTCTGGGATCGTAGTGTTTGACACGGGTATTTTAGTACATAATTATATGTGAACGCTTATTGAGAATAAGTAAGTCGCATTGATCCAATAAAATTATTCCACAGATTATTATCCAAATATGGATTAATCTCAGGTGTAATGATATGTAGATTTGATATTATGAGTTTATCTTGATTGTGAATTAGTATATTTTGGCTTTATTAGTTATTACCCTTAATAAGTCGCATGTAGAATTCGAGTATAGTGTGAATCATGAAAAAATAAGATATGAACAATATATGATTCACCAATCCTGATAATGGGAGAGTATGGCCACTTCTTGAAATACGACTCAAAAATCTTTGCACAAAGTGAAAATAGTATTGAGAGTGTCTTGAGTTCTATTTTAAGTGAATTGTATTTTGAGACAAAGTAAATTGATTAGTACAATAAGAGTTGGCAATATATCTGTACTCTTGAATTAATCAGGATATCATGTGGTGACATGTCTCAATATTTAGGTGGTCACGATGTTTTAAGGTAAAAGCCAATGTTGATCTATAAGTGTAAATTAATTAAATAGTGAATTAATGATAAATTAAAATTGTATAATTTATTTAATCCTAATTAATTTAGAGTTACAATTTATACTTATTACCAACGTAGTTGAGAATCTAAAGGGTCGGATTAAATTGAATTTTTTGATAAGTATGGAATACTTATCAATTTATTAATTATATTGACTTTATAGATTCAATTATAATAAGTCATAAAATTTAAGGATTAATATGTAATATATTAAAATTCCACTTATTAAATAGATCCTAAAAATAAGGTTATGTTCTCCCCCAAAAAAAAAAGCATAAAAAAGTCAGAGCAATATCACGTTTGAAAAACGTGAAAGTCACGTTTTAAAGAAATAAACGTGAGAATTGTGAGGAAAAAGAAAAGTAAATTAGGGAACTAACATTTCGTAATTTGGAAAAGATTTTTTAATTAATTATTTGTGTAGATATTATTAATAGTGAGACATGGTGTTTGCTTGATTTGTGGATCGACATAATTTTACCATGGTGTCAAGGTATAATTTTTATATTTTTCTTGTACTACACATAAATTAATCAGGTAATATGTGATAGGAAGTACAAATTTTAAATTCTTCTCTATTTTCTGATTATTTACTTTCTAACAAACCATAAAATTTGCAGTTCTCGCAGATTTGGAGAAAATATTACCCAAAGAAAAGATTTGGAAAAAATTATTCACATTTTTGTTTTGGGGGGATCAGGGTGGCGGGGGGGAGTGGGATTAAAATTTGGTAAAAAAAAAAAAAAATCAATTTCAAAATTATGTGTGTTCTCAAAAATTCTAAGAATTTACTTTTTCATGTTGTGATCTGGAATAATCGTGTCAGTAAGAACTTTGGAATTTGATTCAAAACTTGAGAATAATGTACGAATTTGATTTTTTGAGCATCAAGTTCGAATTGATGCCACTACATGCCTAGCATTTTGAGAAGAATGTTTTTTCTTATACCAATCGATAACTGAATGAACTTAGTTCGGTAGGAAGCATAAGTATTAAATGTATGATAACTTACTATTTTATGCATAATTCTTTAATAACCAAAACAACCAATTGACTCTCATTGCAATGATATAGATCCATGCAAGAAAATGCTTTGCAATGGCAAGCTTTGTTCATCAAAGTCAGCTTTATTTCTAGTCATGGACAGTTCTAAGTAAGCCAAATCATTAGCTGTGTTACTATCACTTTATTCTAATGTTATTTTTTTAATTTTGTTGAAATAATGGTCAAATTATTTTTTTTTAAAAATAATGGTGAAATCTTACAATTTTAAATTTTCCAATAGAATGACTTGTTTAGCTTTAAATAATCAGTAGAATGAACAAATGTACTCATAAGATCCAAATATCTTATTTTTTTCAAAAAAAAAATAAAAAAATTCCCCTAATTAAGGTGAAGAAAGGGATTTGCAAACAGTTGAAGATTTTCCACACAATTATTAGCCAAACCATAAGTGACAACTCTTACCACTTCACCATGATAATGATAATAATTATATTGACTTTGTTCAGATGATTATTATTTAAAATAATTATTGTTTCAATTTTTTTAAATGTAAAAATTACATAAGAAAAATATAATTCAAAAATTTATAAAATATTATTTAAAGAATCATAAATAATAATTCTATCCAAATATAGAATATAAATATTACTAGAAAAAGTCTATAAATACCACCTCACCTCATCCATTTTCCTTCTCCCTCCCCCCCTGTCCCCAGACCCAGCCAACAACAATCTTTCCATTCCAATTTCCAGGTGGCTGAAATCATCTGTCCTTCTATCAAGATTGCTCACTGCTCCCACGGTATCTCCACCTCTCTTCCTCAATCAAACAACCCCACCACTTCCTAGAAAATTTAACAAGTTTGAGGAAAAAATAAAAAAACACCAATATGGATCAGCCCAAATTTGTTTTATCAGCCAGTGAGGCTGAATCAATGGCCCAATCATTAGGCCTCCCCTCCATCCTCCACCTCCTGGGCCATTGGTTCAACCGGCCCAGTCCCTTGCTCGCCCTCCCATCTCCAACTACCACGTCGGAGCCGTCGGCCTCGGCTCCGACGGCCGCGTTTTTATAGGCGTCAACCTCGAGTTCCCTGGTCTTCCTCTAAATCAATCTGTACACGCCGAGCAGTTCCTCCTTACCAACCTCGCCGTCCACGGCTGCCCCCAACTCCTTTCTCTCGCCGTCTCCGCCGCCCCATGTGGACACTGTCGCCAATTCCTCCAAGAACTCCGGGAATCTTCCTCCCTTCAAATCCTCATCACCTCCTCCGAACCTCTACCGGAAAAAACCCTCCCTTTTAAGCCCTTGTCGGAATTCCTAACCAACCCATTCGGGCCCAGTGATCTTCTTGATAAAGAATCTCCTCTTCTTCTCGAACTCCATAATAATGGCTTGTCTCTAATAGTATCAGAACACGATATTTCCAAAAAGTTGGGAAATTTATGCAATTGGGGACTGTAAAAAATCCGATCTTGATGGGAATTTTAATGTTTTAAATAATGGGTTTGGCGAAGAATTGGGAAAAAATGAGGCCCTTTTGAGGAAAAGAGCATTGGAGGCTGCCAACAATTCACATGCTCCATATAGCGGGTGCCCATCAGGGGTTGCTTTGATGGATTCTGAAGGAAAGGTTTATAAGGGATCATATGTTGAGTCTGCTGCCTATAATCCGAGTTTGGGGCCGGTGCAGGCTGCATTGGCTGTGTATATAGCCGGGGGCGGTGGTGGATATGAGAGGATTGTGGCGGCGGCTCTGGTGGAGAAGGAAGGGGCAAAGGTTAGCCAGGAGGATGCTGCCAGGCTGCTGTTGAAGAGGGTATCAGCTAAGTGTCAATTTAAGGTGTTTCATTGCTGTTCTATTGAGAATGGATATTAAAAAGGAAGGAGGCTTTCTTCAGATTGATGTAAGGTGAAACGACTAGTTGTTGTGATTGAATCGTCTGCAATTGTAAATCTGATTTTGTACCTAGAATCTCAGTTGGAAATGCAAGAATGAATTAATAATTGAATGAAGTTCTTCATTTCTGTAATTCCTGTTGTCTTTCTTCAATTTTTATGGTATCCTGATCATAATTAGTTTAATTCACCAAATACCCTTACAAATTGCATACCAATCTGTGTGGACAGATACTAAGTACAGATTCGTATGATTACACATATACATTATATTATTACGTATTCGGTAATTATGATCCTAATTATATAACCTATTTAGGATTGCTATTTGATCTCTTGCATAACCAATTGGTACTATCATTACAAGGATATGAAAGTATAAACTAAAAATGGCTTTAGATTGATGCAAGTTGAAAAGCGTAGTAGTTGTTATTTTTGCACCTAGAAATCCCAATTGGAAATGAAATAATGAGTTAATAATTGACTGAGGTTTCTTCATTTCTATAATTTCTGTTGCCTCCCCAATTTAGGATTGCTATATGATCTCTTGTATCCAATATTCACCAATCCTTTTCTTTGTGCTTATGGAATTATGAAGCCAATTGATGCTATCATTACAAAGAGATGAAAGAATAAAGTTGAAGTTTTGAAATATTGGATTTCAAGAAAAGTCTGCATCTGCTGATGTAGAATACTGGTGCAGGTGGAAGTAAACTATTAAAGTATATATATTAAAGTATGAGTTATTATTAAGGTCTAGCGACTAGTTATTGTTGTCATGATTAACTTGGCTTCTCCAATTTGTTAGCTGTTGTAAACCTAACTTGTTTGCTTCCTTGGATATCCTCTAGGATATCTCGAGGTCTGAGGTATATGCACCTTGTATGTATATCAAATAATAATAACTGCTTTTGTTATAATATGATGTCTATTATTTAAGGTATTATTGTGAACATTATTTATAATAATATTGTACCTATTTTTTTATATATGATATACCGTGTGAGAAAAAGTAGATAATTAAAAAATGTGTCTGAGTAATAATTATAAAATATTAATTAAAAAATTATAAAATGAATAATGAGAACAAAGCCGTCTTTTGGCTTTTTGCCTTTAGATTTTCACTTTTCTTTTTCTTCCCCCTTCTGATAAGCGTTTGCTGGAAGAGACATGCTAAAAGGTGCACAATCAATCTGCCAGAATATGTTTACTGTGCAGAGTTGTGCGGTGATTGGTTGGTCATAGAGCATTCTGAGTTGGAAATCCACCATATGAGCTTTTTAAAAAGTCAGTTCTATGTGGTAAGCAGAAGCAGAAAATCCACCACTTTTTCTGTGATGAACTGCAAGAAGAAAAGCAATATTGGGCAAAAGAATTGCGTAAAGGAATGCTTTGGAGTCAGGATCATGTGAAGTTTGGTGAAGTGATAAACAAATGGATTAACCAAGACTTCAACGTTGTATTGGTCGACTAGATTTCTCTGGATTGACCACCTTCATTTAGGTGTAAAAATTTATTCTCAGTGGTAAATTATTGTCGAAGAAGTATACGATTTTGAATATTTTTCAAATGACAGATGCTCTCATGCCTGGTTCTTCAGCAACCACCCAAATTGGATATACGTGGAAAAGAAATGCTTGTAGAGCCCACGTTTCTGTTTGGTAGGTATCATACATTTGCAGCATTTCTTCTCCAAATACAATTGAATCAAACTCCAGTATTATATATTATACTACGTGATCTGCCTTATCATATGCTACTAACTATTTAGTAGCACAATGACTTTCGTATGCCTTCTGCATTCAGGACAACTAATGTAGAGTTTCTGTGCAGTTTCCTAGGTAGTTATATGAGGTTCGACAATTAGACTTGTAATTCCGATCGAGGTTTATGTTCAAGGTGGCATTTAATTGATCAAGAAGCATTTGGGAGGAAATTGTGATATCTAGGAAATCCTTGGTCTTAAAAGAGCTTTACCCAATGAGACCTTTGCATCTGTTTCAGCCCCAATGTCGTGGAAAGTGTCAAACCTCATACAACTACCTAGGAAAGTCCTGATGAGAAAAGTTTAGCCATATTTAAGAAATTGAGAGCTCAAGAACCCAAGGGAAACATGCTAATAGTAGAGTTTCTGCTGCATTTTTTCAATGCAGAAAATGAAAGCCAAACATATTTTTCTCCCTTCTTATTTTCCTGTAAGAAAGAGACTAGAGATGACAGAGGAAGGTATTCGGTTCAAAAAATATACTGCAGTCAGAACAGCTTAAATAAAAAATTGTTCACGATTTGCTGAACTTGTTGACCTATACATTAGGATAACTTTATTATTGGTAGTGTAAGTAGTGAAAGGTTACCTGGCATGCTTTATTTGCGCATAAATCTGCAGTAAGATAACAAGGTGCTTCTCTGCTGGCCATTTCAGGAAAACTCCAATTGTCCTATATCAAACACTTCTATTTTAACACACCAAGCACAAGACTGGTGGACATGAATATATGATCTTAGAACTAGTTCAGAAACTATTACAGTATCTCGCAATACAATTAGACAGCAAACCTATATAGAGGTTTTTGGTAGCATAGTAGCATGCTTAATCCTGCTTGATGAATGGTGGCACTTCTCCTCCCATCACCCTCCAAGGGCCACCGTAGAACTTTGGTTTCATCAGAGGCACTGCTTCTCCAGGGTGATCTTCCCAATACTTCTCCTGATCGACAAGAAAGTGCACAATGGCAGATTAAAGCAGAAGAAGTTGCATTACCATGAAAAAAACAAACAACTAAACACTGAAATTAATATATCATGAATAGCAAATAAAAGAACAAAATCTGGTATTAATTTAATGGAAGTAGGCCTTCAGTCTACCTAAGGCAGAAAGCCAGCCACCTCCATGCCTCCTCCCAAAATTCCAATGAAACATAGCAATCAATGAAAAAGGCGTAGCTGATTCGGAATTACACAAGCAAGCCAGATCTTATAACGGGTAGTTTAACGCAAAAAATTTACTTTGTAGAATATGTTTTACAGAGTACAAAAGGTCATAATCGAAGCAGATAACTACAGCTAAACCATCATTTATTCTTTTATAATACAAGGTACATTATAGATAAAACAAGCTGCAAAAAGGAAAGCTATTAGAGAAGGGAAGCACAGGAAGAAAACTGTGATCCTACAAAAGTTGAAACTATCAATAATACCTTGTAGAGTTGCTCAGTAATAGCTGCTCCAATAACCCCAGTATAAAAGGCAAAGATGTAGATTGTGACTAGAGGAGTGAAAGATTTGGGACGCGTATATGGCTCAAGCATGTCCCAGAGTAGTGTCTTTTCCCACTTGTAGTACAAATGATCAGCATATTTTCTCCACAAGTAGCTTGCCATCCTCAAAATATCCTTCCACCACCTGAAAAAAGGTCCTTCCATTTACCAAAAAGAAAACAGAAAACCATGGTGGAGAAGAATATGGAACCAAAAACAATAATACAAATCCTTCAAGCAACTAATTCACAGGCAAATAAGAAACACACACATTTTGAATGTTGAAAACGACTTTTAACCACACATTTCCATATCAAGTGGCTACCGAAAGTAGGAAAAAATTGTTAACAGATGACACATAGAAAATAAACATCGAGAAAATATTGACAAAGGATGGAGAGAAAGTAAAGCCTAGTGCAGAAGGCTCTCGTTATTGGGGATTCAAGTTTATGAAAAAGGCAAAAAGCTATTGCTCAATTAGTCCTATCCTTACCAGCAAAAAAGCTTTTTCTGCAGATTGAGCAACCATCTGACTGTCAAAATTCATCATTCTCTTGTTTCTACTGTTCGCTACGCAAAGAAAAATTGTAGTTTCATTGTATGTCTCATTGTCCTTCCTTTCCTAAGTTTTCAAAGTCCCAATCAGAGCTTGAAGGAGTATAAATTGTTAGTATTATACAAGACCCAGTATGCCCAAAGAATAAACTTATGGCAGACTATACTTTATATTCTCAGACACATACATACCCCTGCATATCATTGGTGAAATTTTACAAACACTTGGCCTGCCTATGAGATACAGCAATAAATGCCAATTCAGAATATGAATACATGCATGAAAAGGTGGCATTTCTAAGCTAATTTAGTTCATAATCGTTAATGAGTCACATGAAATTCATTTGTTGCAATCACTTACTCAATAAAAAATGCGAATTGATAAATTATGCCAGACAGAAAAGGCAGATTATAGAAGGGGGAAAAAAATCTAATAGAATTATTGAAACGGTGAACAAGATTAGCTGCTTCCGCGTCTCAGCTTTACTAGAGATAGAGAGAGGAGAAGAAGCTTCGACTTGCCGGTTGGGTGGCGCCGCCGATAGCCGAGTCCACCGACTACAACTGGAGCTCCCACTCGGCCCGTCAAAACGTAAGGCTTTGAGCTATCTGCTTCTTGTGTCCAAATTATGGGTTTAAAAAGCCAGTCCGTAATACTTAACATGGGCCTCTTTTTATAGAAAAAAAAAATTTAATTTTTTTATTTAATACTATGTATATAAGAAAGATGTCTTTATATTCTAATGGATATTTACATGAAAATTCTACAGTCTCATAACTAAATCATATTACTACAGTCTCATAATAAATCATATTAGATATCTGTTTTAAATGTATGGTACAACAGTAAAATTTTCCTATACTATATATTTGATGGTTGTCTTTTAACGTTGACGGACAAAAATATTTTTTTCTAAATGTTTAGTTGTTAAAATAGTACTATCTCTTTTTGGTGATATACACAATAAAAAAACTAGTAAATGCAGTTTGATGGTATAATTCATAAACAGTTACATTATATGAGAAGTCTAAGATTTTATTAGGGTACCATATTACTCTATTAGTATTCAAAATACGATATAACGACCATATAATTTTCCTACTTTATAGTTCAAGTGCAAGTCAATTAAATTGAGAACATAAATCCTTTGATCAACCTGTATAAAACCCAAGTTGATAACATTGAAAACTGTCCATTAATAATGGCTTTGATTCTGCAATGTTACAAGTTTTAGTAATGACTCGGGTACATTTCCATTAAATTAAGGAATACATTGTGGCCAGAACTACTAAAATGAGAGGAAATGCGGCTTCAATACTGCACTAGTTATACCATTCTTTGAGCAATATACAGAAATAAATCACATATATATTGACACTTCTGAAGGACTTAGTGTGGTAAACACGGGATGATTCTACTTTGAAGATCCTGCGAGTTTGTCCTTTGGTGCAGAAAGACTTTCAAGATTAAGATCTCCCACGCCTTTAGGAGGACCAATGCTGCAGCGAGCTGTGTTATGCAATTCAATGGCATCCTTTATTTTCTGGAACTGCAAAAGGTATTAAGACGACAAGTTACTTTCCGGTAAAATACCACCAAACACCAAAGTGTAGCAAATTACTTGGTTCTCAAATATCAGTTTTATATGCTTGATAAAGTTAAGAGTCTAGTTCAACCACATAACAAGGATATGACGTGTAACAAAGATTATCCAACTCCGAGTGACAAGTTAAAAGCCTAACCCAAATTAGGGAAACAACAACAAAAATTTTGCGGGTAACATTACTCACTTTGGCAAGTGAACAAGAGAAGGACTCCAGCAGCCATAAAACATCAGCTCCCCGATAGAAATGGAAATAAGGAAGAACCTTTACATTCAGATTCTTGCACATGGGCTTATTTTTATCAAAATTGACTTTAAGGAACAAAATATCAGGACGTTCCTCAGCAGTCCTGCAGAGCTGGTTATCAATATAACCAAATCAAACACAGTTAATTGAAAAGAGAATTTGTATGCCAAAATGGAAATAAATGTATGAACAATAATTCCTTTGATTTCCATGTGCATAAACCCACAGACAACCGAGTAAACAAAACAAACACAGGCCAAATCATTTCCAGAACCATTTATGACATAGGAAATACTCCATTCATTAGATGAACTTCATACCATACTACTAATGTGAACTGATTGCCACTTGATCCAGCAAACTCTAGAAGCTAATCTCTTTTTCACCCACCAGATGAGAACTAAAGAGAAGATAGGTCCTTCCAGCATTTAGAGCTGTCACCCTAAGAAGTATGCCCCTGACTCTCAAGCCTGCCATGAGTACACAGAAATTCTCATGGGATAATGCGAGATCCAGGATAATAGCCAAAAAATGCTGTCACAGCAATGCTAAAGAAAAGGGTAAAGTCCTGCTTCTGTGGAAGATAGAGGATATGTGTTGCATGGAAGGTATATCTTTTGGTTTCTTGGGTACGTGGATGTATGTTAGGAGGTCTGCATGAGAATGAAGGAGAAGCTGAGTTAAAAGACAAAGAAATGAGTATGGTTGGTTTTCCCCTTCAGTTCTCCACTTTGTTCACGCTCTCATGAGGATAATGTGGTTTGCCGAAATAAGTAGTTTTCCCTAGTAATTTATCTACTTTCTTTCTTTTAGGAACCAAACATGAGAAACCTATTTTCACACAGAATTTGTTTCCTTATTGTGCAAAAATCCTAGATCCAAATCAGGACCCAAGTATTTTGGTCCATTCAAGGTTATAAAGAAATTTACGTTCTGTAGTAGATCAGAGAACAGTCAAAAACAGAGAAAAAACTATCCAATTGAATGGTTTGATCTTTGAAGATAACATTACTGACTCTGAAAATTCAATCAACCAATGATAACTTGACTCACCTTAGGAAATAGTGCTCGGCAAGACGCACACCATGTTCCATAAAATTCAACAATAACTAGCCTATCTCCAGCCTCACTTAAAGCAGTCAAGAACTCTTGTGTAGAATGAATGTCAATCATATTTGGTCCTGCATTTTTTTCCCACCATTTTGGTTGCTCTGTCTCAGTAACGGTAGCCTGTGCCTGAAGTAAAGCATTCAATAAAACAAAAGAGCTGAAGAAAATAACTCAACAGCATACGCTTAAATATAGTATGGACACAAAACCTATTATGCAGGATGGTGTCAAGAGATTAGGACATTCTTCCAAAACGGTAACATGTTATGAGGTCAAATCACAAATTATTTAACTGGCATTACGAACAACAGAGTAGAAGCCATGAAACCAAATTACTTTTTGCAGTTTAGTAACAGAAATAGAGTGCGGGATGATAGCAGAGACAGCTTGTGAAGCTTATTCTCCTGTCTGCTTTTTTTTTTTTTTTTTATTTTTTTAGGGGGTGGTAATGTTCAACTTGGGTTAATGACAGTAAAATCTTCAATTCAACGAAAAAAAAATAAAATTGTAAACCTAATTACGAAAAACCAAAATATGTGTCAATCTACAAAGAGCAACAGGCAGAAAACTTTCTGAAATCACTCAAATGTATTTTAAAAGCTATTAGACTCTATCTTTGTTAGCATTCCATGTAAAAGACAATAACTTAATGCAGAGAGCAAAAAATAAACTATACATCCATAATCAAAAATGAAATTCCAGATCCCATTTAATCAATGTCATAAATGTGGAATAACTGATATTGCAAATCTGGAAGCTTCGACGGAACTAATAATTTCTATTGTTAGGCTAATACTTATCCAACAATAGAGCAAATATCAAGAAGGTACAACCAATAAACATTGTTTGGTTCTGGAAATTACTCATTGAACAGTCATTAGGGAATAATGCACATCTTTTCATATAAAGCAGTCTGTCAGAGAGTAGTGGTTACATTTCCAACTAAAAATAAAAGGAAACCTATTTATCAAGAGAATCAAGGAAAACATAGATATGGATTGAATGCCAAAAACATGAGCAAACCTAAGTTATCAAGAAAATTAATGAAAGAAATAGACACTGATGAATGCCAATAACAAATATTTGCAAGCAGGAAAAAACGATTCAGGATACTTGGTGTGTAATATCAAAATGACAGACAAATTAAAGTTATCTCAAATATATCTAGACCATTGAAGTTTGAAAATAACTTACTACAAAGGAGCAGATTAGCCATAGAACCATTAAACTACTAAACTACCTGAAATTCTACCTATATATAACCTACAACAAGTGCTAAAATATAGCCAGATTCACCAACCATTCGAGCAAATTCAAGGGAAAAAAACAGACATCTCAATTAATGAGATCTCCATCCACCATTATGCTTCGTAGTCAGTTACCAACAATTCTCTCCGGAGATGTATACATGTAGAACATTTGCAATGTCACCAAGTTCTTCAACTCCAAAATCAAGAATACGGCTAACTGCTAAATCAATGCTTACAACTTTCTTTCATACCAAATATCATTTCAAAAAAGCACATACAATTCACAAGAAAAATTCCATCCAGTAATTAAGGAACAACCAAAAAAAAAGGAGAACTGAAATAAATTACAAAATATAATTACCTGAAAACTATATTCTGTAAAAAAAAAAATAATAATAATAACCGAGTATTAATATTTTACTTCGTTTCTTAGCCCATAAATAGGATAAGTGTTCCTTAGTAAATACTAAGTGCAACCCATGTTGAATAATAACGAAAACATCAATAAAGTTCCAGCCTTCACCTTAAAAGACATCAATTGCTTCGGCGGTCTAAAGACAATTGGAGAAACAAAATCATTAGAAAGTGGCCAAATCACTGAAAATGAGATGACCCTTTTGCAAAATCTCTGTTGGGGTGCTACGAGAATTGGCCGGGCCGATGAAGAACCCAAAGATGATGAATAGAAACCCAATAAATTCCCAGACAATCTAATCACATCAGCCATGGAACAGAAACACAGAAAAAATGAGTGTTTTCCTTTCTTGTTTTTTTTTTTTGAATTTCGTTCTGCTGGTTGGATATTTATATGGGAATAGTGTTGTTGAAGGTCACATCAACAGAAAGGTATGCAAAATGGAAGCCATTGGAGGGGAGGAGGAGGACTATGATTTTTGTTTTGCTGTTTCTTGGTTTGGAGGAGAGTGTGAAAAGGAATCCTGGAAAAGGCCTGTGTGTAACTGTGCAATATTTGTGTGAACCAGAATGCACCATAAAAAAGGTATGCTTTTCGTTGAAAAATTCTTGAGTAAATTAGAATATATAAATTTTGTGATTTTTATTTATTTATATAATTTATTTTTAAAAAAAAATTTAAGTGAATTGTTTTATTTAGATTATGTAACTAATTTTTTATCACAAAATATACGTATCTTTGATTTATTTAAGAATCTTTCCTTTGCACATATTTTGTTGAGATTTTTTGTGTTGCCAACACAACTAGTTTTTTTTTTTTTTTTTTTTAAATTTTTTTTTAAAGTAGATTTACAATGTTTAATAAGGTTTGGTAGGCTTTGCCAACATAGTTTTTTTTTTTTTTTTTTTTTTTTTTAAATAAAAGAAATATTTACCGTGTTTAATAAAATTAGTGTTGATATTGAATTTTGATTAAAATTACACTGTCATGCAATCTGTATATATCATTATAAGTTATTAAAAAATCTTCCATTTGAAAATATATTGGTAAAATACCTTGAATCTTTGGAGTGAAGAACCTGTTGGTAACCTACTAAAAAAAGGTTTATTTTTGTTTTTGATTTGGTTATTGCTACTTCTCTATAGACGGCTGAGTTTGGATGCATCCTAACATATTGGAATCAAGCTTTGCTACTAGTACTGAGTAGTATATTCAAAGCAAATAACTGAAAATAACCTGCAATTTCCTTCTTTGTTCTCGTTCACAATTCCCCTATTTGATGATTTTATTGTGTCCTTTTCTTCTGGAAGAAAGTAGTTGGTCAAAATTTTACTCTCTTTTGCATTTCAAAAACGAAAAATAATTCTTACAAAAGCTTTCAGCCTATCAATAACTAAAACACAAGCTCTTTCTCGTGAATGAATGGATTGAATTTAACAATTCGCTGATCTTTCTGGAAAAAGAAAACGAAGGAAAAATGAACTATTGCTCGTGATACTTGCCAGCAACATTTGTCTTGTGATTTGCTTGTAGAAACATATGCAAAAAGAGACCCTTTTTTTTTCTTTTCTTTTTTTTTTTTAATATTTTGCACTCAGTACATTACATTTTCGATGGTGACAACAAGAATCTGACATATTCTTCATTGAGTAATGCTAAACAATTAATCATCCTGACTAATGAATAAAAAGAGATTTAGTGTCGGGGTTAACTTAATAAGCACTAGAGTAAGAAATTAATAATGAAACAAATAAATCCCCCAACATTAATAAGGTCGAATTTGTTCCCGGAGGTGAATATCCTTTGTTTGCTGCATCTGCAAGACGGCAACTTGGACAACATATATTGGTTCTCCAACCAATGTCTATGACAAAACAAGTAACAAAGGCCCCTACCCCATTCTTTATACAATCCTTGCTCGTTTTGGGACTTCGAGAGTCCTTTCTTTTGCGAGACAAGCCATAATTAAAAAGCAGTGCCTGAATTTGAAAAGCACCAATTCAAACCTGCACCAAATTATAAATCAGAACACACACCTTAGCACTTAGCAGGGTTACTCACTCCTCTCTTTTTTTTTTTTTCAGGGGTCACAAGCTTATAGCAGATATGTTAGCAGTTTGGTGGAGTCGATACAGGAAAAATCGCTAAAATAGTCTCTCAACTTTTTTACTTTAACTAAAATAGTCCCTTAGCTTTATTTTTAGCCACAATAGTCCTTCAACTTTTATTTTTTTAGTCAGGACGGTCCTTTTGTGGTGCCACAAAAATCTTTTTTTTTTTTTTTCATAAATTCCACATAGTTTACTTATTTTTCACATAACTCCCATATAGTTTAAAATGAAAAAAAATAAGAAAGAAAATAATTTGAAGGGGTGAAAAAGAAAAAAAAAAAAACTTCAAAACAATTTAAAAAAAAAAAAATGAAATATTTATTTTTTACAAAAAAAAAAAAATTAAATTCATAACCCTTCCCTCTTCCCCTTCTCCTAGACGAAACCGTCACAATCCAACTTCAGAACCATCCCAATCCAACTTCAGAGCCATCCCTTCAGCCATCCAAGCGTATCCCCCACCCTCACTTGCCCTACCGATCACCTTAGTCAACCACTAAATCTTATTTTTTTAAAATTGGCCATCAACTTTTGTAAAATTTTAAATTAGACAAATGTGAAAAAACAACTAAACCATAGGAGTTGTATGTGAAATTTATCAAAAAAACATTGATGGACTATTTCATTTAAAGTAAAAAAGTTAAGGGACTATTTCGGCCATTTTTCCTCTGATACACTGTATACTACCTTGAAGGATTTTTATCTTTGACAGTGGAGCCCTCAAAATTTTGAGAAAATTTAAACTATTCAATCTGTCACGTCCCGCTCTAAAGGTCTGGTGATCGCCATAACTTCACCGTTTAACGAGCACACCAATTCAAAATAACTTTTGTTTCTTGATCAAATCTCTTAATCGAATATATAATTATAACTTACAAAAATGTTAATATTACGGAGTGAGCAACAAATCACTCCGTAAGTAATTAACGCCACCTTTACTAGACCTAACAAGTTAGGTACATACATACATATTTCACAAAGTGTTAGCAAACGGTCATACAAAAAATTTTCAAAATTTTTTTATTCGACGTCAAAACAAAATCTTATTTTACATAATAATAAAAGTTTCTTTTCAAAATATCCTGCCCAAACCCAACAAACACAAGTCACCACTGCCTCGGCCAAGATCAGCCGCAGCAACGAAACAGTAGCAGAAGACCCGAGCAGCGGCAGGAGCACATCCAACCAGCAGCGGCAAGAGCAACTTTACCAACAACAACGGCAGGCTCAAGCCGATGCCGACAAGTGGTCACAACAGCCTTCCATGGTTGTTCATGGCCCTTAATTTTTTTTTTTTAAACAAAACCCTTATTCAAAGCATGCAATATTTCAAAATCAATTTTTCAGATTTGGGACAAATATTAACCAACCAAAGATTTGTAATTTAAACATGATAATACTAACAAAAATTATAATCATAGGCATAATATTCAATATATGAGAACATAAACAACATAAACGAAATTATTGAAAAATTTAGATTGTAAAATTATACCGAACAATACATGACGAACTCCTACTGTGGACAAAAACTCCTTTATCCAAAGTTCAAAATTCCAGCCAACAAAATAACTATATAACCCTAGGAAATCCCTTATTTATACATATTTTAACTCCCAAAAGTTTTGAGACTTTAACTCCTATAAGTTAGCCAATTTTTCCTTTAAATCCTACTATTATTGGGCGACTTAAATTGGCTGAAAATTTAGCCATCCTAAAATTAATCACGAAAATTAGCAAATAATTAGCAAAAGATTTGTACTTAAAATGAAAATTGTTTTTTAGACACAAAGTTGGTCCGAATTAGATAACACAAGACGAATAGGAAAACCAGATTAACAAGAATTAAGTCTTCTCATGCAAACAAACCATATAACAAATTTTATTCAACAATAACAAGTAATTCAAATCCAAATAAAATTCGCAGTATACTAAATATTGTCAAATATTAGTATTATTGTTATATTTATTTTAAAAAACGATTTACTGGGGTTTACACAATCTCTTGTGCTTCCCTCTCCATATTTATGAACCAATGGGTCTACAATTATTTGAGCTAATCCATATAGCTATTAAAAACATCCAAATATATATTCACAATGTAAATCTTCCCAGCAGCTTAACAATCCCTTCATCATGATAATTATGCAATAATGATATATTGTGTCAGGAGATATACAATTCTAGTTAATACAAACATATAGCTGTGAACAAAATTCAACTATTGGAAATGTTTAGTCCATTTCATACTCTATCAGCATATAAACTGCAACAAAAAACAACATACACAATTTATAACTAGATGGTAGGGTTCATTATTACACGTGCAAGACATGAAACTTGACAAATTGGAAACCAATAGTAAGTGACACACAGATTGTCTGTCAATGCATAATCAAGAGTGATGCTGTTGGAAAGCCTAATAGTTTTGGCATCAAATAATTACCTCTTCAAGAAGGCCTTGCATTCAGCCATCTTGACATTCTAGCCACTATATTACTAGGAAAATAGACACTGCTTTAACATCTAGCTCTGGCATGATGCTCCATGTTGGTGAGCCAACTAAAGACTATATTTCAGTGGCTAGGTAAAAGAATCGTCTTTGGAAACGATGATGACCCATTATTGGGTGCCCCGTGTATGTTGAGAATTGTTGTAACTAAGTTGTATATTTGAACATTCTCAAAGGATGGAACTTTACGACCCCTTGCAAACCGAGGACCTCAATGGGCGATAAAAATAGTCCTCATTGAGAAAAATGCGTTATCATACCCATGCGCTCCTCCACATTCTTGCTTTTTTGAGTTTGTCTGTTCCACCTTGAACCCTTCCTCAACTAGCCCAATAATAGGTGGAATTCTATCACTATCCGAGTAATGCAGCCTACTGGGCAGCTCCTCCTTGAGATACACTCTCAATCTGTTCCCATTCCCAACCTTATCAGACTTCAATCCCTCATTCATCTTAGTCACTACATCCCTCGAAGATATTCCTTCTGGTGGGCGAATTGCAAGCAAGGGACTATAAGACTGAACCCAGTCTTTCGGAATTTCAATCCATTCAGCCAAATCATCTAAAAATATCAACTTTTTATCGCAAGTACCAACCATCCCATGATCACCCACCATTATAATATTAACATCCTCAAAGACCCCTCTTTTTTCTAAACCATCAATCAACCTCCCAATGAGCTTGTCAATCCTAGCAACAGCTTCACTAATTTCTACACATCATCAGGCCCAACAACGTGACCCTGATGATCAGGGTCCTCAAAGTACAATGTCAAGAACACAGGCATTTCATCACTAGGCAAATCAAAATACTTCAAAACAGTATCAACTCTATCTTCAAAAGGCACAGAACCATTATATTTCATACAATAATTAACAGGACAATTCCAAGAACCCTTGAGTACCTCAGAGCCAGGCCAGAAATATGTTGCCGCTTTCAATCCATGATTCGCCACAGTCTCCCATAATGGCTCCCCAAGCCACCACTTGGGCTCATGACTGTTCATACTGAAAACTTCACCAGTTTTTGGATCAGTAAAATAGTTTTCAATAATTCCATGATAAGCAGGGTACAAACCAGTGACAATTGAGTAATGATTGGGAAATGTGAGAGTTGGAAAAACTGGGATTAGACCCTTTTCGGCTTCGGTCCCATTGTTTATCAATCTGTCAAGATTTGGAGTTTTGATCTTGAATTGGTAACCGAACCGGAACCCATGTGCTGAGGAAATCAAGAGAACAACTGGCTGCTTTAATTTATTGAGAGAATGGGAGACTTCAAAAGTGGGAGGTGGTGGTGAGTCAGGGGTGGAAAAGAAGAGGAATGCAAAGGCTAATGCTGTAGAGAAAGCTATACAAGCAGTGAGAATGAGAGAGATGAAGAAGAGTATTGTTTTGGCTGTGGATTTTGAGGTTGTGAGGGAAGAGGAGTTTGTGCTGAAAGTGAGCAAAGCTGTGGTTGAGATTTGTGGGTTTTCTCCTTCTACTTTTCCAGCAGCAGCAATTTGTCCAGGCTGCAAAAGAGACAGAGAATCTGCATCCATCACAAAAAGTTGATTTTGTGAACTATTTTACTCAGTCAACTAAGGAAACACTGTTGAAAGATGCCAAAGATTTAATCTTTTTTGGTTTTCAAGAATTTGATGAATCTGGGTTTGATGCTTTGATAGTCTCGTTTGTCTCCCCTCACTGGGAGGCAGTGAATAGTGATGGTCAAAGGGGGGAGCTAGGTAAAGGGATCTGGAAAGTGGAAACAAAAAACTAAAGGGGAGTAGTAGTAGTAGTTGCTGGATTGGTTGAAATGTGAGCCTATCCGAGCTAAGCCGAAGAATGATTAGAATGAATGATGACAGAGGAGCCCAAGGTTCGTCTAGTGGTGGACAATTGGACAAACGACGAGTTCTATAGTCCGATTGACATTGTGATGTATGAAACAAAATTTCGATTAAATATTTAAAATTAAAAAATTAATGACATCGTGAGAGGTAAACAAATGGAATCAAATATAAATAATGTCTTATTCGAACTTGAGATAAGAATTTTTTATAAGAATCGAGTTCGAACAAGATTTAAAAAAAAAATTTGAATTCGAACACAAATTTTTGATGAATCTCGACTTTGATTCGAGTTCACTCAAAAATAAATAAAGAGAATTTAAACCCGAGTAGTTTAACATTTTTGTAGATAAAATATATAATTTTTGAAAAATATGAATATTTTAATAATTTTTTTTTCAAACAAAATATATATGTGCTCGAAAAATTCGACGAATACTCGAACAACATATATGTATGTTTGAAATCGATTTGTTAATAAATTCGAGCTCGAAGCTTGACTAAAACTCAAATCGAGTTTTTGATCGAATTATTTGCAAACTGGCCGCGAGCAACTTCGATCATTCACACCCTACTTGAAAGTATGGGTGATTATGTACCTAAAATTGACAAATACTTAGGTAAATCTGATCTTTAACCTCACTTGTAGATCCTGTGGTGTGGATTAAATTTTAGAGAATCTATAACATCAGCTGATGTAAGTAAGATTTTTTAAAATTTAATCTTGACCACATGGTCTATAGATGGGTCCAAATTGAACATCTAGATTTATCTAAATATTTTCCCCTAAAATGCACAATTTTTTTTTTTTTTTTGAATACATTTTAAGAGGATGGTAGATTATCACTTATCTTTTTAGGATCAAGGCAAGTCATCAGCGGCATATTTTAACAACTTATATTGATTTTTATAAGAGACAAATCACTCCTCAAAAACAAGATATTGAGGACAATGAGAATCAAAACTTTAAGCTTATTCTAAATTGCTTTTGAAAATGCTAGCCATTAGGCTATGTGACCGGCAGTCTCTTGTTTCTATTTTAAATTTAAAAAATATATATTTATGAAAGGCAAATGTTTAAGCAGATCCGATTTTTTGTCCTACTTGTAAACTCTGTGGTGTGAATTAAATTTTAGAAAATTTATGACATTAACTTATGTAAGCAAGATTCTTTAAAATTTAATCTGTCCACATCTATAATGGACATAAAAAACCGAGCCTACTTAAGTATTTTTCTTTATGAAAAAGCAGGCATGGAAGTACTTTTGACAATAACTTTTAATTTTTTTAAAACATTAAAAATAAAAATAAGGATTAATTGTAGTTTGTACTTTTAAACTATGATAATTTTATACTTTGTACTCTAAAGTATTAATTTTAGTAGTTAATCACATCTAATTTTTAATTTTTAACACGTTGCATCAATACACACTTTTAGTGGGCTATATATCCTCATTATTTTACCCAAATTCTTAAAGTATCCTTAACTACCAGTGCACACTCAATTCCTTAATCAAATCAGTTTATATTGATACAGACAAAACTCAATTCCTTAATCAAAGCAGTTTATATTGATACAGACAAAATCTTTTTATCCAGTAATGAAATATCCTAAATATTCTATTAGTTATGTATCAACGTTACAATAAAAATACCCCATACACAAAAACACGCACAAGCAAAGTAGTATCTTGTAAGCATATTTAGATTTGTATGATTATATATGCAACTTGAATTGTTTGTCAATAAGAATATTTTTAAAATTTGGATAAAAAAATGAGGATATATGAGTCAATAATAGTGTTCACTGGTATAATGTGCTAAAAATTAAAAGTTGAAAGTGGTTAATTACCAAAATTGATATTTTAAGTTACAAAATGCAAAAACATCATAATTTTGGGGTGTAAACTGCAATTAACCCTAAAACTAAAATTTTCAGTTTTGGCTTTCATCAACAAATAGTTTAACAAAAGTTATAAGCAAAAAGTTATTTAACAAAAGTTATTTAACAGAAGTTATAGGCAATTTTAGTCACAGTAACTCAGTCGAAGGCGTAATCCTGTACAGTATCGATTACCGCGCCTTAGGAATCCATGAAATTCCTAGACACGCTGGATACTCTTAAGTAATTACGAAAAATTCTTATATAAATCGGATATATGATATAGTATTATGAATACTTTGATTTAAAACAAAACATATCAGTCAATTGGGTGATGTATTTCTTTACTAAATTATGAATGCGAGCAAAATTTATTTGAGCTAATTCAAATGGCTGTTAAAACCCTTCCAAATCTAACTCTAAAATGAAAATCTTCCAAGCAGTTCAGCAATCATAAAGCAATGATGCATTGTGCAAGGCATTATAGAATTCTGATTAATACAATCATAAAGCTGAACCAAATTATAGGAAAATTATAGTCCATTTCATACTCTACCCGCAAATCAAACTGCAGCAAAACATTACATGCTAGGTTCTATATTACATATGCAAGACACGAAACTTGATAAATTGGAAACTAATAGCATGCGACCCACAGATTGTCTACCAATGCCTAATCAAGAGTGATGCCGTTGGAGCCTATGAGTTTGAGCATCATCCTAATTACGTCCTCAAGAAGGCCCTGCATTCAGCCATCTTGATATACTAGCCACTATATTACTAGGAAAATAAATATTGCTTTAACAACATCCAGCTCTGGCATGACGCTCCATGTTGGTGAGCCAACTTTCAGTGGCTAGGCAAAAGAATTGTCTTTGGAAACGATGATGTCCCGTTATTAGGTGCCCCTTGTAAGTTGAGAATTGTTGTAACCAAGTTGTATATTTGAACATTCTCAAAGGATGGAACTTTACGACCCCTTGCAAACCGAGGACCATGGGCGATAAAAATAGTCCTCATTGAGAAAAATGAGTTATCATACCCATGCACTCCTCCACATTCTTGCACCCCTTTTTAGACTTCGTCTGTTCCACATAAAACCCTTCCTCAACTAGCCCAATAATAGGTGGAATCCTATCACTGTCCTTGTAATGCAGCCTACTGGGCAGCTCCTCCTTCAGAAAAACTTTCAATCTGTTCCCATTCCCAACCTTATCAGACTTCAATCCCTCATTCATCTTAGTCACTACATCCCTAGGCGATATTCCTGCTGGCGGGCAAATTGCAAGCACTGGACTATACCACTGAACCCAGTCTTTCGGAATTTCAATCCATTCAGCCAAATCATCTAAAAATATCAACTTTTTGTTGCAAGTACCGACCATCCCATGATCACCCACCATTATAATATTAACATCCTCAAAGATCCCTCTTTTTTCTAAACCATCAATCAACCTCCCAATGAGCTTATCAATCCTAGCAACAGCTTCACTAATTTTGACATCATCAGGCCCAAAAATGTGACCCTGATCATCAGGTTCCTCAAAGTACAATGTCAAGAACACAGGCATATACATCATCACTAGGCAAATCAAAGTAGTTCAAAACAGTATCAACTCTATCTTCAAAAGGCACAGAATCATTATATTGCATACAATAATTAACAGGACAATTCCAAGAACCTTTAAGTACCTCAGAGCCAGGCCAGAAATATGTTGCTGCTTTCAATCCATGATTTGCCAGAGTCTCCCATAGAGGCTCCCCAAACCACCACTTGGGCTCATGACTGTTCATGCTGAAAACTTCACCAGTTTTTGGATCAGTAAAATAGTTATGAATAATTCCATGATAAGCAGGGTACAAGCCAGTGACAATTGAGTAATGATTGGGAAATGTGACAGTTGGAAAAACTGGGATCAAACCTTTTTCAGCTTCTGTCCCGTTGGTTATCAATCTATCAAGATTTGGAGTTTTGGTCTTAAATTGGTACCCGAACCGGAACCCATCTGAGGAAATCAAGAGAACAACTGGATGGTTTAGTTTGTTGAGAGAACGGGAGACTTCAAAAGTGGGAGGTTCTTATATTTTGATGGTGAGGCTAATGCTGCAGAGAAAGCTATACAATTAGTAAGAATGAGAGAGATGAAGAAGAGTATTGTTTTGGCTGTGGATTTCGGGGTTGTGAGGGAAGAGGAGTTTGTGCTGAAAGTGAGCAAAGCTGTGGTAGAGCTTTGTGGGTTTTCTTCTTCTACTTTCCCGGCAGCAGCAATATGTCCAGGCTGCAAAAGAGACGGAGAATCTGTATCCATCACAAAAAGTTGATTTTGTGATCTATTTCACTCAGTCAACTAAGGAAACAGTGTTGAAAGATGCCAAAGATTCAATCTTTTATGGTTTTCAAGAATTTGATGAGTCTGGGTTTCATGTTTTGATAGTCCTCTTTAGTCTTCCCTCACTGGGAGGTAGTGGTGAGGAGATGGGTCCGGAAAGTGGAAAGCAAAACTGGGGCAATGATATTGCCACAGCATGACCCCACCACCACCACCAGCCTTTCGGCCTCTTTCGTCTTTTTCCCCGTAGCCACCGACCGACCTCAGCCCAGAAGCCCTACCTCCATCAAATCTCCTTCCCTCTTCTTCCATCGATCCCATATTATCACCTTAAAAGTTTTCGCAGACCAACAAATCATTTTTAGCAAAGATCAGTTTTCGAAATTAAAAGGCTTAAAGAATAGCTAATTATGATATCTTATGGTGGATCATCACTGTTGCTGGTCGATCATTGATGTACCAAAACAGTCATTGAGATTGCATGATTGGAATCTCACAAAAAATTAGTACTCCTGTACACTAAAAAACACAACCCACTTGGGGATTTTCATCACTCTTCATAACAATTGAAAATATGATAATTTTTTTTTTCAATTTTTCTCCTCAATGGAGACAAGCTTACTTTAAGGTGATGTGCTGGATTATAGATTACTGAAATCCCATGGTCAAATGGATGATTTACACAGGACGAAAGACGAGCAATATATTATTGATTTTGGTTGATAACTTTGATGATTTCTTAACCAAGTTCACACAAGGTGTTTGATAAACATATCTATACATGTTTTTCAATTCTAAATGCATCCAAGAAACTCTAGCTGCGGGTGGCTAATCTTGGCGTCCGTATGAAAAGAAAAATTTAGGTAGAATCGATTTTTTATTTTATTTATAAATTTTGTAATTAAAATTAAAATTTAAAAAAATTTATTTATATTAGTTGATGTTATATATTTTTTAAAATTTAATTTATATTATAAAATTTAATAATAAGATAAAAAATTAAATCTACTTAAACTTTTACTGTATGAAAGGAGAAAATGAGAGGTGGGGTTGCGATGGTGGTGCCTGGGCTGTACTGGAGAGAATAAAAGGTGGGAGGGATGAGGGGAGAGAAGGCTTGACGCAGTGGGTTCCAGATTCGAGAATGAGTTAAAATTATTGAGGGGCAGTTTTGTCAAGTAGTCAAATTATGCTGTGGTAATAAAATATTAAAAAAATTTACAATTCTTTATTAAAATTATTTTTTTATATTTTAAATATTTATATAATATAATATCAACCTATTTTAAATATTTATACGATATAAATTTTTAAAATTTAAAAAATAATTTCTTCCAAAGATTATAAAATTCCTCTAAAATTTTGTTGTGACAATATCATTGCTCCAAAAGTTGTCGCTCAATTGGTTCCAATTAAAGTGGAGGGAATGATTAGAAAGATTATAAAAGGGAACCTATCTGTCTTAGGTTGCTTAGCGGTGGATAAACAACAAGCTCTATAGTTCAATTGACATAGTTACGAGTCAGTAAATTCAAGAAAAAATGAAATTTGATTAAATATTTAAAATTAAAAAATTAACGATTTTATATGATTTGTTATGTAAATTAATTTTGATAAATAATTTTAAATTTGTGATTAATATATATTTTATCATGTTAATTCTTATAGGTTGCTCATCACAAAGGATTTGAGAACAACAAGAATCATAACTTTAAAACTTAAGAAAATTCTAAATTGCTTATGAAAATGCTAGCCAGCAGCCTCATTGTTTTCTTTTTTTAATGTAATAAGAAAAAAAAGTATTTTTGAAAAAACAAGGGTTAAATTACTTTTGATAACAAATTTTAATTTTTTTAAAAATTAAGAATAAAAAGAATTTTGTCAGTTTTCATCAACAAATAGTTTAACAAAAGTTATAAGCAAAAAGTTCTATAACAAAAGTTATAAACAATTTTAGTGACAATAATGAGATCTTCCTAAAAAAACTCATTCGAAGGCGCAACCCTGTAACGTATCAATAACCACGCCTTAGAAATCCATGAAATCCTAGACATGCCAGATACTTTCAGTAATTACTAGTTAGTACTGGTATATATAAAGCTAAGAAAATATTTTTCAACTTCTCCAGAACTAAATTGACTGGGATTTCAGCCGCCGTCACCCTCTCCGGCAAGCGTCGGCGATACATCTTCTAAAGCTGCGACGGAGATCGAATATATTCAAGTATGTCGGGAGGATATATGAGCATGGGGGAAGCACACAGACGGATATTAGAGTATCTAAACCGCTTCTCCACATTTGACGCCGTTTCATCTCAAGACGGCAAGTCCCTCAGCCGCCTCCTCTCTATCTCCTCCGACTCCCACCACCTCCTTTCCCTTGCCGACGCCCTCAACACCTTCCAGGTCGCGCTCTCTACACTTTTTCTTTCCGAGTTTTTTCCCCTCATTTGGCTCCGACGCCGTCCTGATTGCTTTGATTGTAAAATTAGGGCTTCTTATGGATTATTTTTCTAATTTACCCCCAAATATTAGGTTATAGAGCTTGGAATTAGAGTGTTATCTGCCAAATTAAATATTTTGGTAGACTTCTTATTATTAGTTATTTCCTCATGCATTTTGTTAAAAAAAAAAAAAGGGAATTTTGGAAGAATGTGAAGTTTTGTTTCTTACTTACAGCTTGAACTTGTGGACATTTGGGATTTTTTTTTTTTTTAATTATGGAAAATTTTCTTTTCTTTATAAGTTTTTGTATTGTAGATTGGGAAATGTGCATCATTTAGGTCACAATTACACAAGTTTTAAGTGTTTTTAAGTCGATTGAAGGGTTTCAAGAAAGCTTGTTGTTTGTTCCACAGAAGCAATATGATAGGAAGAAATCCTGATTTTGTTGTTTGTATGATTACAGGATGCTAATAGATTGATTAGACAATCGGATGAATACTCTCAGTATGCTGACATCCTACTTCCTGTGTTTCGCGCCTTTCAAAGTTATCGTCTCAGAAACCTAGTTGAGTCCTACCAAGCTTTTGAAAAGGCTGCCAAGTATGTTAATCTCAGTAAGAGTTACTATATGATTATTGGTATTAGGATTAACTTTGCTGCTACAGTGCTTTTATTCAGGAGTTTCGTAACTGGGAATCAGCTTGGGCTTTGGAAGCGCTATATGTGCTCACGATTGAGATTAGGATTCTTGCTGAGAGGGTAAGAGCCATGTGCATGTTAATATTTGTGTTTCCTTCTCAATAAAATACAGAGAATGCAAGTGTGGAAGCATGTTATAGTTTGGAAGTATGATATGGAGCAATGCGCTAATTAATCTTGTTGGAAGTTTAGGCTGATAGAGAATTGGCTTCAAATGGGAAAACTCCGGAGAAATTGAAAGGGGCTGGTTCACTCCTTATGAAGGTTTTTAGCACTCTTGCTGGGAAAGGTCCCAAACGTGTTGGAGCTCTATATGTAACCTGCCAGCTTTTCAAAATTTATTTCAAGCTTGGTACCGTTCATCTATGCCGCAGTGTCATAAGAAGCATTGAAACTGCTCGGATTTTTGACTTTGAAGAATTTCCTGTACGGGATAAGGTCACCTACATGTATTACACTGGCCGGCTGGAGGTGTACAATGAAAATTTCCCTGCAGCTGACCAGAAATTATCATATGCTTTAACACATTGCGATCTGCGGAAGGAAGCTAATATAAGGTCTGATGTTGAAACTTTTCTTTTTTGTTTCTGAAAACTAGATTACACTCCATCTTATACGTTCTCGAGATTCTTTATTTACCTGACTGTATCACCTTGTTGCGTGATTACTGATTGAAGCCCAGATATCTCTATCTGTTCTGCACCGTAATTTAGTTCCACAAAAAATCTATTGTACTTTCATTAGAGTCAAAGGTTAACAGTAGCATCCAGTTTTGCTGTATATTTAGGCTTTTACCAAAATTTGGAGTTATTTCTGTCGAGAGTGGGGTGACTACAAGTCTTCATGTCTTGTTCTGCTGAATAATTGGAAAAAATTTACTGGCTTTTATTTCAGCAGACCTGGCTATCAATTCTGCTTGTAAGTTTAAAGATATTCTGATATTGTTTCTTGCAATATCTGACATTTTGAAGAAAAAAAGGTTATATAATTTGAGTTGAAGTGCTATTTTAACTGCTGACAATACGAGGAAGAGAAGGATATTTCTGTGCATTTGTCCCTTCTGTTCAAGAATTGCCTACCAAATTTTGGTGTTTGACATTTTTAGCATCAGTGTGTAATTGCAGAATCTGTTCAAGCTTGCACTTTTAGCACTCTTTCGAGTTCATTTAGAAGCTAACAAAATAGAGGCTTTTTGTTTTTGAAAATATGTAAAGTCCTTTGTGAAAAATCAATTCAATAAATAATTTATCCCAACATGTTTAGTCACACGACGGAAAGTCCTTTTTGGAAGTTCAGTAGTAGTAAGTACTCTATTATAACATAGCACATGATAGGAATCCTTTCTGAAAGATCAATTGTAAATAGTCCATTCTGAAATTTTCTGATACAGGATTTGACTTTTTGAGGGTTTAGGAACTGAATGTGAATGTTACCTGGTATACTGCTTTCATACTTGCTTGATTAAGTAAAATTGTTGTCATACCAAAATAAAGGACAACCAATTGTTAATGCATTCAGTGGCTAAAAGTTTTAGCATTTGATGTTTTCATTTTGTAGCTTCACGGTGTTAATGGTTTTCTTGGATCTTGGTTATTTTGTAACAGGATGATACTCAAATATCTGATACCTGTAAAGCTATCAATAGGAATTTTGCCGAAAGCATTGCTCCTTGAGAATCTTACAATTTAAATGAGGTAATTCTATCTGACTCATACAATTTCCTGCCTTGGATTCCAGAGATTATGTGAAAAAGTTGTCGTTGTTGTTCCATTACCTATGTGGTTTGTCATTCATGCAATAACATTTGAAATCAGAAAACCGTAAAATCCGGATTTTGGATTTGGAACCCTGTTTCTTCCAATGAAAGTAGCCGATTTGGCTCACACTTTTCAATGTGGTGGCCCCACAAAAACACTTAAAAATCGTCTTGAAATTGAATGTCATAAATCTAATGGTTAAAACAAGAATTTGGTCCTTGGCCTCAGAAATTATGTTCTTGTTTCTTTGATATGATTTCCATTTATTTCCTTACAGTACAGTAACATTGTGCTTGCCCTTAAAAGAGGTGATCTTCGACTTCTTCGACATGCCCTCCTGGAACATGAAGACCGGTATGCTCAATTTACTGTTATCTGACAAATGGCCAACATGTTTACTGTATGTAAGATAGTCAAGTCAACCCTCTTATCTCTTCAGATTCTTAAGATCAGGGGTTTACCTCGTCTTAGAGAAGTTAGAGCTCCAAGTTTACCAAAGATTGTTGAAGAAGATGTAAGTTCTAGCGCTCATCCCTTCTGTTTTCTTTAAATTTTGAGAGGTGGTGAAATGATTATAGTGCTCATCCCTATAAATGTAGTCACATCATCCAAAAGCAGAAGGATCCAAGTAAAGCCCATCAGATAAAGCTAGAAATTATTGTTAAAGCTATGAAATGGCTTGAGATTGATATGGATGTAGATGAGGTAATCTTTTCCTTGTCTTGTCGGTTTCATTTGCTTTATTACACTGGTTATTACTGCCTGTCTTTTCCTTTAGTTTTGATTGCAATTGGGTAATTTATTTGTTTGGCTGCAATTATTGCAGGTGGAATGCATAATGTCCATTCTAATATACAAAAATCTTGTTAAAGGGTACTTTGCTCACAAGAGCAAAGTGGTGGTTTTAAGCAAACAAGATCCTTTCCAATTGGTTCAAAATTAAATGGCAAGCCAGTTAGTTCCTAAAAATTCTGCTGATCCTTCATCAAACTTAAGAAGATCCATGCCTGTCTTCTTTTCTAACCGACTCAGCTGGAATTGCCATCATGCTCCTTTGACAGTGTGAAGATCTGCTCCATCTCATTGTATGACCGAGATTGAGTATAACATGATGATTAGTTTTAATTTGCGAGCTTCTAGATAGTTTTGTTTTAAATCTTCTAATCTGTTTGTAGATTATCCTCTTATTTTTCAGAGAAGCAGATTTCTAGTATTTTAGACCGCAGCAAAATTTTTACAGCCTGAATGAAAGCTTGTGCAGCCAGACTGCTGAAAATATTTGTAGGGGCAATAGCTGGTTAATCTAGCATGTGAAAACAAAGAGCAAAACCGCTTATACTGGAATTAGCTCAAAGTCATAATCGATTGTTGTTAGACTCCCCAATGCAGGGTGACTAGCAAGGAATTTTCACTCAAAGGGCTTCCTTGACTACTTTTCACAGCTTTGGCTCTTTAGGGAAATACGTGGAATAATCTGGTTGAATGATAAATTAAATGGTAGTAAAATTTACAGTTATGCAAGAAATGGAAGCAATTTGTGTTCTCAATTTTCTAGTGTAATTCACTAATTCTGTTGGATACGTGGGTTGGTTTAACAATTGAAATACAACAAATTCATTCGTAGGTGAAGCTAACTTCATGTTTTCCTGGAGATTGCGTGTCAAAAGAATGATATAGAAATCACATCACATGTTTTCCAGTGCCAGAGTTCAGTTATGAACTTTCTCGTCCCACTAAGACCCCAAGTACATCATATTGGGCTAGGAAAGCCAAATTCAATAGCATTATACGGTTGAAACATGCATGGCTGCTGGCTTGTTAGATCCTTTCTGATAATGCTGGATATTTCAGAATCTCAGAGAAGCAGAAAGAAATCAAGTGTTGAATCCACCAGTATCAACTAATATGATTACATTTCTCAGTAGAGCAATAATCTTTTGTCTCCTTCTAAGTATATGTCTTCTCTGTTATAAAAATCAGTAATGGATGTTAAAATCAGTTCCTTTGCCTTGAAAGACCAACTACCTAACTGGTAATTGACAACATCAATTAGCACAGAAAAATGAGTAATTTAACTACAATCAACGGCGAGCTAAAAAAAATCTGCCCTGAGGATGTTTCAGTAGAGAATAAACGGAACAATTTCATATACTTGGGATGGACTCCTTCCGAATGAACTGCTTAAGAATAGCTTTCTCTTCGTTGATACGCTGCTTCTCCTTAAGACTTTGTGGTTTCACCTTTCTTTTCTCTTCAAGCATCCACTTGAATAGTTCACGTTGTTGGTCTTCAGGAACAGGCTCCTGCTGCACCTTCACAGGCTCTGGTGGGGGAGGAAGGAAGATAGGTTCCTCGTGCACTGGAGTAATAATCTCACCTGGAGGAGGAGGGGGTACTTCTTGTAGATTGCTGGTTTGTTCCCTAATCTGTTTCTTTTTTGGCAGTGACGAAAAGATAGGCTGCAAAAACACCAATTGAAGATTAATAGCTCCCTGAGGAATTGAGAATTTAGAGGGCTTTCTTGTCACTGAAATAAGAGGTTGATTCAATATATTCTAACAGAAAAAGATCTGAAGTAGAAAAGCTAAATACTACCCGTGAAGCAAGATATATCAATTGGCATCAGTTTTTCTCAGCATAACACTCATATTTCAATGTGTCAAAGGTCACGACTCAACCAAATTCAGCATTGTCTGCACACAAATATGCTAACATGAAGGATACTTGTGTAGAAAAAGTTCCAGAACAAATTTATCAGGCGATTTCATCCTGTAAAACAATCTGCACTTTCAAATAAATCCTTGTTATGAACACGACAAAGGTTGTGATGCCTGTGATATCTGCTATACTGATTGAGATCAAACGTCCCTTGTAGTTCCAGATTATGAATTTCAAACAGAAAAGGTAAACCATATTTGATCGTATCATTTAGAATCCATAGTATGATGTTTTACTAGCATTACTGTCAGAAAAATTCAGCAATAGCCCTATTATGCTAGCCGGATCACTCAACATTAATTATTAGCACGAGTTACTTTTCTAAATTTCATTTGATCATTAAAACAAACAGAACATAGGCAACTAACCCACCACCAATCATGGTTCAAAGTCACAGTATCAGTCGCACTCGCAATAATAACTGTTTTGTAGCAATGGTAATGAATCGGTATCGGATAATAAATTTCACCAAAATCATAAAAAACAATGTAGAAATCACAAATAATTACATGTACATTAGTTTTAAGGAATTAATTAGTAAAAATAAGACATGGTACAATTTTAGTTCACATTTTATGATGTATATAAACGTATCTATAACGGATCGAGCTTTTCAAATACTTCTCGACCGAGTTCTTGAACCCTGTCACCGATATATCCACTCCATTCCTCCGGGCAAAAAGGCACGTAAGGTAATAAGTAATATAACAACTGCCCTTAAATCTCAAAATGCTTAAAAAAACAAAACCTCAGTTAAACCCACATAACAGATGATCGATCACCCCCAAGAAACACAATCCTGAAAACAAGCAAAAAACAGCAGAACCCACATATGAAAAAAAAAAAAAAAAAAGAAAGAATCAAGACCCAGAACAGCTAAACTAAAACAAAACATCAAAATCCATGAAAAGGGCTTCAAGCATTCAACACATAATATAAAATCCCAGAACATCTTTACAAGTTTCAGTGATCACAGAGCAAATTTCAGTAATAAGTAAAAAAAAAAAAAAAAAAAAAAATGCTGAATGTAGAATGAGTTGTTTTAGCGGTAACCTCCAAGGGCAAAGTTGGAAATCAGAAGAGCACGCCAAAGAAATTTCATTCGTCCGATTTGCACAGCACTGGGAAGCTCAGATGCTACTACTGACGGAGGAGAATTATTGGGACCCTGCCCCTCCATCGCTTTTTTTGCGCTTTCTAGACTTTCTCGTGGAGTGTTAGTGTTTGATGAATACAGTCCACTCCAACAAAATTGAAACTTCCAATGGGCGTGGTTATGTTTAAAATTTTGAGTTTATTGTAATTTGCACCTCTAAACTATTATTCCACCTTTTTTTTTTTGTTTATCTACTCGGTTAGTTTATACTGGAGCACGAGAATTAAAAAAATTTATTGAATTACTTCAATTTAAAAGAAAAAAAAGGTCAAATATTCTTATGTAGATCCAATATTTAGATTCACTTGTTGAACTTGCGGTTAAATAAAATATAAGTATTTGCTAAATAATGTATGCTAATTAAAGAAGTAACATGGGGTGTGGCTATTATTTAACTATAAGATTTACAATTAAAACATTAGAATCAGGTCTAAATAAAAAAATTTCATAGTAAATAGAAAATTTAGAGTAAATGGAGACTAGAAAATACAAAAAGAATAGAATGAAATAGGGATAAAATGCTTAATACATTGAATTAGCTAAGTGTTTTAAAAAAATTATATTATGCACTAAACTATTAGTAATTCTAAGTTTAGGGGATAATAACTAGTGCAATTAAACTAAGGGCATATTTATTCATTTAGCCAAATTTTCACATGCTATTAGAGTTGACCGTTAGTCCAAAACTTCAGTGATCAAAAGATAACGTTGAGAACTAAATTGAAAATGAGGTTAAAATTTAAGAAGTTATTCCATAAAAAAAAAAAATTTGAGTTAAAGTGTAGTTAACCCTAAACTTCCATATATGATTTGTCCCTAACCAAAATTTGTCAAGGGAACTGTTGCAGACTTCATTCTATGGCAATAGTTTGAACCAACATTTCTCACATTTCTCATATGTTTAATTTTCAATTTACCAAGATACCCTGATAAAAGAACCTAATTAGATTAAAAAAGGGACTAATTAATTCTATTTTGTATCCCTTAATTAATACCTGATTCTCATTGTACTTTAAATATTAATTTTGAACACTTTGTAACCGAAATTTTTAAGTTTATCCTATTTTAGCCCATCTATAATTTAAAGGGTTAATTACACTTTATCTTTTTAAATTTTAGTATCACTAACACTTTAATCCTTAATATTATCTTTTAAGTACTCTAGTCCTTTCGTTGTACCAACTAAATATTTTGAGTATTTTACTTCTATTTTATTCTAATCATTATTTTTTGTTTTTTTTTGTTTGATGAATCAAATTTTTATAAGAATTAAACTTAAATCATGTAAAAAGTGATATGAATAGATTGTTAAAAGTATAATTCAACATTTTTTATGGTCTTTTAGCCGAAATAAATTAAAGAAGATGATAAAATATAACCAGCATAATTTTTTAAGTATATATTTTTTATAATTGATGATCAATTACAATAGTTTAATATCTCTTTATTTGAATGACTTTTTTAACTTCAAATTTTGTCTAAATAGAAAGATAAATCATAAGTTTAGAAATTTTGAATTAATTTTTATTTTAAAATTATGAGTAATTTGCCGTAAACCCTAATGTAGTATGATTATCTGATTCATAACCCTCATGTGTTCTAAAAATATACCTTAAACCCCCTTGTGATTTGGGTTAAATAATAAAATAACGTTTTTCATCCAACTTGACGGAGTGTGGCATACAAACGCCATAAATGTGAGTGGTTTAGGAAAAATAAATCATTTTCACGATGAAAATTAATATTTTTTGACCAAAAAAATTCCCTTTTACCTATCTATTTCCAAATAAATCAACACCACTCTCCAGCACTCTACACCACCACCACTACCACCACTACCACCACCACCATCACCATCACCATCATCCTCCATGCCACCACTACCAATCCTTACCTTCTCCTCCATTCCCCAACCCCTCTTTCTCCCCCCTTTTCCCATCACCTTTTCCCTCTTTCTTTCTTCCTTTTCCTCTTTCCCATCGTATCTCCCCCTTTCTCTTTCTCCTCCCCTCCTTTCTTGTCACCCATCCCTTAGCCCCTAGCAGACCCATCCCTCTCCCCGTCCCCTTCCTCCTCTTCTTCCTGGTTACCCATTCCTCCTTCCTCCCTTTTCTCCTTCTCCTTCCCTTCACCTTCTTCTTGAAGCCTCGCCTTAATAAATTGAACACTGTAGCAATTAAAAGCACCAAAAATGGCTGTAGCACTGGTCCAGTATTAGGGATCTGACGAGCAAATTGGATCGGAGCAAAAACACTGAAAGATGGCCGCCTTGAACAATCAGCATTTCCTCACGCTTGCCATCCTGACTTCCCCTTAACCATTGCCTCCAACATCTTCTCAGTGTGTGTTGTGTGTGTTTTTTTAATGTGATTAATTAATTTGCTTGAGCTCCTATTTCTGCTGTGTGATTGTGTGTTTGCGAGTCAAAAGACTATGTAGAATGAATACAATTTTGCTATTGGATGGAAGATGATAGAGGAATGGATGGTGGTGTTTATAGCTGTTCATGTTGGTGGATAATGGAGGAATGGTTGGTGGTGGTTATGGCTATTATTGGTGGTGGATGATGGAGGAATGGTTGGTGGTGGTTATAGCTATTGGTAGTGGTGGATAATG
This sequence comes from Cinchona pubescens, assembly GCA_025175665.1. NCBI lineage: Eukaryota > Viridiplantae > Streptophyta > Magnoliopsida > Gentianales > Rubiaceae > Cinchona > Cinchona pubescens. The sequence goes on along the minus strand of JANKKI010000031.1, from coordinate 2,306,080 downwards.
GAGGGGAGAGGTGCTTAGTAGTTAATGGCATGGGACGATAATGGGTCAACAGGTCAAAAGACCCATTTTCCTAATAATAGGTCAAGGGCATAGAGGTAATTTCAGTAAAATCCATTAGTTTGGATGATTTCCATCCATATCACCTTTTAGTTTAAAGTATATTTTTAAAACACATGGGGGTTATGAGTCAGATAGCCATACTAAAATTATTTAGGCCAATGGAAATAAAAGATTTTTTTTTAAAAAAAAGGAAAAAGCAAATGCATTATTTTCTTTTTTTGTTGTTGTTGATAGTAGTAGTAGTCACCAGAAAGATGGAAAAGGTAAAAAAAAAATAGAATGGGCAAAACACTAAATTGACATAGGGTTAAGTGTTAAAAACATAACATTAGGGACTAAAATATTAATGAGACTAAAGTTTACGAAGGCAAAGTGTAATTAACCAAAGGGTATATTTGTCTATTTAGCAAAAATTTCAGACAGCATTAGAGTTACAATTAGTCTAAAAACTTTAGTGCTCAAAAGATAACGTTAGAACATTAGAATAATTAAAGTAATAGTGACATTAAAGTTTAAGTAAAGTATAATTAAAGGGTAAAATTAAAAAAAAAAATCCTCTGGTTTGTCAAATGGGCACTTTACCTCCTTGTGGTTATTAAATGTGCGTTTGGCCCTCTTGTGCTTCAATTTTATATGCAAAATGGATAGAATTCGTTAGAATTAACTATGTTTGACGGTCACCCTCCAAATTTGAGGTTGGGTTTTTAAATAAAAAAAAAAAAAACACAAAAATAAGATAGAAATGACATTTTTATCCCAAAAATCCTTCTTATCCATTCTACCACACTACCTACCACCTCTTTCTTTTCCCTACCCCAACTTCCACCATTTTTATAGTAGCCCTACCACCCCATAAGACTCCCATGTCCAGCCACCACCCGCACACTTACCCTATCTTAGCCTAGCCCTACCACCATTTTTCCCTCCCTAACCCCAGCCCCTTCATCATTCTTCCTTCCCTAGCCCCTTCATCATTCTTCCTCCTCCACCCCATTCCTCTAGATCTCTTTCCTAGCCACGTCGCCACCAGCATCCTTCTTATCCACCTTTCTGATTACCCTCTCTTCCTTCTCCTCCTCCTCCCTATCTATCCCCAACCAATTGCTAAAGTTCTTTATCACTCAACCAAAAAATCTTGAATTTAATACAACTACTCCAGTAACCCACTTCTAAATTTCTAAGGAATTAACTGTTTTGCACTTTTTCTTGCAGAGAAGATTGAAGGGATTCGATTTTGGGGCTCTCCAAAAAAGCTAAAAAAAAAAAAAAAAAAAAATTAAGGACAATCCTAGATAGCAAAAACAATAGACTTGGCAACCAATAATTTGTTTTTTTTTTTTTTTTTTTTCTGCACCATGCTTGGGGTTGCTTTGCGATAGTTCTTATCAAAAGAAGTGGGATACAAAGATCAGGAACTGGGATAGGAAGGGGGAAGTAGTTGCAATGTAAGGGAAAGAAGGAAGAGAGAACGGGAAACGTGGAGTGGGATACAAAGAAAGGATATCAGAGTGCTTTGGTGAAGGGGAAAGGAGACAGCGGCGAGACAGGTTTGGGGCTGGGGAGGGTGGTGGAGTGGTCTGATAGTTGTTGAACCCCAGTTATGTTAATCATGTTTTGATGATGACCAAATCATACTAATGGTTTGAAGACAAGTGTGCAGAAAAACAAAGAGGTTCGGACGCAAATGATCGTCCGAACAAAAACAACCACACAGAGCTTCGGACGATGGTAATCGTCCGACACAAAGAATTTGAAGCAAGCCTCGGACGAAGAACAGCGTCCGATCATATTCCAGTAGACTTATAAGATCGGACGCATGTTCGGACGCATCCTCGGACGTCCGAACGAATACCCTCAGAGAACGGACGCAGTGTGGACGACTTTGTGCACCAAATGAAAACTTAAGCACAAATGAATACAATAGATATTCAACAATTTAAGCTTAAAGAACAAATAAGAATTGTTGGAAGTAAATATTTGGCAACTATAAATACCCCTAGGTCTGATTTAATGTAAACAAGACTTCTACATTGATCGTACAAACAATTCTTGAGCTATTTGGGAGAAATAGTTGGTACAAGTGTTGTAATAGTGTAGGTAGTGAGAAAAGAGCTTAGAAGTGTAAGAGTTCTTCAAGTGTAAGAGTGGAGAGATAACAATTGTAACAAAGGGAGGTTGTGAGTGTAAAACTCTTGGCTCAACTAAAGGAAATTAGTGTGAGCAAGAGTGATCCTCATTTGTGTACAAGAGGTTATTGTCTCACCTACATTGAAGAGACTTTTAGTGGCTCAACTTCAAGTTGTGAACTTGGTAGTTGCCTTGTAAGAAGCTCTTTGTTGTTGTAAGCTCCAAGCTTGAGAAGCTTGGGAGTTTGGTTTGATTCTCTTAATCTCAATATTCTTATTTGTTCTTTAAGCTTAAATTGTTGAATATCTATTGTATTCATTTGTGCTTAAGTTTTCATTTGGTGCACAAAGTTTGAATTTCTATTAAGCACATAAAAAGGTTTGTTTTTAGAGACAACCTAATTCACCCCCCCTCTTAGGTTGCTTTTGGGGCCAACAATTGGTATCAGAGCTTGGTCTCATATATTGAGCTTAACCGCTTTTGAGTAAAAATCATTATGGCAACCAATAATGCTTTATTTTTAGAGGGGCATTCTATCATTAGACCTCCCATGTTTAATGGCATTAATTTTGTTTTTTGGAGGGATAGAATGAAAATTTTTGTTCAATCTAATGATATTGATTTATGGTATATTATTTGTGAAGGTCCTTTAGAAGCTAATATTTTTGATGAAAATACTCATAGATTAAGGCCTAAGACTAGATATGAGTTAAATGCACAAGATAAAATAAACTTATCTTTAAATGCTAAAGCCATTAATATTTTGTATAATTCTTTGGATGCAGATGAGTTTTCTAAAGTAAAAGGTTGCATATTAGCCAAGGAGATATGGGACAAATTGAAAGAAATCCATGAAGGAAGTGAAGATATTAGAGAGCAAAAGAAGTCATTTCTTGTGGCTAAATATGAATCCTTCATCCAAATGGAACCTCATGAGAACATTGACAAGATGTATTGTAGGTTCAATGATATGGTAAAGGATTTGGAAGGTTTAGGTAAAGAATATTCCTTGGGTGAAAAGAATAGAAAATTTTTGAATGCTTTACCTAAGGAATGGGAACCTAAATCCATTGCCATAGAAGAGTCTAAAAATTTAAATTCTTTGCCTATTGATTCATTGATCAATTCTCTAACCTCATTTGAATTGAAGTTGAAATACAAGCTACAAGATGAGGAGGCAAACGGAAAACAAACCTTTTTATGTGCTTCATCAAAAAGGAGAAAAGACTCAAGGAGGCCTCACTTCAACAACTTCCAAATCACTTGGGATGATTGCAATTCGGATGGAGAGGTTGAAGAAGAATATGAGGAGGCTCAAATGGCTTTTATGGCACTTGGCAATAATGAGGTAACCTCTAGTTGTGATTCTTGTGATGATTCATGTGATAATGATAATGATGATGTTGAATCATTTATTTTTTGAAAAATGCATGAATGTTTGAAAGAATCATATGCTAAGAACAAAGAGTTAAAAATTAAAGTTAACACTTTATTGAGTGCCAACTCAAAACTTGTGCATAAAAATAATTCTTTGACAAAAGAAAATGATGTTTTGAAAAAAAAATGTGTTGGAAAAACCAAGATCATGGAAGAACAAGCTTCATTAAAGAAGAGATTAGATGATCTTGATGTTACTTTGAAAACAAAGAAAGAAAATGTTTTTGAAAAGAAAAGAACTAGAAATATGTTTTTGAACAAAAATTTTATCACCTTTAGAAAAAATGATTTGTGCTTTGTTAAATCTAAATTAATGATAACTGGGGTTAAGAACATTATTTGTAATTATTGTCATCAACACGGCCATATAAAGAAAAATTGTTATGTTAAAAGAAATGAAAAATTAGGAATAAAATCTACTTGGGTGATTAAGCATGTTACTAATCCAATTGGACCCAAGAAAGTTTGGGTACCAAAAGTTGTTGCTTGAACTGCAACCTTGTATGTAGGCATGCTTGGAGAGCACCAAGGAATTCAAGATTGATTATCTATGAAGGGTGCTCAAGGCATATGAGCTAAGATCATATTGAAATGGGTAACATCCAAAGTTTTTGTGCTTTCATTTATCAAGTTGAACTATGTTCTCTTGAATATTACTCATCTTTATGTTCAAATTTGTTTAGAATGCTAGGATATTTGTTTCCCCAAATTTAGTCTATAATAAGTCACTACTTGCAAAAGAAAGGGGGAGCATTCTCTTTTTTTTAATGGATTTGTTTTTGCAAAAAATTGCATCACACATGCTTCATTGTTTTGATGAGGCTTTTTATTAAGGAATGAGCAAAAATTGTTTTGATCATAATTGCAATTGATAATAATTACATGCATGCAATGTTACATATGGACGTTACAAAGCTTTATTCTTCTTATGTTTTGATAATGCCAAAGGGGGAGAAATACATGGACAAATTCTCTTGTGTAGTACTTCATTATTTTATGGTTGTTTTTTGAATTGTCCAATTGATTTGTCATCATCAAAAAGGGGGAGATTGTTGAACCCCAGTTATGTTAATCATGTTTTGATGATGACCAAATCATACTAATGGTTTGAAGACAAGTGTGCAGAAAAACAAAGAGGTTTTCGCAAATGATCGTCCGAACAAAAACAACCACACAGAGCTTCGGACGATGGTAATCGTCCGACACAAAGAATTTGAAGCAAGCCTCGGACGAAGAACAGCGTCCGATCATATTTCCAGAAGACTTTGCTTCGATCGGACGCATGTTCGGACGCATCCTCGGACGTCCGAACGAATACCCTCAGAGAACGGACGCAGTGTCGGACGCAGGGAGAAATAGTTGGTACAAGTGTTGTAATAGTGTAGGTAGTGAGAAAAGAGCTTAGAAGTGTAAGAGTTCTTCAAGTGTAAGAGTGGAGAGATAACAATTGTAACAAAGGGAGGTTGTGAGTGTAAAACTCTTGGCTCAACTAAAGGAAATTAGTGTGAGCAAGAGTGATCCTCATTTGTGTACAAGAGGTTATTGTCTCACCTACATTCTAGAGACTTTTAGTGGCTGAACTTCAAGTTGTGAACTTGGTAGTTGCCTTGTAAGAAGCTCTTTGTTGTTGTAAGCTCCAAGCTTGAGAAGCTTGGGAGTTTGGTTTGATTCTCTTAATCTCAATATTCTTATTTGTTCTTTAAGCTTAAATTGTTGAATATCTATTGTATTCATTTGTGCTTAAGTTTTCATTTGGTGCACAAAGTTTGAATTTCTATTAAGCACATAAAAAGGTTTGTTTTTAGAGACAACCTAATTCACCCCCCCTCTTAGGTTGCTTTTGGGTGATAGTGTACTACTGGGGTAGGGGTGGTTATGTCAGAAAAGCCAATTAGTACATCTAAAATTTGAAGTTGAGGATGGTGTGGTTATGTCTCATTGGCTGGGGTGGGATGGTAGTTGGTAAGGGAGGCAAGGGGTTGGGGAAGGGATGTGGGGGTAAGAGTAAGGCTGTTATGTGGTGGAGAGTTGGAGAGGAAGGGGTAGGGAAGGGTTTCTAATTTTGTTGACCCATTGTAATTTTTAATTTGACCCCAAAATTCTTTTATTCCTTTTTTATTTTTAATTTGGTCTAAAATTTCTCAAATACTTAAATTGGTTAGGGGCATATATGACATTTTACATGTCAGTATTAGTTTTAACAGATTCCATCCATTTTGCAAATAAAATTGTAATACAAGGGAGTGAAATCGCACATTTGACAACCACAAAAGATAAAGTACCTATTTGACAAATCACAAAAGGATTTTTTACATTTTACCCTGTAATTAACTTTAAACTTCTACATATACTTGTTACTCATTACTATCTATATCCTGAACCAAAATTTGTCAAGTGAACAGTTGCAGACTCCATGTTGTGTTATTAGTTTGAACCGACATTTTTCACATTTCTCATATATTTAATTTTTATATATTTTTTCTTTTTTTTGTAGTAAAAAAGTTTAGAAAGAAATATATGACCACTCTTTGTTTAGGTCAGGATAAGTTATGGACGAATATGTCAAAACCTTTCATTTGGATTAGTAGCGCTATTTAACGTCTAAACCAACCTCGTTGGCATGTTTAACTTTCAATTTACCAAGATACATTTGTAAAAGAACCTAATTAGCTTAAAAAATTCCCAAGTCTTAATTAATCTGCAAATACCCTCTGATGAGATCTATAATTTAAAGTTGAAACTCATTTGAAAAAACAATTTTGTTGATAGAAACGCGTTTCGTTCTATACATATGCATGGAAGCAGGGAGACATGAAGGGTCTTGGTTTCGCCCGAGAATATTTGATCACAAAATTAGTCTACAATGGAATATCCTCTATTCGACTTCTAATGGCTCCAAAAGCCTCTGCAGATTACCATGAATAATCATAATCAGCCATACACGGCTTTCCGCCCCCAGTCAGCCCCACCCCCCCCAACAAGAAAATTTTTTTGTTGAGAGGTTGTGAATGATCACAATCATGATTGATGATCAGCCCCAGCCGTATTAAAAGTGAATGGTGTTTGCCTTTGTTTTTTTTTTTTTTTTTTTTGTGTATCAAGTGTCAACTCAACTCATGATGATATGCAAACTTGCAGTTAATCTTTCATCTTCTTTTGACTAAATTACATTGTATTATGTGGTATAGTTAATCTTCAAATTTTTCTTTATAGTTTGTAAATTTACAATTTGTCCTTAGTTTGGATTTTTATAGAATGGCTGGATAGTTAAAAAGTTAATAAATTTGTACAAAAATCAAATACCTCTAAACCTAGTATCCCTTACTGTCTAGAATTACCTTACCAAAAAAGAGGGGTTGCATTTTATATTAAAATATACATAACTAACCTTGATTAGAGAGACTAAAATAATTCTTTAAATAAAATTTTTTCAATCGATCATAATGGTCAGTTAGCAGTTTCATTTTATCCTAAATTACAAGGGGATAGATTGTAAGTTTATAAATTATAATGATTATCTTGAACATTAATCATACAAGAAGGGATCCATGTAACTTACCCTTTTATTTTTTTATTCTTTTTTTTTTTCAATTTTGTTCTATGTCACCCCACATTATTGATTGATATATCATTTTTTATGAAAATCCTTAAGTAGGTTTGATTTACGGTCTTACTGGTAAATTTTGTGACTATTAAAAAAATTACATGAGTAATGTAACATTAGAGTAATGTAATATTAAATGACATTAGCAAACTTCACTGAGTTATGTCATTCGACATTATATTATTTACGTAGTTTCTCTAATGACCACAAAATCTACAAATGAACCAAATGTAATTGAAATATTTCCCATTTATGGGATTGCATGTTTAGCCCTTGTTTATAAGATTATTTTTTTAACTGAATTACCATGAGCTTGAAGTTGACCTCTCAAATCTTTGTCATTAATAAGTTCTACTATAGACTTAGTAACTAATTAAAAAGATTCGACCATCCCTATTATGAATAGAAGATGCTGTTATACGTACACTAAGCTTGAATATTTTGGATGAAAAATAAAATTATAGTAATTACAGTAAACTAGTTTTAAAAAACTAAATTACTAGAGAGAAGAGTGAAGTGTACGTACAAGTGAGAAAAAAGAAAGTGAACAAATTCTCGGATGATGGAGAAAATATTTGACTGCAAACACATAGATAGATCAAGAACAAGAGATCCACATTTTTGTTATCAACCTGTTCAAATCTATCATAAGACATTAAAAAAATAAATCATCACACAAATTTATTGTCGTCCTTAATTTATTATTAGGTAGTAGTATTATTTTGTAGCTAGCTAGTTATGCTGCTCTCACTCTCATTTCTCAATTCTCCTACTGATCTAATTAACAATGTGGAATCAATATCACACTTTCATGCTTTTCATCCTATTTCTTGCAATCAAATAAAGCTACAAAACAACAAACAATTAACCAAAAAAGTTTATAGGACCACCACCCCACATAACTTATCAGCCATGAACCAGACCACAAGATAGAGCCATTAGCAAGATGGCAGCTTCTTTCTCATCTTGTGGAAACACGCGATGGAAGGCTAAATTCTTACTCAAATTGAATAGCAAGTCCTCCAAACCATTCCTCTTCTTCTTTTGTTCATCATGAGTTTGATTTTGAGATGATGATGATGATGATTCAGGAGCTGTGTAGTGTTTGCACCTTTTCTTGATCTTTAACTTCTCTTTGTTTTGCACCTTGATCTTCAGTGATGCTTTCGTCGTTTCGTATCCTGGGCTTGTGCCGTTTGCCGCCGCCAAGGCAGCTGCAGCCATTGCCCTTCTCGCCTTTCTTTGTCTGATCCCACATGCGTTGCAAAGTGACTGAAAGAAGGGAACAAAGTTAATTTAATCAGATCTTTAATTCATAGTTATTGAATACACATTATTCTCTGATTATGTAATATATCACTTTATCAAAAATATAATCCACATGGTACGCCAAGTATCTGTACACAAATTGGTACACAATTTGAAAAGTTACCTGCTGATCAATTACGTAGCTATGATTTGATAAATAAACATCGTTTATACCTTAGGGCCTTTTGGTCCACTCCTCCAAAGTGGGGTCTTGGTGGTGTTGCAATCAGCACAAACCCTAATTGGAGTGTTACTGTTGCTGCTGAGATGATCAGTTTCAAGAAAAGTTGTGGGCTGCTTTTGATCCTCAAATTTCATGGTGGTGGTGCTTGTTAATTCCTTGAGATCTGACTTCTTCATCTTCTGCATCAACTTCACCTTAGGAGACATCCACTTATTAACTGGATTGTTCTCCTTATGATCAGCTTGGTTTGCATTATTCTCCCACAAACATAACCTTAACCCTTTGTTAGTCTTTTTCTCTGGATCATGTGACATCTGAAAGATCCAGTGTATGGAGCATGATTTTCAGCCTGAGATCAAAGCAAATGCTTTTATTCAGGGTTAGACCATAAAATAAGAACAAGGGCTTTTCTTTTGCAGCAGAATTATGAATCGTTCGGGCTGAATTACGTACTCAAGTCAGTGTGCAGTAAATAAGCGATCACAAAGGAAAGCATGATATGATCATCCAGAAAAAAAAAAAAGAGCTATAGGGCATGGATAGATATACCTGTCGTTGGTGGTGGACTTCAGTACTATGATAATATTGATCAGTAGTTTGATCCTGATACGAAGGGAAGAACACAGAATAAGAAACAGAAGATGATGAAGCTGTTTGATAATTTTGAAGTAAGAGCTGCTGATGATGATCATCATGGTGATCACGATCTTCACTAGGACAAACAGGAAATGGAGAAGGTGTCGCTGAGGTGAGATAGTTTGGAACCATGGAGAGGAATACAAAGACAAATAAAGGGTTTTCTTGTTGCTTCGAAGGAAGGTGATGCGGAGAAGTTTATATTGAGGGTGTTGAAATGTATATTGATGCTAAAAAGGATATAAAAGGGCCTAATGAGAAGAGTTGTGAAAGGCTTTTAAATGGGTTAGTGAGTATGTACTACCGGCGGAGGTGAGTATTAATACGTAGAAAAATTCTTATATGGATTGAATTTATAGCACTTTGACATTATCTATATTATTTTATTAGACTGATGTAAAAAATATAAATTAAAAAATTTATGATATTATATTATAAATTCGATTCACATAATAATTTATTAGAGATGCAGTTAGGCAGAGGCTGGCCTAGAGATTCACGTGATTTCATGGTAACCAAACAAACATCTTACAAATAAAGACAACTAAAAGGAGGAGCAGAATGCTACCACACGACCATATGACAGAACCCTATCTTCAAAAGTTGCCATCGGAGAATATATAATATAATCTTAGTTGAAAATTAATCAATACTACTATTATAGTGGAGATTGGTGAAGACAATATCTCATAATATGCCACAAATGTCACTCATAATCATGCGTGTCCCCTCACATCATCAACCAAAATCATATTTTCTAATTTTTCTTAATTCCTCAATTAACTTCTTCTCTTGAATAATAGACTTTGCTCCACGACATACATATCAATAGAGAGATTAATTCGTGGGAAATTCTATAATCTCGCAAAGAAATTATTTTTTTATACTTTAAGATATTATACTTAACAAACTTTTAGAGTCAACAGAATAATAATGTTAAAGGAATGTAAAATTCTCCTCAATGTTGCATTGTTGTATATATTGCAACATAGTCAATAAAATTAACAACAATTAGTGTTAGTCAATTAGACCTTTTTTTTTTCTTTTTCTTTTTTAGTGGTAAGCGGGAAAAAGAGTGTTGAATTGGACATGATTAAGTCAATGATAACCAATTGTGCTAGGCCATTTTTCTAAATCTAAGTTCTTCCCTTCATAGAGGAGAGATGAAATAGCCCTCTTTATACTGTTGAAGTATGTATGTGTACACATACGTAGTTAGAGATATACATAGGTAGCATGTTCTTATTCACAATGATCTGAAGATGGTACCCACGTTATCAGTAAATCTCAAAAAGCTTGCTCCTCTTGGGCATTATAATAAACATATTAGTATATGGCACGCATTAATGGTGTTCGGATTTTTCACAGGAATATTAGGGCCTATTGAAGATCGAGTATTTCTGTGAGTAGAAATGGGCTAGATTAGATCTGCATGGCAACATATTATCATCAGTCATCGCAGCTTAGTATAGCCAGCCAAAACTCATTGAATGCAGTGCACGCAAAGGACACAGAACCAGCTCGCCACCTCTCCCCACACCCATACCATCATCCTAATTTGATTTCAAATTAAATCATCTTTTTTCATTTTCCCAATTTTTTCTAATCCGTTGATCATCCCATTTACTCTTCCATCAGTTAAAAGTTCCTACAACAAGCCATTAATTAAGTTTCTAAAGCTGTGATTTTGTTGTTCAAAGCCACAAAAATTATTTTTGCTTGATTTTTATTAAATACAGTAACACAAGTTTGGTTTTTTTTTTTTTTTTTTTTTTTCCTTTTTTGGTAATATGAAGTTTAGAGCAAGAGTAAATTGCCTTCGTTCTTTAGGGCCAAGGCACAAATTGAGAGTAGTAAAAGTCGAATTTAAAACTTTTTGATAATTTCGCCACCCTGTATGTCGTTTGAGTCAATTCTATTGACTAAAACAAATTTGGGTTTAAATATTGTTCGTGGTAAAATGTCAATCAGCGGAAATTTGGTGGGTGCGACGTGAGATTGGTGTGCACAACTTTTTATCGTACATGCAATGTCTTTAAAAACCAATTACAAAAATGTAAAAAATAGAGGCATTTTGCTTTGTATCAAAAGAAACAAACTATAGGTAAATAATTAATAGGCAATGTTAAAGCCCTAAAAAAAAAATGTTAAATCCCTAAAATTGACCTAACTTTAGTAGTATCAATCTTCTGCACAGTGTGAAAGATCCACCAAAAAGGGCAAAGGGTCTAAAAGTTCAGTTATTGGCCACTGAAAAAATCTGAAAGCAACTTCCGGTCTCTGCTCTGCAAATAGCTAGCCCACATGAGAAAGCAATGATTTCTGTTAGTAAAACTTTGTGTATCGATCTGCAAGTAGCTCTGAGCAATTGAACAGTTCATTATTTGGATAAAAGATGTGAAGAATTTATTTTTCATAGGTTAATTATAGCCTTATTAAATTATAGGCCAGTTAAAGAGATTAATTGTTGACCGCAATAAGATTTGGTTTTCACTTTTTAGCATCATTAAATTTGATGCATCGATCCTTTATATTTTTCATCATTAATTGACTACAGAGATTGTGTTATACCTTAAATAAATAAATAAATAAATAGTTAGGGTGGACTTTTTTCATTATTCATTATATATATAAATGCGTCAGAAGTATAAGAACTTTTCAGAAATATTCTTGTTTTGGTTTGGTCTAACGTATTCAGTCATGGAGATATTAGTTTTAGTTGGTAATTGACCTATAGATTTATACAGACAAATTTAGCTGCCATATGCTAAATGAGTACCACTTATTATTTTTATTTATTTTTGGTTAATAACTACTGAATAACTTGAATATCTTAGCCAAATATGCCACACAAATCTTTTTCTTTTTATTTTTGGTCACTTTTCATTTACGCAGCAATCAATATGAGGTCTTCTTTTTTAAATAAATATGAGGTTTTAGTGATTATATAAAATTCATTTAGTATGGCGATTTTGCGTATGGTAAAATACAATTAGGATTGTCAATTGAGTTTTCTGAGGTGAGTTTTACAAAACTCAAACTCGACTCACAAAATTATTCGAATTGTGAACTTTAATCGGGATGACCTAAACTCACAAATATGCAACTCATACTTAACTCACAAAATTATTCGGATTTCGATCCTTAATCGGGTTTGTCCAAATTCACAGTATATACATTACTGAAAGTTAAGAAATTAAGAGATAAAATATGAAAAAGAGTATCTCAAATTTTAACACTAACAATTAAAGCTATGAAAAATAATACTTTCTCAAGAATTATTAATATCTGCACATACAAAAGTTAAAAAAAAAAAAAAACACTACAAAATAAAACGCGATTAGCGATGAAAATTTAGCGACGGACAAAATTTGACGCTAATTAGCGACGAGTTTAGCAACGAATTTACTATTTGTCGCTACTTCGTCACTGAATTTGTTGCTAACTAGTAGCAAAAATTTTTGACACAGTTTTCGTCACAAATTTCGTGACAAGTTTTAGCGCGCAAGGGCGTGAACTTTAGCCACGGGATATCGTCGCTAAATTAGCAACGAAAAAACCTCGTCGCTAACTACGTTGCTATGGTTGGAATAGTGTGTGTCGCTAAATTCGTCGCTAACTTTTAAGTTAAAAATTTTCGTCACAAACTAATGGCATACAACTGGCATGCAATAGTTTGTTTGTCGCTAAAGATGTTGCTAATTAGTGACGAATCCGTCTCGTCACTAAAACCGTCGCTATTTTTTGACCTTTTAATCTTCTGTCATTTCCTCTTCTTCTTCTTCTCATTTCACTCATTCTTTTTCTCTCAATCTTTAACAACATAATCTCACATCTCTCTACCATTTTCCTTCCTAGCTAACTATATACCCTCTCTTTGTCAAAATCTCACTCCCTCCTCTATCTTTTTCTTTTCTCTCACACACAAATTCACCTACTCTTACTCCATTTCACCTCCACCACCACTAGGATCACCCACCACCATTAGCACAACCCTCAACCCCTGTCACCACTGTGAGCCACCTTCAATCACCTCTCTCTCATGGCTGTAAGCAAATTTTATTTATTTCATTCTTATTTAATTTCAATTATAATGTAAATTAGGGTTCTAAATTCCATAATTTTTTTATGATTTTAATGTTTGTTGCCTTTATATTTTTTGGTTTAGGGTCATTTAATTATATATTTTTTGGTTTAGGGTCATTTAATTATATATGGAATTTTAGTTTTAGGATTAAATATATGTGTAATTTAGCTCTTATATGATCTGAAAAGTTAATTTTAAGTGTAATTTTAGGGTTTATTTATTTTTCATACTTGTAGTATTGGTTCTAAATTCCATAAATTTTTATGATTTTAATGTTTGTTGCCTTTGTATTTTTGGGTTTAGGGTTATTTAATTATATATGGAATTTTAGTTTTAGGATTAAATATATGTGTAATTTAGCTCTTATGAAAAGTTAATTTTAAGTGTAATTTTAGGGTTTATTTATTTTTCGTACTTGTAGTATTGGTTCTAAATTCCATAAATTTTTATGATTTTAATGTTTGTTGCCTTTATATTTTTGGGTTTAGGGTTATTTAATTATATATGGAATTTTAGTTTTAGGATTAAATTTATGTGTAATTTAGCTCTTATGAAAAGTTAATTTTAAGTGTAATTTTAGGGTTATTTATTTTTCATACTTTTAATATATTTTTTTTTTGGTTTAGTATAATTAAAAAAAAATCCATTTAACTTATAGTATAAGACAATATTAATAGACTCAATATAACCCTGATAGTCTTACAAGAGAAAAATCAAGAAATGTTTATATATTCAGATATTGTTCTAATTGTTTGAAAATATATATTGATAATACTCTAAATATTTAATTATGTTAGGATTATTGAAATTAACATCTAGGAGTTAAAAGGAAATTTAGTGTTTAGTCAAACGAATATTTAGGTGCTACTCATTTTTCTTTTTACATCCATTATTAGTTCACTTCTAATTGTTAGGCTTTGTTATCTAAGTATTTCTCGCCTTTTTAATGTTTAAGTGCTAAAAACTTGTTGTAGATTGCACAATGGTTGTATGGTGTATTGTAAATAATGAACGAACCATATAAACTACAATAAGAAAGTTTAATTAAGTTCAATTTTATGTAAGTTAATTGTAGAATTGCTTTTCCAACTTTAGCTAATACTAGTTTATGCATTCGATGAAAGTAATTATGTGTTAATTGAGTACAATTTAGTGAATTTTGTTTAAATTAGTTTATGAAAAGTAGTACTATTTATAAATCGTGTTATGTTTTTATGATATTTGTTTGGTTCATATGGTTGAATATTTTGATTGTTGGTTAGTTCTAAAAATTTGGGAAAAATGTCAAAATATAGATCTATATCTGCCGAATTTTTTATAAATATTTGACATTAATAAATAAGTTTATATTAAGGTTTAATTAAAGTAAAGAATAAATAAGCTTGTAATTTATTAGCTTTAGTAGACACTTTTAGTATTAATTTTATTCTTAACGCTTTAATAAATATTATGTTTATTAAACTTTTTCAGTAAATATTTTTACTATTTTTTAAAGCTTTAGTACACAAAAAAATATTACTAATATTGTACTACTATTTTTAAAACCAGTAATAATAATTTATAACATCTGTCCAGTGTAGTGCTATTTTTCAAGAGAATTATATTGATGTTATATTTTTTGTACTTTTTTTTAGTAATATAATTTTAAAGGCACTAGTTTTATACTACTTTATTGTTATTTTCCTTGTGTAGTTTTATTTTTATGAGGTTGAAATGAGCACCATTTACAGATTATTTACATTAATCTTAATGTTGTTATTAGTGTACTATAACTTAAACAACTAATACATCCTCTGGTATCTACTAGGCAGACAAGGACCGAGATGCTGAGGTGCATCAACTCTGGAAAAAGCTCTATGTCAAGGAAGAAATCATGCATATCATGACCCAGAGGCTAGATGGACTCATCGATGCATTTGATGCTCTTCGGGAGGAGATCACGCTCTTTGGGAAGAGTCCACAAATTACAAAGTCAAAATTAGTCTAATTATTCGGTTCGTGCAACAGATTTCTAGATTTAGATTTTTTTGTTTTCATATTTCATGTACTATGAACAATCTTTTGTATATTATAATTGCATTTAATTTGTTATGTATTTTAATTTTTAATTTTATTTCTTTCATTTGTTGCTAGTTTTTTTTAAAAAATAAAAAATAAAAAACAAATTAGTCGCTAAATTCGTTGCTAAACATATTTTTTTTTTTAAAATCAAATACCAAAATTCTACGTCGCTAAAACTTTCGCTCACTTTTTATTCATAAAAAAAATATTAAGTTTTCGTCGCAAAACTCGTTGCTAGTGTTGTGTTGCTAAATTCATCGCAAATATTGTCGCAAACTGCGTTGCAAATTTCGTCGCTATTGTCGTTGCTAAATTAGCGACGGTGTCTTTTTTTCGTCGCTAAGTGATTTGTGACAACCAAAAAAGCGACGTTCCATTTTTTGTCGCTAAATCTGTCGCTCAGACAGTTAGCGACGAAAAATACATTAAATTTTCGTCACTAATCGCATATTTTGTTTCAAATAAATTATTATGACTATCATATGACAATTTGCTTAATTCATAGATTAATTAGTATAGAGTGTGTTTATATATATATATTCATTTACTTATTAGGGTCGGGTTTTATTCGAATTGAATCTTGTGAAGCTCAAATTCAACTCACATTTAAATCAGATCTAATATTTAGGGTCAAATTCAACTCGCCTCACTTTAATATAAAGGTCGATCTTGTGAGTCTATTTGTCGGGTCAAATGGGTCGAGATCGGGCCGGCCTAACCCATTAATAGTCCTAGATATAATACAAAATGTTCATTACACATTTAGGATATCGTATCAACTAACTGAAAATGTGCCCTAGACGGGGAAGAAAATGGATCCCTTACTAAAAAACATCCATGCGCTAAGAATTTTTTATCCTACACTTTATTTAATTTTCCATCTCATTACCTAATTATGAACTATGCTACTAATATTTCTCTATTAAAACTCGCAAATATGTTTAAAAGAAATCTTAACAATTTATTAGATAGTGAGATACAGAGTGGATAGAAAGTAAAATTAGAAGATCACTAGCAAAATTTATATATGCCACGATTAAACAATAATTACATGAAATCTCTTACATTGCTTAATTTGTTACATCTTGGCATGAAATGATAGCTTTAGTTTAATAGAAGGTGGGATTCTACGTAACTTTAGTTTAATTTGAAAAAATTCTTTGCTATCTACTGTGCATTACGGAAGGATAAGTATTTCTAATTGCTAAATAATTAAAAAGTAATATGAATTACATATGTTTCAATCATTTCAACCGCTGTTAAACCCACTTCACATGCAAAGCGAATAACCATGCTTGCTCGTAATTTGGTACAAATATCCTGGCTCCCTGCTAGATTCAATGCACAAATATTCCATTTGTCGATTATGATCTCTTAAACCTAGTAAGATTCTATGTATTTCTGGACGCGATGTTCGCTTATAATTATTTACTTTGAAGGTCATAAAAGTAATGATTTCAATAGCTAACTAAATGAAATGATTGCCTGCACAAATAACATGAAATATCCGCGGATTGAGATTGGAGAACAAATACCCTTTTGCAGGATAAGGGTGCATTTGAGATATGAATATAATCAAAATGAAACATATACAAAACAAGAAGGCAAATTATATGAAATTTTTGTCTCTATTTAAGTGCAACATGATATTTTCGGATTCAGTTGAAATTTTCTTTTTTAAAGAAAACATAACTTCTATATATTTATTTATTTATTTATTTATTTATTGACGATAATAAAATTGGCTACGTATGCAGTATAGGAGTCACAGCTGCAAATGTTAAGAGGTGGAAGCATGGATGGGGACATTGTGTACAAAATTATCATGTTCGCTGTCAGTAATAGAGAATGGGTCCAATTGCAGGTAGTTTTCATAGTGGTGCATCAAAATCTGATGGGCCATGGGAGATTTAGCTAAATGACATTTTTATCAGTGTCAAAATGTCCCAATATTTTCATAGGCCCTAGCTTACTGTATACATTAGATTAAGCAAAAGTTGCTGCAAGCATTAAAGATGTTCTATTCCATTTCTCATCTTATTTTGTATTTTATTATTTAATGAATTGTCAATTTTTTTTAAAAATATGATTATGAGTTTTAGTATAGAAACCTTAACCGTTCTTTGGGTAATGGGATAAAAATTAATATAAAATATAATATAAAAGATTCTAATATAATTCAAAGACAACGATAGGTAAGAAGCCAGGACTAGCTCATGGCTTTAGGGCTCTAAAAAATTTAGACCCCATAATTTTGGACTTAAGATATAATTATAACACTAATAATTATATAAAAAAAAGTTTTTTTTTATAAATAAAATACCAGTATTTAATTTAGTAATCATGACCCGATTGATTAACCAACAACCACTCAAGCACTCTCTAGCTTCCTCACAATTCTTAGCTAGTCTCCCATTTAACTCATAATTAAATTTTTTTATTACTTTTAGTTTTACTTTTCACCAAATTCTATTTTTCTCCCTCATTATCTCTATCATTATTTTACTCTATCATTATCTCTAATTTTCACAAGCTACTACGTTTATTTTCTATCATTATTCTTCTCCTCTATCAATCTAATATTTTAGTTTTAATCATCTATTTTTATTTTCCCACTAGTCAATTTCATTTTGTTACAATCAATAATACCCTAAATATAAAATTTAAATTTTATCAAAAATATTTGATTGTACACTGGAACAATTTAAATTTGTAATGAGAATATTAATATTGAAATTAAAAAGTCTCCGGAGTACTCTTTTAGAATTAATTATTTCTTATGGATAGTAAACAAAGCAATTTCTTTATTTCAAAGTAGATTTGAACAATTCAAAATATATAAAAATATTTTTAACTTTCTAATTTGTATTAAAAATTTGAGATCATATACAATGAAAAATTGGAAGACTGTTGTTTTAATCTTGAAAAAATTTTAAAACATAATAATCATTCTAATGTTTGTTATAAAAGATTTATTTTTAGAATAAAAAAGATTTTGAGAAAATTAGTATAAACCGAAGATAAGCTCCAATTGGCAATACTTAATTATAGAGAAATATTTGATTCTTTTCCTATTGCCTACATTACCTAAAGGATAGTGCTAAGGTTACTATTTATATTACTTTAGCGAAATTGTTTCTCAAAAGTGCAATTAACAAATGTTTATCTAAGCCAGCAATATTTCACGGAAGATTAAAAGAATTGTCTATATTATCAATTAAGATATAACCACTAAAAAAAAAATTAATTTAAAACTTTTAATTAGTAATTTTGTATCTCAAAAAGTTAGAAAATAAATTTTATATGAAAATTTATATTAATTATATTATAAGATAAAAAAACGTAAGACTAAAGGGGTATTTGATAACCCCATTAAGTGCTTAAACTTAATTCATTAAGTGCTTTTTGTATTAAGTGTGTTTGATAACGAAATTCTTCTCCTCTGAATGCATTAAATGCCACTTAATTTCTATATAAAATTTTAAGTAAAAAGTCTATCATTTAATTTGCTGAATTCTTTACTAGAATTTCAAAACTCACTCAATTTTCTTTATTTCATATTCACACACTCTTTTACACACACTATATTCATTCTCTCACACATAAACACACACTTGCACACACTGTATTCATTGTCTCTCACACACAAATACACATTTGCACACACTATATTTCTTGTCTCTCACACATAAACACACCTTTGAACACACTATATTCCTTCTCTATCTCACATATAAACACACAATTGCATACAATATATTCCTTCTCTCTCACACATAGATGCACACTTGCATAAAAAATATTCCTTCTCTCTTACACACAAACACACACTTGAATGCAGTGTATTCTCTCTTTCACATATAAATACATACACTATATTCATTATCTCACACATAAACGCACACTTTCACACTACCTTCTCTCGCATACATAACACATAATTATACACACTATATTCCTTATCTCTCTCATAAAATCACACATTTGTACACATTATGTTCCTTTTTCCAATACACAAACACACACTTATACACACTATATTTCTTTTCACATATAAAAACGCATACTTGTACACATTATATTCATTTTCTCTTACATATAAACACACACGTGTATATAACATCTCTCTTACACACACAACCCTCTCTCACACACACATACTCTATATTAATAAATTATTTATTTGTATTAAAAATATAATAATTAAAATAATCTACTATAAAAGAATTGAATATTATCATCAAATTATATAATATATACGGGGTAAAATATTTTAATTCAGTATTCAAATTAAACTGATTATCAAACAAATATAATTTTATGAATTTAGCAAATTAAGATTTCAGTACTTAATTTTCAGTATTTAGATATATACTGCCCGTGCCAATGGCAGTGCTCGAGTTATATGATAATTTAGGGATAAAAGCACGTTCTTACAAAAATAATGTTAGTTAAAAAATAAAAATGCAAATTAGATAACGGGTAGTTATTTTCAGTGAGAAAAAATGGAAGAAAATAGTTTGTTATTTGTTGAGGTTTTTTTATATTTTTAAACTTTTTTTTTTAAATGCAAATTAGAAATGGGTAGTTATTTTCAGTGAGAAAAAATGGAAGAAAATAGTTTGTTATTTGTTGAGGTTTTTTTATATTTTTAAACTTTAAAAAAAAAAAATATTACACCAAAATTACACCAATAAGTCTTTTATTGCATAATGTATTAGTAGGGACTAAATTAGCTATCGATGATAAATAAGCGATCAAATTAAATAAGACCGCAAAAATAAGGAATCAAAATGAAATTTAACCCTTTTATTTTATAAGGTTAAAAAACGGAGCAAATTTCAAAATTGACAAACAAAATTTTTTAATGGTAATCTTCTTACAAGTTACATACATTTTATCCAACAACTCTTTGATGTCAAATTTTTCTAGATCCGTCCTCGTTTCAACATTCTATCCTCCATATTCTTAGTATGAAAAATTATTGATAAGATTGTAATTTAAAATTATTTGTTAAAATTAATTTAGATGGTACAATCTGATTAAATTATCAATCTTGATTTTAAATAATTAGACGAATTCTGTTTTTTTTTTCACGGATTTAGTAATTTTAAATTTATGGTCAGATATTCACAAAACATTTAATTACCATTTATAACAAGTGTTCTTAAAGTGTTCCTTTGAGTACCACATACACGTACACATAGCACATGACTGAATTAACTAAGCAGGTGAACTGAAGATAAGAGAGGTAACAATTTTTCAATTCTGATTAGCATTTCGTTGGATATGAACATTAGTATTTGAAAGGTATATAACATTTTCGCATTTTAACCACAAAAAAAAAAAAAAAAAAAACACAAGGCTTATTCCTTATTAAATAGGATCGGCTATATGAATTCTATTACGTCATTACGCTCTATTATAGAATATATCCTTCTCAATTCTTAGATGAGTTATATTTTTCTTACAATTATCCACACAAAAAATTTCGATGTCTTCCCACCCCTCTTATGTTGACTATTCTCTTTAAAATTTATTCGCCTGACAGGTGCTTCCTTGAGAATGCATAAATTCAATTAGTAATTTAGTATTGTAATTGTGATTATTAATTGTCTAATATAATTATCAAAACATGAAAGAAATTTCCATCCCTCCGATGCCTCTCATAAAAATAAAAATAAAAACCTTAATTTCGAATTATCCAAATGTATTACTATTACAGAGTCAACCATTTATATGGCCAACTAGTCAGAGAACTAGACCACACCATAGCCCTGAGCAATATATGATGTCCTATCACGTCACAGTACACTTCTTGATTACAATAGATGTCCTAAATACGATCACCGTGAAAATCGAACTAAATACACACAACCTTAGAATTAGCCCAGTACCATCCAAATCTCTGCAATTCTACGTGCAAGCCCTATCTAAATTTATTTTTAAGTTTTTGTTTGGGTCGATTGAAAATATTTTCCAAGAATATATATATGTATATTATTTTTTCTTGGTGTCAAACACCAAAAACTACTTTCATCCATAAAATATTTTTAATTTTTCTCTCTCTAGTTAAAAAATAAACAGATGTATTGAGAGTAAGATGTTTTAGGTTATAGTTCGAGAGTAACAATAAATTTTAATGACTTACTTTCATAAATTTCATTACTAAATTTGTTTTTGTTTTGAAATTTTATCCACCCATTTTCTCTTCATCTTGGGAACCAAAATATAATATCTATCTATTTATATATTTATACTATATATAAAGCAATAACATAAAAGTCATTTGGTATGATGTCATATTTGATTTGTCAAATCTACCCTTAAGTGTAATAATTTTTCATTAATACTATTTTTATGTGACCACCAATTAACTTTCATCTTTTTGTATTTATTTTTATCTTTTGAAATTACACATAAAAGAGTGAATTACTATACATACGTTACAAATATTTTTATTTAATCTAAATCAATATTTTATTAACTATAATTATTGTCAAACATTCATCACAATAACATCAAACAATATTCTATGTCAAGATATTTACACGTTGTCAAACACTAAAAAATTATTATTATTATTTAGGAAAAACATTTAGGAAGAAGGTAGATTACCCCTCATAATTTCTCCAAGATTATGGCAGACTACATATTTCAACGACTTACATATCACCTAAAAATAAGGGAATAAGGGTAACGAAAGTTGAATTTTTGACCTTTAATACAGTATGATAGCCTTACCAATCCTTATTGACACTAAAAAATTATATGAAAAGTACCATGACTTTTCTCAGTAAAATATAATGTCTAATAAAAAAATATTCTACATCCAACCAAACAAACCATAAATCGAACCGGATATATCACAACCTTCAACCCAAGTCCAGTACACACCATTTTTTTGGTAAATACGTCTAGGATTGTCAATGGAGCCAAGGTGGCCCGATCCCAGCTCGCTCGATCCGAAAAATAAAGAGCCAAACTTTATATTAAAGTGAGTTGGATTGAATTTGAATCTAAATATTATACCTGATTAAAGTGTGGGTCGAGTTTGGCTTTATTAAGCTCGGCTCGATTAAAGCCCAGCCCGAATATATATATATACACTAATTTTATTCTAAATTAAATAATAATACTTGATTTTATGTGGATAATATTAATGATTCTAGTATTATATTAACTTTACTCAATTCAGATAACTAAAAATAATAACTTAATATCATTAGTCAATTTAGTTGAAATGTTGTAGCTTAATGGTATAGTTAATAGTTGTATATTGACATAAGTAGAATACATACCATTCCATATTGCATAGATCGGGTATAATAAAAAAAAAAATTACAAATAAACTATAACAATTTTTATTGAATAATGTGAGTTTGAACCAATTCGATTAAAACTCGAAATTCGAATAATTTTGTGAGTCGAGAATGAATTTCACATGTGTGAATTTGGACGGACCTAATTAAGACTCGAAATTCAAATAAATTTATGAGTTTAGTTTAGAATTTGTAAAATTCGATTCATAAAACCCAATTGACACCCTTAAATACGTACGTGGAAGTGTAGTGCATTTCTCGATGACAATAGGTGTCCTAAATATGATCAAACATAAAAATCGAACCGGATACATAACAGCCTTAAAATTGAGCGGAGTACTATCCAAATCTATCTACAATTCTACATTCAAAATCGAACTGAATACATAACAACCGTAAAATTAAGTATAGTACTATCTAAATCTCTATCTACAATTCTACATATATGGTACATACATGCCTGATCACGATATAGGATCCTCCGCAATAGTCGTTGTTGGTCCATGTAGAAATACATGGAGATTGAATGGCCAAAACTTGAAAGCTAGACCATTAATCCATTGCAACTATACTGATCCTTCTTGGTGGAGAGTCTTATCGTTTTGAATAAGGTTTTCCCAAAAAAACAAATAAATAAATAAAATCTTTTGTCTAACTTTATATGATCAATTGCATGATAGTTATATATTAGGCCAAAAATATTTCGTATTGATCATATTATGACTATGACTTTGTGTTGCAATTGTATATCTAGAATTTTTAGAGACGTCCTTATTAATTGTTTGAGAATTGAGATCGAAAACTCAACCCCTAATTATCGTGATTATAGGAAAATTGTGTTTTTATTACCTCAACGCATATGTATTTGGCTAAGTCTTGTAATCATAAGAGCGGCTTATGCGTTTTTTCTGTTCAAACGTCAAACATGATATTAGGGATCAAAATATTGCGTTTTCATTTTATGAGGGATTAAAAGTCTGAAAAATTTTATTATTTCAAATGAAATGGGTTAAAAAAGTATTTTTGAAAGGGTAAATTACAATAAATCATCTTGTGATTGACTAATGTTCGTGTTATTTTCTATGGTTTTCAAACCTACAATCCGTACTCTTGTGGCTTGGAGGCTTGGAGTTTTTTGTAAAATAAATGAAAAGTTAAAAATTCAACATATTTGTTCAAAAGTCCAAAAAACCCCTAACCGTAATACCCCTCCACCACCTTAAAAATCCCTTTGTCGAAAAGAAGGGGTTGCGTTTTATATTAAAATACATAACTGACCTACTTTTAAATGACTAAAATAACTCTTTAAATAAAATAAAAAAATTCAGCCTCATAACAATCATTAACAGAATATTTAACGGCTTTACTATAACTCAAACTACAAGGGAGTAGATTGTAGGTTTGAAAACTATAAAGGGGTACGTACTATAAGAAGGTAACGTAAATATTAGCTAAATCACAAAAGAGTTCCTTGTAATTTACCTTTTTCTAAATACGTCGAGAGACTATGTGTATGATTTTCCTAAATATAAAATTTCAATTATATCTTTGTAAAACTATAACTTGGCTTCCTAAAATTCTATAAGCAGTACCCTTCAAGTCTTGCTCAGTGCCAAAATCTCAACTCCTAAACACACCACACCTTCAAACTCCATTCTTTTTAGGATAAATTACTGTAAATTTTTGATGTGATCATCTGACCCATAACTTTAATTTATTTTATATACCTTAAATCTTCATGCGGTCTAGATTAAATGGTAAAAAAGACGAAAATCATTCAAACTAACGATATTTGAAAAGTATGCGCTTTGAAACGAGTATTTAATGAAAAATACAACTTTTCCTCAAAAAATTTAGGATAAATTACCATAAACCCCCATATGGTATACATCTTGGACTTATAACCCCCATATATTTTTGTAAATATACTCTAAATGCCCATGTGGTCTGGACTAAATGGTAAAGTAGACATAAATCATCGAAACTAATCATATTTACTATACATATAATCCGCTCCCCTATTGCGAGTTGTTGCTTGAAAATTCGTTTTTCCTCCCAAAAATTTTAAAATTGTATACCCAACCTACACTTATTGTTATTTACATAAACTTATTTTCAAATTTGCTACACTTATCTATATTTTTACAACCAAAAAGCACAACTACAACGATGCATAAGGTAATTTTCCATAATTTTTTTCTTTTTTTTTCATGCATTAATTTACAGATTTTTAATTATAATAATAAACTTATATCACTTTCTTCTTTTTTAATCATGCAAATTAAAAGCTATAATTTCTGAAAATAGGGAGAAATGAATTATTTGAAGATATTAAATTACATATCGGGTAAAAGTATAATTTCGAAAACTATGATATTGGATGATTTTTATCTGTGTTATTATTAGTTTTGGCCACAAGGGGGTTTAGAGTATTTTTTTCAAAATATATGGGGTTATGGGTTAGAGAGTAATATCACATAGGAGTTTACAGTAATTTAATCTAATTTAAATATAGGGTAAATATAACGTAATTTCAACGAAAACCGTTAGTTTGGATGATTTCCGTCTACTTTACGATTTAGTCTAAACTACATGAGAGTTTAAGATGTATTTTCAAAACACATAGTGGTTATGAATCAAATGGCCATACTACATGGGATTTATGATAATTTATCCTTCTTTTTAAGTGAAAGTGGACTTTAAAATGACACCCATTCATGATAAATTGTACGTTGTGCATTTATCGACATGTATTTTCGGATCAGTAGATTTGTGAATGAGTAGTAGAGAGTATATTCTACAGTTTTACTTTTACATTCCCTGTCATAAGTCGTTTTCATATACATAAGGCTGGCTTGTGGGGAACATAATACCCTGTTCTTTCTTTTTCAATCCTCCTAGTATATTCCAAAACTCTCACATAATACTTGGTATAAAACAAAATCCATTTATTACTCGAATGGTTGCATGAATGCCAGATATTCATTTAAAATGCCAGTTGAAAATGAAATATGTCCATCCACTTCTTTTAATCATTTTTTTTTTTTAATGATCAATCCTATTTTTTGCTCTATTTCTATGTAAATCACTCCGTCACTTCTCATGTGACACAAACGAATCATTTGATTCCATTTGTTTGGTTAAATTCATAAGCCCTAAATATGTTTAAATCAGGGACGGAAACAGAACTTGTAACTCGAGGGGAGATATTATAGACATATATTTGTAAGAAATTTTTGTAAATAGAACTTGCAACTTGAGGGGAGATATTATAGACATATATTTGTAAGGAATTCTTGTAAAATTTCACGGGAAGGGAGGGGGGAGGAAAGGAGAGGGAGGCGAAACATAAATTTTGTAATGATACAAATAAAATTTTTAAAATTTTAAGAGTAAAAAGCATAATTTTTAAAATCTTGGGGTGCCCGCCCATCCCTACATCTGCCACTAATTTAAATAATTAGAAAAATAGTTTTCGAAATATATAAGAGTGTTCAAAATGGATTAGAATTTGCTCATTTTGTTGAGAAATTTGCAAATACAGAAGTACTGATCAGAAAATCATGTTTTGATCACACTTCTAATATAAATGTTTCATTCTCCTAAGTACAAAATGTTCCATTAATAGTTTCCAAGCGTGGGAAATAACGAATTTGTATTGTGTACGCAACTGTTGTTGTATATTAATTTTACAGAGAATTTAAATAAGGGAAATGATGAAATTGTTTTTACTAATTTTCTGAGAAAATTGGAATAATGAAATCAATATTACCGAAGAGGCGTATAAATTATATTGAAAAGGAAACTGTAGTGTCGAAAAATTGATGACAAACAACTCCAACGTGTGATTGGGTCTACCGGGCTACGGCGGAAAAACTGATGAGTAATTGGGCTTTTGATATGTTCTTGGGCCTACTGGGCTTAGGGCAGAATATAGTAGGATGAGGACTATGGTTAAAACGAATTGTTATAAATGAAACACTTCACCAAACTTTATGGCCCAATCAGTGTATGGAAGGTTTCAATCTGTAAATATGTCTGGGCGTGATTTGGAAGTCACGGTCCACCACACTTCTATTAAGTTACTTTTAAGCCCTTGAAATTTGGAGTTTGGGACTTGAAGATTAAGTAACTTTTAATTCGAAATGAATATCTCCTATTTCGAATCATATCGTTCATTTTCCTTCATAATAATATGACAATACTTATAATTTATCAAAATTTGTATTTCTTTTTTCCTTACAAAAATTTCAAGCACCCATTAGAGCATAAATACTTTGCAAAATGAGGGAATGCATTTATACAAAATAAAAAATGACAAAATCACTGTTATCAAATTTGATCAAATATTTAAAACAAGAGTTGATAATTTAATATAAATTTATCGCATAAACTGATTTTAATAAATAATTTTAAATTCATACTCTTCTAAATAACCAATTTTTTTCTCATGCCGCTGTGTGAAGAGAGGACTAAAGAGAAAGGAACGTTTGCGTCATTTATATGCCAACTTTTCAAGGATGAGAGGCCCTTGAGGTTACACGCCCAGACCACATTAGAAGAAAATAATAAGCCAAATTCTTATCACGGCGTATTTTTATCAGATCGAATAGCAAATTTTGGATAAAGTTAATCAAAGGCCGTGGCGCCATGCACTCTACGTAGCTTATGTGCCCTCCATTTCTCTTTAGCAAGGAGGAATAAAAATTAGAAAAGGTATCTGTCATTAAAAAAAAAAAATTTGTAAAAATGAATGTTGTTGCCAAAACGTCCCTAAAAAAGTCGTTAGCAAAAATTAAAAAAAAAAAAAAAAAGAAGCTTTCACTCACTTTCAATTTAAGGAGGACAATAAAATTATTTTAAGTAAGGATTAATCTTTCCTTTCTTTATTGTTGTTATTAAAAAATATATATATTTACACCATCAGATGTGAATATATGTTACACGTATAAAATAAATTTTAAAATTTTAAACAATACATATATAGCGTACATCTATATTGAATAATAAAAAAAAAAAATTACATCGAAAAAGCAAAACATTTACTGTGTGTATTTGTCAATATACCTTGAAACTGAATTTGTTAAGGATAAGGAACATCTTTGGCGAATGACCTGGATTGATATGTAATTCAGTAGTATCTTTTTTGTTTTTTTGGACATTTGCATCAGCACATAACATCAATGATTAGGGACTCGAGCTCGACATAAAGATCTTCAATAAATGCTGGTGGGGTTATTAAATCGAATTAATTGTGCTATGGCTGCAACTTGTTGCTATGAAAAGAACTCAGCTCAACTCAATTCCAGCAACTAATTTCTACGAATATACACAATTATGCATTCATCCAAAGTCCAAACCAATGAAATAGTTTAGACGGGAATTGATGTGTCAGTGACAGGTACAAATCAATTCATTTGATCTGCGGGATTGACTCGTACAATAAACAGAGTGATTACATTATTAAAAAATAAATCAAATTTTAACTCTCGTAATTTTTAATTTTTCTCCATAAATAATATTTCAAATCATTGAAATATACATCGATGTCTACTTTTACTTGACCCTGGAAAAAAAAAAAAAGACACTAACTTACTTTCTTCTTGAACTTTTTCTCAAAAAAAAAAAAAAATGTTTAATTGAGTGGATAAGGAGGGGGATTCATGTAGTACACGTTACTTGAAGCAACTACAAATTGGTAGTATTATTTTATGTCTGCATCAGACAGCAGAGAATGTTGAAATTTCTGCTATGCAATGACTTCGATGCCCCAAATTGGGCCCTCTTTTTAATAATTTAATGGGTTTACCGATTTATTAAGTGGTTCGCCCTGTATCTGTATGTAGAAGCCCAACGGGCCCAACCTAGGCTGTCAAGTGCACATCTTGAACCAACAAAGCGGGTACTTCCAATAGGAATCTTAGAGGTTCATTTGGGCCATGCGCGTAGTAGCCCAACGGCCCCAACCTTTGGTAAATGAGGTTGCCATCTCGTTTGATTCAAACCTTAAAATCTCTTAAAAGAAAAAAGTTGAGAATTACTTGAAAGGATTGTACAGTATAATATTATATATTTTAAAATTTTGTACAGTAATGTGAATCTTTAAAATCAACGACATAGTTACTTAAAAGGATCTGCAAAATTCCCAACTCCCTCTTGAAAGTGTTTTTTTTTAAAAAAAATAGCCACTAGCCACGTTTTCTAACCTTTTTATTTTTTATTTTTTTTATATTTCAGAGATCATTTTTTTTTTTTTAAATGATGACTAATTATTCAAAATAATGAGAATTGAACAAAGCGGGTACTGACCAAGATGACCAAATTTAATCCCAACACTAAAATAAGATTAATTAATAATTTCGCATAAATAAGATTGTGTTAATATCTTTGCAAGTTTCGATGCTTCGCGTTCATTAGAGTACCATGTAGAGATTAATTAGTGTAATTAATAAGGTTGTTTCAACTTCAACTTGTAGGTTGTTCCGTTGGTGGACTGGCTCTTTCTCTACAAGACTACAACCCAACAAGAGCTTTGAAATTAATTGGTCCCAAACTCCACCAAAATAATTGTGGGTATATTGGGATTTGCTAAAGAGAATTGACTCCTCAACTTTTTCTTCTTTGAATTTTTCCAAGTTAAAAATTGAGAAGTGAGGTAGGTAGGGAACTCCAACAAAATGCAGTAAATTTGATTAACAACAACCCCCTCCCTCTCACCAAAAAAAAAAATCCCAAATTTTTATGTGAAAAATTATTTGTAAAGTCATAAATTTATAGTTATGTATCAAAATCACTGTATGTGATATAATCTTATCAAATCACGATTTCCCTGATTTTAGATTCTTATTTTTCTTTCTTTTCTGGATCTAGTGACACATCAGTAACTTTTATTTGTCACAAATTAGATGCATTTTAATGTGTGTGAACTTCTTGATGAAATATCAAATACAGCATGCTGTAGTTGGTTTGGTGGTGGTTGAGCAAATATCAAATGGATAATGCAACGGTTTCTACTTTCAATTCCAAGTTGTTACGTTCCTTCAGTATAAGGTCACGTGACAATATAGGGTTTGTTCACTTGCACAAAAGAATATATACATAGGATTAGTTCTGTCAACAGTTTATAGATTTTTTGAATTTGAAAAATAATTTTTCAAAAGAATTTATGAATAAAAATTGAAAAAATATTATTTTATTTTTCATGTTTAGAAAAAATGAAAGTTATTTTTAAAATCAACTCTGCATCTGCTTTTATAGGTTTTGATTAGCAATTTAGAACAATTAATGCCATACTCTACTACTATATGACGATGATGATGTTGAATTTGCAATATCAAGAAGAAACTGATGAATTTGGTTAATTTCACTACTTACGTACATTAGTTGGACCTAATGCAATTTCTACTAATTAAGTCAAATGATTATGTCACCCCTTGTACTAAGGATGATCATGATTAACCAACAGAAAGTCGAATCTAAATTTGATAATCCTAAATATGTTTCTAATCCCCCTCAAATTTAAGAATATTGTGAGATTAGGTTCAATTTGAAATTGAAGATAAGAAAAGAAAGGGTAGTGAGAGCAGTATAACTGCTGGAAAGGGACTTTGGGCTGGTCGCTGCTGCTGCTGCAAATGTCATGATCAGTTTCAAAATCAAAAATCCAAATTATCTTAATGGTTTTGGATAAGTTCTAGCATTCTAGACGTCTAGCTTGCAAGAAAGTATCCAAAATCAAATTGGGGAAATAATTTGGTTTTGAAAACGAGAGGAGAATTATAGTACAAATTTTTGAAAATCAAATGAAAATTATATTTTTTTCTAGTTCTAAAATTTTATTTTTTACCCTTTTGAATTTTTTATTTTTATTTTTTTAACGTGGGACGATTAATTGTTGAAATACATGAGTTAATTAATTGAGGTTTTATTATTTTCTTTTTATGGGGTTTCTTGTGATTACAAGCTTCCATTTCTTTAAGAGGAGATTGTGACATTTGGATATAATTTTCAGAAATGAATGTGACATCTGCATATTGCAAGTCACGAAATTTGAAAATAAGGATCACATGTGGTCTGGCATTGGACTTAGAAGTGTCATTATGGTCCAAAATTTTCTCTAAAAGTAAAATGATGAGTTTAGACTCTAAAAGTAACAGTACTTAAAAGAGAAGAGATTATCTTATAAAAATAAAGATACCGAAAGTTAAATTTTAAAATTTTGATGGTCTAATTATCTTGTTTAACGTATGAGCTATATATCACGAGGCCTATGTAATAAACGAATCTTATTAGTTAGGAGTAGTTTTATTCATGTTATATATAATATTCAAGCGGAAATCTTAATGATTTCTTGATGTATTTTTTTTTATTTTTTTTTGTAATAAAGCAATAGAATAATGCTCGGCTTGTATGGAGTTGACTTGCGTATTTGTAACATTATCATGGATAGATTAATTACACCTATTAGTATTAATTAGTAACAACGACGACCGTTTAATTTTCCTTTTGTTTCAGTTTGTAAACATAACATGGAATATGGATTGCGTATTAGTTCATGAAAGCTTTTTGTGATTGAAATTAATACACTGTTTCCGAGTTATGAGAAGAATTAAATTAGGAGCCACCACCAACCAATAATTTCTTTCTTGATGAGAACATTTCATGGTATTCTAGTCATGCAAGGATGTGAAATTGATTTTAATCACATTTCTGTCAAGACCCAAATGATAATGGGGCCAGGACTGCCTTCGTTCTTAAATCTTAATGCTAAGGTGATTTTTAGTCACGTTGATTTCAAATCTTAAATATTAGACGACAAATTTTAAATATTACACGAGACAAAAATTTGTATGAATTAATGTGTATCCACAAACTAAATATTAGATCTCGGAAGCATACAATATATTCCAAAGTTGGATTCATCGGTTAATACAAAATTTTGCCTTTGGTTAGACTCGTTTTTAAGGCCTTTAAAGACTGAATAATACCAGAACAATCTTGTGTGGCCACTTATCTTCTTAATCATTTGATTATAAAGAATATTTAACATAAAAATGAATTGGTTTATAGTTACGTTGCATGAAAGCAATTACAGATTGTCCATATTGTTGATAGAATTGAAAGGGAACACCGTAGGTCCGGCCTGCTACTTGCATGACTATCCCAACGTGGCATCTTCATCTTGATTTTGTATTGGTTTATGTTATTATTTCATGCAATTTATATATTTTATATCAGAAATTTTCAATGTGAAATGGGTAATACAAAAGATTCAAAAACTATGCCCAAAAAACATGCATTAATAATTTCTAATCGATGGAAGAATCAAGGACTCTTGAATAACTTAAACCAATTTGTTAACAATAATAAATAATAGAATCCTACACTCGAGTCTGAACTTGTCGAATAACTTTTCACACTAAATCAATATATGCCAAAATACTTATGTTCATATATTTAAATATAATTCTTTTTCCATATTCGATGTGAAAGGAGGTCTAATAGGGATAACTAAATTTCATTTTGGTCAAGCATGGGAGGTTATATATATAATTTTGTGTATAAACGCATGACTACTCCAGTCATAGATTTGAACTACCTTATCATTATTGTTTTTGGTTAATGAAAATGATTTGGACCACCTTACGAAAGCTAGCTAGAAGATGACCACTGCAAAATGACGGGGATGATTATAATAAAGGGTCAGTTGGCCAATCGATGTTGATAATTCTACAATAGTAGACATCCTTCAATTTCCAGAATATCTCTTCAAAAATAATAAGACAAGAAAAATAAAAATATTCCCTTCTTCGTTCCTTCAAACTAAGCAAGGAGATAAAAGAAGCAATCCACTTTTAAGATAAGTTTCTGTTATATTCTTAGAATTTATCTTTTGTATATGGACAGTATTAAAATTTTTGATTATTTTGGTGTGTCTGAATTTATACCATCTAGTAATCTACGAATAAATTATGGCACAATTTAATGATTTTTCATATAAACAGAATAAATTTAAAATAATTTGAGTCACTAAAAGAAATTGAATTGTCACCTAGTATTAGTTTACATGCTAAAATTTATTTTCAAAATCTATACAAGCTAAGTTGTTATCACGAGATCTTTTGTCTCACATTTTATTTCACTCATTGTTATATTGTCAATTGAACTATCGAGATTTTGTAGAATAATTTTAGTGGAATAATATAGACAGTTCATTTAACAGTGTAACAGAGAGTGGAACAAAATATAGGACAAAAGATTTTTAACGGTGCAAAACTTACTACAAGAAAAAAAAAAAAAAAAAACGTTTTGAATTATTAAGAAGCTAGGTTCTCCATATTAAAAAGGATGAGATTACTAGACGTGGGTGGTCACGCAAGCTATGTATGAAGGAAAGAATTATTAATATGGGAGAAAGCATAAGATCAACAGTTAATTTCACTTTTTGACATATCTAGCTTGGTTTAATTAATCAAGACTGAAGAGTTCCTTTTGCAAACTAATAAGTTTAGAGAAAATTACACATGTACCTCCTAAACTTTGCCATACATTACGTTTCGTTCTTTTAACTATGTATTGTCACATCCCACCACTTATACTCTTGATAATTATGTTTCAAATAAGGACTTGTGTCTATTTTCTCAGTAAACATTGATTCTCTTTTCTTAGTCTTTTTTATTTTCATTTTATTTTGTATTTGTATTTGTATTCACATCCTATAATTTAGTGTAATCTAACTCGATTATGACAATAGCTTGAAATCAACAAAATCTTTTCAATGAACATGATCAATGGGTTCATAAAGCTTGATGGTTTTTTTATTTTTCATTTCACAATGTTATATTGCAAAAAATATGTGAAAAAAAAAAAGAAAAGAAGAGTCAGCTATGGTTCATAGGCCTAAGATTTTAAGTTATTTTCATTATCAATTTAAATTATATTAAATTTTACAATTAGTACAAATACACCAAAATGGGAGAATGAAATAAAAATAAATAAAATAAAGAAAGTAAAGAGGAAAATGGAACAAAGAAAAGAACGTCCGTCATTTTTAACTGAAAATGGTCTTAAAGTCCTCATTTGGTGCATAAACAAGAATACAAGGGGCGAAATTTACGAAACATAGTTTGTTGGGAAAATGTAATTTAAGGAAAAAACTTTAGGGGCATTAGTGCAATTTAACCATATTTTGATCTTGGCTTGTCAATTAGAAGGAAGTTGAATTTCCATTAATTGACCTTTTGAATTATCTTTTAGCTCCGTGTCTAAGCATCTATCCGGAATTTACTAATTTTATAAAAAAAAATGAAAAAAGAAAGAAAGAAAGAATACTTTACTTAGGAAATTAGGTATGAAATGGACTACTAATTTTTTAATTACTACTTTGTAATACCAAACATTTCCCATTTCATCAGCTCATATTTCTAGTAACTTTGGTTTTCATG
Source organism: Cinchona pubescens (assembly GCA_025175665.1). Taxonomy (NCBI): domain Eukaryota; kingdom Viridiplantae; phylum Streptophyta; class Magnoliopsida; order Gentianales; family Rubiaceae; genus Cinchona; species Cinchona pubescens. The sequence goes on along the minus strand of JANKKI010000031.1, from coordinate 2,271,810 downwards.
AAGCTTTCTTGTTTCTTAACTAAGAATAAATATTAAAGGACAGGGATGATCAACTGGAAAAGGAAATACACTCTATTATTCCTAGTATAATTTTCTAGAAACCTTATCATGAGTATGACCAATTCCAATTAACAATATTTTATTTTGGAACAGGTCTACACATCTATAATGCTAATTTTTATTTGTTTTCTGTTTTCACTACTTCCAGATTTTAAGTAAGGATTTTTATGTATATTGTTTCTTAACCTCATTTTATTTTCTTGAAAAAAATTATTAACCAAAATTATTTTCTTGATATTATAATTATAAATAAAAAAAAACAATCAAGCAAAACAGTCCATATTTTCCATAATAATATGTATCTCACATCAAGTATACACCCACACTTTTGTACAAGTCATTCTCAATGTAATTACTACGCGCTTTAGTTATCATTTTTGACAATTTTTTTTTTTTTTTTAATTCTCAATATAATTACTACGCGCTCTAGTTATCATTTTTGACAATTTCTTTCTCTTTTTTTTTTATCATTTTTGACAATTTTTTTTTTTTAATCACATCTAGATGTGTATAAGATATCATTTTTGACAATTTCTTTTCTTTTTTTTTATCATTTTTGGCAAGAAAGAAAAGTAATGAAGAGAGCTTGTTTATAGGCTTATAGGCCACTTTTTCTTTTTTCTTTTTGTGGTTGCCGCTTTGCCTTTGCTTTAATCATAAATGGTTGGACAGAAATTGGATTATCGGAGCCGTAGCAAATACGATTTTGTTAATATAATTAGGAATAATTTCATAAATTTTTTATGCTGATATCAATTAGCACGTCAATCTTTTAAAAATATTAATTACCTCCCCTCTCTAGTTAATAGTTCCTATTTGTAGCATAAAAAGACATTCATACCCTCAGTACTTTTGCTAGATACAAAAAGGGTAATTTCAAAAATCTTTCCTAAGGTTTTTTAACAATTTTACTTAATATCTTTTAGGTTCCAAATAAATTTTTGATCAGCTTATTATTACAAAAATACGTGCGCTAATGTATTCTATTTCTGTCTCATTAAACAAAAATCTGAACATCTACGAACACATTGTATATTGTAATAGAGTATTTTTTTTTTTGAAAAATCACAAACTCATGAAAAAAGTTAGCACATATTTTTGTAGTAAATTTTGTTGTCAAGTAATTTAAAAAAATATGTACCCACGTTAACGTGCTTCTTTTATATCAATTTGAATAAAAATATAGAATACGTAGAAACATTCCATGTAATATAATAAATAAATACGTTTGGTATTTTATTTAGGAAATCACAAACTTGAAATAGAAAAATATAAAACATATGTTCAATAACTTTTTTTGTAAATTTGTTCTCAAAAATGTATGCACATATAATGTTGTTGCATATAATTTCAACAAAATTTTAGAGCACGTAAAAAGATACTATATACTGTAATAAAAACATGATTGATATTTTATTTGAGAAATTACAACTCATACATCAAAAAAAATTCAAATGAGCATTTGATCATAATTTTGTTAATCAATATGTGAGCGGATTAAAATGTTTGTATAGTGTCACATTGAACAAAAATTTAGAATAAGTAGAAATATGCTATATATTATAATAAAATATTATTGGTACTTTTGTTTAGTAAATCACAAACTCATAAAGTTAAAATGTATTTTTTGGATATTTATAACATGAAAAGTTACAACCGAATGTTATTTGTAATAATTATATTTACGTCTCTTCAATTTCCTTCTCCTTTTTCTCCAACCACTTAATAAATTAAAATATTGTTACTAGGGGTAAAACTGAATGAAAATTTTCTCTTTCTTCTTAAATTAGTTTTTTAAGTATATGGGCTAAAAATGTTACAATATAAATGAAATTAGAGGAAGTAAGTGATATTTTTAAATGTTCGAGAATACTAAGTGATATTAATATCAACCCTAGGGGAGGTTTATAAAATTATCCCATTTAATTATCATCATTTATTAACCTGTTTGCTTATTTGCTCTGAATTTGGATATCGTCTTTTTTAATTTCTTGTACGTTTTGTTTTCGTATAAACCAAGAGGAAATCTTGTGATATATGGTGTATCTTCTTGGCTGACTTTTTCTTTCCTCCCAAGTATATATCTTGACATAATTAACCAACAACAAGAGGAAAGAAACAAACACATTATTTTTGAAGTTTTGAACACAATCAAAAGTAAATAAATAAATAAATGAAAAAGGGAAAAGATAATAAATGTTTTGTTAGTCGTCCTAGTTTTTGTACTAATGCATAGACCTTTGAAGCTGATATAGATCATCCAAATAACTCAAGCCAATTCTTTAATTATAAGTTAAAAGAGTAGATAATAATATTAATTCAATCACGTGTCCATCCTTGTACTTGCTTCTTACAAAAACTAAAACTTCATTGCTTCCTAATTTCTTCACCTATTTGTAAAGCGTCAGAAATTCTTTACTATTTATTCCGCATTGTAAAGTGAGTATTTAGTTTATTAGATAATTGAAAAGTAATAAAATCTACTTACTTTTCAGACATTTTAACGATTGTCATACTCATTAATTCCGCATTGTAAAATAAATAACCAACTTGCTCAAAAACGAATCCAATTTATTTTCTTTTCTTTCCTTCTATGATAACCATGCAAAAGAGTACAAGTCTCAATTCATTCCACCACAAAGTAAAATGTAACTAACAATACTGCCATGTATGCTTTCCTTATTCTGAATCAGATACATATTGATAGTCTTTGTAAAGGCAAGAATGAATATTTATCTTAAATGATTCACCAATATATTGTTGAATTACACCCGTGGCAATGAAACAAATTACTCAATATTTGAATTGAAATTTATTAGGGAAGAATTATTTCAAAGTTTAGTTCATTAATAATTAAATTTTATTTGAATTAAATTTACTGTTTATTAATTTTTTGAATTTAGCTTGAACTTAAGTTAATAAGGCTTTAAGTCCTTCGGGTTCGATTCGATTTCAATTCTATAAAAACTAGCACGTATTTGACTTGAAAGATTGAAAATAAAAAATCTAATCGTTGATAAACTCATAATTCTAGTCAAAATAATCAAACAAATTTGAAATTCATTTATTTATACTTGTCTAAAGTCTTATGGTTCGTTCAAGGACACTGCGGAATTTTTTTATATTTTTATCCAATTACAGAAATTGGTGATTACCATAAGCAATGTAATTAAATGGATTAGTCTTCGAAGCAGAGATGCTGAACCCACCCCCCAAATACCAAGATTGTCCTACTACTTCCCACCAATATTTACTTATAAATAGCCATAATCAGGCCTCCAAATTCTTCATGCTTAAAAACCAAAACACTAAACCAAATCCACACTTGTTACACTCAAACATATCCACACACACTACTACACACATTCGATTTAGACTTTTGATTCTCAAAAGAATCAACGAAGAAAGATTAGAAAAGGAGACAAAACATAGGACCCCATTTCGCTATTAGGTTTCTTCAATGTGGAAAATGTTGAAAATCAACAACATTTTGTTGTTCATAGTTTTGGTATCATTCTTTAGTTGTTGTACAGTTAAATGAAGCCACAGTCTCCTATGATGGCAGGTCATTTCTCATTAATGGCCAAAGAAAGATTCTCATTTCTGGTTCCATTCATTATCCCAGAAGCACTCCTCTGGTACCCCATCCCCAATTTGCTTTCCTTGCTTTTTTTTTTTTTTTCCCCAAGTAAATTTTTGGTGATCAATTTGTTTCTTTGTTGTGGGTGCATGCAGATGTGGCCTGATATTATACAGAAGGCTAAAGATGGAGGGTTGGATGTAATACAAACTTATGTATTTTGGAATGTGCATGAGCCTTCTCCTGGAAAAGTATTCATTTTCTTCAACTTTTCTTGAAAAAATTTTGAGGGTCAATATTCTAATCTAGTAAAGTTATGATCTTGTTTTCAGTATAATTTTGAGGGCAGGGGTGATATTGTTAAATTCATCAAGCTTGTAAAAGCAGCTGGCCTTTATGTTCATCTCCGCATTGGCCCCTATATTTGTGCTGAATGGAACTTAGGGTAATACAATAAATAAAATCAATTTTTTATTTTGTTTTTAAGGTATTCATTTATTATGTTGAATAAAGTAAAGAAGTGTTTATTGGTTAATGTTCAGTAAAAGAGAGTAATGAGTTTTATTCAATTGTTCAGTTTTTTTCTCTGTTTTAATGATGCAGAGGATTCCCTGTTTGGCTAAAGTATGTGCCTGGTATAGAATTTAGAACAGACAACGAGCCTTTCAAGGTAAAACAAAGAATTAATATGAGGTTCCATTTTTACTGCCCTCAAATAGCCAATTGTAGTATTTATTTTATTTTTTTCAGCTTTTAGCTTTAGTTGAAAAAAGATTTACTGATTTGACTGTAAAATGAAGGTGGCAATGCAAGGATTTGTTACCAAGATTGTCAACTTGATGAAGTCAGAGAATTTATTTGAGCCTCAAGGAGGACCAATTATTATGTCCCAGGTTGGCAATTATGATCCTTTTTTAATTTCTTTTTTGTCTTTACCATGTTTCTAGAATAGGGTTCTGTTAATCTGAGTAATCTTTTTTTTTTTTTTTTTTTTTTTTTTGGGAAGTGGAAAGTCTGTTGTAAATATTTTGATGATGTTTCTTATTCTTGTTCAGATAGAGAATGAGTATGGCCCAGTTGAGTGGGAGATTGGAGCCCCTGGTAAAGCATATACAAAATGGACAGCAGATATGGCTGTGGCTCAAAATACCGGTGTTCCATGGGTCATGTGCAAGCAAGAAGATGCCCCTGATCCTATTGTAAGCAATTCTTTCTTGTACCTCTTTTAATTGGATTAGTTCATCTAGGGTGATATTGGATACAAGAAGAGAAGGCATTTGCTTTTAAAAAGAATCAGTCTTTATCGGTTCCAAATGATTGCTAGTTACTACCTTCATTTGCTAAAGTTCACAGTTTTGGGTGTTTTCTTGCTATTTGATTCATTAGGTTGGCTTAGCAAATTAGGTTGATCTTAGTTGTTGAGGGAAACAAATTTGGTCTCCGAAAGAATTTTCTGTGCAGCTATTGAATTCAAGTATTTCATAACTCTTCAAGATGCCTCAGCAACTGGTTTCCATTTTCATCATATTTGTTCATCAATTGCAGGTAGATTCTTGTAATGGTTTCTACTGTGAAGGTTTTATTCCAAATAAGCCTTACAAGCCAAAAATGTTTACTGAAGTATGGACTGGCTGGTGAGTTATTTGACAGTTCTTTTTTCCTGATCTAGTCTTATCGAGGTAATATATTGTAGATTTGGGATTATGAAAACTTCTGAAATTGATGTCTCTGTTGTCATTTTTTCTGTAACCCCAGGTATACACAATATGGTGGTCCAGCTCCTCATAGACCAGCAGAAGACTTGGCCTTTGCAGTTGCAAGGTTTATCCACAACAATGGTTCATTTTTTAACTATTATATGGTTAGTGAATTTGTTAACCGATTCAGTGGTTTTTGTTGTTTAAGTAGTGAACTTATAGTTTTGAAATGTCTGGTTTTCTTGATTATACATTTGTCACTGCAGTATCAGGACGGAGGAACAAATTTTGGCCGGACTGCTTCTGGTCTTTTTGTTACAACTACCTATGATTATGATGCTCCAATTGATGAATACGGTATGTTTCAGCTACAAAACTTGCATACAACCGGTAATCTTTTCATATTTAACTCGGGGACAAATGTGTGATTTAATAGGCCTTCTGAATGAACCAAAATGGGGGCACTTGAGAGATCTGCATAAAGCTATCAAGCAATGCGAGCCTGCTTTAGTTTCAACTTATCCCACTGTCATCTGGTATGGGAAGAATCAAGAGGTAAATTGGATTCTTGCTTGGGGACATCTCTACTTGTATATATTGATGTTATCACCTGTTACATTTAGAATATAACTTTGCCTTCACATTCATTTATAGGCTCATGTCTTTAAATCAGAATCTGGAGATTGCGCTGCATTACTTTCTAATTATGATCCAACATATTCAGCAAAAGTGACATTCCAAAATGGGCAATATGACCTTCCACCATGGTCCATCTTAGCATACTTCCTGACTGCAAGACAGTAGTTTACAACACTGCAAAAGTAAGCGAAGAGGCTCCACCTGCATTAAGCAGATGATGATATATTTGTATCCTCTTCCTATGTGACCTAATAGAAATTTAGTTTCCCTTTTTTTGACAAAGAGTGAAACCTTTTGCTTTACAAAATCATATAGTAGCTTTATACATGAGTTTTCACCAGATCAATGTCCGGCTGTTTGCAGGTTAGCTCCCCAAGCTCACAGGTGAAGATGACGCCTGTAGGTGATCAACTATCATGGCAGTCATACATTGATGAAACACCCTCTGCTGATGACAGTGACGCACTAGAAATGAATGGAATGTGGGAGCAAATAAATGTAACCAGAGATTCCTCCGACTATTTGTGGTACCTGACAGAGTGAGTATATGTAATCTGCTAGCTTCTCTAAAGCATCTGTGAGTTCTGTCTTTAGGTCTTATCATATTCACTTTTGGCCTTCTTTCAAGATTGATCCTTGTTTAGGCTTTTTGCCTCCCTTGATTTTTTTCTTCTCCAGTGTAAATATTGGATCTGATGAAGGATTCCTCAAGAGTGGACAGGACCCTCTTCTCACTGTAGTGTCAGCTGGACATGCCTTGCATGTTTTTATAAATGGTCAACCTTCTGGTAGGTAGATTTGCATTGGAAGCTAGCCAACCTAAAATTCCACGTCTCTACTTATTACTCTTTTTTATATTCTTGAGCTGATACAATACTTGTCTGTTGGTAGGAATTGTGTATGGGGAATTAGATAACCCAAAAATCACATACAGTAGCAATGTGAAATTGAGAGCTGGCATCAACAAGATCTCTTTACTTAGTGTTGCAGTAGGATTAGCGGTTAGTTTGCGATTGATCATGTCCATATTCTTTTGAAATTATGTCGCCATATGGATTCAAATAAATCTTTCACAAGGCATGCTGAATTCTTGTCATATTTCAGAATGTTGGCGTGCATTTTGAGACCTGGAATACAGGTGTTCTAGGTCCTATAACCTTGCAGGGCCTCAATGAGAGAACAAGAGACTTGACAAAACAGAAATGGACTTACAAGGTTCATTAGTAGTTACTTTTGTTTTTTTCTCAATTTTTATCTGTTAAGGTGAGAGTTACCAAAAGAATAACAGAAGTTCTAAACTCCTAAAAAATGAAAAGCTTTTGAATTGACAAAAAAAAATCTCCAGAAAAAAATATCAGAAAGATTTAGTCGATAACCCTATAAATTTTAATTCACAAAAGCAATTAATGAGGTTAGCTTCATTGGCAGGTTGGATTAAAAGGTGAATCTCTAAGTCTCAATACCGTCAGTGGAAGTGCATCTGTTGAATGGGCAGAAGGAACATTGTTGGCTCAAAAGCAGCCCCTAACATGGTACAAGGTAATTTTATTTGTACTTATTTACGCGTTTCAAGTGTTACAAGTTAAATGTGTTCTGAAGTCACTGTTAACTCCTTTCCTAAAAATCATAATCCACAAATTTCTTCTTAAAATTTTATGATGAATTGTTAACTCAAACAATGTAAACTTTTCTTCAGACAAGTTTCAGCACACCCGAAGGTAATGATCCAGTAGCTATAGATATGGGCAGTATGGGTAAAGGTCAAATATGGGTAAACGGTGAAAACATTGGAAGGCATTGGCCTGGATATATAGCAAAGGGTAGCTGTGGTGACTGTAACTATGGTGGAACTTTCACAGAGAAGAAATGCCAAAGAGATTGTGGACAGCCTTCTCAGAGATGGTAATTAATTTGGCTTTCAGCAATTAGACAATATTGTAGGCACTTGGATAATTTCTGATAAAACTCCGAATTTCAGGTACCATATTCCTCGTTCTTGGCTGAACCCAAGTCAAAATTATTTGGTTGTGTTTGAAGAATGGGGTGGTGATGCAACTGGGATAACATTGGTTAGACGTACACGATGAAGAGTCTAATACCAGAATACCGAGGCCAACAATTTGGTCTCAAGAATGAAGATTTGTACAGTCATAATCAGAACTGTGAATGATACTACACATTCTGGAGGCAATTGCAAATAAGCTTGATGTATGTAAACAACATACACTCTGCAAGCAAGCTCTCTATTTTACCCTGTAGTCGAAGACCATAAGAACTTATAGCATGGTAGGGCTCAGAATGCAAGGATTATTACATCTCCTGTATACGTATTTTCTTTTAGTTTTATGTTTCTGAGAGGTCCTGTATGTATATCTCTTTCGAAGTTATCATTTTCTTGCGACAGTAAATTGCAATATATACAATACAGCCTCATTGCTTTTTGTTTTATATAGCAACAGTCTCATTGCGTTTTGTTTCTCATCACTACAGAATCCTAAGAGAGATAACAAGGCAATGACTATATTCACAATGTGGCCTGTGGAACCATAGACCTTATATATTGAAGCACAAGACTTAGAAAATTGGGAAAAGATATGCCATATAAAGCTATAGAAACAAATAAAATAGGGGAGACGATCCATAAAATGTTTATGTACATTTGTCTCTTCTGCTACAACTGACACTTATATGTACATGCAATACATGACTAAAAATTTTCTCAAATTTGACCAATGTTTCTTTTTATTTGGGAAGAGGAAATTTTCTTCTCCTTGAGACAATCTCCTCGGTAGGAAGCTTATGCACATCTTAGCGCAAGAATGACATCGTCCAGGCCCTTGTAGTCTTGAAAGACATCTTGCCCTTGATGCCCCCATCGAAGTAAGCTTTGGCAGAGATCCCTGAACATTAGAAGTTTAGCCTCTTCGACAGTTTTTAACTGAAGAATCCTCCGGATACACTTTAGCAGATAATTTCCAACCTTCAATTTCACACCGTGGAGAAAGTTTAAGCCACTTTCTTCAGTTTCAAATAAAGAAGTTGACATTTTCTCAGCTGCATCAGTTAGATGAAAGACAACAGATGCTCCAGCTACAGCCTCTTCTGCACTACATGTTTCACTCCACTTAGTTGATCCTTCATGCCATTCACTGATCCTTCGTCTATGCTATGGTCAGTTCAGTAAGTTGTGCTTCTGTCCAGAGGAAAATGGTTCCAGTTGCAGCATAATGCAAAAGTAATTCACATCCTACCTCATCTATAGAATCAAAGAATCCAATCAAAATGCCTAACTTATACACATCCTCCTAAGTAACAAACTTTGCTGATTGCCATCTTCTTGGGACGTTTGTCCTGCACTGGATGCAAAACCAGTAACTTGTCTGCAATATCTAATACACATATCTTGGAACTTGTTGAGCCAGAGCCAAATTGAATTCCTGTCATATTTGAGGACTCTATTATCAAGATAATCTGATTCCAGTTCTCTTTCTACCTTGTAGCCCCTTGCTGTGTCGTTACATCTACCTGAGCTGTTGCTTTAAAGTCCATAATCCTGATAATTTGGTTATATAATCGACTAACAAATCCTGATAAGATTCGGTAGCAGGGCTCAATATCCATGCAATAAACCTTGCTGCTGCAGCGGAATAAGGCACCTCCACATTATATGATTTACGTCAGTCTCAGTGGAGCCAATCAGGTATTTTAAATTGAAATGGCCCTGAAAATGTGGGCCAGAGAAGAGTAATAGACAGGCAAATGAGAACCAATGGGGAAAATTCATAATGATAGCCCTGTTATGCAGCAGAATGAACAAAAATTTCAGTAATTAAATCGAGGCAATCAAGAGACATGGTAGTGTGCATATAGCAAGACGATACCAGATAGATCTATGGTCCACCAGTTCAATCTTCATTGACCCTTGCTCAGAACTTCCATTATGGTGTTTTCCAGCATTAGAACCCGAATTGCTTATCTTATGAACTACATTCTGAAAACTTTCCCACGTTATGGGTCCAGACAAAATCCTTAATAACTTTTGCTTGTAGGGGAAATATGTGTGAGAAAATGGCATCTTTGACCCAATCTCCATTGACAAACCCCATGAAATTGGTCTGGAGACTATGTCTAGCACCAATGAAATCAACTCATTTTGAAGCCTCAACACTGAAGTTAACAGTTAGACCCCTGTTATTGAATCCTACCAAATAAGTGAAGGAGCAGAGAAGTCAACCCAGGTAACAATAAAATAGCTACATCTTATCTGTTCAAACGTAAACCAGTTGCTGCAAATGATACAAGTCCTTTGCTAATGCTAGATACAAAAGAATGGTAGGAATGCCAGAAGAACCTTAATAACACAAGTCAATGCAAGAAATATCAACAAAAAACGTAAATCCCATAAGCAAAGGCAGTGTGCCCTTCATCTGCTAGCTAATCTATGGAATCAAGAGATCAGAATATCACAAAAACTATCAAAGACTGCAAAATTAAGGAACTTGCAATCAGGAACTTACGTTAGTAGAAACCAGTTATGCAAAAGGGCCCTTGCCTCAATAAACATAGCAGGAGTAAGTGCCAAGCATATCAATACGGAATGCCATTCTGTCCTCTCATAAAACGCCATACTCAGGCAAAGAAAAGGTCTTTTAATGGCCTCTTGCAAGATTTGGGATATATCACGCGAAAATTTAGAATGAATGGATCAAGATACCAGAAGAGCAACCTGTAAAGGTATTAATTAATGCAGGAAATGAAAGAACAGTGTAACACATATTAAGATCAATAAATTCTTTAAGAAAACTATGATGGATTACAAATCACATAGATCCCTGAACACATTAATTAATTGGGGATCCACCAGCTATGATAACCTTGGACCTGGAGCCACCTTTGAAATCAAAGCATGTGCATTTCACAGTCCACATAAACAGATGTAAACAATTTTGTGCAATACAAACAGATCAAGCGAAGATTGACAACATCAATGTCATGTAAGGAAGGAAATAACTTGTTCAAAACAATTCAAGGATATGGAGTTCATCAGGCGTCCAAGAATAAAAAGTTACACACAATCCAAGGAAATTTTGTGATCAACAAAATATCTATACCACAGCTTCAATTTGAAAAATGCTCATCTGGAAAGGAAACATAAACCAGCATTCTTCAGTATGTTGTTGGAAAAGTACTTTCGTTTGATTCAAATACATAATGTCACCTCAGTCATAACATTCTGTTTCAAAGTGAATCCATGAAATTACTTTACTATCATGTACCGATACTCAAAAATTAGCAAAGTGTTTACGTCCAGAACAAATAGAAACCATTACAATAACCCAGGATGGAGAAATGAAAAGTATATCATAAATAAGAATTCTCAAGGATATCCTACTAGGATTTAACAAGCACAATCTTGTAGGTCAGTCAGTAGAAAGCACGAGTTTGATCATTCCAAATTCAAACAATGAATATCATGTATGGCAGCTAGAGTGAAAACTTGTAGTAACACACAGAGAAAAGCCTCGAACAATGTAGTATTGATAAACTTTAACCATATTGCTATACGGAATTCCACACCACCAACCTTACTGGAATTTCTTTACTCGTACATTTAACTTCTTTTGGCACATGGACAAGTAGCTTATGGAGAGAAACTTTCCATCCATCAACTTTTTTAAAATCAAGAATAGCACTTGATTGAACTGACGTGTTCACAAAGCGTGATGACAATACTGCCACTCTTAATGCAGCATAAATAATTGAAGGAGAAAGATCTCCTACAAAAAGAAAAATAGAAAACATTAAAGTAAATTATTCACTTGCTTATTCAGTTCATCAAGATTCTTCAAGGATTAGACAGCAAGACACATGGACAACCCCACAAAAGAAAATGCAAGAATAACTTATCAAATTATAGTTCCAAGCATTATCACAGGGGCAAACGCAAGAATTATACCTTGGAGGGGCAAAACTTAATAGCCAAATATTTATCAAGGTTCTCTCAAAAATTTAGGGGATGAAATATAAATTTTATAAGGATGCAAATTAAATTTTTAAAATTTTTAAAGGTAAAATTTATAAATTTTAAAATGTTGGGGGCTGTGGCCCCGCCCGCCCTAAAAAGAAGTTTCAGCCGACAGGCAATCTAGTTCATTCCGATTCAGACTCATAATAACATATATCAAGTTTAAGGAACATTGAAATGGTAGAGAAATCAATCTGAAGTTAAAAATTAGTATTATCTAAAAATTGTATGATCAGATAAATGACAGAAAAAATAACAACAATTTAAGCTAATAAACAACCAAGAGAAAGTCCATAAATTAATTACCATGATGTCCTTCCAATTTTTCCAAAATATCAACGCATGATTCAATGATTTCCACAGAATCCATACTAGAAATCGATCCACCGACTCGCAAAACCTCCTTTTTCCCAGATCTCAAAACCTTACATTCAATGGAAGACGAAAGAACTGCAACAATCGTCTTCACCGTGCACTCAAACACCGATTCAAAAACCTAATGAAAAAAATATATATACAATTTATAGAAAAATTTTAAAAAAAAAAAAACAAATTTTGAGATGACCTGCGGAGCCGTGAAGCACATGAGAGCGAGCGCGGTGTCCAGAACTCTGAGCCTAGGTTCCGTTTGGGTTAAGTTGAGAGAACGGTTCAAATTGGAGATTGTGATGGTGAGATCTTCGTCATCTTCAATTCTAGCCGTTGGATCTAGGGTTTCGAGGCTCGTCGTCGTCGTCGTCGACGCGAGCTTGGCGAAAAGTGAAGTAATATCTGAGAGTTTCGGCGGCATTGCATCCACGTAGATTTTCCCGCCCAAAAATAGAGACTAAGAATTGAGGAGCATTTTATAGGATGGTTGTTGATATTGGGCTTGGGCTTGAGGTCCAGAATGATGACCATAATTAAATATGCGGTTAGGTGGTTTGGGCTTCGAAGATACCGCATCTCTAAATGGAGAAACATTGATGAATTGTTATGGATTTTTTTTGTAATTTGTAAAAACTTCATAATGTGGTTGGTCCGGCCCGAGTTTAGCCCTTTTGGTCCACTAAAATTTAAGACGAGCCTAATATGTTAATGAATTGGGTTGGATTGAGTTGATTTTAAATTTAAATTTAAAATTTAAACCCGATTTTAAAGTAAACTGACTACATGTTTGCGGTTAATAATACTTTGTCCCCCTGAACTATAAGAGTTATAATTATATTTTATCTCCCAAAACTATAGAAATATATACTTTGCCCCCATTCATATTATTCATCTTTTAAAAATTTTAGAATATCAAGAAAATTTAGTTAGATGACTAAAATATCTATCGTATCATATTTTAATTTTTCAAGTACTTAATTGATTTTTGAAAATTATAAAAGAATTAAGAAAAATAAAATATAATAACACATTGATATATTGGATTTTAGGAAATGAAAATGTGAGAAACCGTTTAATTATATTATATCCGATAGCGCAATTTGCATAGATTAAGTCAAATATTAAAATTGTAAAATACTAAAAGATATCGAAAAAATTACAAAGTTTTATAGAAATTATATTTTCATACAATACCTTTACAGAAAAAATTTTCATAAAAAACAAGCTCATTTGAAAATATTCTACCACTACAGTTAAATATTCAAATTCAAAATAATATAAATGAAATCTAAAAATTTTAAAAATTTAACCAATAAATATATTGATATAGATTATTCAATCATATTGAAATATTAAATAGTTTATTTGTACTTAATTTTAAATGATTATCACATCACTGTCAAAATTTTAATACATAAAAATCAAAATATAGTACCAAAGGTATTTTAGTCATCTAACTAAATTTTCTTGATATTTTAAAATTTTTAAAAGATGAATATTGTGAATGGAGGTAAAGTGTATATTTCTATAATTCAGGAGGTAAAGTTCATTACCCACATAGTTCAGGGGACAAAATGTTATGGTAGGTGTTGAAATTTTAGTTTAATTAAAATTTGTACATTGTAATTTTGGACTGTATCCTAATTAAATTTCGTAAAAATGTGTACATTATGATTTATCTCTTTATTTAAAAATAATAAATAAATAAAGGAATAGCATGACATGTAATTAAACTACTTTAGGAGATAATATTTTAGAGAGGCTAGTTCTCTTGAAATTTATCTCGAATAAAGATGATATATAAGTAGTGCAATTGTTTTACACTTCATGTTTTTTAGGAGAAAAAGTTATGAGTAGAATTATGCTAAACCACTATACCATGTATCCTAAATAAATAAATAATAATGGGTCAACCCTAGGCATGAAGATACAACACATATTCAAAAAGCTCTCCAACCCCTCTCATTCTACATGTATAAATAAATAAATAATGAAGGCTCTCCACAATCTCCCTAGGCATGAAGATATAACACATATTCTTGGAAGCTCCCTCATATATCAAAAATTGAAGATTTTCTTCAAATGTTCTTTTCAAGTCATCCATATCCAGAGTTAAAGAAGTCAGGATCAATCAAGCCGTGAGATCCTCGATCAAGTCCAAATTCGGGATCAAGCCGTGAGGCTCTCAATCAACTCCAAGTTCGAGATCAAACTGTCAAACCCTCGATCAATTCCAAATTCGAGATCAAGCTGTGAGGCCCTCGATCAACTCTAAGTTTGAGATAAAACTCTCAAGTCCTCGATCGATTTCAAGTTCAAGTTCAGATCAAGCCGTGAGGCATTCGAGTCAACAATTGAAGAGAAGAATCGGAGGAGATTCTAGAGATTGTATCTCATTTTTTAATATAAATAAATTATATTCGTTATTTATTGTCTTGTTAATTTTTACAAACTTGAAATATTTGGTTGCATACAGTTATTAACCCACATATTTATGTCGTACTTATCTTTTAGGAAAATGATTTACAAAATCACAATCAAACTCATCTCACGTAACAAGATCATATTGAATCGCCTATCGAATTTAATTAATTCTTTTTTGAATTTAATGACATATTAGTAATTATTTGATTATTTTGTATAAATGTTCTACTATCTTTATTAATTCTCATGGGTGATGAGAGTTTATTAAAATTTGCAACAGAGTTATAAAAATAGGAGTGTTCAAAAAGTTTATCAATGATTCATTCTGAACCGTAAAAGAAGGATGACTAAATCGGTTATTAATACCGGTTTGAATAATAGTTCGGGTATGAAAAGTCATCAATTACTCGGATACAAGTTCGTATTTTTTTTGAAACTGTAAATACCCGAACCCCGTCTATTATGAGAAACAACAATGTAATTTCATGTTGTTAGGACTACCAACTACGTCTCCTAGCCGCTACTCTCATAGCCACCACCATACCCATTTTCCATTTTTCTCCATCTTTCCATCTCCATTAATTACTCTCAGTCTTTCCTTTCCATTCTTCTTTCTCTTCTTATACATTTTAGATGTCTTTTTCCTACTTTTCAATTTCCAGCTATCTGCTATTCATCTTCTTCTTGGACCCATCATTTTAATCCATCATCGCTTTTGCTTTGCTTCTAATTGAAGTATCATGTAATTGATGCTAGAAAATTAGTCTTCCGTCATGGATGTAATGGATGCTAGAGGCGAGGAAGTTAATACCACTTTCTTTACTTTTGCTTGGTGGATTGCAGTAACTTGGATTTCAATTTTTTATTTTTAATAAATGCAGAAGCTTGGGATTTAGGTGCAAGTTTGGATACCTGAGATAATTTCAAACTTTTTTTTTTTGGTACGAGAATGATTGGATACCTTATAAATGTAAACAAGATACGATTTAATTTTTTTCTTAAATTGACAAAATCGATTCAAATACTTTATCAAGGATACGTATTAGACTCGTCAATTTACTTCAAATTTGACACATATTAATGTTGCTTGTGAAAAGAATAAAAATATTTTTTCACGCAAAAAGTAAAACTTATTTCTATATTAGCAGTCATAATGCATCTCTATTTATTAGAGTAAAAAATTTAAATAAATTTTACACATCATTTGCTCGAAATTCGAAGCAATACTGCTTACCAATTTTACATTCTGCTTAAAGTTATTTCTTAAAAAATAAAAAATAATAATAATAATAAATAATTAAAACAAAAAAACAAAAAACCAAGAGACAGAACCCAATTTCAGATATTACTGTTGGAAAATGATATAAGGAAACACCAATAAACTGATTTGATACCAAATCCTGAATTTTGTTTTATGTCAGTTGAGATAGGGTCTAAGAATTATACAAGAGTACTACTGCTACATTACTGGAATTATGCTGGACCACGCACTCAATAATTGGACATTTTCAACTGTAATGGACAGATTTCTTAAAAGGTGTTAACTATTTGTGTTTAAATCAGCATTAATTAATTAATTACTTGTCATTATGGCTAGTTGATAAATTGAAGGACCATTAGCTTGCAAAGGTAGTTAATACAGAAAAAGAAATAGCCTCCAAAAACTAAGCCTATAAATATTCTTTTTGAGCCCCATCATCATTATACCACTTAGATTCCTTCGTAAATTTTAGTAAGTCAATTGAGAAAAATTTTACATCAATTATTTTATTATAAATTTATATTTTAAAATTTTATATAATATAATATAATATTATATATTTTAAAATTTTAGAATACTGTACAAATTATTAAAATTAACGGGATGATTTCAAATAGAATAGTAAAATTTCTCATTAGTTAAAGGGCTTCCTTTTTAAATCCTGCCTTCCTCAAGTAAGACTTCTCAAGTGATACCGAGTTGATAACATTCTTTATTAACTTATGTTCTCTTTGTTGATTGAGAATTAAATGTCATACGTCTATTAGACATGAAAAAGTTTTTTTTCAGGCTTTGTAAGAGTAAAGCTGAGGTTCCCCTCTTGTGTGCTAAGGCTAAGATTTGCATATCAGAATCACGGGCCATTATCTAATATTCTAGGAAGATAGACCACTATAGGGACAAAAGGTGTGATTTTATAATTACAAAGGAAAATAAACAATGCATGTATTTTTTTGAAAATTCATTTACAAAACTAATTGTGAATATCAATTCACGTGACAAAATCAAACTGAATCATCAATCCTCATTTTAAATATTTAAAAAAATATATTTTTTATTATTTTTTATGAATTTAATGACATATTATTAGTTTTGTCAATTTAATAATTGTGTAGATATAATGATATAATTTTTTTTTTTTAAACTCACCTCCCTCTCTCTACCCTCTAGTGATTTGAATTTACAATTAATAAGTCATAGACAAATGTCTTACCAATACAATGATATTGTTTATGCACAACCCACAACTTATTGAATTTGCCAGGTAATTTAAACTATTGAAGAGATTAGGCACAATGCTTATAACTTAATAAAGAGGCCACTTTGTGTTACCGAAACTTCGGGTACTTCAAAATGTAATCATTCTGAAATCTAAAAAAAAATAAAAAGATAATGTTAATTGGTTAAAAAATGACTAGGTTAATTATGATGATTAATTAAAAGGGCCCTCAAATTAATTACATGGTCTACAACAGTACAAATCATGGATTACATCCTCCAGTGAGTAGGGACTGGAGAATTTACCTAAGGAGCATTATCATTGATAAACATGTTAATAATGATGATAGAAAGAAAAGCAGGATTAAGTTTTTGTAATAAACATGTTTTGTTTGCCATTTAGCAATTAATTAGTTAGAGGTAGAGAAATAAGAAGAGATTCTCGTTTGTTGCTTACGATAAAAATGGCGAATCAAAACAAAAGGATGTACAAATAGGGTATGGGGTGGCAGATTGATCTGTGATATGCACAATCATCAAAGAGTGATGGAAAGTTTGAAACCACAGGAGGGCAAAAAGAGACATCAAAGGGGGCCATTCCCCCTTCTTTTTTTTTTTTTTAGTTTTTTGGTGGTTTTGGGGGAGGGGGAGAATAGTCAATTCGAATTATGCATCTTTGAGTATCCCTTATTCATATCACAAATATTTAAATAGATGTGATATTTGATTTTATTTGTAAATTTTATAGTATGAATTAAATTTTATAATTTATGAGATCGGTTGATGTAAGTAAGATTATATAAGATTAATTTCTAAACATAAAGTTTACAGATAAGAACAAAGATCGGGTCTAATTAAATATTTTTCATTCACAATTTATATTATGAACTGGCAATTTTTGTATCTTATATTATCGATTTGTGACATATTACTTAAATCGATTAGAGTAAAAAGACTTTAATATTTGTACTTTATATTTGATTACTGAAATATTCTTGTGTCTATTAATCTATTAGTATTAGATCTATTTAGCCAACTATTATTCTTGGAATATGTATTTAGATAGGAATTATAATAACTTTTTTATAGGATTATGTGAGATCAAAAGTTAGTTAGGAAACATGCCTGAAATAATTACAAAATATTATCTATAAAATAATGAATAATCTATACTATCCAGACAACAAAGTTTTTTCATTAAAACATAATTATTAAAATTCACTAAATATGATAAATGTGCCAAAAATTGAAGTATGAGCCTATGAGGTAATAGAGTTCTAAATTAGATAGTTTAAGGGGAAAAATACACATCTATAATACTTTAAGGGTGCATATTGCAATTAACCCTACAATAATAGAGTCTCGATGAACAGCTCCATCGATTTGCCTATTCAATCTGCACATACACTCGTACAATATACATTACAAAAAAAAAAAGGGGAATCATTATCATTTTAATCTCCGACATTATATGTTAGTTAGTTAAATTTTTTTGTTAAATTTAACTTTCCTAACATTGTTTCTCCTTCTAACAAACGCACCTTTATTCTATTTTCTTTATTTATTTTTTTATTTTGACTTGATTCATTTTTTTTTTCTTCTCTCCTATTTTATTGGCATAATTTAATAATTTTTTTTTATCATTCTTCAGCATATTTAATTTCATCAAACTCTATTTATTGAAAAAAATAAAATATGTTAGGTATCATAGAAAAGAAGATAGAAATATCATTGTAGGTAAAAAATTTAACAGCGTTAGTTTTGACGGTTAGTCTTGAAACTTAAGTACCTAAAAGATAATATTAAGAATTAAAATGATAGCAACTCTAAACGTTAGGTAGGCAAAGTAAAATTAAACCAAAAAAAATTAAAAATAAAATATCTCGAGTTGTACAACTTTTATTTTGATGACCAACTTTAATAGAAGAATTGAGAAATAGAATCTATAATAGTAGGTATTTTTTTGGCCAACAATGGCAACAAATTAGCAATAGGGTTGGGAAAATGTTGATGGCTGGGTATATAGGGCTATCTGTCTTAGCGAGTGTCTGCATATGAATGGAATGGGACCTATCAACTGTAGTGGTGGGCCTATATTCTGTACGCTCTCTCTCAAAAAATTACAAAATTATCAGATCCCATCCAGCATCTCTTCAATCTCTACAAACCGTCTCTTTTTAAAGGGCGTTTTGGAAACAAGGGCTGACTGTATTTTGTTTAGGCCATATGGGGCTCAGTTGTGCAGGTCATGGTACAGACCTACCATGGGACCCTATAATTTTGTTTTAGTTTATTTAATTCCTCATGTGAATTTGTTACTCACACTTTCATCCAGCTCACAAATTGGCATTTGTCCCCAACTCACCAAAGTGCTGAGTTTACAACAATTGCAAGTTAATTTTTCCTATGCCAATCTGTCTACTTATACACATTCGATTCTAAGAGACAGGTCTAAAACAAGTAATAATTTAAATAAATAATAAATATATATATATTTTGTTTCTCATATTAGTTTGTATTAATATTTTATTTAGTATTATAATTGTAATTTTAAAAAAAAATTGAAATCAGAGCCGTGACCGGAACCGGAACCGGAACCGACTCCCATGGTTTCAATTCCGACTCCGTGGTCATGCCTGCTTCGAAGATTGAGAGTAAAGAGAATCAAATATGTAAACTCCAGTCATTCTGTTTAACTTTTCAACCAATCCTATTAGCACATAGTTAAGTAGTCAAAATTAAAGTATATGATAGTTCTAACACAGGATTGAGAACCACGACAATTAAACATGTAACATTCCGTTATTTTACTTCACGTCTAAACTAATCCAGTCAACACATAATTTAATAGTCAAAACTGAAGTATATGACAAAAAGGTCAACAATAATTCAGTTTTAGTGTCACTCGATTACATAAATTTTATTAATGTGGTCCGTTACATGAATCATTTTATGGATTGACATTAGATCAGTGGAGGAATTAAACTTATATGGTATCATTTTTGTCTTTCAAAGAACATCCCTAAGAAAGGGTGTTTTTTGGAATCTAAGTTTTTGCTTGGTATAAGAAATAGACCAATGAATACAAGAGGAGGGAGAAAGAAAAATTGAAAATTCTATGGTTCCTTTTAGGGAATCATGCTTTTGTATTTTGAATATTTGTACAGTACAACACCATGTGTTTAAAAAGCTTGTATTGTACAAGTTCTTAAAATTAAAAAAATGATTTCTTAAAAAAAACTGTAGAATTCTCCATGAAAATATAGTAGGAAAACAAAGTTCATTGCATGAATGGCCGGGTCTCTCGGATCCTGTCCTGTGAGGCAGCGAGCAAAACCAAAAGGGGCATCTATAAATAAGATAACAAAAAAAAAAAGGGGCATCTATAAATAAGATAACAAAAAAAAAAAGGGGCCTCTTTAAGATGGACTAATGATCATTAGGTCCAAAGCTTCTTTTATCTTTTACTTTTGCCATTTGTTAATATTAATAGAGAAAAGACCAATCTGATCTTTGATTCTTTTATCTTTTGGATATCGATTAATTTAATTCTTTATCTATTAAAAATGACTAATTTGATCTTACATTCTTATAAAAATTAATCAATTTAAAACTTATAACGAGAATTGTAGACAAACTAACAAAATTTTTGATCTATAATATATTCACAGCAGGTTAATGGGCACTCAATTGTCCCCTGTCTTGGTATATTAATTTGTTAATAATTTCCATCATAAGTTTTAAATTAATTAATTTTTTTTAAAGATATGAGATCCAGTTAGTTTGTTGTGATAGATAACAATAGATAACAGACTAAATTAATCAATAACTCAAAAAAAAAAAAAAACTAAAGTTGTCTTTTTCTATGCTATAAAAATATTCAAAGCCAAACATAATCAGCTAATTTTGCTTTGAAGATCAAGACTTCATCATCAATCAAAATTTTTGAAAGCAAGTTCACTACTACTTGCAAACAAAGGGAAAACATTTAGAAAAATTGAAAAGAAGCTTCTTTAATTCATTCACGACATCTCAAAATGTCCCCAGCTCTCCCTTTCATTCTCCCCGTGTCTAACAGTAATAGGTCCTTTTTTTTTCACTCTCCAATCCCACTACAAGACCATATAGTGAAAAAAGATAGAAGAGAATAACAAAGACTTTCCAAATTAATTACTATATAAGAGAATATAGAAACTAGTAAGTAACCCAATAAAATAAAAAACCTGCCTAAACTTTAAAATTGCAACAAACTTACTTTTCATATATCACTACAGTTATAGTGTTGAAGAAGCCTATTGGCTTCTCTAAGACCACTAAAATATGCACCATGAGTAGTTGAATAATGGGTTCTATGTGTTGCTTCCCCTGCAAACAGAATTTGAAGTGGAGAATTAGGAACTGATGAATTGCTAATTTTAGGCAATGGCTCAGCCAATGTGTCCAAATCAACACCACTTGATCCAACAGCAACATAACTATACGACCCCAAGAATAGTGGATCATTCCCCCATCTACTCTTCAAAACCTTGGCAAATTTCAAGCATTTTTTTCCACTTGAATTTTCTTCAGATTTTGCATCCCCATTAAGATCATGCATATATGGGAGTGTGACTTGACATGGTAATTATCGGTCGATTTTGATAAGAGATTGCAGATTGTTGTTGAAACACCATTAAGAATATCTTCATCCTTGAGGGATTCAAGCTCTAGAGCTTCTTCACCAGCAAACCAAGATAAAAGAACATTGGACTTGCTATAAATTGGACTTAAAGTAGCTGTCCTCCTCATCCACCAAGGGATTTTTGGATGCCTTAATGTGGACTCTGGTTGATGGAAAATCATTTGCAGACTAGGAAACTTTATGCAATTCTTGCATTGTTGTTCATGTGTTGGACTTAATTGCAAAAATAGCTTGTTAACTACTCCATATCCAAGTTTCGAAATTGCTTCAATCTTAAAACTAGGAAGTGAAGGATTGAACATACCGGGATCTTCGCGAATTCCCTGCTTAAGAACCCCGAGTGAAACTGTAACAATGACATGATCAGCTGACATGGTCGAGCCATCCAAAAAATGTAGCTTCACTGGCCGAGTTTTATTACCCACAGTGACCATTTTGGACTGCCACTGGTAAACAGCCATCAGGCTGCTGCCATTCAATTTTCGTGACCTTTCGGCCTAATTGAATCAAACCAGGAGGTAGTACAGAGGCTAATGACTCAATTATACTCAAGTAGCCTTTAGCAATGGTAACTTCTTCACCAGGAAACATAATATACTCACTTTCAGCATTGAAATCCACAGTATGCAAATCCCCAGCAGAAGTATATGTCCTCTGCGTGTTTTCATGCATTGCAAAAATGGCCTCAGAAAGCACTTTTCTGTTCCAATTACCATGAACACTACTTACATCCTCCTCCTCTTGGTGATTTATTGAATCCCAATAGGCATCAAGCCCTTTTCGAAGAAAAGAACCGATACTCAGATTTCCAGGGCCGCAAGATTTAGCGGCAAGGTTCAAACAATTTATGACCTTTTCATTCTCTACAGCATCAGTAGAATCTTCGGCAGCTTTTCCCTGAGCAAAATCCATCAGTTTCTTGAGATGAAAGACTAGAAATGGGCTCAACAAAAGATGGATTCAGCTCATATCCACCTTCAGCTACTGTCAATGGCTCGTCAGGAAAGCCATCCATACACTCCCAGGGCTGCTCAGATTCCAGGGACTTTATTTCTTGAGCAATTTTGTGAATTGGACTACCTATAATACCATGGATCCAAGTAGCCCCCATCTCAATCCGGTCACCACCAAACTCTGAAGTGTTAATTCTCCCACCAATTCTTGTTCCCCCTTCCACAACACAAAGCTCAAACAACTCTTTCGAGCCTGCAGATTTGTAGAGCTTGTTGGCAGCTGTTATACCAGCCATTCCAGCTCCAATTATTACAATTCTTGGCTTCTTGGCCGGCATTTTTACTATCTCTTCTAGTTGTTTCTCTAGCACACAAATAAACAACAAACACAAAAGACTGTAAGAGAGTGAAATTTGTGAGGTGAGAATGTATTGTGAAGAGGGATTATATAAGGAGTATACAACTTAATGTTTGCTTGCCTCTCAAAAGGGCTCCTTTTCTTTTTTCAACATAGTTTATTTCTCTCTAATAAAAACAGGTCACAACTTTTCTTGAGCCTCTCTAGCCTCTACTACCTGTTATGTATCCAATACCACAATAAGGCAATGAAACTGATAAAACTTCTTTTTTAGTCTCCAACAATCCCGGTGAATATATATACATCTACATATACATCTATCCACCACCATTAGTCGTTTATGTACTTCCAAGTTTTTTTTTTGGGCCGAGGCTCGAACACGAGACCTCCAACTCTAGAGGTGACTCCAATACCAACTGAGTTAGAACTCGTTGTACCAACTTACAGGGCATGAATAAGGGGCTCATGCATCATATACATAACAAATCAAGCTGTGTGTTACCTTAGGAAGTAGAAATATGTATATGCAAACACCAATAATAGGCTGATGATGCCTTTCACCAACCTCACATGTGAATCGGGTAAGCAACGGCCCACCAAAAATACAACACTTTTAATGGTGCTGGTTTCAGTCCTTGGGTTACAACTCTCAAGAAAATGGTTTCTACCACCTTATACATTAATCAGAATCTATATAACACATGTAATTAAGTACAACATGGATTTATTTAAGGTTTTCACCATCATACAAAGCTAAGACAGCATTGGCCAACAAGGATTTTTGAACCATATAACTTTGATTAGTGTTTTTGTTCTTCTTAAAGGTTATCTTGAAATCACAATCTCTTTCAATGTGTAACATCCGAATTCGTGTAATCCTATTAGATTGCAGTGTGTGTTCGGAAGCAGACATTCGTGTTTATTTACCATACCCCATATGTTTTTGGAGCTATATGGCGCATTTTGTATGCAAACATCATCAGAATTTTATCTTAAGAAAAAAACTACTAGATAATGTATTTGATACCTACCTGTGTAAACTTACTCTTCCACAAATCATATGCCTTCCACGCTCATTATCTTTTTGAGCCAAATTAGCTTTTGCAAAGTAAAGATTCTTTAAAATCTTGGCAGTGCCAATTCTCTTTTTTTTTAGCTAACATTTCTATATATTAGTAAATTATGTCTGACTGTGTTTGGACGGAAACGATTATTCATAATTCTTCAAATAATATTTTATAATAATTTAACCTAACATATTATTATATTTTTTTATCTCGTATACATTTAATGTCAAAAAGTTGTTACAGTACTTATTCCTAACGGAGCCACTGTCCATGCAGTTCCATATGAATCCTACAAAAATCTAATCTTGACGGTGAAATGTTGGCAAAAAAATCCATTTAATTTACACTAGTCAGAAATGATCAGAGGGCTTTAAATTGATGTTAACGTGCACTATTACACAATAAAAATTAATTTTTATTCCAAATCAAGACTACAAGAGTCTCTAAAACGCAACTGTACCGGTCATTTATCATATGGTGGTCATGACCGTCCTGCCTAATTTTTTCTCAAGTATCTAGAGTATGATTTAATTTTACACTAAATACAGCTGAATTCTTTATACCAATTACAAATCTTCATAAAAGGCTGTGCAGATATGTAAGGATCGTGGGTTGATTAGCAAAGAAAAGAAATGAAAAAAAATGATTAAACAAGATTGGATGTTTCAAAGGCTGACCCTTGAAAAGATTAATTATGCCTATTTCTCTTTTTGGTGGGTCTTTGGTTTTTCTCCGCAGCCCCAATTATTATTCATCATTTTCACTACTCAAAAAGGGTTTTTTTTTTTTTTTAGACTGTGATTAATTATATGTAAATCCACTAGAAGTCTAATTAAATCCAATAATTAAGCCACACTTCTGTCAAAGAAAATATTTAACTAGATTTTCTAATAGCAAGAAAAGGCAATCTAAATGTAAGTTTAATTTCTGAATCTCCACTTAATATGTTCAATTTTTAGACCAAATAGCATACATCAAAATGATAAAGGGCCTTGTCCGTCTCCAACAATGTATCAAAATTATGTATAACTATGGAAAAATTATTTACAAAATCATAAATTTATAATCATTTATAAAGTAAAAACTCCATGTAATAAGATCTTATCGAATCACATTCTAGATTCTCGGTGGGATTTTTTTTTTTAATCTAGTGACATATTATGTCTTTTATTTGCCCTTTTACATTTGTCACTTTGTATAGATGCACTCATAAATATGACTACATTTCTGACACAAAATCTTTTATCCCATTGTCATCAAGCTTTCTAAAATCATGTTGCAATAACATTTATCTAAAAAGAGATGATGAATACTAACAAGTTAATCAAGTTATTAGTCCGACTAAATATGACACCTCTTTGAAGCGAAACTATGCATAATTTTCTTGAAGAAATTATCGATTAGATACCACAACAGATTTTGATAAAACCCTTGCTTATTGACAATACTAATGAAGATTAAAGCACAATTAATAACATGATTATGAGTGACCTCAAAACAATAATCTAAAATAGCAGTACTTGCATTCATTATTATTACATATTTCTAGTTTGAATCCAACAAATCATCATTAATTTGAGTACTAATACGAAATATGCTTATAATCAGTTAAGGTGATGCATCATTGTCAAGGCTTAATTATCAAAATACCTAATCAAGAAGTCAAAGCAATCCTTGAGTTCCAAATAGTACTCCACATCGTCTCTAGTGAATGAAGAAGCCCAATATAATCTTCTCCTTGAGCCACCAAAACAGATTTAAATCACTTAGAAAATTTGCATACTAGCTTCCTCGAACGTTTTGAATGTTGTGTTCAAACTTCAAAGTTATCACTTGGATCTCGTGAATTTCAGAAGAAAACAAATATTGTAGCACTCTTAGACAATTTTTTGGATATGCCCTATAAGCAATTGTAGGTTTTATATTTTGGCAAATATTTAGGTATACCTGATTTTTTACCTCACCTATAAATTATGTGGTGTGGATTAAATTTTAGAAAATCTATGGCATAAGATGATGTAAGCAAGATTTTTTAAAATTTAATTATGATCACATAATCTACGGTTGGGGTTAAAATATTTTTCTTATATTTTACTACGCCATCTTTTTATTTGAACTTTTATTTTGTACGGTTTATAAGAGATTCACTTATATTGAGACCGTACGAGTTAACCCGTGATCAGGTGACAATTGCCCATTTGAGTTGGCTCGAACAGTATGCAGCACTCCTATCAATCACAAATAAGAGTTCAAACATAGTTAAATTGAGCACAAATAGTTTTCTACTCAATTTCGAACTTAAAATTTTTTATGAGACTCGAATTTGAATTCGAACTCAAACAGACTTTAATACCAGAACTCAAGTTCAAATTCAAAATTGATGAAACCCAAACTCGGACTCCAGTAGTTTGATTTTTTTGTAGGTAAATTATGTAATTTTTCTAAAGTATAGACATTAGTAATCTATACTATATTAAAAGAGCTAGTTTGATTAGGTATTTCATATTTTTTTTTTCAAAATTACCCTTACTATAAAATTTAATTACTTTGTTATGTTCCTTAGCTTGAATGCATTTTTTATAATTATTTGGGCTATTTAATCCTATAAATACTTCTCAAAGAATAAAAGAGGAAATAAAACCTACTTTTAAGGTTTCATATTAAGAAATAAATTTGATTGAAGTAAATTTCTTTATGTAATAGAATATTAGGAATGAGTTTTAGAAATTAAAAAAAATAGGAAATAATTTAGGCTATTTATGTTCTCAAATAGTAAATGTGGAAATAAAACTTACTTTGAAGGTTTCATATTAACAAATAAATTTGATTGAAGTAAATTTTTTTATGTAATAGAATGTTAGTAATGAGTTTTAGTAATTAAAAAAAGTAAGAAATAATTTTATGCATATTGTCAACATCTTCACCTTCCTTTTGTCAATGTTATTCATTTTGTCTCTAATTTTATTGTCTAGATTTTGTAATGATGAAAGAATTTCGTTGTCCAAAATATGAAAAGAATTTGGCTTCTGTTTAGCGTACTAAAAAAATTATAATGTAAAACCTATTTTTTTTTATTATTGTTAAACTAACTTGACGAGTAAGAAAGCGGATTTTGATTTATGAAAAATGTGATCCACACCTCTTTTATTTTTCTTAAAAGAATATTATTCTTATCTTGCAATTCTTAATTTGCTTTTAGTTCATTTTTCATACATTGAATATTTAGTACATATTTAATCTAAATTACGCTTTTCCTATAATCAAAAATTAGTTTCTAAATTATATTAACTAAAATTCTTAATAAAAAATTATTATCCTCCTACAAAAAAGTATTGTTATTGTCATTAGATGTATAAATAGCTAATATTAAATATTAATAACCGTTTAAATTACATAATGAAAAATAGGGATATCAAATCAGTTACTAAATAAATTTTAACTAAAGTATACTTTGTCTAATAAAACCTAAATATTAAATACTTATTGTTACTTTGAATTATTATTATACAAGTTGATAGTCACTGTAACTATATGTTGTTGATCTTATTCTATCAAATAAAATTTATAATCCCTTTAATTTACTACTATACGATTGATAGTTTTAATATAATGAATTAATCACAGTAAATTGCACGCCGTAAATTGATAAATGGTGGTAGATTATTTTTCACTTTTTTCCTATTTTCTGATATAATACATTTAGCTGTGCAAACTATATATTTAAGAGAGATTTTGTTTCCTAAAGTAGAAATTACTATTTCGTATTTGCACATGAATGCTTCCTTCATCAAGTTGATTCCAAGAGAGGTATAGGGATTCAATAATAATCAAATACCTTAATGCGCTAGATAAATCTAAAGTTGTCAGGATAGAATTTGAATAATTGAAGAGAATAAAGGGTTCTAATAAATTTTATAAATTGTCAATATTTTTCAAAACTACACTACCCTTTTTTATCACTAAAATTACATAATGGATACAATAATAAATTCTAACATATTTTCTGTCATACATTGTACTCCAATTTTATGATACTCTAAAGTTTCCTGTTTCTGAAGTTAAATAGAGTATCAATGAACTTATTAGAATACTTCAATAATTCTCAATCAAGGAAATGAATGTCTTTTTTAAAAACTTATTTACAAGGTAGATGTACTATTCACAAAACACAATTATTTACTTTTTATAGAATTGCTTGAACTATTAAACTAAATAAATCTCTTATGTTTCTAATAAAGTATATATAACAAAAATGTATAAAAATCACCTATGAGCAAATATTTCTCTAAACTCATACAAACTACAAAAATTCTTTGGGTTAGTTGAACATTGAAACAGAAATTACGTAAGTGGAAAATTAAGTGAATTAAAAAATCAAACAGTTAGTATCTCCAAATATGTTTTATTTTTTAATGCATATCAGTAAAAATAAACAGTTAGTATCTCCAAACGTGTAAAGCACGTACTCTCGTACTAGTATATATAAAAGCTCATGAGCACTCGAGTACAATATATAATGTATGCTTAAAATCGACTCATTAAAATATTCAACCTTGTTCAAAAATCAAGTTTAAGTGGAGTTTTTAACCGAACTGCTCGCGAGTAGTTTAGTTCCTCTACACCTCTAATCACAAATTAGAAATTTCAATTTTAGTAGAGATATTTTATCTTATGATAAAAATGAAGATAAAAAATGTTCAAATCTGTGATAGGATCCGTGAATCACAAAACGCCGACATAAAACATTCTTTTTCTTTCTCTTGAGCATTTTTTTTGGTGACAATCAATACAACCTGAGCTAGCAAAATTTGAAAATTCAACATTTGATGCAAGCAAGTACATATGAAAATCAATTTGACAACTAGTAATTGGTGTTGTTCATATTTGTTTAAGAAGGGTGGATCGGTCCATCAATGCTAGTAGCCTAGTACTATATAAAGATATAAAGAAAAAACACAGAAATGTTGATGATGGTCGGTATCGAAGCGACTGGCAAATTTTGCTTTTTTATGTTTGATTTAGAACAATCGAAATGAAAATGATGGGATTGAGAGAGGTGCAAAATCAGTAATAGAAGAGATAGAGGGCTGTCGTCTTTTTCATCTGTCTCTCTATTTTGTTTCTTTTTCTTTCACTTTCACTTTCACTTTCACTACTAGCTTTGGGGTTGGGGCTACGTCACACCTACTCCTTTTCTTCTCATATCATTTTGACAAGAAAAAGAAAACCCATTCTATGTTCTACCTCTTGGTGTGTTTGTGTGTGATTGATTATTTTAGACTATCAAAAAATTTTAATTTCAATTCTCGATGGTTTCAATCTTTATTTGATAAATGATTTATAAGTATCATCATAAATCGTATAAAATATATTCGATGATTTGTCCTGACATTACAAAAAAAAAAAAAAACACTTCATCTTTGGACCATTAGTTTTGTTGCTATCCATTACAGTATAGAATCTATAATAATATGCATGCCCTTTCTTCTTGTGAATTTCTTAAATTTATTAAAAGAATCATTAATAAAGTATCATATATTATATTTAGGTCTCATAGAATCCACGAATCATCTAAATTCATAATAACTCTATGGGAATTCTATAGTTTAGACTTTGGTTCGACAGCAAGAGCAAATGTACAACGTTTTTGTCTTTACTATATCGTGAAAAAGAAAAAAATTCTTGTTCACAGCTTTAAATGATTGTACCAATTTTCATGCACATTTTAAAGAGAACACATTTAAGATTGCTAACCACCATCACACGAATTCGTAAACCATAAGATCCAACATCGTTAATTGAGATGTCTGTTAATTTTGGCATTTTTTTTTTATCGATCCTCCCACACCTACTTATTTGTTCATTCCCTTTTCATTTTATTTATTTTCTTTTTTTATAATTTTGGGTGGGAGTTACTAGCAATAGGAAGAGTGGAAGACACGGAGAAGAAGCTGAGTTTTCTTAAGTTTTATCATTATTAAGAACTCTATAATTTTTTTAGCTAGTTATCTTGTTGTACTTCGAGAGTTTATGCCACATAAAAATTGTGTATTGTATTACAAGTTTTCAAAATACAATGGTACAGTTTTGATACAAGATGGTAGGATTTTCTTTTAAATTATATTTAGGGGCGGGCTGGAGCTACCGCCCCCAAAATTCTAGAAATTCACAGTAAATTCTACCTTTAAATTTTTTTAAAATTTAATTTATATTCTTATAAAATTTATATTTCGTCCCTCTAAATTTTTTAGAGAAATATAAATTAATCTTATTAAATATGTAGCTATTGAGTCTTCCCCACTCACTCAAGGCACAATTTCTATATCCGCTCCTAACTATACTAATATAAATCTCAGCCTATTTTTTTTATTTAGCATAATGATTACTGAATATTACATGTACATTTAAATATCCTAACGTGTAGAACTTTATTTCATCAATATTTCACAAGTTCGGAAATCAGCCTTAAAACAATTATAGACAATAAAAGTCATTATGATTGACTGGCAAAACAAAATGTCACTATGATTAGAAAACATCAATTTTTTGGCTGAAAGTTAATCTTAATTGATCATGGGAAACTCATCAGATGGGACATCAACATAAAATTTGTGCACAAATTTTACTCTTCTCGTTTCTTTCTTTTTCGTTGTCACCTATTATTGCTCAGATTTTTAGCATATTTTATAGCGAACCAAGTAAACAACCACCTGTCAAATAAGAAATATCAATATCTAATAAGTAATTTTTCTGCTTTATTAATTTAATCACCTAAAATTAAATTTAATTAAATAAGTAGACCCAAGAGATTCAAATAAAAACTTCGTGTAGGCCAAGATGACCAAGAAAGCAAACAAAAATTTGGAGCAGTCCATATAATATACCACAATTTCTATGGGTAACTGAAGCGGGCTTATTGGTTAAACATATAGGGCTGCCCAATCCAATTTTGAGCTGAACAATGTGGGCCAAAAGTTCCTTAGGAAAGCCCGTTTTCATATTAAGTCCCTACGTACGACTAGGGGTGTAAACGAGCTGAATCGAGCACGAATAGTGCCCTACTCGAACTCAAACTTGAAATTTTTTCTAATACTCGAACTCGAGTTTGAAAAATTTGACATAGTTCGAGCTCGAAATCGAGTAGTTCGACTTTTTAGTAAGTAAAAGATGTAATTTTTTTAAAAAAGTACGGATATTTTTCTAGTAATTTTACATATAATAAAAAAATTTAAAAAAAATTATATAATACTCGAAAAGCTCAACGAGCACTCGAGCATATTATACACATGCTCGAGATCGGCTCGTCAAGCTTTTCGAATTTGAGCAGGCTCGACTCCAGCTCGGTCAACTCTAACTGGAGTCGAGTTTTTGACTGAGCTGCTCGCGAGCTGCTCGGTTCGTTTACAGCCCTACGTACGACGGCATTACTAAGATGTGATTTGCCTAAGTTATCCAAAAAAAAAAAATGTAGACTCTATAGCTTACTTACACGTGTGGCCCACATTCGCACAAATGTCTCCATGCTTTTCAAGCACACGCTCTGTGTGGACAATAATTATTTGAGATTAGTGGGGAAGGTATACCTTATGTGTGTGATATTTAAAATTAAGTAAAAAAAAAAGGTGGGAGAAGCTATAGAGGGTAGTTATTAGTGGTAATTTAACATGATATTATTAATAATAATAAAGGGTAAAATAGGAATTTCGAAAAG
Source organism: Cinchona pubescens (assembly GCA_025175665.1). Taxonomy (NCBI): domain Eukaryota; kingdom Viridiplantae; phylum Streptophyta; class Magnoliopsida; order Gentianales; family Rubiaceae; genus Cinchona; species Cinchona pubescens. Next base: position 2,239,767 of record JANKKI010000031.1, on the reverse strand, counting down.
TGACGGGCACCAACAGGAAAGAGCTCCCTCCCCTCTATATATAATATATAGTATAGATATCATTCACAATAGAGAAAATATCAATTTGGCCATTAAACTATACTTTAGTTGCTATTTCAGTCATTAAATTTGTCACTGAATTTCTAAAACTGTGTCTGAGAATGTCACTCCGTTTATTTTAGCAGTTAGTGTTAACGAAAATTAGTTTCTTTGAGGGTTAAAATCATCCAACTACATTGAATTAATATTACTAAAAAAATTTAGGTGTCAAAATTAGATGATGAAAAATAGTTGAATATGAGTCATACTAAAAGATATGAAAAATTTAGAGTCAGAAATTAAATTTGAAACACCACTACCCTCCATCTCTTTCCCCCCAGCCAACCCATTACTACCTTCCTCCCTTTTTTGCCAGCCTCCTTATTGAACCAATCATCACCTTCTTTTCCCTTCCTCTGACCAGCAACTACCACCCTCCTTTTTGCTTGCCATTCAACACCTTCTCTTCCACTCTGCCCACCACTTGATCTTTCACGAATCTACCCTAATCTGACTCTCTCTTTCCATTCCGACCTGACTTTCCTCCCTTCCTCCATTCTTTCCCAGCCCTGCCAATCTCCTTCCTCCCCCAGCTTGGCCCCACCATCCCTTTCTTGCCCTCCACCCTTACTTTTTTTTTTATTACCGGAAGTTCTTCAAAACTATGTCGGTTTGACAAATATTAGAGGTAAATTGTAGCAAAGAGTGATTGGATAATTTTACCCCGCTAAAAGTCACGTGACATACACAAAAATAGATTAGCGGAGCGCTTAATGACTAAAATAGACGAAGTGATCCCTCGAGACAATTTTAGAAGTTTAGTGATTTTTCGACCACCTAACAAGTTTTGTGATTAAAATAGCAATTGAAGTACAGTTTAGTGTCTAAGTTGACACTTTGCTCTTCACAATATTAATTGGAATAATTACACAATAATTTTTTGAAGTGTGATTAGATGATAAAAAATATTTTTAAAATTGATTACAAAATATTTATTGGGTGAATAATAAATTTCAAAAAACTCTATCCAAACGGAGTCTTGCGTTTTATTGAGTCTCCCTGACCACAGTCCACCAGACTGGTGGTTAGCCGTGAGAATTTTAATATGAGTCGCCACGAGGAAATGGAGCATTCCTAGATATTCTAGATGAGTCGCTCGTGTGAGGCGAGTCTACACTTCAAAGTTTAGACGAAAAGGATTAATAAAAAGTTGTCAGATTTGACTTGGGTAATGAATCTTAAATGAGAATTCACCAATTTTAATATGTTGGTTGATAGATGGCAATGCTTAACATAGACTTCACAAAATTACAATTTTCACGGCTAATTAATTACACTACCAGATGAGAGTAGAATACTAATTCCAACCGGCATTTAATGTTTAGTACAAAAAAGTTGGTGTAAATATTTAAACTTACAAAGGACAGGTAGGTATATTTCAAACACGCAGAACCATTCGTTCAACTTCACACAAATTTTCACATTTTTTCACTTTTTGTATTGCCATACTGTCACAAAAGGTTTTTGTCAAAAAAAAAAAAAAAACATATTACGTCCCCATATGTGCAAACAGGTCAACAACCACGGAAAGTTTATAATTATCTACTTTAAATACACTATTGCCCAAAAAAACACTATTGTTACACTATTCATAACGGACCGTCAAAAATCGGCGGCTCCAAAATTATATTTGAAATCGTGGATAAGATTTCGTTTTCTATTTTTTAAAATTGGAACCGAGTAAAAAAAAAATATATATATATGTCAATGTATTTGTTGCATTTAACTTTTCTTTAGATTATATTTTAGGACAGATTATTTAAAATGTATTTTTACTTTAAATTTTAAGGATTCAATAAATGATGTAATAGTGTACTTTTTTTTCCAAAAATAAAGTCTAAAATTGAAATATAAATAAAATGTAATTTTTCGTTTCTCATCTTAATTTTTATTAATCTTTTAAAAAATTATAATATATATATATATATAGGCAATGTAATTGATTCATTTAATTTTAGATCTTTAAATTATTTTTTAGTAAGGTTTATCTAAAATGTATACTTTAATTTTTAATAGTTTGATAAATGATGTAATAGCGTACTTTTTTTCAAAAATAAAATCTATAATTAAAATATAATTTTTTTATTTCTCATCTTAGCATTTATTGATTTTTTTAGTATTATCCACAATGTATATTTACTTTAAAAAAAAAATTAAAATTGAAACCGTGACCGGAATCGAAAAATTGACCGGAACTACCGGTTCCAGAACAGAAATCGGAACCGCCTCCAAAGGTTCCGATTCCAGCTCTTCATGAAACTGGAGCCGACGATTTTGAAATCGTGATCAAGCCTATTCCAAAGTGTGACATTTTTGAGTAGATCGAATCTATAATATTATTATATCATTGATATTTTAGTCCAAAATCAACCACACTACCGAAATAAGTTACACAATTGATTATAGAGGAAATGGTTCATGATATAGTACTACGGACTTGGATCCGATCAATTTTAGAATTTTCCCATTCAAAGTTTTTTCTTGGGATAGAAACGTTATCCAGTATTATTCGAATAATATTTTACAATAATTTTTGAAGTGATGATATTTACATATATTTTTTAACTTCTTGCACACCCCCGTTAAGTTTATTGGTATAAAATATTCATTTTGGAGTGTTTGTGTAATGAGTTAGAAAAGGTGTATAAGAAACTAATTACACTAATGAATAGTGATAAGAGAGTGCAAGAGATTGGCTGTGTAAATACCATCACCCTAATTTTTTTAACTATTTTTTACCTCACATACATTACATTTTAAAATTTTATAAAGTAATTAGGGAAAACTACAATATTAGTCTCTCACATTACACATTTGTATTTATTTAGGCCCTCACTTTTCAAATGATGACTTTTAATCCCTCACAATATAAAATATTAAATTTTGGTTCCTAAATCAAATCTCAAACATTTTTTGACTTAAATTTGTCATGTGTTGTTCACATGTCATATTTTTTAAGGACAAATTCAAAAATTCGTGTATGAGTACGAATGATCTATGAATATGAAGAATATGAAGTAATTGATCGATTAGCAATAGGTTTGTATTTAATATCATTTCAATAACTAACTTAGCTATGTTTCTCCAAATTTTACTACCAATCTGATGCTCGAGCTTTGTATTGGGAAGAAAAAATGAATTTCTGAATTTGTTTTCAAAAAATATATCGTATGAACAATAGATGACTTATTCAGGCCAAAATCACCGGGATTTGGTCTATAGACTGAAATGCAGCGTTTTATATTTATGAGAGATTAAAAATTATCATTTCAAAAGTGAGAGACTAAATAAATATAAATGGATAATGTGAGAGACTAATAGAATGATTTTTCCAAGTAATTATTCTAACAAGATTCTAATTAATATCTATAATTATATTTTACTACGTACACAAAATGATTCTAAGGATCAAGCGAATTGGTAGAAATTATTTAATTTGGAAATATCAATAACATATACCATTTATTAAACTTTCCAATAATAGACGTAGAGATGGGTTTGTGTATTAGTTTAAATTGTTACGAAAGATTGCTAAGTTTTAGGTACCTTTTCGGCTGCTATTCGGATAATGCATTTTTTAACAGGTGACGAATATGAAAGTATAGAAAATTAACCAAAGAATAAACAATAATGGAAAAAATTTTATGATTTCGGTAAAAAATTATATATTGTGTTTTAAAATATTTGTATAATATAATATTATATAATATTTTAAAATTTATATCATACAAATTTTTAAAAATAATTATGTAGAATTTCCCCATTAACAGAGGGCAACAACGTTTTATGTAAAACGATTCATAAGATTGACTAAATGACGAAAATAAGACAAACATGAACTAGGGATAACATCAAAATTTGCTTACAAATTAAGAATGATATGCCATTTTCTTTTTTTAAGAACCGTTTAGGATGATTTCACGTAAGATAAAAGCCAAAAATATAGATCTTTCTCGAGTCCTCAAATTTGGCCCAATTGGACCAATATTAGTAAAAGTTTCTTTTAATTTCAAAATGATAACGTCTTCTTTGTCACCAAAAAAAATATTGCTAAATTACCACATTCAATTACAATTTTAATAGTTTTTGAGTTTTTTTCGGTAGAGAAAATTTGATAACAAAAACAAAAAAAAATAAAATTCTCAATGCCGATAAATAAAACTGCTAAAGAGGACAAAATTTTCTTCACTTTTTCCTTGAGCAATGGATAACTCCCTGCTTTTTAACTTGTACAGTAAAAAAAAAAAAAAAAAAAACTGTATTTGCTATTTCCTAAAAATTTTCATAGTGCCTCTAATTTTTTTACCATGCCCCACCAAACAAATCCTCACCCAGAAAATTCACCCAATTTCGTCATCACCGTCACCGCCAGACTGAGTGGGAGGGACCTCCACCATCCGCAACATTATTCAACATCCTGAACATCCCGCGCTGCCGAAAGCTTCCCATGTCGACGCTCGCCATCACCGACGAATCCGAGTCGGAGAAAGACGACCCGCACATCTCCTCATTTCCGTTGATGGTGACGTAAGCCGACGACGACTGAACAATCACCGGCGACGTGTAAGGATCCTCGATGAACTTCACTTTAAAGTTGAACGGAGCCTCCGACGAGTCCAAGAGCTCCGACAGCTCCATGACGGTCTCTTCGTCGAGGGTAAGCAACTCCATCACGTCTTGCTGTTCTTTGTCATCGTCGGCGGCGGCGGCTTCAATCCTCGACGGAGTTCTGGGCTTTTTTGCTGCGACGTCGCATTCACATTCAGTCCCTTGTCGTCTCTTTCGTCTTCCTCCTCCTTCTTCTTCCATATTTTGCACACAATGTGGGTGGACTGTGTGTATCGGTTATATATATATATATAGAAGGAAAGAGTGAAGAGAGTTGGAACTTGGTGCCACGCGAAGAATGAGGGATTGGGTGGGTTGACGTGGTTAGACGATGACGTGGCAGAAAACGTTTACTTGTTCTAGTTGGAATAGTGGTAATAAGTTAGTGCGGGTCCACAGGGTTGTAGTACTTTGGTAGTACTAAGTGTATCTGCATGGTCAAACAAAGTTGTCATCATGTTGAAAATGATGATAATAATGGCATGTTCCGATTGATTTATTTATTTTTTTCTATAAATAATGTGCAATTATTTTTCATATATTTTTTCTAACCACATTTTATCTTATATATATCACATTTTAAAAAGTTGCTACGATAATTATGAATAATATCTTAATAGGCTAAAATTAAGCCATTTGGGTAAGGTACCAAGAGAAAATTGTTAAATAACTTGTGACAAAATATAGGGTTAATTGTACTTTGCACCCTTAAATTGTTCAACTTTTACCCTTTATGTCCTAAAGTATCAATTTTGGCGATCAATCACCTCTAACTTCTTTTACACATTATGCACCAATTATTCAATGGTGAATAAAAAAAAGCCATATATCTCTACAACCTTATTCAATTACGATTCTTTCTCGTGATCTTAAAGAGGTAAAAGAAATTTAGAAATCGGAAGGTGATATTCAATGACATTAATTTCAACGATTATTTATTGAATAATAATTTTCTAACATTGTCTCCGTCGGAGAACGTGGTTCTTCTCGAACGAACCAGCCAGAGATAAGGGTGGGCACGGGGCAAGTACCCGCCCCTCAAGCCATTTGGGAGATCCGCCCCGCATCTTGCGAGTCAACAATTTTTTTATCCTAATTTGCCCCTCATGTCTACGGGTATCGACATTCGGATACCCGCTAAGTGAGGGTTGAAGCATGCGGATACCCGTCCCTAAAACAAACCATCAAATAAATCTGCTTCAGTTTAGGCATGAAAGACCAACAAAGTTTGACATTACTCCTCACAAATTTGAAACCAAAAGCATATTAGATTGCATAAGGCATGATACTACAATCCATAAATTAACATAAAAGCAAACCATAAAAAAAACTTCTCAAGTACATAGACAAATGTCACCAAACAAATACAATTCAATATAAACACTTAAACTAATACATTCAACTTCCAGAAAGTCACTACACTAGTACACACATACAATCAACTTCCAAAGGTTTCAAATTGTGCGATCCTTAATCTTCAAATTTCACACGAGGTTGTTCTTTAGTCAAGTTTGAAGTTTCTACAAGACAAAAGAAGAAAAGGAAAATCAACTGCATTTTTAGTTAATTAAATAATAAAAAAATGTAGAATTAAAAAATGAAAACTTTACCTGATTCCATTTCTTCTAAATCAGCTAAGCTGTCTTCCAAATGAATAGGGTTAAGACCCCTATGAAGCCAATCCTGTGCATAGATTAAAGCCTCCACTATCCTTGGAGTTAAAGAATTACAGAAGGAATCAAGTATACGCCCTCTCGTACTAAAAGTCGATTCTGAAACAACTGTAGAAATTGGAATGACTAAAACATCGCTAATAATACAATTGCAGAACAATAAATCTAGGAGAATTCATTTTCCACCATTACAATATACTAAATGTTGAACAATTACGATCTACCTTCATTTCCCATTAAGTAAATATCTAGCTCTGTTTTGTTCTCAGTGCTATTAAATGAATTAGCTTCCTTGGGGTACGTTGCATCAATGAAACTTGTTGCCCCACTCGCTCTAATTTTTTCAAAATCCATTTTTCCCAATTCCACAGGCTGAGTTACAACTTCTTTCGGATGTGATTTTATTGCAGAATAAGAATCAAATAAAGCATTCAAAACCTGTAAAGCTTTGTCTTTTAAAATTTCAGCCTTATCAATATCATACTGATGTTCAATTGCCTAAATAACATACCCTAATTTATATCGAGGATCAAGAACAATGGCAATTAAAATCAAAATGTTAACTTTTTTAACATTGCCCCAATATTTGTCATACTTTTTCTTCATATTAATAGCCACTCTTGACATACCAATGTCATCACTTCCAATAGTAATTCACTAAGCATCATTCCAATACCATAAATTTCTTTCGTGTATTCATTTCCACTCACATATAATGAGCCTAATATTTTAACGGTAGAATCACAAAAAATTTGAAGAAAATGAAATAGATTTTTAGCATGCTCCCAATTTGATTCAATTGGGACACCCCTGATTCTAGAGCCATGTTCCCTCCCATTATCAGTGTTTCTCTTTAGAGTTAACTCTTCTACATACTTATTGTTCACAAACTCTAATAACTCAAATGCCTTTTGGAATTTTAAAGTAGCTTCCAACATGAAATATGTAGAGTTCCACCTAGTCTCAACATCAAGGTATCTTTCTTTTTCAATACAGGACTTGAATCTTTGAGATCTAGCGGGTGAAGACCTCACATATTTTACAGCAGACCGCATTCAAATAATAGAACCATCCAAATCTTTTAACCCCTTCCTGACAGTTAAATTCAAGACATGTGCATCACATCTCATATGCAAGTAATCCTCATTTAAGACAAGAGACAGTGCGTACCTTTTCAATAATTAAACCTTTTTTTCAAGTATAAAATCCCATTATCATTTGAACTAGCATTATCTACAATAACAGTAAGAACTCTACTAATTCCCCATTCAATCAAGCATTTCTCTACAGTCCTACCAATTACTTCACCAGCATGACTTCTGCATGACAAAAATTTTAAATTTTATTGTGCAAATTCCATTCATGATCAATAAAGTAAGAGCCGTGAGACACATATAATTGAGATTTTGTATGGATGTCCAAGCATATGTAGTGAGACAAATCCGTGAAGGCAAATTTTTAAAATGTTCTTTCAATTTTTTCTTCTCATCCAAAAATAGACTATGGCAATCTCTATTCACAGTTCTACGTGAAGGAATGATGAATCTTGGTTGCATTACTTCACAAAAATCCAGAAAACCCTTCTTTGCTACATGAGCAAAAAGTAGTTCATCGATAATAATCATCCTATCCAAGGCTTTTCTATAGGTGTCATGATCAAATTTGTAGGGTTATTTATTTATTATCTTCCCTACCCTTCCCTATTGAGATTTGAACTCCAAAGTCTTTTGCTTCTTATCCGTGTTGCTATAAGGATATCTTTTACACCTATGAAGGTGATTACTCAAAGATGAAGTACCATGTCTACTTGAACAAGAAATAAGACTACCACAATATTTACATGTAGCATTTTTTTCTTTTTTATCTAGACCTTCAACAACATCATAATGATTCCATATCCAAGATTTGTTTTGAGTTTTTTTACTAGCTTCACTTACCTTGGACTTCTTGGATGGGGGAGGTTCAGATGCACTATCAACAGTTGTAGCAATTTTAGGAGGTGGCATTGAGGAAGATTGATCATCAACACTGATGCTTACATCTACACTTTTGGTATTATCTCCCATGCTTGACATCTACAAGACTACAACCTGAAAAGATTTAAAAAAAATATTTTGACAATCATTACTAGTAAATATGGCTAGAAAAGAAACAGGAGGGAGCAATTGAATTGCATTTCACAAAGACATAAATAAGTTGGCCAAAGAAGGAGTACTCAAATAGAAATCACCATCTGTTTCCATAAAAGGCAGGGAAAAGGAAGTGCAGAGAAACAAAAGATTCCGATAGCCCAAAACATTGTCATTGACAAATCTAATATAGTAAGTCTTTTAGAACTAATGTTCCTTGCCAGAGAAAACATCATTGGCTTTTCATTTGCACGATCGTCATAATTTGATAAGTATAATTTGAACAAATATGCCTTAAGTTTTAACCGCCTGCCTTTTTCATAGCCTACTCTAGTTCTAAATTCGGATTATAGGAATCACACTCTACAGCAATTAACATGGCAATACAAAAAAATGTTCCAATAAAACCCATCCAAGAATCGCACACAAGAAACACGTAGTGATAGAAAGGCAAAACCTTATATGTAGAACTAACTCTATACTACAATAATAATCAAGAAAATATTGTTAGACACTTATCAGATTAAAAAAATGCTAAGTTATACAAATCAACCAATAAATTTCAAATTCTTCTTTTGTTTGGAAAAAAAAAATCAATAAATTTCATCATCTTATAAAAAAAAATAAAGAAGAAAAAAAAACCAAGAAATATTGTCCAGTTCTTGATTAGGCCACAACATGATTTGTTGTCCATGGTTCCCAAATACATAGACCACACTTTCCAATATCTATAATATTGCATGATGAAACCTAAAATTATTAAGACCAATTTGTCCACTACGCGGACCAAAATAATTCCAGAAATACAACTGTAACATACTAAATACTACTAAATTAATCAAGAAAATTGTCAAGAAAAAGATAATCCAAGCTAAGAATCACACAACAGCAACTTTGGAGATCCTATAAATTCAAAAAAGCCTTAACCTTTGAGAGAAAGGGCAGTCACTAGTGTTTCGAACAAACCAAAGAGTACGAAAATTTCATCCTATAAAGTTCATAAGGAATAAAGCTGTTTAAAATCTAGAAACAAAATCAATTATCTTACCTTGAAAATATGAAAACTTGGAGAGAGACACTGCAGATGATTTGTCTCGAATTTGCTCAGATTTGATGCTTGATCTACCTTTATTTGGCTGGATCTTTTTGGTTGAGTATTAGGGTTAGAAGATTGATAAGAAAGGGAGAATTGAGAAGATAATTCTAAAGAGAAATTAGGAAGAAAAGAAGGGAAGAATCTCAAAAGTGAAAAGGAACGTAGCAGAGATGAAAAGAAAAAAAAGAATCTAAGCGTAGTAGAGAAGACTGAAGAGAGTTTGAGAAGAGAAGTGAAAAGGAAAACGACGTGAAGACTAGAGTGAAGATTGAGGAAGTGAGAAATGTACCTCATACTAGGGTTATCTATGGAATGGGCAGTAAAATTAAAATTTTACCCGTAATATGTGATGCAGGGCGGAGCAGATACTCGCAGATATTTAAAAAGGTGATCCATACCCGTATCTGATAATAGCAGGTACCAACCCTCGAATGATCTGGTCAATGAATGAGAGTCGGATACCCTAATTTTTTAGATCGGGACAGGGGAAAGATCAGATCACTGAATTTTTTTGCCCATCTGTAGCCAAAGATGTAGATGAGTAAGCTACAACTTAACGATGTCCGCAAGCTGTTTTACTTCAGAGTAAAAGTTACGGCCTAGTTGTCCCTAAACCTATGAGTTTTATTAATTCAAATTTGGACCTAGATTTGTTTCTGAAAATTCAAAAGTGTTGTACTGGTGCATGGTGTGTGGTTGAAGAAAGGATATTTTCGAAATTGGGTAAATTAGTGGGGATATGAGTCATTTTATAGTCTATCTTTCAATAATTGATATGATGTGCAAAAATTTAGAAGTTGGAGATGGTTAATTGCTAAAATTAGTACTTTAGGGTGTAAACAGCAAAAATAGGATAGTTTAAGAGTGCAAACTGTAATTAACCCTAAAATATAATGTGTTATATTACACATGTAAGTTAGTTCGCGTTGATAAAGGTACATTCGATTTTTACTTCTCTCAATGCTTATTAATGGGCAATGAGCCACAAAATTTGGTTATTGGCTTCCATGATTTTGGAGTGAGACTAAGGACTAACTTACCCCTTTTAAAGTTCAAATACTTAATATTTTTTATTCTCAAAGTTTCACAAAAAATAAATCACGTTCTTCATCTTTTAAATTTTAACCCTATTAGAACAATTGACATAAAATAGCATAAGTATATATTTCTGTGTCTCTACCCTAACAAACATTTCATTTCGTATCTCATAAACCCTAAAAAATTACCCTCTATCTTTCTCTTGGATAAACCAACAAAAATTGCTCTTTCTCATAAATTTTAATAAAAAGTTGTACTATTTTTCTTTCAATTATCTTAATTCAGTAAAAATTTTAGAAGATAAGGAACGTAATTTATTTTTTTATGAAATTTTGTAAACCAAAAATATTACTGGACTAAATTTTAAGAACTAAAAGTTTTTTTTACCCGAATTAATTGTAACGAGTTTTCAAGTTCTACATATTTAGTTTAGGTTACTTCACATAACTCGGCGAAAGCTTAAGTTCAAGCCATTGAACTTTGTCCGACTTGTGCTCGAGTTGGCCACAACCTAGAAAGACTAAGGAGGGAAAATATGGGATGGGTTATAATCTGTATATAATAAGAACTCAGGATAAAGAGAGTGTAGTAAATATATATATAGATTTCAAGAAATGGAGAAAGTTTAATCAGACAATTAGGCAAGGCGTTTCTAGGAAACTATCTTTAGGATAGTAATTCCCCCACTATATTACAGATGGCTTTACGGGAATTTTAACCCTATGATACAATGCCTACCAAGAACAAAGAGACTACAATTCTCAATATTCTTATAACCACAACCAACCCAAATAGAAGTAGAATATTAGAAAAGTTGTTTATTACGACTATCAGAGAATAAGAAGAGGAAAAGATCGATACTTTTCTTTGGAATAGGAATATAACTCATAGGCCAACAAGATAACGGTAGAAGTCTTTTAGTTATCAGACAACTGATACAACCATAAAGGCATATCTCTTGATTTATCATACACCAATTTATAAATTCAACTTCCAAAAACCTTCAATTCAAATATTCAAATAGTTATTTTCTTTAATTATTATTATTATTATTATTAGATAATACCATTAATTAAATATATAACAATCCCCACTTATTATCTAATAAAGATAGAACATTAGGATTTCGATACATACAATTAATTGGGTATTTGTATAACATATGTCCAAAGGTAGCTGAAGGCTTGAATCTCTAGATTGAACATGAGCCGAAGAGTATCATATTCATATTATACTATGGTTCATGGCTCTGCACCGATAGCGCATCATGGGCCCTGCGCTCATCCTGGATTAGCAAGTTCTTCTTGGATTTTACCAAATAATCCTCAAGAAGCTGCCTCTCACTTCTATACTTATAAAGGTAGACTTATCAGGAGCGTCCACAAACCATTCTATCACTCCACATAAGCTATAAGTCTATTAAGAACATAAGTTCATCCTTTTATTTTGTGGATAAACAGTGCATTAACCGGATATGGGACTTTTAGAGAATAAGAATAAATTTACCCCCGCTATTCTTTAGATATTTAATGCACTGGAAATGCAACCTCATGTTGTCATTTCCTTTGGATAATTTTAGTTAAATAACCTCTAAACTTTCATGCACAAGATTTTCAATTTATAAAGTCAAACTTTTATAATTGGCATCAATGTAATAAAGTAGGATTCAACAAAAATTATCTCTTTTAAATCGGTAATAGTCCCATACCTCTCATGAATTCTCAATTTTTTCACCTGATAATGGTTTTGTAAGTGGATCTATTAGCATTTGATCTGGAGGCAGGTATTGTAAATTTATCTTACCTTTCGTCACAATACTTCTTATGTGATTATATCTCATAGCAATATGCTTGCTATTACTAGACATTTTCTTGTTCTTTGTATTGCGAATAGCTGCTTGGTTATCACAATATAAAGTAATTGGTCCTTTTGGCATATCAATAAATGAAATACATCTCGTGAACCTTCTAATCCACAAGACATCTTTACATGACTTGTTAGAGACATAGCAATAAATTCTAATTCTATAGATGATAATGCAATACATGATTGTCTTTTAGAAGACCATGCAAAAATAGCACCACCTAAAGAAATAACCAACTACTTGTTGATTTAGAATTTGCTTTGTTAGATGTCCAATTACCATCACTGTAACATTCAACAACAGGAGTAGTGCATTTATAATGTAATCAACAATGTAAAGAATATTTTAAATATCTCATTACTCTATAAATTTCTTTCCAGTGCTCAACACTAGGCTTACTAGTAAATCTACTAAGCATACCAACTGCACAAGCTATATCTGGCCTAGTAGAATTCATGACATATATTAAACTTCCTATGATTTTTGCGTATTCCTCTTGGTTAATAGATGAACCATTATTAGGCAATAATGAACTATTGGGTTTAATTGGTGTTTTACTAGTTTTACAGTCAAAGTAATTAAATTCCTCAAAATTTTCTCAATATAATGCGACTGAGTTAAAATAAACTCATTTCTTCTTTTTGATTACTTTAATACCTAGAATTACATCAACTGGTCCTCGATCTTTTATATCAAAAGTTTGTACCAAATATAGTTTAGTTTCATTAACACAATGCATGTTAGAACCAAAAATAAGCAAATCATCTACATAAAGAGTAATTAACACTTTATAGTCATTAGTACTATTAACAAATACACAATTCTCAACTTTACTACTTTTAAATCCAAATCTTTTTATTTCTTTCTTAAATTTTTTATACCATTGCCCAGGTGCTTGTTTTAGACCGTACAAGAATTTTTGTAATTTGCATACTTTATGCTCTTAGTCTTTAACAACATATCCTTCAGGTTGATTTGTATAAATTTCTTCATTTAATTTTTCATTTAGAAAAGCCGTTTTAACATCCATTTGGTGAACTTCAAGATTATAAATGGATGCAATAGCAAACATAATTCTAATGGAAGTAATTTTAGTAATAAGAGAAAATGTCTCAAAATAGTCTATGCCTTCTTTGAGTATGTTTACTATAACCTTTTACTACCAATCTAACTTTATACTTATTAATGCTACCATCAGTTTTGAGTTTCTTTTTCAAAACCCATTTAACACAGATAGGTTTAGTATTAGGAGGAGGATCTGTTAAGACCCAAATATTATTCTCATTTATGGATTTAATTTCATCGTCCATAGCATTTTTCCATAAATCAGCATCAGGCAACGACATAGCTTCTTGAAAAGTTTTTGGATCCTCTTCAATCACATATGTAACCATTCCATGACCAAAATTCTTTTCAATCCTACATATTTTGGTCCTCCTTAACTCTACAGGCTCATTATTTACATTTTTCTCATTATTATTTTTATCAATATTTACATTATCATGTAACTTTGAATTTTCACTTTGTTGATTATTAACAAGTAATTGAGAATTGGATTCTAGTTCACTACCTAAATCCTTTTCTAGTTCTAATTTATCAGTATTCCTAATAGTTAAATGTTCGAAATAAATAGCATGAACATATTCATTATAATACTATTAGTCTGCAAACTAAGAAACCTAGAAGCTTTACTGTGTGTGGAATAGCCTAAAAATATAGATTTCACAGCTTTGCTGCCTAGTTTTGATTTTTTTTGAGTTGAATCTAAAACATAAGCAACACAACCCCCATACTTTAAAATAATTAATATTAGGCTTATGATTAATTCAATAATTCATATGGTGTTTTATTGTAATTTTTATGTACAATATGATTACTTATATAACATGTTGTATACAATGCTTCTCCCTAAAAGTTAAATGGTAATTTAGAATGAATTAACATGGCACTTACCATTTCTAATAAGGTTCTATTTTATCTTTCTGCTACACCATTTTGGGGTGGAGAATTTGGAGTTGAATACTCTCTAACAATTCTAAATTTTTCACAAAAAGATATGAAGTCATTAGACTGAAATTCTCCCTCCCTATGAGGCCTTAATTTCTTTATTTTCCTACTAGTTTTATTTCAATTTCTTCTTTGAAAATTTTAAAAATTTTCAAATGCCTCATCTTTTGTTCTTAATAAATATACATAAGTATATTTAGAAAAATCATCAGTAAAAGTGATAAAATACCGTTTACCACCTCTAGTTATATAATTTTTATTATCACATAAATCAGTATGAATAAGTTCTAACAAAGTTGTTCTTTTTACTGATTTAAATGGATTTTTAACAACTTTGGCTTGTGCACAACATTCACAATTATTACTTGTTAAAATATAAGATGTGCTTGATACCAACTCATGTGCAATCATTCTATGCATGATATTCTTTCCAACATGTCCTAATCTATAATACCAAATATTATTCACATCATCAACGATATAAGTAGAAATATTAGAATTTTTATTAATACTTAGCAAATACATATTGTCTTTAGCATAGCCTTTCCACACGAATGATCATTTTTTTTACTAATAATCACTTTTTGGGAATCAAATACAACTTTCAACCCATGGTCATCAAGTTTTTTCACAGAGACAAGACTCTTCCTAAGTCTTGACAGGAATATGGGAAACATCATTCAGAGTAAGCATTTTCTCAGAAGTGAGGGAAATTTGTACAGTTCCCCTTCCTATGACAACACAAGTGGATGAATTCCCCATAAAAACAATTTTGTCTCCATTGACCACTTCACAGGTCTTGAACAAATATTTATGGGGGGTCACATGCCATGTTGCACCAGAATCAATCCACCACTCTTCATCAATGTCTACTATAAGAACTTCTGTGAGCATGGCAATCATATCATCATCATCTAGCACATTGACTTCATCAGATTTGACGACAATCTCTTGCCAAGTGACCCAATTTGCCACACACAAAACATGGACCTCTCTTTTTCTTGAAATCATTACTCTTGGGCTTGTGATCAACATTTTTCTTCTATTTTAAAGAACCTTTCTCTTTCTTGTTGAATTTTTTCTTGGATTTAAAGCCTTTTGAAGATGATGCTTCAACACTATGTATATCATTCTTTCCATGATTATCAAGTCCATCTCTAAGTTTGGCCTCAATTTTCAATTTGAATGTGTTGCAGTAACTGATCCAAATTCAGAGATTTTTTCTTATGTTTTAAAACTTTCTGATAATCTTTCCAGGAAGTAGGAAGTTTACCAATAATAGTAGAAACTTGAAAAGCCTCTAAAATTGGTTCACCCATATCAGCACATTGGGTAGCAATATCATTCATCTCATTTATTTGATCAATGACAGACATTGAATCATCTGTTTTAAAATCGACATACTTGTTAACTAGGAAAGATTTATTGCCAGTATCTTCATTAACATACCTTTGTTGTAGTGCATTCCATAGGCTATTTGCGGTGACATGTGTGTGAAACATTGCTCATGGCATTCAGGATCATGAACCTGGAGACATAGTCATCTTCAAGTCACTTCTTCTGACTGGCAGAAATTTCTCCGTTTGATTGTTCATGTTCATCTTGTGGATAAGCTTCACTAAGTACATAAGCCACTTTTGCAATTGTCAACTGATAAAAAATCTTTATGCTCCATCGCTGAAAGGTATAATTCAGACCACTAAATTTTTCCAGTTTCTCCACATTTTGAAATTGTGCTTTCAACACCGTAGGATCTATTGAGAGAATTACTATCCTAAAATTGTAGTGTGTGTGTGTGTGTATGTGTGTGTGTCTATATATATACATATATATATATATATATATATAGATTTCAAGAAATGGAGAAAGTTTAATCAAACAATTAGGCAAGGTATTTCCAGGAAACTATCTTTAGGGTAGTAATTCCCGCACTATATTACAGATGATTTCGCAGGAATTCTAACCCCAGGATACAATACCTAACAGGAACAAAGAGATTGTAATTCCCAATATTTTTATAACCAGAACCAACCCAAATAGAAGTAGAATATTAAAAGAGTTGTTTATTATGACTGTCAGAGAATAAGGAGAGGAGAAGATCGATACTTTTCTCTGGAATAGGTATCTAATTTATAGACCAACAAGATAACTGTAAGAGTCTTTTAGTTATCAGACACACCTTTTGGAAAAATTCTCTGATACAACCACAAAGACATATTTCTTGACTTATTAGACACCAATTTAAATTCAACTTCCAAAAACCTTCAATTCAAATAGTTATTTTCTTTAAATTATTATTATTATTATTATTATTATTATTATTAGATAATACCATTAATTAAATATATAGCAGAGTGTTATATATTAAAGTTGAGTTGAAACTAATCCGTACTCTTGGGCCGTTCGTCACATAAACCAAACCAATGGTGGCTTGCTATGCCAGTGTCACAGATGATGAAAATTCGAACTCACCTGCCACCATTTAACCTCTTGTACCCACACCAAAAAAAAAAAAAAAAAAAAAAAATTAGGGTTTGGGACATGCATTCTCATTATCTTTGGTTCAGTTTATATAATTATTGTTCAAGATATTATTAAAATAATTATTACAGTAACTTTTAAGATTTGATATATATATATATATATATATATAAAAAATATTATTAAAATATGTTATAAAATATTATTTAAAAAATAATAAATTATATACCGTTTGAGAAACACAGTCAATTATTTCTCATTTGAGAAAGTAAAAACGTGGTTAGATTAGTTATATCGTTCTGTTTCCCGAGGAAGACTAGTCAAATATTTGCAAAAGGTGGAGTCGTGTAATAATCATTATCATGCGGAAGAAAGAAAAGAGAAGCCAGAGATAATTACGTGTCCATTTTATGTAAGTAACATAGTAGAGTCTAATGGATTATGATTCTGATTTAGTTCACAATCTACAAATTTCTTGTTTGATTCTGACATATAAAGTGTGAATTACTTTGACTGTAAAAGGGTAGTGGAGCAAATTAGATCAGGTAACTTGGATATGGTGAGATGAGAGGTATATTAGAAGACATTGTCTGTTTTGTTAACTCGTTTCATCAGTGCTCTTTTTCTTTTGTTAGAAGAAATTGTAATTATGCTACTCATTACTTAGCTAATTTGTTACTAAATTTAAGCATGACGTGATGTGGAAGGATTCCTTCCCCTGTTTCACTTGTTAGAGCATTATAGAAAATTGTATAGACAGTTGCCTCTTTTGTTGCAAGTATCTTTTGGTGCTAGAGCGCATCATAAGAAATTGTATAGGCCGTTGTCTCTTTTGTTGCAAGTATCTTTTGGTGAAATACAATATTACTGTTTCTGAAAAGAAAAATAAAAATCAAGTTTAATTTGCATATCATATTTCAAGAAGTGCTATGGTATTTTATTTATTTATCAAATCTCGTTTGCGTGATAGAGACTTTTCGAGAAATTTTATCATAAATTCGATTTATAATATATCATAAATTTCTTAATCTATGTTAAGTAACATCTCCTAACATCACTTTACATCATCCAAGATAATATGACACAATATCAATTAAGAAATTCGTGACATTATATTATTAATCCGATACATGTGCGAATTTCTCAAAACTTCTCCAACTCCCTTTTGCAAGATTGCCATCATCTTGTGCATAATTTTATTTATTTATTTATTTATTTATTTATGTTCTTATTCTTCTTTGCTGTTGATTGACCATAATTTAGGTTAAAGAATATGAGTTTTCATCTTAAAATCAATTAGTGATAAGTGAAGTGATTCAAGAATTTATTAATTAGGTCATCTCTTTTTGGCTAATCGTATGTGGAGATTTATATTTTTAACACCTTTAACATCTAAATGACGTGTGACTTGGATTGGATATAGATCACCCTGTCTCTTATACACATCTAGATGTGTATAAGAGACAGCTTAATAGGGAGTTGTGGAATTCCTTTACAATTGAGTTAGACGTAAGAGAGCCCGTTAGAAGGAATTGGACAGAACCTAAGACATATGTGGATGGATAGAAAAACACTTGAAGGCTAGCTGTGATACCATGTTAAAGAATTTGAGCTTCCATCTTAAAACTAATTGATGATAAATAGAGTGATCCAGAAACTTATTAATTAGGTTAGAATCTTTTTATCTAGTCAATGTGAGATTTATATTTTTAACACCTTTAACAATTTAAATGTCAAAAAAATAATAAAAGAAAAAACGCTATTGAATGACACGTTTTAATTAAAATTATATTTTTATTTCATATTTCTAACATTTCAAAAAATGGTTACAATTGGTCCAAGAATAGTCTGAACATTAATTTTGACTGAAAATTTCATTTCCCTAATAATGAAAAAAAAATTTCAACTGAATTCCAGTTCGTCCCGGTGGTGGTGGCTCCGTTGATATAGGGACGTCGTGTGAATGTGATTTTTATGGTGATTTGGGAATCTTGTAATTTAGTCCTTATTTTACTTTCATTTTGATTAACTATTTTTACGGTTTTACCCTTTTAACATTTTTTTTAGACGTTATGCTTACGGTTTGGTCAGGTGGTGGGACAAAGTTGTTTTGTTGACTGAACAAAACCACTGATCCAATGGTCATCTTGCTTTTCTCGATTCATGCACGGTTGGGATGTTGTTTCTCTGTTTAGTAGAAACCACTACCTTTTATTGTTTAAATTTGCGTTAAAGAAGTATCTGATCAGATTTTATTGTTTAAATTTGCGAAGTATTAAATTACTTCAGATTTCAAATAGCATACAATATATGTTATGAATGAAAGGGGAACGATGTGTAAGCCGTGCGGGATGTGAGGCTACCCAATGGGAAATACTTAGGTAGATCTAGTTTTTAACTTTACTTGTAAACTCTGTGGTGTAAATTAAATATTATGAAATTTATGATATCAACTGATGTAAGAAATATTTTATAATATTTAATCTTGAGAACAAAGTCTACAGGTGGGTCAAAAATCAGATTTATGTAAGTATTTTCCCTAACGAATAGTGTGGAACACAAATGGTAATGGTAATGGTATGGAACAACCGAATTAAATGTGCCGCATCAACTAAGGCATGTTAGAGGAGGGGTCTAAATGAGTCGAGTTCGAATTCAACTCGAGTAAAAATTTTATGTTCGGATTCGAGGTCAAGTAAGTTTGACAAGTACTAATCGAGTTCGATCTTAAATCTAGTCGAGTATAAACGAGTTTTAAATAATATAAATTAATAATACATTATATATATATATATATATTAGCAAAAGGCACTCACTTTGCACGTGTAATATTCTTGATTTATTCAATATTTTTATTTTTAAAAAAATAAATAATTAATCTGTGAATGATAACATATAGTACAAAATGTAAACATTTTACTTGTTGATTTTTTTATACAAAAAATATATATTTAATATCTTTGCTCTTTTTTTTGTAACTTTTTTCACCTTTCTTTTTTATTTTTTATTTTTTCACTATTGTTTGTTATTTGTTTAATGTTATTCGTTTTTACAATGTATGATATTATTTATATCTTATTTCTATTTCTGTTATACATGCTTAGATAGTGATTTCTTATAGCGTATAAGCTAATTACTTGATCAGTTAAAAATAAAGATATTTTCTATAATATTAAACTTTTATAATATATTTGTATATGCTTTGTCATTATAAAAATACAAAATCACTATCAAGTACTAAACATACTTTTATAGATGAAGTATTGATATTATTTGATTTAGCGAAAAATATTTAAATGAAATCAAATGAAATATGGATATTACAAAAATTAATTATAATTTCTAAAAGTAAAAAAAAAAAATGGATCTGATTAAAATGTAAAGAACAAATACATCAAGAGTTATTATAAAAATTTTAAATCTAATTAAACTAATATATTCTGCATATTATTGATAGATTCACATAGTAAATTAAAATTATTATAAAAAATTAAAATAATAACTTGTTCTGAAATACACCAAATGTTAATAAAAATACTCCTTTATTTTATTATAGAATACATGCAATGCTAATGAAAAAATATATAGTTTTAAAGATATCCAAAATTACACGTTACTTTAATTGGAATGTTATATAAATATCTATCACAATTAATTATCATTAACATATTGTATAAATTTTTATACATATAGCAAATATATTGGTATTTTTTATATTTCTTAAACTTATTATAACATCTGTTTTAGTATTCTATTAAAACTTTGAAGTTTGATATCTTCATTCATATTGATGATACAAAATGAGGTTAATTTCGATCCAAAATAATTTTTATTTCACATTTAAGCTCTCAACTTATAATTTGTTATAACAATACCAACAATGTCTTGATCGTTTAAAAATAAAGATTTTTTCCATAATATTAAACTTTTTATATATATGTATATATTCTTTATCATTACTAAAAGATAAAATCATTGTTAAGTATCAAACATCATTTTATAGATAAAACGTGTTAAAATTCTTTTATTAACGAAAATATTTACATGAGATCAAATAATATATAGTAATAACTACAAAATGATTAATTAATATTTCAAAAAATAAGAAAAAATGAACTTAAGTAAAATGTAAATAACCAAGATATCAAACTACACAGATAAACTAATATATTCTCTATATTATAAATAGGTACCACGTAACATCGATTGTTATCAAAAGATAGAAATAAAAGATTGTTCTTTTATCTTGCTTCAAATGTAGAAAATATTAATAAAAAATTCTTTATCTTACTCAAAAATACGCGAAACTATACTAAAAAACTTGTAATTCTAAATATATCCAAAGTAACTATAGTTTTTATATAATCTCTATTGTAATTAATTTTTAACAGATTGTGTAAATATGTATCAAAATGTAAACTATATTGGTATTATTTCATGTTTCTTAACCTTATAATAATATTCACTTCAGGACTTTATCAATATTCTAAAATTTCCCTTCATCTTAAATAGTATTGAACATGGTTAGCTCCAAAATATATTTTGATATAGTATTTTACTATGAAATTAAAATTTATATTTATAAAATATAAAAAAAATTAAAGCTAACAAAAATGTGTGAATCTTATTTTCATTTTTTGCATACTTTTCCAATTAATTTCTTGTATTGTTTACTAAAATATTTAATCTACAATTTTATTGTTTTGTTAAATAGTGTAAAAATTGCATAGTTCTTTCCAATGTTGACATGTAATGTAATGTATATGCAATTATTTTAGAATATTGAACATTACTAATTATGATTTTATTTGCATAATTCATGTTATTTTTTACCTTACTTATTTTCTTTATATGTCATTCTAACAATTTATGCATAGTAGTCTTATAGGTCTTACAATAATTATTCTAAACTATTTTGGTAATGAATCGTACCATTGGTTGAACTTTTTTACCTCATCAATAGTTAATCTAAACTAATATTATTTTATTAAATACTATAACAATTAGTATTGTAGTTTCCAATATTAACATTTAAACTCAATATATACCAGTAAATACTTAGAGTATTTAATACTATGATTTATTTGCATAAATTGTATTATTCTATATTAGTTACTTATTTAAGTTTCTATATTAGCATAACAAATTATGCGTAGAATTCTTGTATTTGTTACAATGATTATTTTGAAATATTTTAGGTATTGCATTGTATCACAGGTTGAATTTATTTTCTATCTCATTAATAGTTACTTAAACTAATATTTTACAAAATGATATTTTTAAAGTGAAGGATTTTGTATACACATTATATTATCAAATATTACTATTAAAGATATATATAAAATTAACAAATACTTTTATCTTTATTAAAAATTGTGAGTTTTCTATTTCGCACTAAGTTTTAGTTTCATTGCTTGGTTAATTTTATTTCATGTAGGGAAGGAAAAAACAAATCTAAATTATTCATAACAAAAAAATTAAATGAGATAAGAAAACAGTGTTATATACTCCATTATTTTTTCATTTTTATAAATACTAAATTTTTATTGGTACTTTTATTAATTTTGCGATTTTTAAGCTAGAGGAAAACTTTGATATTGAAAAGGTAAAGGTAAATTTAAAGTGAAAGAATCTACTAATACTAATAAATTTGAAAGTCGATCCAACAATTTAACTTATCTATTACGATGAGCAATAAATTAGCTATTATACATTGATCCTAAATCAAAACAAGTTCATGTTGTAACTAAAATAAATACATAATTAATAACATTATAATAGAGTCAAAAATTTTATATTTTTAGTTAAAATCGAGTTATAAATATTATTGGCATATAGAAATATATAAATTGAGTCTAATTAACTAACATGTAAGAGTGTATTTGAATAAACAGTTAGAGAAAAGAAAATAATTATTTGTGATTTAATAATATATAAAATAGTTATAAAAGACTGTTTCTATTAGGAATAAAAAATAAAACAATTTAAATATATATAATAGTTATAAAATAAATTATTTATTTATTTATTTCTCATTCATAAACAATTTTTCTACTCTTAAAAATTTATACCTTCTTTTTTATGTATTTATGCCAAAATTTCATACTAACACAAGGAAGAAAAAAATTGAATATGCATATTTATTATAAAAACTACTTTTATTTTATTTTCATAAAATATAAATTTTTTTATACAAATAAAATGTTTATATCTTAGTTAATTTATGCCCAAATTTTCATATAAATCTAAAGTATTATATTATAGCACTTTAAAATATATATAATAAATAATAGTAGTATTGTAAAAGTTAGATAATATCTTATTATATTTAATAGAGAGTATTTTAGATAGGCTAATTATACTTCATAAAGGGCATATTAGATATAATTATTTAATTATGGTATATTAGGCAGGATAAAAAATAAATTTTGAAAGATTATATATTTCGATTAGGATTATATGACTAAAAATAGGTGATAGTTTCCTAAAAAAAAAGGTAGTTAGATTATAAGAGGAGGAATTTAGTTATGTTTTTTTATGAATTATGTTTCACTAAGGGCAGATATTTTAGACATTACAAAAAATGAGAGAAAAAGTTGAAGGGGAGAAACAACTCGTATTTATATATAACTAATATATATACACTAGAAAAAAGCACGTGCTTTGCACGTGTAACAATTCTAATTTATTGAAATTTTTTATTTTCTAAAAAATAAATAAGTAATTAGTGAATGATAACCAAATATGAAAATTTTAACTGTTGAATTTTTATAAAAGATTTATATATTTTAAATATATTTTTAATATCTTTGCTCTTTTTTATTGTAAATTATTTTCACCTATCTTTTTTTATTTTTCAAATATTTTTTATTATTTGTTACAAAATTATATATAAATTTCATTTTTTTCTTAAAAATTAAAAAAAAATTCTCTTTTATGAAAGCAACATATGATAATTGTACTTTATTTTTTATATATTTCTCTCCTAAGTGCCTAGATTATAATTTTCATATAGTGTCACTACCAATTAATTAAACAATTAAAGATTAAGATATTTTTCATAGTATTGAATTTTTTAAATATATGTACATATTCTTTGCCATTGCATAAAAAGGTAATATCATTATCAAATATCAAACATTGTATAAATGAAGTATTTTAAAATTATATTAGTAACAAAAATATTAATAGGTAATCGGATGATATATAGATAATAATTACAAAAAATGATTAATAAAAATTTCAAAAAAAAAAAGAAAAAATTGAATCTAATTAAAATATAAAGAATATATAAATCAAACAAAAATTATGTCTTATGTATAGGATAACTAAACAAAGTCAACTATATATTCTCTATATTATAAATAGGTATTATCTAGTATATTAAATCATTATTAAAAGTTGAAATGATAAATTGTTCTTTTGTCTTGCTATAAAATGCAACTTTATCTTACTCTATAATATACAAAATGCTAATGAAATTGTAGTTCTAAATATAACTAAAATTACACATTACTACTTTAAGTGAGATTTTATATATTTTTTGTATCACAATTAATTTTTTGCTAACATATTATGTAAAATATATATACATATAGAGAATATATTATTATGTTATCTCTTAAAGTTATGATAATATTCACTTCACTACTTAATTAACGCTCTATTCTCTTTATTCATCTTTAATGGCATAAAATGTAGTTAACTTCGATCTAAAATAGTTTTTATTTTTCTTTTAGGTTCATAGGATATAATTTCTAATAGCAATACCACCAATAACTTAATATTATTATAGACAGAGACTTTTTCCATAATATTAAACTTTTTTGAGATATATCTCTTTAATTCTTTATCATTTGTAAAGGATAAAATCACCATTAAACATCATTTAATAAATGAAGTGTGTCAAAATTCTTTTATTAATAAAAATATTTATAGGAGATTAAATAATATATAATAATGATTCAAAAAATGATTAAATAAAATTTTGACAAATAAGAAAAAAAAAACCTAAATATAAAAACAAAGATATCAAACAAAAATTATGTTTCATGTATAAGAAAATCAACAAATTAAACTAATATGTTCTACATAATATGGATAAGTATCACGTAGTATATTAAGATCATAATTAAAAAGTGAAAATAAAAATTTATTAGTTAATCTTACTTTGAAATGTATAGAAAATTAATGAAAAATCGTCTATATTACTCTAAATGCACGCAACTCGAATGAAAAATATTTAATTCTAAAGACATCCAAAATAACATGTAATTTCTATAATTGCTATTCAAATTAATTTTTTTAACATATTGTATAAATTAATTATGTATCCACATAGAGAATGATATTAGTATTTTTCATGTTGTTAACCTTATGATAATATTGATACTCTGAACTCTTCCATTTATCCTAAGTGGTATCGAATATGGTTAACTCGAAAATTATATTTTGATATAATATTTTAGTATGAAATTAAATTTGTATTTATTAAATATATAAACAAAATGAAGGCTAATAAAAGTGTATGGATTTATTTTTTGTACTTTTCAATTAATTCCTTTTATTATATACTAAGATATTTAATCTACGTCTTTATTATTTTGTTAAATAGTGAAGAATTATATTATAATTTTCAAAATCAACATGTAAAATCAATCTATAATTGCAATTATTTTGGAGTATTTAATAATATGACTATATTTGAATAATATATGTTATTTTTTAGAGTACTTATTCGCTTATTTTTTTCTATATTGTCATTCCTACTATTTATATGTAGTATTCTTATAAATCTTGTAATAATTATTCTAGACTATTTTGAGCATGAATCGTACAATTGGTTTAAATTTTTTTTACCTTATCAATAGTTAATCCAAACCAATATTTCTTTGTTGTTGTAGCATATACTATAATAGCCGATTTTGTAATTTCCAAATTTGATATTTAAATTCATTGTATACCTGTAACTATTTAGAGTATTGTAACAATCATTATTTCAGAATATTTTGGGTATATGCATTGTATCATGGATTGAACTTATTTTCTACATCATCAATAGTCCATTTAAACTAATATTCTATAAAATGATGTTATCAAAGATAAAGAGTTAGTAATAGAAATACTTTTAAAGATATATAAAATTAACAATATTTTTATCTCAATTAAAGATTATAGGTTTTTTTATTTTGTTCCTGAACTTTGCTTTCATTGTTTGGTTAATTTTCTTTTCTTTATGCAGGACAGAAAAATCAAATCTAAATTAATCGTAATATAGATTTAAAAAAAAATAAGGAAACAATATTATATATATTTTATAATTTTTCACTTTATATAAATTTTAATTATTTATTTGTATGATATTATTAATTTTGTGATTTTTAAGTTAGAACATACTAAAAAATTCTATACTCATGAATATATCTCTCCTGTTAACCAAAATTTTAAGTTAAAGAAGTCACTATAATCAAGAGTCGTGAAACCATTATAATTGACCGTCAGACTATAAGTTGTGCTTAAAAATTTATGATCATCTAGATTTGTATAAGAGACAGATTTTGCTCCCAACCAAAAAGAAGCAATCGGCTTTTCAACTTCAATGTATATTTTCAACAAATTATACATAATTAAATATTTAAGCAAAAGTTTATTTATCAGATAGAATTAAACAAAAAAATATTAGAATATAATAGGGGTAAAATGATCAACATGTTTAGTTGATATAATAGAAAGACTTTACTGGTCAATAGCTAATGTTAGATATTATCTTATTAATGACACTTAAAAAATGGTGAAGTGTAACTAACCTTATACATAAAGCATGCAGGGGGAATGATCTAATTAAATTTTCCAAACTGAGCAATACACTACTTGAATAAATAATTAGAGAAAAGAAAATAATTGTAGTGAATTTGAAATATTTATAATAGTTATAAAAGATTGTTTTTATTATGACTAAAAAATAGAAACAATTTGAACATACATAACAGTTACAAAATACAATATTTTTATTTTATTCTTTGCATAAGTATAAATGATTTTTCTACTCTTAGAATTATATACATTCTTATTATGTATTTATGCCGAAATTTTGTAATAAGTTAAGGAGGAAACAATTTATTTTATTAACATTTCATACATTTTAGAATAAGATAAATGATGTTTTCATGAACATTTAATTCATTTTAAAGTAAAACAAAAGAACAATTTATTATTTCAAATTTTTATAATAAAATTAATATACAATATTATACCTATCCTTAATATGAAAAATATATTAGTTTAATCTATTTAATTTCTTATACATAAGCCATAATTTTTGTTGATTAATTTAGTCTTTACATTTTAATTAGATTCATTTTTAATTTTGTTTGAAATTTTAATTATAATAAATATTTTTATACAAATAAAAATCTTCCATCTTATTATGTATTTATGTCAAAATAGATGATTGTATCCTAAACAATAGGTAGAATAGATTATGACTAATTTAATAAATTATGTTTTCTTATTGGGAATTAAAAATTATATGATTCATTTTTTTATTTTTTGAAATTTTAATTATAATAAATATTTTTATACAAACAAAAATCTTCCATTTTATTATGTATGCCAAAATAGATGGTTGTATCCTACAAAATAGGTAGAATAAATAACAGTAATTTAATTATGTTTTCCTATTCGGAATTGGAAATTATTTTTCAGACAGGGTAAGTATTTTAAACATTACAAATGAGTAGAGAAACACTTCTAATATATTTTGTGTATTAGGTATTGGAAATTATATTTTATTAAGAGCGGGTATTTTAGATATTACAAAAAAAGAAAGAAACATTTATATATGTTTTCTATTGAAAATTGTAATTATATTTCACTAAGGGCGGGTATTTTAGTCATCAAATAATTTAATTAATTATTTTTCTTATTGGGAATTAACAATTATATGATTCATTTTTTTATTTTTTGAAATTTTAATTATAATAAATATTTTTATACAAATAAAAATCTTCCATCTTATTATGTATTTGTGGCAAAATAGGTGGTTGTATCCTAAAAAATAGGTAGAATAAATAATGAGTAATTTAATTATGTTTTACTATTCAAAATTAGAAATTATATTTCATTAGGGTGGGTATTTTAGGCATTATAAAAGAATAGAGAAACACTTAAAATATGTTTTCCTATTAGGTATTGAAAATTATATTTCATTAAAGGTGGGTATTTTAGACATTACAAAAAAGAGAAACACTTATATATGTTTTCTGTTGGGAATTGTAATTATATTTTATCAAGGGCGGGTATTTTAGTCATCACAAAAAATGGAAGACACACCTAGAAGGGAGAAACAAAATTTGAAGAAAATAACTCGCATATATATATATATACGTTGAGTAAATAGTATATATATATATATATATATATATGTGGGGCTCGTGAGCACTCAAGCCTCACGCATAAATGCTTGAACTCGAGTTCAAATAGTCAATTGAGCTGCTAAATCTCGGCTCGAGCTTAATCAATGCCGAACTCGAGCCGACTAGTAACCAGTAACCAAGAACAGGGTTGGCTCATGGGTAACGCCACTAAAGCAAGCATCTTAGGCATCCAAAAAATTGAAGCTCTAAAATTTTGGGCCAAATTATATTTATAACACTAATAATTATAAAAGATTTTTTTTTGTTTTTAACAAAATACTAGTATTTCTTTTAACAATCAAGACCGCAATTGATTAACCACCAACCACTAATCACCCCTTAACTTCCTCACAATTCTTAATTAGTCTACCATTTAACTCATAATTAAATTTCTTATTACTTTTTGTTTTGTTTTTCACCAAATCTTTTTCTTTTCTCCCTCATTATCTCTATCATTATCTACCATTTTCACTATTCCGACTACATTTATTTTCGGGCATTCTTCTCCTCCTCTATCAATCCAACATTTTAGTTTAATCATCTATTTTTATTTTTCCACTACTTAATTTCATTTTGTTATACTCAATAATACCCTAAATATAAAATTTAAATTTTATGAAAAATATTTGATTGTACATTTGGACAATTTAATGATAAATTTAATATGAAATTAAAAAGTCTCTTGAATACTCTTTTCGAATTAATTACTTCTTATGGATAGTAAACAAAGCAATTTCTTTATTTCAAAGTAGATTTAAACAATTCGAAGTATATGAAAATATTTTCAAATTTCTAATTTGTATTAAAAATTTGAGATCATATACAATTAAAAATTGGAAGATCATTGTTTAATTTTTAAAAAAACTTAAAATATAATAATCATTCTAATATTTGTTATAGAAAATTTATTTTTAAAATAAAATATTTTGAGAGAAATTGTATAAACGGACGATAAGGCTCCAAATGGCAATACTTAATTGATAGAGAAATAGCTGATTGCAGTGAATTAATTGCTATAAATAGACTACATACAACTAAGACATCATCAGACTACATTCAAATCAAAGCTACATGAAAAATAAATTTAGTATGAAGATAAATTTGTTTATGGTGGTTGGCCTCATCATCTATGATTGTAGAGTTTTATTATCGCAAATCAAGAGCATGAATTTTGGAAAGCCGATCAGCTTACAAAAAAGGCCAAAGCAACATCAAAGACTTATTTGGCATAATAATCCCCTTAGCTGTATTAGGAACGTTTTGGTGGAAGACATTAGAGGAGTTTTATCTCCCAAAAATTGTTGTATCTAACTATTAATTAGTTTAATATTATATCCCTTATGATCAAAAAAATAAAATCGGGTCATATAAATGGGCACTGTATAACTGATCCAAAACATTTTTGCATATTTCCTGTCTGTGCATTAAGGTGTTTGGGTAGATGCAAGAAATTTAATACATCAAGCGATGCATGGTAGAAGGCTGTGACAAGTCTGTGTCAGTCACTATTGCCATCAACCCGCCGTCCGCCAAGGAAAAATAAATAAATTAACACAAATAAATATTTTTGTTGAATAAATTTTGTATGTCATTTATTGATGAGAAAAAAGAATAAATGATAAAAAATAACTATTTTTGTTGAATAGGTATTGTGTCTTATTTATCAATGATAATTAAGAATTAATGAGATGAGAATTAAAGAATTAAGAATTAATGAACGTTTTATCTCATCTATAAATGAGATTTAAGAATTAATGAAATAAGAATTAATAATTAATGAGAATTAAGAATTCTCCATATCTTATTATTAAGGTTGTGCAGATAAATGAGAGGATTCTCAAATTCCTCTTTATCTGAAAAATAAACAATAAACATGTAAGAATTACTTAACTTAAATAAGATAGAATACTACTCGTGGCATAAGCATAAATAACATGAAATTGTTATTAGTAGCAATACCAAATAAAAGCTACATATTTAAAGGTAGTGTATATATAAATGCCTGAGATATTTGAATTAACATAAATACAGAGTATGAAAGGAAAATTTTAACTGCTATTGAAGTAATTAATTTACATATAAGAAATACATATTCATTTGTTTTTGTTACAAGGTACATAAGAAATATCTTATGAAACTAAAAAAAGTAACATTCTTTACAACAACAAAAAAAAAAAAAGGAGAAAAAACTATACCAATTAAAAAAGAAAAAGAAATGAGTAACAAAATTCGAATTTCATTCTTCACATTATATTTGTTATTGCCACTTCAATTTTCACCAAACCTGCATTTTAACAAAGCCAATTTTTTCCCAAACCATCTAATAACCTAAAACTTTTTAAAACTGAAATATAAAACATCAACATTCAATGGCTTTCTACAAAAAAGTCTCCAAGATATCAACTCTCTATTAACAAACATCTTTCACAGTCCAAAGTCTCAAAAAGTTTGGAAACAGAGGAAAGAAAACAAAAATTTTTTTACAAAATAGCAATAACTGATTTTCTATCTTAATAGCTCAACAGCACCCAAAAAATCACATTAAGATGCAATGTGCATATATAAAGAAGCCACAACTTCAAAATTCACAAAAATCCCAAGATTATTCATGCCAATCCACTTACAGACCTTCAAATTTCTTATTAAAAAAATAACCAACAAATGTTCTTATTACCAAGAAAGCAAATCAAGAACTACTTTTGCACCCAAAAAAAAAATGAAGGGAACCAGTAATCAATAATCAAACCCAAGAGCCAAATGCAATGACATGCTATTTTGCATAAGGGGCCAAGCCGAGTCATTTTATGCAAATTGAAATTTAAGATCATTCTTATTGCTATAGATCATTTTGCTATCTTGAAAAATCTAATCCATACAAGTAATCAGTTTCCAATAACTAACTACATACAACTTGTACTTAGTTCACTGTTCTCATGAGAAATATTCAATTCTTTTAAGCAATCAGTTCGTAATAGGTAGCCACTTTTAAAATCAATAAGATACATCCTAATTCCCATCTACAATTAAAGGAGAAATCAATATATAAAGTTAGTAACTTTTATAAGGAGTATTAGCATTTTAATGCACATTAAAATTGATACAAACATGATGGACAAGTAGTTCCTGCTGAAGATGCTAGTGATCATTTACTTCTCAAATTTTCCCTTAAAGAAAGATAATTACTTCGCCTATATGAAAGTTTTAATACCATTGATTTACTACGTCCTCATAACTACCAAAATCACACTACTCGTCCTCTTCTTTTACCGAATTCCTATGAACTCATCTCATACTCTTTCTACAATTTAATGAACTTGTAGCAAAGAAGCAGAAAGAAAACATGATTAAAACATTGAAAATAAAGTCATAGAATCCTTGCCTTCTCAAATTGATGATGGCAAACATTATATCTAAACTTTTGGCCAACCTTGAAATCGTTTTAAAAGACAAGAATTGGCATATATAGGTCAGAATATTCATAGAACAAAACATATTAATCAAATGTGTAATATATTTCTTAAGTTAAGTAGGAAAAATTTTATTTAGGTGGCATAACTAAACTTTTGCACAAAAAAAAAAAAAAAACACAAGTAAGACTATATCAATCTCACCAATTCTGAAATAGGATCAACATTTAGCTATATCAATCTAACCTAAAAAAATTTAGATAAAGATAGCAAGAAAATATCAAAACATAAAGAAACCTCAGTCTCAAATTTAGAATTTAGTCACTTCAATCTCAAAAAATTGGGGTATAGGTAGCACTTTCTTTTTTTTTTTGTCGATTGTAATGTTTCTCCGTATCAAAACTCTATGTAACCAACTTTCTCTAACATTGACAAAAAATTGTAAGAGGACAGGAAAAATAAGAAAGAAAATAGAGAATTTGGTTATTTTTCAAGTAAGACTCAGATTAGCTACAATTCAAAAAAGAAGGGACAACATCATCATAGATGCAATTTAGTTGCATTAAAGGGAGCACTCATCACAAAACACTATCAAAGACCATGGATGTAACTTAGTTGCAATAGAGGGATTTGAGATCACTCACCCACAAAATGCCATCAAAATTGCCATGCCAAGATACAAGATGATGTCCTTCATTCTGACATAAAACTAAGTATCATCATAGCCATATAAACTACTCACCCTATACGATATATTAAAGTACACAAACTAAAATCCAACCAGAAACTCATTCAAACCTCCTAAGTTGGTGGTTCAATATCATCATAACCACCTTAGTTGTCAATTGAAAATCAAGGTGAATCCCATTAAAATAATTGTCTCTCATGCAGGTTAAAAATTTAGTTCCATCGACCATATCTCCAAGGCTTTCAATCAACACCTAATATAGCCAGTGTAATTTTTCAATAACCTATTGGATCAATTTAGAGCAAAAGTAATTATTATAGAAAAACGGACCACCTGCAATAGAGTAAATTTTAGTTGAAGAACATATAAAATGCTTTAAGGCACCTAACTAAAGAAACAAGCCATTAGTTCTAGTGGTAGTCATGTAAAAATCCAGACAGTTTGAGTTTCTCACAGTTAACAATAATCGAAGTCTCAGTTCTATAAAAAGGAAAAGGAAAATACCAATATATGTGTGTGTATATATAAAAGACAGATATTTATGTTTGCCAACAATAACAAATTCTTCATTAAAAATAGAATTATTATTGAGGAAAATTAAAACAAAAAATAGTAAAAGAATCCGAATTCATAACCTTTAGCAAGAAGAATCCAGCCTGCAAAAAATAAAAATAAAAAATAGATAAGACATAACCCGTACAATCAAACAAGATTGATACCTAATAAAGGAGAAGTAGTCGTATTAGATTTAAAAAGAACAAGAGCGGGTCGTATGCATTAAAGATTTATAATTAAGAGATTATCTAATCGTATAATCAAAAGAACTGAGAAATGAGGCCTATTAATTATGCCTGCACAATGATTAAGGTAGAAATTGCAATAGTACGATATTGAGAAGAAAGAAAGGGTCTAATCGTATTATATTATGACACAGTATAGGAGATCTAATCGTACTGGATTAAGAACTGACAAAGTAGATCGAGTCATATCAGATTAAGAAATAGAACAGGAGTTCTTATAAAAGTAACTCTCGTAAGTCAAGATAAGAACTTAATATGCGATTTGATTTGGCCAAATTAAGAACCATGAGTGATAACTATGCATAAAAGAATAAGCACTAAAATATAATGTGATGGTTTCGAAGAAATAAGTGAGAAATGAGGCCAAGTATACGTGCTTAATCATAGTGGAAGGAGTTTTACTCCTACGATATTGAGAACTAAGAAAGTGGACAAATCGTACAAGATTAAATACTAATAACTGGGATCAAGTCGCATAAGATTAAGAAACAAGAAAGGAGTTCTCAACAAAGTACATGTAGAAACATAATAAGTTCTAATAACTCATGATAACAACGTTAAATGTGATTTAATTATGCTAGATTAAGAACCAAGAATCAGTTCAAATTGACAAAGAGTTTGAACAAAATATGGATTATCTAACCTTATTCGAAAAAGAACTTTTGTAGTGAGAAATGAAGCCAATTACACCTTGTATAATGACAAAGGAAGAAGTGATAATCATACAATATTGAGAATTAAGAAATGCGACTAATCGAGCAATGTATCTGAACAACTTCCTGATACATAACATATACAATTCATAGAACAGAGAAAGGAGATTAGTCGTGTAAGATTATGAAATATGAGAGGTGTTCCAATCATAGCACATTTGGAAAAGATATGAGATCAAATTTCACAAGATAAGAACTTAAATATGTTTTAATAAGAATGGATTAAGAACCATGCGCTGGATCTGTTCCTTGAAGATTTGGAACTAATACATCATCTAATAGCATTTGAAATAGAATAGAGAAATGAGGCCGATCAAACTTGCTTTACGAGTAAGGAAGAAGTTGCGATCGTTCGATATTGAGAGCCAAGAAATTGACTAACTGTTCTATGTTATGAATCGCAAAAGGAGAACACATGATAAAATGTTTGGGAGATAATTAAGAAACTAGAAAGGTGATCAAATCGACATACATGTTTAAAAGATAAGAATATCTAATAACGGATGATAAGCCCCTAATATGTGACTCAGTTAGACTAGATTGTGAACCATGTGTGGGACCTGTGCACAAAAGATTTATATCAAATGAATGATCTAATCGCATTCGAAAGAAAACAGAGGCAACTATATTAGCTTAATAACTAAGGTAGAAGTGTAATCGTAAGATATTTAGAACTAAGAAAGTCGACTAATCGTAATATATTGTGAGTCGCAAAAGGAGATACAATCAAACAAGATTAAGACCTAATAAAGCAGAAGTAGTCATTTCATATTTAAAAAGAACCAAGAGCGGGTCGTATGCATTAAAGATTTATAATTAAGAGATTATCTAATCGTATAAGAAAAATAACTGAGAATGAGGCCTATTAATTACGCCTGCACAATGACTAAAGAAGAAATTGTAATATTACGATAGTGAGAAGAAAGAAAGGGTCTAATCGTACTATATTATGACACAGTAAAGGAGATCTAATCGTACAGGATTAAGAACTAACAAAGTAGATCGAGTCATATCAGATTAAGAAATAGAACAGGAGTTCTTATAAAAGTAAATATCGAAACTCAAGTTAAGAACTCAAAATGCGATTAGATTTGGCCAAATTAGGAACCATTAGTGATAACTATGCATAAAAGAATAAGAACTAAAATATAATATGATGGTTTAGAAGAAATAAGTGAGAAATGAGGCCAAGTATACGTGCTTAATCACAGTGGAAGGAGTTTTATTCGTACGATATTGAGAACTAAGTTCTAGGGGACAAATCTTACAAGATTAAATACTAATAACTGGGATCAAGTCGCATAAGATTAAGAAACAGGAAAGGAGTTCTCAACAAAGTACATGTAGAAACATAATAAGTTCTAATAACTCGATAGCAACGTAAAATGTGATTTAATTATGCTAGATTAAGAACCAAGAATCGGTTCAAATTGAAAAAGAGTTTGAACAAAAGATGATTATCTATCCTGTATTTGAAAAAGAACTGAGAAATGAGGCCAATTACACCTTGTATGACAAAGGAAGAAGTGATAATCGTACAATATTGAGAACTATGAAATGCGACTAATCGAGCTACACAATGAACAACAAAAGGAGACATAACATATGCAATTCACAGAACAAAGAAAGGAGATTAGTCGTGTAAGATTATGAAATATGAGAGGAGTTCCAATCATAGCACATTTGGAAAAGATAGGATATCAAATTCCACAGGGTAAGAACATAAATATGTTTTAATAAGAAGGAATTAAGAACCATGCGCTGGACCTATTCCTCGAAGATTTAGAACTAATACATCATCTAATTGCATTTGCAATAGAATAGAGAAATGAGGCCGATCGAACTTGATTTACGAGTAAGGAAGAAGTTGCGATCTTTCGATATTGAGGGCGATGAAATTGACTAACTGTTCTATTTTATGAATCGCAAAAGGGGAACACATGATAAAATATTAGGGAGATAATTAAGAAACTAGAAATACACATCTAGTGATCTAATCGGCATACATGTTAAAAAGACAAGAATATCTAATAACGGATGATAAGCCCCTAATGCGTGACTTAGTTAGACTAGATTGAGAAACATGTGTGGGACCTGTGCACAAAGGATTTAGATCAAATGAATGATCTAATCGCATTCGAAAGAGAACGGAGGCAACTATATTAGCTTAATAACTAAGGAAGAAGTGTAATCGTAAGATATTTAGAACTAAGAAAGTCGACTTCTCTTAATATGTTGTGAGTCGCAAAAGGAGATACAATAAAACAAGATTGAGAACTAATAAAGGATAATTACTCGTATTAGATTTAAAAAGAACCAAGAACGGGTCGTATTCATTAAAGATATATAATTAAGAGATTATGTAATCGTATAAGAAAAAGGACTGAGCAATAAGGCCTATTAATTATGCCTGCACAATGATTAAGGAAGAAATTGTAATAGGACGATACTGAGAAAAAAGAAAAGGGTCTAATCGTACTATATTATGACACAGTAAAGGAGATCTAATCGTAAAGGACTAAGAACTAACAAAGTAGATCGAGTCACATGAATTTAAGAAATAGAACAGGAGTTCTTATAAAAGCAAATCTCGTAAATCAAGATAAGAACTTAAAATGCGAGTTGATTTGGCCAGATTAAGAACCATGAGTGATAACTATGCATTTCTTCAAAACTAAGAACTAAAATATAATATGATCTCATTTGAAGAAATGAGATAAATGAGGCCAAGTTACTTGCTTAGTCTCAGTTTCTTATAGTTGTACATCTGTACGATATTAATCCTAAAATAAGAGTCTTTTATACACATGTAGATTAAATACTAAGAACAGGGATTAAGTCGCTAAGATTAAGAAACAAGAAAGGAGTTCTCAACAAAGTACATGTCGAAACATAATAGGGCTCTTATAACGCAGGATAACAACTTAAAATGTGATTTAATTATGCCAGATTAAGAACCAATAATCAGTTCAATTTGATAAAAGAGTTTGTCAAATATTTTCTCTATCTAATAGATTGTATAAGATCACTTCTGAAGCCAATTACACCTTGTATAATGACAAAGGAAGAAGTGATAATCGTACAATATTGAGAACAATCTAAATGTGACTAATCGAGATATAAAATGAACAACAAAAGGAGTAATAACATATGCAATTCACAGAACAAAGAAAGGAGATTAGTTGTGTAAGATTATGGAATACGAGGGGAGTTTGAATCATAGCACATTTGGAATAGATATGACAAAGGAAGAAGTGATAATCGTACAATATTGAGAACTAAGAAGTGATAATCGTACAATATTGAGAACTTAAATATGTTTTAATAAGAAGGGATTAAGAACCATGCACTGGACCTGTTCATTGAAGATTTAGAACTAATACATCATCTAATAGCATTTGCAATAGAATAGAGACATGAGGCCGATCAAACTTGTTTTACGAGTAAGGAAGAAGTTGCGATCGTTCGATATTGAGAGCCAAGAAATTGACTAACTGTTCTTGTTATGCATAATCGCAAAAGGCGATTTTCTTGATAAAATATGTTGGAGATAATTATGAAACTACAAATTTGATCTAATCGACATACATGTTGAAAAGATAAGAATATTTAGTAACGGATGATAAGCCCCTAATACGTGACTTAGTTAGACTAGATTGAGAACCAAATGTGAGACCTGTGCACAAAAGATTTAGATCAAATGAATGATCTTATCACATTCGAAAGAGAACGGAGGCAACTATATTACCTTAATAACGAAGGAAGAACTGTAATCGTAAGATATTGAGAACTAAGAAAGTCGACTAATCGTAATATATTGTGAGTCGCAAAAGGAGATACAATCAAACAAGATTGAGAACTAATAATGGAGAAGTAAAAGAACCAAGAGCGGGTTGTGTTCATTAAAGTTTTATAATTAAGAGATTATCTAATCGTATAAGAAAAAGAACTGAGAAATGAGGCCTATTAATTATGCCTGCACAATGATTAAGGAAGAAATTGTAACTAACGAACTGCAGTTCTTTTTCTTATACGATTAGATAATCTCTTAATTATAGAACTAACAAAGTAGATCG
Source organism: Cinchona pubescens (assembly GCA_025175665.1). Lineage (NCBI taxonomy): Eukaryota > Viridiplantae > Streptophyta > Magnoliopsida > Gentianales > Rubiaceae > Cinchona > Cinchona pubescens. The sequence goes on along the minus strand of JANKKI010000031.1, from coordinate 2,201,674 downwards.
AGTCATATCAGATTAAGAAATAGAACAGGAGTTCTTATAAAAGTAAATATCGAAACTCAAGTTAAGAACTCAAAATGCGATTAGATTTGGCCAAATTAGGAACCATTAGTGATAACTATGCATAAAAGAATAAGAACTAAAATATAATATGATGGTTTTGAAGAAATAAGTGAGAAATGAGGCCAAGTATACGTGCTTAATCACAGTGGAAGCAGTTGAACTCGTAAGATATTGAGAACTAAGAAAAGGAACAAATCGTACAAGATTAAATACTAATAACTGGGATCAAGTCCCATAAGATTAAGAAACAAGAAAGGAGTTCTCAACAAAGTACATGTAGAAACATAATAAGTTCTAATAACTCATCGATAACAATATAAAATGTGATTTAATTATTTTAGATTAAGAGCCAAGAACTTTCAGGCGCGTGTTTTAGACAGATTCTTGGCTCTTATCCATTATTAACCTTATTTTAAATTGATCTGAGAAATGAAGCCAATTACACCTTGTATAATGACAAAGGAAGAAGTGATAATCGTACAATATTGAGAACTAAGAAATTCGACTAATCGAGATATACAATGAACAACAAAAGGAGTAATAACATATGCAATTCACAGAACAAAGAAAGAAGATTAGTCGTGCAAGATTATGAAATATGATGGGGGTTCCAATCATAGCACATTTGGAATAGATATGAGATCAAATCCGTATAAGGTATCTACATGTGCCGGATCCGTATTCTTCCTTGGGTTCTGCAAGAGAAAAAGTTACGAATCTGGAAAGCAAAAAGAAGGGAAAATATTAGAAAAAATTCGATAAAAATATTAACCCAAAATATTATAAAGAGAGAAAAAAATATTTATCACTAATCTTATATCTGATAATTCGAAGGAAAAAATCTAAAAGAGAAGAGAAGGTGAGAGGTGATGAACGACGCTGGAAAGAAAGAATGGACTTGTTCTTATTAAATGGTGATGTACTTAAATCTCCATAAACAACACCATAAGCTAAAGTTAAAACAATTCTCCAAGACTCCGTCTGCCAACAAAAAAATCTCAAAAATCTAATCACAAAATATCCAAATGGGATTCTTTTAAAAACCAACAAAAAATCCAAACTTTTAATAGTAATTCACTCACCTTAATAGGATTTTAAAATACCCTGATTCCAAACCATGATTAGTCTCTCAAATTCTCAAAAAAAAACATATCTTATTTTTCTAACTCAAAGGAAAGCCACAAGGTAGTAGAAAGTAGATAGGAGATCTAAAATGGGATAAATGCATTAACAGAGAGAAAAGAGAAACTCACAAAAAAAAAATTAAAAAATCACAAAAAAAGAGAAAACTATTCAAAGGATGAGGAGATCTAAAATAGGGACGAGAGGAGAAAAAGTTTGGTTATAATCGGTTAACAGATTAACAAGAAAAGAGAAAATAGTGAGGAAGGGAGAAGAGAAGAAGAAGAGAAGAGAGAGGAAGAGGAAGAAGAAGAAGAAGACGAAGACGAAGACATATGAGAAATGAGAAGAGGGAGGCATCGGTTATTGATAAGAAAGGAAAAGGAGAAATAACTAAGAGCAGGTAGAGTTGGATAACTGATAGGTAATAGGCCGAACAAAAAGACTCAAAGTTCACTTTAATTACTAAAATGTCAGACCCAAAAAAAAAAGTAAAGGCACGTGAATAGCACTTGAAAAACAACTACCGGAACTTTCCAAACGCCCCAACTCCTTATATGTTAATGAGTGAAGGAATGCACTAACACTGAAATACCATACAAAAATCAAACTCAACTCATTTCCAGTAAAATAATACATCACATCAGGGATTACTAGATATACACAGTATCTACTATAAACAAATTCTTTACCCATATGTTGTAAAAAATAGATAATATTGGTAGTACCACAAGCAAGACATAGGACATACACGAGGAGACATCTATTTTGCGGACCTAATCTAAGTATCAATGAAATACCATACAAAACCCAAACTTAACTCATTTCCAATAAAATAACATGCCATGCCAGGGATTACTGGATATACACAGTATCTACTGTAAACAAATTTTTTACCATATGTTGCAAAAAATAGATAATATTGGTAGTGCCACAAGCAAGACATAGGATATACAAATGAGGAGACATTTGTTTTGCGGACCTAACCTAAGAACGTATGAATATGTTGGACAGAGACATTATACTAAAAATTGTGCACTTGTCAATTGAAATTTGGCTTTATATTGGGAGTGTTACATGAATGGAATTGCGGCATTCACTAAGTAGTAAAATTATGTTATCCGGACTCGTCATTCACCCCAGTGCACTCTTGACACGATACAATACGTACGGGTGTCAGTACGGAATACGTGTCAAATCCAGTCAACATCATATATGCGTGTTGATAGATTGAAGGAGAAGATCAACACTGTTCCGTAAGTTGTTGGTTCGACATCCGCGACAGAGAGAAGAGAGATGTTTTGCAGTTGGTGGCCATTTCTAGTTGATTATTTTCTTAACACTTATATTACCTGTACAATAGTGTTAAGGTTCTCAAAACTACAATTAATGAATGTTTATCTAAGTCAACAATATCTCGCAGAAAATTAAAAGATAATATAGTATCTATATTATCAATTAAGATATAATCACTTGCAAAAATTGATTTGAAATTTTTAATTAAAAAAATAAATTTTATATGAGAATTTAAATTAATGTTATTAGAAGATAAAAAAGGATGGACTTTAGAACCCAGAACTATTGAAGTACTATTGACCGACACAACTGCTGACGAATTGTTCGGTTCGTTCATGTGCAGCCCTATGTCAGACTACATTACAGAATGCTTTTGGTGGCTTTATTTTATCTCTGATGATTGCTCAAATCATTGACGCCAAAACGGACAATTTTTGTGTTTATCCTGTCTGTACGTTGCATGGAGCGTAAGTGCGGCAAGCCGCCGCCATCAGTAATCACCCTAAAAACACGCGCCCAGTTGTTGTCACCACAGTGAAAAATAGTAAATGATGGGATGATATATGTAATAAAATAATTAAAATCTATATTGAATTAGATGGTATATCTCGTAATTTATAGTTAATTTTCATTTGCATATTAATATTTAACATTGTGAAAAGTTTGGGTACCATTAGTTTCAATTACCTAATTTTTTAAGAAAATAATCTCAAGGTTAGTTAATATTTTTCCAAATCAGTAAAAAAAATAATACAAATAAAATTCTCCACTATTACACCCCAAACAAAAAGGTTCTCCACCTGTTTAACTTTTGACATTTTTTTTTTTTTTGGTTTTCTGTTTATATTTTATAATTTAGATCATGCTATGAAACAGTTTCTTACATGTTTGGACTGTGTCAAATGTTTGTATCATACAAATGTGAAAGTCATTGATAATTAAAGCGTATTCTTGGAAAAGTTACAAATGGATGGTCCTCAATATATATATATATATTTTATGATTAGATGTGGCGAGATTTTATTATTGAAAACCTCATGAAATCTCAGTAATATATTTCCTTCTAATTTCTTCATTAAAGCAATGTGAAATGAAGAGGATATAAATATGATAATTATGTTCATGTTATTCCTTTTATATGTGTTTATAATTACCGATTTGATGGTTTATAATAGTACGATTGCATAAAGTGCCGTAAATTGTTTTCCTTTTTGGTTTAAAATTCATTTCAATAGCCTAATAGCTTCCGAGCAGATGAAACAATTATACATTCAATCAGTTTACGATTGGAAGTTTTCATGGAATTTGTGCAAAAACATGAATCAACTACGATCCAATTTAATACTACAATATCACAAGAAGCTGTTTGGTGGATGTTAAGAATCAATATCACAGTTTACCTACCAAAATCATAGGATATAGCCCTATTGTCTCATTGTCTCATCAAGCATAAATCATCAGGATTGGCGGCACAGGAAAGTTAGAACCAGGTCTAATAAATATCTAATCTCAAATATGTATAAACACAAAGTACTGTGACTAGCACAGTCAAAGTCATAACACAAGTTCCAAACTTCTAATGCCAGAAATGTTCCACATGTTTATTTTTAGTTCTACTAAACAAAAGAAATAACCCCAAGATTCACACACGACAACATACAAAACAGCCTTTCACCAGTTCAGCAATCACAACGCATCAAGACTTGGAAGTGCATTCTATTACGTGATCTTTGAAATGTTGGAGCTCAGCCAAAACCTCTTCCTCAGGCCTGTACAATAAGTCAGTCATCTCTTATAGTGCGCCATATCTGCAAATACAACAACCGCATGCGAAATTAGATGAAACTAACAATTACCAATGGGATCAAGCCAATGAAACACCTTGTCTGCAAAGGCAATCACCACCTGCAAAAAGGCACAATATAACATACCTGTAATGTGCCCCCACCACCACTGCTTTCGCCATCATCAGAAACGCTAACAACTGTCCACGGATCATAAGCATTCCAATGAAAGTCGACAACTTTATCCCTGGGATCAAATAAAACAGAATAAAGTTAACAATGTAACAAAATCTTTCACAGTATAACTAAAGTTCACAAGCATGCAAATAGATCAGAACTTTTCACCATCAGCAATTCAGCATATTACCAGGTTTAAGGATTAGCAAGCAATTAACAAACCAAATGCTTTTTGACAGCTTGGATCTGATAGGAACTGAAAGCAAAATTAAGCTTCTAATTGTCTTTCTTCTAATAGATCACCATAGTCTTTTGATGTCATATATACACTCGTGAGTTCTTAAGACTAGCACATTACAAAAATACAAGATTTTTTTTACCAAACAGAATTTGACACACATGATACAACCAAGCAATGGGACATCTTATATCTAAGCAGTCAGGACTACAATGATTTTTGCAAGTCCAAAATAAAACTTCAGCAACATTTATGACAACATTGTGACTTTGTACAGAAAAATAATAAATTCAATCCCTGCATAAAAAGTAAATCAAATATAGATTGGATAGGCATGGCCGATCAGCAGTGAATTATTGCATAGTTCTAACCTGTGCCCAGCATGTTGGAAAAATAACCCAGGAGGATTACTTGGAGATCGTGTCCCACTTTCTATCTTTTTACCAACCTACGACACAAGCCAGTTATCAGTGGGCGTATGAGACACACGTGGTCGGTTCATATGTTAGGGGGCATGACTGATTACGAACTGACACATTCACATTCATATCCACAAATGGGGGCAGAATTGAAAATTTTTTCTTGTGGGTATATATCATTCAGGGGTAATAACATTTTACTGCAAGTAGCGGAGACAGAAAGAAAGAGGGGGGGAAGGGGGGGACTTCTACACCTTTTCATAATCCCAGATGTTCAGTAAACCATCCTCTGCAGAGCTCCCGAAGACAGACGACTTGTCAGGGGACCACTGGAATAAAAATAAAAAATAAAAAAAAAATTTGCCTGGTTACAGATTATATGAAGTGTTTCAGAAACTAAATGTAACTTCAAAATTTGAAAAACAAATTGATCACCTGAACACAAAGAACAGCAGCTGTATGACCTTCAAATTTATGTACTAGTGACTCCACACCATCAGTTGTAAGTTTTCGTCGATCAAACAAGTGAACAGAGTGATCTGCAGACCTGAAATAACAAAATGTCATTCAACAGAAACAATTTTCGTAAATAAACTGGCACTCCAAGATAAGATAGCGTCTAGAACTCCACTTTAACTTTTACAACAGTGAAATGATGACTCTACCATCCTGGTAAACCCCCCCCCCCCCCTCTCTTCTCTTAAAAACTTCAGATGACCTAGTCAATGTCTTACTTCCAAAATTTTCTTTCTGGGGTCCTTTGGCTTTTATGAACTTGGTCCTATTCGCTTGCGTCCAAGTTATTTTCTTCATCTTCAGTTCTAGCCATTTCCATGACATACCAAAATTTTATAAAACATCGCTGCACAAAATTATTGGTCACAGTTTGAAGCACATAAACTTGTTCTTCTGCTGTACCAGAAACCTTCCTCCATATTACAAGTTCTTTGAAGATTGACATCTTCTAATGAATCGGATACCTCAATTATACTCTGCTTTCCATCTCGTAGAACTCTACAATTACTAATATACTCATGAATCTAACTGATTACCAAACGGGAGTTCTTACATATTAGCTACAAAATCAGATGAAATCTCGATGTTCGATTAATGTGGTGATACAGATATTGGAATAACTAGTATATCCGTAAATCTTCGGCAGAAAAATTTCAACATCTAGATGATTTTCCATTATCATTAGATTACAGAAATATGATGAGGCAAGCAAAGGTAATTTCATCAACAAGAAACGAGCCAGTGGGCATGAGATCTTCAATTACCAGGGGGAGTGAGATCTTCAATTACCCAAGGGAGGGGATTTGACACCATCGATTACCATTTGAATTGTTTTCAATGGACTCTTTTGAGTACATAGGCAATGCTTAATTTGATTGAAAAAAAAAAAACCAAGACAAAATGAGCACAAAGCAATACCTAATGAGTTGCTTCTTTGATAACTAAGAGCCCTGGTTCAATCAGATAGAAGACATGAAAGAGATAATGGAGAATTTCGACATTTATTAGAGGAACAACAGAAGGATTAATAATAGCTTGAAGAGCTGTCGAGTACAAAAGGTACAAACCAGGAAATTTTTGAAATGCTGTTTCAGCAAGTGAAATCCCTTTAGGAAAAAAAAAATGCATATATTTTCTTATCCACAAGATGATATGAATATGCAGTGTGGGAAGCTAAATTGGAGCTTGATTATAAGCAGCCATTACACTTTTAGAGACAACGATACTCAAAACAGTTGTAACTCTAAAAAGGAAGAACTTCCTGATGTTTAATTGACGAGGACATACCCCGTGAGAATCAGGTTCTGATCATGAGGATTCCAATCAACGCAGTGGAGATCAGCATTATGTGCCTTTTCAACCTGTTTGGGCAGTGAATAATATAACTCCAGATCAATTCACAAATAAAATTGTGAAGCACTCTAGACCTTTTACAGAAAATTACTATCAAAATGAAGAAAAAAGAGTATCAAAGTAATCCAACAAAGTAGAATTAACATTAAGCAAAATTTCTATATCGAAAGGCAAGCATGACATCAAAATACCAGGCTGAACTTCTTAAAAGCCTCCGACTTCCATAGAGAAATATGTAGACCCAAGTGAGATACTTGGGAACCATCACAGGTATGGCTGGCCCATATTTGAACGAAAATATCAGACCAAAGCCATTGTTTTTATAATAAAACTATATATAAGCAATATTACGTGGACTCTGTGAAAGCAAGAGAACTGGTGTCAGGAACTTGACAAGGTAAGGGAATAGGGTAATTTCGGCAGCACACCAAGGCTATTCAATTCTTTTAAACTAATTCTGCATTTTGGACTATCAATTTGAAAGATTCAAACTCATGAAAATTTTGAAAACAAAATAAGTGCTAATTTTGCAAAAATCAAACACTATTGACACGTACTTGAACCTAATACCTGTTATAGATGTGGTGAAAGAATGAAACAGAACATATTCTACTAGTTAAAAATCAGTTTTAAAAGCTGACATTCAAGATTGGAATCCTAATTTAGTTCCCAAGTAAGAGTGATGGAAATCTTTTGCCATCTATTATCCTGGCAAAGTAACTCGTGAATATAGAACATCAACAGAAAACAGTATTACTAATTCTTGGAACCTAAAATGAGAGAAAACTGTGAATAGTTGTTTGACAAAACATTGATACTCCACACCTCAACTCTGGACTATGCATTTGATTTCAACATGTGTTAAACAAGAAATGCCAAACTATGTTCCATGTGAAACAAGAAGAGGCCAAGGCCTTCATCATTTTACTAACTCTGGTAAACTACAGGCTTGTTAAATCATGTACCTCAGGCACAGACACAATAAATGTAAAGAATAGCTAATTTGAACAGGTCACAAACTAAGTACAGCAATGCGATCCACTGCTAAAGCAGGAGTTCATTCTACGTATCAAAACATCAGGGAAAGATCCAACTGACCTTCAAAATTGGATTAGTTGCAACCCGTGCATCCCATAATATTAGGCAAGAATCATCCCCAACACTACAAAACTCCTGCAAGCTGCATACATGTTAAAGGAATGTTAGTACCAAATGGCTGCATTAAGAACCTAATGAAAATAATATATTCAGGAAAAAAATAAAATGGAGACAAGATGGTATTCATGTGACCCAATTCATTTCAGGAAACATATTAACAAAAGGTTCAGGATTTCAGGTCTGAAGATGACTACTAAAATTCCTGTGCTGAAGCATACTACTTAATGGCAGTAACAAATTGGTCCATATCAATACTAAAAGAATTTAAGGGCTACAAGCATCCCATCTATAAAAGGCAAATATAAGTGCATTACTTCACACCAACTCAAATTAAAGAACCCTTTCCCTTTTAAAAATAATAATTATGCTTCCAAGATCCAGCCTACTGTTTGACTATCCATTGACAAAATCTGGGATGCTGGCTACTGAATCCTCATAGTAAGTCCAACCAATGTCGGCAAACCATGAGAACCTTGTCAACATTCACTGTACAAGAGAAAGCAACCTTGATGGGCAAAACTGCACATCTTCAACAGTATCATCGTGCCCTTGAAAAATGCCACGTGGTCCAATGGGAGGATTATCAGCAGTTTTCACAATTGACCCAGCAGAACCAGTCGTCTTTGATGCTTCTGTAGCTGATGCAGAAATGTGGTCATGAATACTCCAGAAGACCACAGATTTATCCTTTCCTGTGAAGAGGTCCATATCTCAGCTGTCAAATATTATTGAAAACACGAACAACAATCAATCCAATAAATCTCTTGACGAAAACAAAATTAGAGTACCAGTGAATCCTTACCAGAGAACAGCATAAAACTAAGGCATCCTTTCAGCATAAGACTAAAGGTTCATGACACAATTTACAGAGAATATCATCACATGGGGTACTCTCAAGTCATAGATTTTTATAACTTATTTTTCTGTGTTAGGATCAGTTATTCAGAGTAATGGTGGTATGATCGAAATATTACACATCGGATACAAACGGGATGGACTAAATGGAGAATGGCATCGGAAATATTATGCGACCGCAAAATTCCTTTACGACTTAAGGGTAAATTTTATAGAACGGCAATTAGGCCAGCGATGCTCTATGGGTCTGAGTGTTGGGCGGTGAACCACACACATGAGCAAAAGATGAGAGTAGCAGAAATGTAAATGTTAAAATAAATGTGTGGGTACACTAGGATGAACAAGATACGGAATAAGCATATTCGTGAGAAGATTGGAGTAACATCTATTGATGAGAAGACGAGAGAAACACGCTTAAGGTGGTTAGGTCATGTGTTAAAACGACCAGTAGAAGCGCCTGTGAGGCGAGTAGATTTTAGAGAGGGTAGTCAACATAAGAGGGGTAGAGGAAGACCAAAAAAACCTTGGTGGGTAACTTGTAGGAAAGATATAGCCATATAGAAATTAAGGAGGATATGGTCCATGACTGAGCGCAATGGCGTAGCAGGATTCATGCAGCCGACCCTACTTAGTGGGATTAAGGCTTGGTTTATTTGTTTGTTTTGTTTGTTATTTTTCTGTGTTATTCCCTTGGGCAACAATACTCCAAAGGACCATTTTACAAACAATGAAGTCTACAGAATTATCAGTAGTTTTGACAAATTAAGTCTATACAAAAATAATCAAAATAAATCAACAACTATAGAAACTTCAATGCAACTTTACAAAAAGGACATTATCTGAAAACAGAACTATTTTTCAAAGACTCGGTAACCATTTGCACAAGAATCTAATTTAAAAAATGAGAGAAAGCCACAACAAACTATGCCGACCTCCAGAGAGTACAAAGGGCTCAGTTGGGCACATTGCAAGAGCAAATTCAGCATTTTCAGTGTGCCCTGCCAATACCTGCAAAAAGATTTATATTAGATGGTCCTTTAAAAGAGCATGTTACTCTCTGCAATTCTACAAATAAATGTCACCAAACCATACTGCAGAATTTTAAGAAGATGCCAAGAGAAGACTACAGTTAATGATCAACCTCTTCATTGAAAGGACATTTCTACACAGCAAGCAGAACAAAAACAAGAAAGAAAGGCAGAACCATTTAAAAGGTAAAGTCAGTGCTGCTCTGTAATTTATACAATGCCGGTTTAGAACTATTGACAATTTCCTACAGCAAAACTTATATAAATTACCAGATTTACAGTACCAATTATTGTGCATTCAATTTCTTGGTCCTCTCACAGACTTTGTACGGAAAAAAATGAAAAACGCATAAGAAAGAATATTTCATCATAGAGCACATAATTAAAAAAGGACATAAAAATAACTATGTTATTTTAGCTGTTAATTGCACTCGAGAATACAAAGAGCAAATGATGATCTTTTTCTTTTTTTTTTAATTTGAGCAGGATGACTTAGATATGACTAATTATGTCAACATGCACAGGATCAAACAGTAATAGGTTACCTATACCAAAAAAAAAAAAAAAAATCAAAAGAAACTAAAAGATTATCAAACACAAAACTTGAGGGCTAGGTAAGAAATTCATACCAGATCAGGACGGGACTCAGTAGCTCCTAAAACAGCATGCCGATTTGGTTGGGCTTCAATGTCCCAAATGAGGACCTAATTTCACAATCATCAAACTATGTATTAAAAAATAAAAATAAACAAAAATAAGGTGTTCAAACTTCTCAAAAATAATCATAGTCTTGATAAGCCACTTACTTCAGGGCAGTCGGTATGCGTTGCAACAATGTTTTTGTTCTGAGGAAAGTGTTCCCTGATTCTGTTCACCTGCAATATGAGCGTGCATGACCAAAATATGAACATAAATTGGATCATGAATGCATTGAATTTAAGAAATGGACAAGTCTTTAAGACTGTAATTTCTTCTCTTCAACAAGAATAATCAAATATGCGTTTTTGATAGAATATAAAGTTAATATTACCATATGTAAGAGTCGCAAGAACAAAATACACATCTAGATTTAACGATAAATCATTTTGAATCAGTATTTCCGGTCTAGTGAGGCAAAAGTTAAATTCAAGTTATATTTATCTAACAAAAGTTTAACACCTTCTGTGGCATAAAAAATTTTGGATCGTGTTTAGCACTTTTTCCAATACAAGGCACAAGGACAAACAAAATCATGAAATTCATACGTGCTGCATGCTTACTATTGATATGAAATGGAATCCATATAAAGGTGAAAATAATATGAAATAATTGAACAAAGGAAAACATTTACTGCAGGAAATGTTAATAGTTGATACCTCTCCAGGATATGTATGATAGTCTTGTACTTCTTGACAAATGGTGACCTTGCTTCTTCATTGAACTAGCAATCAGTCAATAAAAAACAAAATCAGCAGGATCAAAATAAATTCTTTTAAGTCGTGCACTAAAATAAGAAATGAACATGATATATAATTACATTTGCTATGTGACTTTCTGCAGCAACCCGAGGCTTGACAACATCACAGTTTGCTATGATCAAAGTATTCGGTACTGTATGATCAGTCTGAAGGGAACAAGAAGTGAAGGTGAACACAATAAAATATCAGTAGCAAATTAGTAAAATTAAATACTCCAAACCCACCACCATCCATCCTCCAAGTGATTCTGCACCTGTGTTTTGGGGGGGGTGGAGGGTGTGCAAGAACCATCTCATTCATAAAATGAAGATTTCACATAGTTACTGAGCACACGCCACCTCAAAAGAAAACACTTGCCCAATTATTAAATCTGCTAACTCATCACCCCCTCTCTACCACCAAAACCCCATATCCCCTCCCCCAAGTAGGTTAAAATGCTTTACTAAAGTTTATATGGAGAAGTCGGAATTACCCAATAAAAAAGCTTATACATCCCATTCAAAAAAAATATTAAAAAAAATTTAATGTAATGTCATTAGTTTCATCAAGATTTCAGAAAATCCAGTAACTTTAGGCAGCACAAAGTAGAATAATTACTAATTCATAGCTCTCTATAAATGACAGTTAGTCACTTCATAAACTAAAACTATTCATTAACATAAATACACGTACTTGCTCAGAAAGATAAAGACGTTGACGATTCTTGAAGGTTCCCTGCTCAAGAAGTGGGCCCCACCTGCTCATGAAAATTAATATCGTAAAAGAATCCAATTATATTATCGACCAAATCACTTTTAAAACATTCTATAAATTGGAAAATACATTTTACAGCAAAATGTATACTGAAACAGACAAAATCCAACATGAACGAATGTACACTTAAAAACATGCAGACTTATAACTTTCAGTCAACATAGTCACTCATGTAAGACAGACTAAAGCCCAACTTCAAAACCAGTCCAGCCCCTTTCATGAGGATGAGAATTCTGAAACAATGCCAGAATACAGACTCCAAGGACATATAAATAAATACCCTCTCATATAAAGGATACCCGAGCACCTACTTCTGTTACTGTTTCTGAATCTAGAATAATTAGGGCTAGATTTATAAATTCAATTTTCCTCAAAAATATATACTCTTCAGCTCTGGAAAAAATAGAAACCTTGTGGCAAATTCACCAGCCGTATATCACAACATTATAGCACAAAAATTTTTGTTGAAAAAAAAAAACAGAAAACAAAACAAATATCTGTATAAAAGCATAAACTTGCAAAAAAGAAAAAAAAAAAAAAAAAAAAGTCATTTTTGACCTTTTCCATAAAATAGTGTAAAACCCCAAGTCTCCATAAACCCTAAGTAAATCAACATTTTCCCGGAACAGAACGAAAGCGACGCCAAAAGTAAATGCCATGCCGTACCGACAAGAGAGCGAGGGCCACAAGACGAGGTTATGATTAGCCAACCAGTCGTAGAGAACGGGGACAAGAGATTTCCACTGAGAATACTTCTCGTCAGTAGGGGCGTTCCGTTTAGCGGCGCCTCTCATCCTGGGGACTGCGCCGGACGCGGCGGCGGCGGCTTCTCTTTCTGTCTCGGTTTTGGCTTTGGTAGTCGAGCCCTTAGGTCGACCTCTCTTCTTCGGCTGCTGGCTCGTCGGAGGAGGAGTCTCCATTGACGAGGTTTTTCAAAGGCAGTGAAAAACGATGGACCTACACACACAGTAAAGGCGTAAACGCTCACAACGACTACTCGTACGTAGTGTACTAATATTAGGACTGTTCATTCTATTCCATCCTAATCGAAAAAAGATGATACTTTCAATCGTATTTTGAAAGCGAGTTGAAGTCACTTAAGTTGAGGATCGATAAGAAAATTATATTTTTGTGATTCGTAGAATATCTGATCCGGTCTATTTTAGAAATAATTTTATAAATTTAATTAATAAGTAAAATTATTTCAAGATAATTTTATAAATTTAATTAATAAGATTTCATTATAAGTAAATATTTATCAGATTTATTAGTGGCTTCTCATCTTTTTTTTCAATTCCTTGTCTTTTCTTCTTTTTCACCTCAATCATCTATTCCCTTCCTCTCTCTCATCCTCATTTCTCATATTCGCGTATGTTGAAATATATTTTACGATTTAATTATTATTACTATTGTCTTGTTGTTACTTTTTAGTTTGTTACTATTGAAATGTAATACTGGATTGTATTTTGTAATTTATATTTAATTATTGTTGATTTAATTGTGAAATTAACTTGCTTAATTATACACATTTAAATTTTTATATTTTCTTACTAGATAGGGTCGGGTACCCGATCAATCCGACTCTCTTTTGAGAGTATCCTGTAGGTCGGATACCCGTTTTGTATGAATCGAATAAATAATCGAAATTTTCTTAATTCGATAAGTAAAAGTCTAGTAATTTTTTTAATTCATGGACTGGTACCCCTCACTAACAAGATATTAGTGACTGATTTAAACAAATATGGAGCGATGTCGTTTTGTAGTTTTAAAATAAATGGAATAGATTTGTTGATCTTTGTAACACGTACCAAATATTTTTTATAGGGTAATAATGCTCAAATGATTGTTTAAAATTTAAATAAACATTAACTAAAATTTAACTATATTTAACTATGCAATTAAATATACAGTATTATAATTAATTTTATATTATTGAATATAAATAAATAAAAGTGATGAAAATAGCTAAATTTGATATAACACTAAAATATTTTTTGGTTTATATGTGGTAAGATAATGATTATATTATGATTTGGCAAAGTTAAAATGTAATTTAAGGGCGTACTATAATATAATAATGATGTATGATCGAAATATTTATTATTGTTGCAAAAAGATTGATCGAGAGATATTTATTATTGCTAGAAAAAATTGATGGAGATTTTTATCATCATTAAAAAAAAATGAATCGCTCTTCTAGCTGTTCTAGTCGATGATGTTTTTAGGTCAATTATTTGGGATGTGATTGATTAAAAGCATATACCTACATATGAACATGACACTTATATCATGTTTAAGTTTTACTTATTACTATAAAGAAAAAAATTAGCTAGAATTTTTCAAATTTATATCATGGTACAAACTAAGTCCCAAGAATAAGAAGGAAAAGTGAAGAGAACTGCTATGCATAAGTTTCCTAAACAATAAATACTCATTTTACGAGAAATGTAATTGCATTTTTGTAGACTTGTAACGCCAATTTTCTGTTCGACTCAAATGTCTTTACTCTTTATTTGTTAATTGACAGAACTTGAAATTCTTGAGAATAATTTAACATTATATTTAGATAGAAGGATTTGGGTAGATTTAATTTGAAATTCTAATCTATATTAAGTTATTTAAATAAATTAATTAATTTAACTGTAGATTTGAAATCCACCTAAATTTAATATTATTTCAAATCCATCTAATTTAAATTTATTCATTTTAAATATTTTTTTTTTCAATTCAATTTCATCCACCCATCCAAATACAATCTAATGGATTTGATACTTTCAACTTTTTCTTGTTTACCTTGTTTTAACATTTGGTGGTAGTTAAAAAAGTACACAATTTGTAGGTAGTTAAAATGTGATATTTTCAACTTTTTCTTAGGATTAATTTCACTTTATTCCTTAACATTCAGCGTTATTATTATTTTAGTCAAAAATATTATTTTT
Organism: Cinchona pubescens; assembly: GCA_025175665.1. Lineage (NCBI taxonomy): Eukaryota > Viridiplantae > Streptophyta > Magnoliopsida > Gentianales > Rubiaceae > Cinchona > Cinchona pubescens. The sequence goes on along the minus strand of JANKKI010000031.1, from coordinate 2,186,519 downwards.
TAAGTATTTAAATCCCTGAACTAACGGTCAAATTTAACGATATTAGATTTTTCAACTAAAATAATATTTTTACCATCAAATTTTCTTGAAAAGTTATTAAATCGTGCAACAAAATAAGAAAAAACAAGAAAATGAATCAGTAAAAATGTGAAAAAAAAAGGATAATGATATTTGTAAAAAAAAAAAAAAAACATTTTATTTAAACAAAATTATAAAGATATTTTTGTCAAAATCAAAAGCAAAATTGAGTTGAATTTTTTTAAAAAAATTAAATGCCTAAAAAATAACGTTAAGAATTAAAGTGATACTGAACCCTAATCGTTAAAGGGCGAAGCGAAATTAACCCTCTTCTTATTTAACTAGTTTTACCATTTGGAGGTGGTTAAAAAGGTACCATGATTAGCAAGTAGTTATATTGATGAAAATTATTGAAGAATAATAGTGTTTTTGCGACAGAAAAGCAGATTGCCCCTCTCCTTTTTAACCCCACAGATCATGAAATGACCTCAAGGTCTAACAATCTACCTTTATGCTTATCAAGGAAACTGCAAGGAAGAGCTGGACCTGTATTCTGGATTCAACTCTTCGTGAAAATTTCAGTCCACACAGTCAATCGTTTTCTACTATAAATCATTTTAGTTTTAAAGAAAAGTTTATTTAAGAATAATACCAAAACTAACAATTCAACCAAGTTCTATCAATTCATTTCAACTGATGAAGTATAACTCTAAAAAATGTCAACAAACATGACCGCCAGGAAGCTCATTGGTCTAACAAAATTAACCGGCAGATCAAACATAAACCCCAGAAGCTGCAAGCAGCAAGAACAAGGACCCAAAACCCTGCACCGTAAAAATGGAATTTGTTTAGAGCCATAGACACGTGAAAAGAGGTCAGCCAAGTAAAATTACACAATAAGCTTAACAGTTGTGGATTTTACCAAGAAGACAGATGCCACTGCCCCGGTGGTTAGCTCCTTAGCAAGACTACGATTCTTCTTGGAAGAGGTAGCTTCATAGCTGCATAAACATTCAGCGTTCGTTAATAAAAAAAAACAACAAAAAAGGTGGGCTTTTGGGGAAAGAGAAATGTGAAAGACATAAAACACCAGGAGCTGAAAAAACAACCAGATGAAATGATGATTAGAAAATAGGCCAGCTAAAGGTATCCGCAATCAACAAGGTTTGCTATAGCTTAAATGGTTTGTGATTTGTAAATATCAAACCAAGAAGTTACCCTCCTCCACTATATTCTTTAAGGTACCATTAGATTGTCAAGAAAATTATCTTATAGTTTTGAATAAAAAAGTACCAAAAATAATATGGTTTATACCCTTGGCTTGTCAGATTAGTTAGACATTATAAACAGTTCTGATCCAGGTGAATCATCCAGCTTCCAAAAATATTGCTCCAGCAGAAATTCCAACTACAAGTAGGAGAAAGGTTCCAAAACTTGCTCAATACGCACAACAAACTGAAACATTCGAGTATTCTTAGATACACAATCAAGAATGGAAACATTATCCTGGGTTTAGCACATTCTACAATGAATGGAAAGAAGAAGTCACAGAACAGAAAAATAAATGATGAAACAAATATAGAAGATATTCAATCTGTCTATCGATCAAAAGTCCGAGAAGGTAAAATAAGATTCTTCATAATGGCTATCACGTCTAATTTCACCAAAAAAGATCCGGACACAATTAAAATGATACAATATAATTCTCTACAGGAAAATATTGCAACTTCCTTTTCAGTTTTATTCCACCTATATTTACTCGTACAAAGAGACAGAACCAGTCTGTTAAAAACAATCAAAACTATTCTATGCAGCTATACAACAACTAATGAAATGCAACAAAACCTATGAAAGAAGTTGACAGAAGCAAAATTCTTTCTTTCTTTTTTTTTTTTTTTGGGTTACGAAAAAATGAGCAGTTTTCTTATGATGGAAACAGATCTTCTTTCGTTTCTTTACAAAGCTTGGGAAGGACAGAGGCATACAGTGTTTAAGAGGAAGGGTGACAGAAGCTATAATTCAAGTTTCCCACTGCAGAGTCTACACAGAGACCATGGAAATATTCAAAGTATAGATCCAGCTTTCAACAAACTGTGTGGGATGGAAAGCTTGTTCCTAAAAAAAGAACAATCACATACACGAACATATCTCCTAACTAACACTTGCAGTGGCAACATGAAAAGAGTCAAATCAAACTGTAAGAAGGACCAAACAATGTTCCAAACTTTTCAACACCAAAATTAAGTTCCAAAAGCAAGTGAGACTAAAAGACACGCCACACATTTATTTTGTCCACCTTTCTTTGCAAAATTAAGTTGTATAAGAAACATTCTTCAGTACCACTTTGCGCATACTGAGAAAATGCTCTCACCAAAACTCACTTTGTTTTAACTTTATTCTTATGACAGGTAACACTCTATAGGGATATATGGATATCTAAAATCTACTTCTTGGTAACACTTTTTTGTTTTTGTGCATATATGCTCGAATTCAAGCTACTCGAGCTTTGACCGAGCAAGCTAGCGAGTAACTCAACTGAACTCGATTCGTTTGCAAACCTTAATTGAGATTCATATCGCATTAAGTGTAGCAAAACTAGAGTTCATTGGGGAATCTTATAATTCGCCTCAACTTTTCTTTCTACTACTTGATAACGCATAGCTCGATAATGCCCAAAAGTCTTCTTTTTTTGCTTTTGGATCAACAAAAAATTTAGCTGAATTTCTATACTTAAAATTGTGCTAATGCTAGAGCGTTTCCCGTAAGATTGCCTGAGTGCGGCAAATAGTGGGTAAGGGCTTCATGACAGAGCACAATGGTAAAGAGTTTGAGAATTCATACAGCCGACCCTACTTAGTGAGAATAAGGTTTAATTTGTTTGTTTGTTTGATTGTTTGTGTTTTTATACTTAAAATCCACACACTAAAATGATTAACTCAAATGATTAGTACAAATAAACAAAATCCATTATGCATAATTATTATTTCCATCAACAAATAATTAACTCAATTTGTAATTAAAATTGAAACAAAAGAATATAAACTGATAAGCTGAAAAGATGATCCATTTCACAAAGCATATATCTTAAATTTAGACCATACAGAATCAATAGCAATGAATTAAACTAAAATAATTAAATTCAAATAAAAATTGTAAAGTGAATTAAAAACAAAAATATTTCCGAAAGTAGATTAAAAAAATCTCTTACACACATCTAGATGTGTATAAGACGATGAGGCCGACGGCGAGCATTAAGACGGCTAGGGTTGGGTACCACTGCTCCGGGACTGGACTCGAGATCGGCTTCACTGATTGAGCCTTTTGCCGCAAAAAATTGAAAAATTAAAATAAAAACAATTACTTATAATCATGGAAAAATTACAATTGTTTGGGGAAGAAATTACCATTTTCTTTTCTTAAATATTCCTCTTCTAAATTAATTCAGGAGAGAGGCGATGGATCCACTGCTTGTTGACTGTTACGAGTCTCTTGAGTCTGTGACTATATATGTGAAAAATTCTTAGTATAGCCGCAATATATATGTGGTGTGTTTTGGGCCGTTAGATTTTAGAGGAAATACTTATGCACGTATCAATTTTTTATCCATTTATAAATTTTGTGATATAGATTAAATTTTATAAAATTTATAATATTAATTATGATATAAAATTTTATCGTGACTACAATACTTACATATAAAATCAAAAATCGAATCTAATTAAATATTTTTTTAATTTGACAAGCTATATTTTTTGCCATTAATGTGTAATATACTATAGTAGTATATCACTAATTTTTCTTTTGTGTAATTAATTACTTGCTTGTGAATCTTTACTTTATTTATTGTTGTTTTCAATTTTTGGGGAGAATTTTGGTTTTGATATTTCTTTGGATGATTGTGAAAATGATTTTCACTTTCTTGATCATGACTTTTTATATTTTTTTAGAGATAAATCAAGATTTAAATGTGTAATCAAACTCTAGTCATGCTTGAAACGAGCTAAAATAATACGAGTCTTGATCATGACTTTTTATATTTTTTAGAGATAAATCAAGATTTAAATGTGTAATCAAACTCTAGTCATGCTTGAAACGAGCTAAAATAATACGAGTTTATCAAGTTCTATAGTTCAAGAACTACTTTTACTTTTATTCAATAGTCATTCTACTTGATAGTGATTTTAATTTTAGCTTGACCGAACTTAATCATGCTTAATCGAGTTCGTGTGATTCAACTTCTCATTCATAAGATTTTGATTTAACTTTAGCTTGACCGTGCTTAATCATGCTCAATCAAGTTCGTGTGATTCAACTTAACATTGACAAGATTTTGGTTGGGAAGAGTTTGTGCCCTATTGTTTATTTTCAAGTTCCTGACCAAGTTCCTTACTAATTATGAGGATGAGTTGCCTGGATTAATGAACATTTATCCAGGTTGATTATGAGGATTGACATGAATTGGATGATTTCTATCTATCAATATTGTACTATCTGTATTTTGCTGTAAAATGGTTCTCATGTCATTGCTTCATCATGATGTTTATTTCTTGTAATCTAGAAGAAACAATTGCCTCCTAAGAAAACATGTCAGTAAAAGCAGTGGGGAATAGAGATGTATATGCATTTTATAACAGAAGTATCTTCTGATCATCAAACAATGGCAGAAATTTGTAGGCCTTTCTCTGCAAAATAATTCATGATGCGAGTCTGACAGCAATGCTCACTTCGTAAAGAAACTCCCTCTTTGCTGTTTCAGTACTCTGTTGAATTAATTTCAAATAGATCTCAGCACTCATTCTGATGATGCTGCATTTCACCCAAGCTTCCGCTATTGAAGAAACAATGCTAGATTATTGACTCCCCCCTTCCAATAAAGTTAATCAAACAATTCAAAATGGTGACCTGTATTGTGACAGACGGTATGATATCTTGCACCAGAAACATTTCAAGAAACGGGTAGATGATTGTTTCATCAAATCGATTATTTATTAACGAGATCCATGCCATGTCCTGAACATAAAACCATGTTCACTTACAGTACCTCCTGATAACCGCCTCATTGTTTGCCATAGCTGTCTTGCCTTTCCTATTCTTAGTTGCTCTGAATCCGAGTGCCTCCTAAGAGACTCAAAATCTTTCATTGCGTACTTTACTGATGAGCACAATAAATCTGATACCGAAAGACCCCTTTCAACATCTAGCTCACAATCGTGATTAGAAACTGGGGATTGATCTTGTAAAGGAACTCCCAAATGGTCTAAACTGTTAATAATCCCGGCATCCATGTCTAAAGACAAGTCCTCCCTGCTACAACTTCTGAATCTTGTTTCTTTCGTTTCACCGCACTCGTTGCAGATGTGCCTAGATATACAATTTCAACGCTTGAACAACTTCACCCATGAAAGGTCTGTTTGACACCTCCAGCCGGACAAGGACACCCATCGAAGCAATACCAGCTACCATTTAAATATTATCAAAGGAAAATTCGGGCCCCAAAGTTGGGTCTGTGATGGGTTCTAAACCTTCTTTACTTGAAAGGAGTGGGCGGGGCCAAGAAACCAAATTCTCTCGACCAGGTGGTTGAGACATGTCCACCGGTTTTCTACCAGTTGAGCTCAAGAAGTACTACCCATAGCTGGAAACATTACTCTATACAAGAAGATGACTGGTCAATGCATACTCTGGAGTAACATACCTGGCACAATAAATTAAACCAATTTTCAGTAATGAAGTCAGAACTGAAGCTTGAAAACACCAACGGGCCAAAGGAAAGGTAGTGCTTAAAATGGAAACCGAGAGGGACAACTCATTTACTTATCTTAGATGAGCCACAGATCTGAGTTTTGAAGTTCACTATAACTAGTGGGAATATGTGGACAGAAAATGGGTCCAAAACCATTTCGTACACAATAAATTTCAAACGGATATGAAAAATATCAGACTCATATGAGATTACTGCATCCATTTCGTTAAAATCTGATACCAATATTCAGAGTTTTCATACCAAGAAGAGCCACAAATATTCAACTTTGATATAGGTCTAAAAAGGTGCAGATAAGGTTATTCAAGATATAAGAAGGTCACACCAAATCTACTTAAAAGAAAATGTGCTTAGGGGAATGATTTTGCAACAGCAAGCAAAGAAGCAGAGGATTATACCCAAAAGTCCCCATAATACGCGTAGAAACGTGTTTATCTTTTTCATCCATTGCAATTCGAGCCAAACCAAAATCAGATACTTTAGGTGTAAAATCATGTTCCAACAAGATGTTGCTGGACTTGAAGTCCCTGTATATGACTCGCGGACTGGAATCTTCATGCAGATAGGCCAGACCTCGAGCAGCACCAAGAGCTATCTTAACCCGAGCACCCCATATCAAGGGGGCAGATTCTTTGTGAACTCCTGAGAATGAGAACATAAATATAGCCAGGCAATAAGACTACAACTTACTTTTCCAGAGAGTGAATACTACCATGCAGATGAGATTCCACACTACCGTTTGGTATTAGTTCGTATACTTAACAGCAAATGGCTTATCACCATATCCAACCCGAATCCAGTAATTCGAAAGGAGGTCCCTCTTTTACCATAGAGTCCAACGATAGACAATAACTCCCCCGAACGTCATCTGTACATATACCAATCAACTTGACCAAGTTTCTGTGATAAAAGGCGACTAAGCATCTCTATTTCTGCCAAGAATTCACGACTGCCCTGATGGTAAGTATTTTTACAGCCACTTGTGTCCCATATTCAAGCACACCACTATAAACATGACCAAAGCCACCTTCACCAATTATTCTTGTTCACTAAAGTTATCCGTTGCTTTCTCTATATCACTTGAACTGAAAGATTTGGCTGAACAAGCATATGCCGCTGAACGCTAGAACCATAAGACAACGAAACAGAAGTTTGCCCACTTCCAATCATAGTGGCAGGATGCCCTACATTAGACATAAGATTTTTGAGTTTTAAGCTAGTTTTTGCTCCATTGAATCAACTACTATGTGAGTTTTTCATACAATTTTTTGATGAGTCTTTAGCTTCTCCACATGACGTTGGGTATGTTATAGTAACATGCTCATTCTCATTAACAAATACAACTATGTATCTGTTCAATAGTTTTGCCAAACTTTCTGGAAGTGTTATCTTTCAAATGTAAACGTCAGGTTGAACAAGGAAGAATCAGTATTTATGCAGTCATTACTGATTTTCTGCTGTTCACAGATGCTTATCTTTCACATGGGGTTTAGTGAACTAGACTTCTTAAATAGCGTGTAGTACGGTTTTACTTGAATGTTTCCTTGAGATAATAAAAAATTCATATGCCACACTAAAGGCATTAACCTTAAAAGTATACGGAAAAAATGTTCATTCCATAACATTTGCCCAAAAATGAGGCAGTCATAGGCAGCCTGCGGACATGAACCAAACTGAGAGTGAACGGCACATGGCTATTCTCCGAAATGAAGATTTTGCACACAGATCAACATAATACCTGATGATTTTGCAAGGGAAGGTATAGTAGCTGGTGCAGTTGATTTTGGTTGGCAAAGCTGCTCTCTATGTTTTAACACCAAAACCCATGCAACAGCACAGCATAAAATTACCACTACAGAGGCTGACAAAACTATTACAGCTATTACACTTCCATTTAGCCCCATTCTGTGATGCTGTCTTCCCACATCAACCCCGAGTGGCTTTATGGCTGCTCCATTGTTGTGACTAGAATACGGATCAGCATCTATAATACCAATAATCGAAGGTGATGAAGGTGGAGAGGGGGGAAGTCCTACAAGTTTAGGACCTTACATTCACATTAAGATCAAACCACATGCCATGAAAATTAGACAAGAGGAGGTTGAAAGGCTGACATCATCACCTGGATGCTAATGCGAAGCGCACATACAGCACTTCGTAATCTCCAAACGATGAAGTTTGTATAACAATTTCTTTGAGCCAGAATCTTCAAAATGTCAAATAAGCCATGGTGTTATCAAATGTCTCTCCCAGGGGTACCAAGTCAGTAAGGACAATGATTTTTTCTGGATCCTGGTTGGCAGCATTTGCTCCCATAATACGAACTTGACTTAGCTTCAAAAACACTCTAGCAGCTATTTCTGCAGCAAGCTCTGGAACCAAAGGGAAGAAATTGTACAATGCAACACTCAGGCGCAGTCCAACTTGCATAGGCAAGACGCATACTCATGGAGATCCAGGAGGACTATCTGTCAATGGCTCTGAGCACGTCAATGATGTGCAATCTACAAAATTAACTGAGTTTAGAAATTTCCTGTTGCGACTTAATAAATAGAACAGTAAAGCAGAGGAACAGCATATATAACCAAGGCAAATGAAGAAGTACCTTCGTTAGGCAAAGGAGGTGGTAATGCGTGAAATGTAGGGGCCTGGAGAGGCATCTTCGACATCCTTGGCGAAGATCCAGAAGGAGTCACTTTAGGGGAACGAATTGGCATTCGCAGTCTTAGAAATAATAGATAAGCATACAAAACTATTAAAGCTTAATATCAAACTTAGGCCACATTCCTTCCACGATAATAGAAACTCGAGATGATCTTACACTTTGTCGAGATGGAGATGTAGGATATGGTGATGGTGAAGAAGAATCATGGCTTTTTGGTGAAGGAAAATGGAAAAGAGATGGGGTAATTGAGGATCCTGTTAAGCACAGGTCGTTAGACATCAGGGAAATAAGTTCTTGGATTTTGAAGCAAACTAGATAATGTAACAACTGAGTTTAAGGGTGGACGAGCATGGAGCCTAAGGTCAGCCTTTCAATCAGTCCTTGAATTTTTTGAAGGAGCTAGTTTAATGGGCCAACATTCACAACAAATTGGAGTTGTAAAGAATTAGATTATGGTAAGAGTTACAATTCAGGGCAAAATCTGATATTGTTCGGGATTTTTGTCAAGTAAAATATCATACCTTCAACAGCGGAGGCAGGAGGAGGAGCAGTATACATTGATGGAGCAGGAGAACGCATATAATTCCTTCGATGATAATCTCTTTGAAATGAGGAAGAAGGTTGAGATGCTGGGGAGTGAAACCCTGAAACCAGGGGAGCCTTGGCAGATGAAAAAGGAGGAGGAGAAGGAGAAGGAGAATTATCAGAATTCCCAGTGGTTTCATGAGCAGACGGAGCTAAAACAAAGTAAAATTATTTAATCAAATACCAATAGTATTTATGGCTACTTTTAAGAACATGTCATTGAAGAAATCGCATTTTATATTCACCTTTTGTTGGTGAAGGATTCTAAGGTGACTGCTGGGTGCTTGTTCCTTTCGCTGGCGTAGCTACAGGACTACCAGCTCTTCTTAGATTGATGCTTGACTGAGGAGATGGTGCAGGAGATGCATCAGGTTCTGCACTTTGTGACAGGACAAATGCTAAATGAGATATCAATTAGGTCATGAAGAGCTGCTTTTTATATTGAATACATTTATTTAAGAAGTAGACCCTGATGAGATGATCATTAAACATATATTTGTAATGGGAACAACTGTGCTTAGCAATCCTTGCTATTTTAGAAAATATGCAATAACTTTATAGCCATATAAAAGAAAAGAATGAACCCATTTCTCATGTTTATATGTACTCTAAATTTCCAGCTACAAGAAGACATCATATTGCCCAAAACAAGAACTCTATCCCAAACATCAGCAGATACTGATTTCAACACAATATCTTCCCACACATGCAGTATCTCATATTTACTCATGAACACCCACAACTGGGAGTTATCTAACTTGGTGACAGATAACTGGAAGCAACCAACAAAATTTCTTCAAGCTCCTTATAGCTACTCTTTTTCACTCCAAGATGGTTATTGTTTTCTTTTTCTTGTTAAACCTTTGATACATTTAGTGACTATGACACCAAGTTTATTAAAGAAAAGGGACTGGATCCTCTTTACAAGAACTAAAACAGAATGAGGGCATATCCTTAAATTAAAACAAAAAGATCGTTCTTAAGGTTTTCCATTATTTGTATTGAAACATATTTTTTAATTTGAACAAGCCGTCACTGCAATTTTACCAGGAAAGATCCTATGGTTTATGTAAGTTGCACAAATAACAGATAGTCTAGTAAATCATAGAAGAGAGGCATATGCACCCGCACCAGCAGGAAGTAGCAAGCATTTTGATATTGTAAAAAAGGTTTAATATGCATTAAACTATCACCTGATGAACTAGATGGAGGATTTCCGGGAAATGCTGGTGGAAATAGATGGTAGATTCCCCGATAACTTGCCTGGAGATGGTGCAACTGGCACTGCAGAACTTGACACAAATCATGATCACCAAATATTCATCTAAAAAAGAAGACTTCGATAAAAGGAAAGTAGCAAAGAGTACCAGGAAGAATGGATGGTGATATCCCATGGGGCAGTGGATTTTGTGGCATTGAGTCTTGGGTGCAGGTGGGCTGGTTACTTTGTAGGATTTAGGAAATTAAGTCAATAAAAAGTTATTGATCGCAAAAAATAAATAAATATCTGCTACCTGGGGCAGTTGGCAGAAAAGGAGCTTCTGGTGCCTTATTTTGATCAGGTTTTGGTGGAAGGGGATCCTGGTACAAATGGGGGGCTAGTGGATGGACTTTGTGGAGATATTCTTGATGGAGATGCAAGCAGCACTATGTTATTAAGAGAAGAACCAATTGCAATCAGAGACTTAGTGATGTAACAGCCTTACAGATGGGCATAATCAACAAATACCTGGAGCTTCTGGAGTGGGATACTCCACATGATGAGATTTTCTATTAGAAGCACTAGGTGGCACGGCCAGAAAAGTGCCATTAAGATATGCCGGGAGCGGGGTTGTACTATTCGATGGCAAAACTAGAATACTTGGTGGAAAAGATGGCATATAATCTTTCAATTTTTGGAGTGCTGCGGCGGGGTTGAGAGTGGCGGCAATAGACCTGAATGGTAGCAAACTATTTAAGTCAAAGAAGTTCAATATTAAGGACTATTTAAAAAATTACAGAAAGTCGTGATATCCTACCATTTGGCAGATATGCTAGGATAGGTGCACTGCCTGTTGCATTCCCATTATCAGAAAATACTGGAAATGGAGATGGAGATGGAAATGGAGATAAGCTGTACCCTGAAACATGAGGCAGAGTAACCAGTCCACACAAACAAATTTGTGAAGAACATAGTAACAATAACATTTACAGTTGCAAACTTGGAAAGAGCTGCCTAAGCCATGCTTAACATTATTAACTAACTAGCAACCCTTTTAGATAAGGACACAGAAACATACGGCTAAAGCTTGGGCTCTTGAGGATGACAAGTAGATTTCTTGGCAAATAAGATGGGGGAGCGAGCTGGGAATCCTATAAAATATTTGGATTTACTAGGCAAGGTCATTGTATGAATTTAGTCAGAACATTGTGATACAAAGGGGAATTATTTAGGAACCAGTTGCACATGGAAAAATTGTTATATGGACCAGGGTGTATGGCCAATAGAATCCTAGATAATTCAAGGAGGAGGAGAAAGTAAAAGAAGAAGATAATGCCTCTCCGTATGGCACGATCATTGTATTTTAAGGGCAATTAAACATCGGTCAACCTACAGTTCATATCAAAAAAGAAGCAAGCTACGCACGAGTTGACCAGAAGACAACCATTAACTTCTTGCCCTCAACAGGAAGTATTTAATAAGAATCGGTAGAACCACATCAGACAGATAGACAAACACAGAGAACTAGGAAAGCAAATTAAGCTTGCTTGCTGAGTTCTTCAGATGAAATGCATTAGAAAGGATCCTAAATCAATGACTAAAGTCTATAGTTACCAGATTCACTAGGTAATTCTCCATACCGAGTACTAATTAATGCATACCTGTATTAAAAAAGTGACGTACTATATTTCGGTACCCATACTATATAGCAGAAAGTCCCACGTATTCGGAAACGTTCACTAAATCTCTAGAAGAAAATAATACTAAATAGATAAGCACAGATAGAAACAGTGAAATTAAAGCAGCATGACGTCCACCAGCCAAGATAGCAGTGAACTTCCCAGTTCCCATTCTTGATTTCAGAAGCTCCAAAATTTATTTTTCTTTATCTTTTTATCACTGTTAAATCTAATGAAATTTCATATGCAAAAAATCATAGTCCAAATTCAGAACTTGAGACATCATACACAACATCACCCTCCAATAATATGGAAAAATCCAACAAATTCCTAGAGGAATCATAGCAATCAAAGGCAAAAGTATCCAATGGGTACTCCAAATTCTCAACTTTAAACAACACATTGCCAAGAATCACCCATTCTATGAAATGAAACAGCCAACTTTTCTTTTATCAACAAATAATACTCCTATAATTCATCAAGATAACATCTTTTCTGCGTAATTAAAGCTTTAAAAGAAGAATAAATTGAAAGCATTACCAGATGAAATAGTAGTAATAGATCTCAGCACCAAGAACACAACTTGCAGCATCACCACTCCCATCCCATACAATACAACACAAATGTTAACACATAATACAAACATGAACAATAGAATAATCAAATGATTTTGTTAAAGACTGACTGAAGGCATAATTAAACCAAACTTCTTATCAATTAGGAAATATGTTATTGCAATTAGGAAATATGTTATTGCTAGTTTTTGGTAATTTTGTTATTTAAGTAATTTAGTTTCCTAATTAGGTTTCTTGATAGTTAAATTTGTTACCCTATAGATAAAGAGTTTGTTTAGTTGATTCAATTGAGAAGAGAATAGTTGAGTTAAGAGAGTTTAGAATAGAGAGATTCTAACATAATGGTAAGACTATTATGTCGTAGGTTTATACGGGTTTTAATATGAGAGTCCGTGTGTTATTTTGTAACTCCTCCTCTTTTCCCATATATTTTTATATGTGTTTCCGTTGCATATTTTTTATGCTAATACTGACGACTTAAAGGTGCATAAGAAGAGAAAGGAGGGGAGTTAGATGAAAGCAATATCTGGCAATAGGCCAAATAGTAAGAAGCAAGCAAGCAGAGAGGAACCCCAAAAATGGGATTTTTGAAAGAAATCAGCTTAAATGAGAGAAGAATAATTGCCAGGACAAAATGTGGCTATGAAGTTTTGCAATGGGTAATTTCCTCAAAACATTTTAAATATTTAATCTTATTCCTAATCTATCTATCCCTATATAATATCTATATGCCCTATTGATCAAAAAATTTCGAGAAAATTTGGAGTTACATTCAATACGGATTGAGATGACAAAAGAATTTTAAAGAAAAATAGGACACGCAAGCACTATTAAAAATTTATAATTACTAAATTTGAATAAAGTAAATCATAAATAATTATATTTGTCTTAAATTATAATTTACTTTAGGAGGTTCTCGAAAAAAGATAGCGGAAAAAATGATGATATTATATAATTCAATAATTAAATAAAAATTATAAAAACTACATTTAAACTGCATCTGTCTAATCATGAATCAATGTGCATCATAATTCCAATTTCATTAAAATTATCATTCTTAAATTTTTATGAATATATTTTATAAAGAAATATTTTTATTTCCAATCTCATTAGAAAATAAACACTTTAAATAATAGAATTTCAAAAAAAAATTATATTAGAAAAAATTTTAATTTTTTTTTAAATATTTTTATTAAATTCCAATATCATTGAAAAAATAAATTTCTAAAATTTAAACAAATTGTCTAATGCTAATCTCATTATAATTAAATAATATTTTCAAAGGTCTCAAACATTCCAAATTTTAATCAAATTAAAATAAAGAGAGTTTTTAAATACTATAATTAATTGTAAACAACAATTGTCAAAAATTAATTGATAGTTTCAAAAACCAAATTTAGAAATTTTCTTTTAATGAAAATATAAATTAAGTGCCAGTAAAAGTTATTTAATTAATTAAACACTTTTAGTGAAAAAAAAAAACTGTTAATAAAAGTGACTGTCATCCTTCAACCTGGATGACGTCACCAATGTCATCATCGATTACGCTTGGCTCTTGTTCTAACACGGGCACTTCATTGGTTTCATTCCTGAGGATAAGAGAGTACAATTATTGTATCGCTTTGTCAAATAATGAAAAAAAGAGAACATTCTACCTTAACACTACTTGGTGAAATAGGTTCTTTCACAATCAATTTCAAACCATCAGTTAGAGGTTATACAATTCAAACGATTCTCCAGTAGACTGACATCAGCAATGACATCACCGATGACGTCATCTTATGACATCACCGATGACGTCATCTTATGATGTAATCTATGACATCACTAGTGACGTCAATGATATCAACTTGTTATCTTATAATGTCATCAACATCTTAACATGGACAATGAAACGAGAATCAAATTCCAGCGATGAAAATTGTTTTTTTTTTATATATATATATTTTTTTAAAACAACATAAAAAATTTATATAGTTTGAACAAATTCAACATTTATGACAACTAAATACATTTATAAATTCATCATAAATTTATCAATAATGACTCTGATACCATGTAAGTCATGCAAAACGCAAGAGAACTTGAAAATTTTATTTCCTCTAAAAAATTACCTTGATTAATTTATATTTAGATATTCTACTTTAAAAATATAGTAAAATCTCTAATATGTCAGAGATGTAGATCCACAAATCACACAGACCGATCTCTAATGACTTCCACATAGATAATTACTTTCGAATGTTCACGAGATTGTTTGATTCATATATCAGTATGCTAGCTCTAGCTCTTCAATATAGTTTTTTCTTATTATTACAACGTGATTTGACTTTTCCCGTACTAATGTACTTGGGTTATAAACTTATATTTATAAGCTGAAAATCCTAAGAGTTTATTGATATTATACATAAGCTCCGAATATTTATGACTTATTATAATTTAGCGTTAAAAATTAATTTATCTCATAAATTAATCTATAAATATGTCACATTTATCAAAAACTAATTTAATCTTGAATTAATTATTTTATAAATGTGTGATCCTTTAGGTTCTCAATCATGTTGGTAATAAATATAAATTATAAATCTAAATTAATTATCATTCGATAAATTATAATTAGAAATTAATTAAAATAAGATAAATTATAATTCTAAATTAATTAGGATTAGATAAATTAAATAATTTTAACTTATTATTAATTCAGTAATTAATAAATTTACACTTATAAATCAAAATTGACTCCTAGTAAAGTATCATGACCATCCAAGTGTTGAAATATGTCAAGTGGTTTGACTCCACCTATTAGTGATTTAGTTACTGTGTAATTATTATCATTTCACCACATTACATCCCTGTTAATTAGTTCAATAGTACATATATAATGCCAACTCTTATTGAACAAATTAATTTACTTCTTTTCAAAATACAACTCATTTATTCAACTCACCTGAAATAAAATTCAAGACACTTTTAATTTTATTTTTATTTTGCTCAAATATTTCTAAATTGTATTTCAAGAAGTGGTCATACTGGAACTATATTCTCCTATTATAAGGGTTGATAAATCCTATATTGGTCACATCTTATATTTTCATGATTCACACTATACATGAACTCTATAGTATGTGTGACTCTTTAATAGCAACAATTAATAGTGCCAAAATATAATAATTCACAGTCAAAGTAAACTCATAGCCTCAAATCCAAGTATCATTACACAACTATATTAATCTACTGACATTTGCATAATAATCCATATAAAATACTCTTAGCAGGTCAATCTGATGCACTTATTCTCTAAGCATCTACATACAATTATATACTAATCTATCCATGTAAAACAATAAGATTAGGGATATTTATAAATAAAACATAATTATGCAGATAATCACATCATCATAACCATTTATGTTTTTTTCTTATATATTTTATTCGAAAGAGTTTATCATATCAAATAGATTAAAAAATGTCATAATACAAAATATATATAAATGTAAAATGTAATATAAACAAATTGATTTTAAACATATACTAACACCATCTGTTTGAGGATAATATTAACCATTTTATGAACTTTTAAGTGACAAAAACCTTCATTTCTCAAGAAAATTTACAAACTCTCAATTTTATAAATCATAAAAAAAATAAACTTTTCTGAAATTCGTGGATTTTATATTGCTTCTCACTTCCGTTGTAGTTCTTTGAATATCTCCAATTTAGCTTCAAAGTGTTTTCCTCTCTTATCTTTTATTCAATTCAAGTCTTTTCAAAATGTGAAATTTTTATATAGATTAAGATGTATGTAACTTGTGGTCAGAAAGTATTCACATAACTCGAGTAAAAAAATTACCTTAAAATTTTAAAAGAAAAAAAGGTATGTGGATAAATGAGGGTCTATCCAAGAATTTTCCTTCCGAAATTGCTACTTTATGCACGACATTTGAAAACAACTAAGGCCCTTTTTGGAGTTGCAATGACTTATCACAAAATACTTTGTTCTGTAGAAAGAAAGTGTTTAAAAAGTGCTTAATTTTTGTTGTGGGTGTATTTGTATAGAAACTTACCTAAGTACTTTTTATATTTGGTAAAGTATAATTTTGATTGTAAAATGGCCCAACTTTATATTTAATTATTTTAAAAATAAAAACTAATCTAAAAACACCACCAATGTCTACCTTGTATTAAAAGTGCTTTTGAAACTAAAAATTATACCCCTAAATTTAGGGATAATACTTTCCAAACATTAAAAAAAATACTTTTATCCCTTAAAAGTACTTTTTAATAAAAATACTGTAACTCCAAACGAGACCTAAAACTGTTTGTTCAATTCAATATTCCTATGAACAACTGTTTGTTTGTTTGTTTTTTTTTTTTTTTTTTTTCTCGAAAGATTAATATGACCATTTTCTAAAAGATTAATTAGGTTGAAATCATCTATTGAATACCTTGTAACTATTTTTTTACTATAATCTATATAAATTAGGAAAAAAATTTATTTCGGAGTAGAGTCACTACAAACACTGTTACAAATCAACATGGAAGTAAGCAAGTGCTATCCTAAAATACGTTTTGACTAAACTAAAATTCATGCTAAAATAAGTGATGTTTATGGCAAAATAAAAAATAGGGGTTAATTACATTTATCTCTTCTAAGATTTGGTCATATTACCAAACAAACATTATAATTTGACAAAATTATAAATTCTCCCTTCTCAGTAACTGCGGTTAATGGAACTTTTAAAAGACTAAATTACCCTTATCATGTATTGCTTAATTAGTCCCTCAAAATTTTCCTAAAATCAAGAATAGTCCTTAAATTTTTTTATATCATCAATTTAGTATACAACTCATTCCTCCACCACAAACTACCATCTCTTCCATCTCTATTCTACTTCATCGGTTCTAATCCATTATACAAATCAACAAAATGATTCATAGAGATAGAAAAAATAAAAAATAAAAAAACTATGAAATTTGGTTTGAGTCTGTAAATTTGTAAAATGATATCTATTATCAAAAATTGAGAAAATAAGAAAAATAACTAAGAATGAAGAAGGGTATTTTGGGAATAAAGACAGTAATTGAATTTTTTTTTTTGCTGATGTCAATATTTTCTTAATGGTAGTTAATAGCAGGGTGGTACTTGTTAAACGTTTGACCATTCATAATTTTTGATTATAATTTTATCAAACCACAGGATCTGTTTAGTAATATGGTCAAATCTTAGGGAGGTAAATGTAATTAACCCAAAAAATGATACTTAAATTTAAGAATACTATGAGTGAGAACACGATTTCCTAATTAAAAATCAAGATTCCAAGATGACTCAAATCTTTTAATCAAAGCCCATTAAGTCAACTTAGATGACTCAAATCTTTTAATCAAAGCCAATTAAGTTGGCTGTATTAGTGTATGTTAAATGGCAAAGATTTAGATAGATCCGATTTTTGATTCCACTTGTAGATCCTGTGGCGTGGATTAAATTTTAAAGAATCTATGATATCAGCTGATGTAAGTAAGATTCTTTAATATTTAATTCTAACTATAGAGTCTACAAGTATAGTAAAAAATTGAGTCTACCTAAATATTTTTCATGTTATTAATTGTCCATATTATTTAAAGCATACCTGACCCTTGATAAGATAGGTTTTTTTAGAAGGAGAATAAATTTTGACGATTCACTCCACAATGTGAAGTAGTTATATAGTTGTTGAAATATCTAAAAATAAAAATAAAAAAATTATTATTTTTTAATTATTTAATAAAATATAATGTTCATTGTATAGTATGAGGTGAATAATAAAAAAAAAATTCAAATGGACTTGGGTTTCGTGGGATGGGGAATTAATTATGTATTTATTTTCATTTTGTACAAAATTTCTGTACTATATTTTGGTCAGGCCAAGTTCACAGTTGACACTGCACTAATACGCCTGTACGCCTTGATTTGATTGTAACAAAAGCCACTAGATTTGTACGTGAATAAATATTGCACTGTTAATTGCAACTTACATGTAAGATTTTATTGGATTTCGAAAATGAACCTCTAAGTTTTGTTTTGCATCATTCAACTTCATTATTTTCTTTATTTGGTCACATTATCATCACTTCACAATGCCAAGCTGCGAACATTTAATTTAGCACAAAGTATTGATTGAAAAATTTTTAATTTCCCTAGAATTAAAACTTTCTTTCTGAAAGGTAAAATATTGACTTTCTTTTTAAAATTCAAGTACCATATTCTAGTTTTTTTTTTTTTTTAAAAAAAAAAGGGGAGTGACAGAAGAAGTGAAAAACTAAATTAATGATGGTGAGAAATGAGAATTCATTCCTAAATTGCTGAAAAAAAAAGAAAAAAAATAATTCATTCCTAAATAAGGATAGAACATCCTAAATCACTACTACATGCTATTATTGTTGATTTTTTTTTTTTTTTATCTATAATGTACGTAGTAGAGAAAATATTATTACATTTACGTGGTAGAAGAAAATTTTCAAAACCTTCATAAATTTCATCAAGAACTTTTGTCGAACCTTTGAAGGACAAATATCTTCATCCACTAATATTATGATGATTATTCAACTACTCTTACAAGACAAATAAAAAGTTTAGAATAATTCCACGGATTTAATTAAAAGTTTATCAAGTCTATGATCACATTAAAGTTGAAGGATAGATATGAAAATAACAATTTATCCAAATATAAAAAAATATTCACCTTCAATAAGATAATGCACTAACAGATACCATCCACAAAAAAAGAAATGCTCTTCCCATTTAAATAACGTGCTATGCTACCTCAGACATTCACATTTGGACCACCACCACCACGATCAGATCCCGCCAAGTTGTTAATTAATTATTGTCAATTCATAGCATCATCAATAATTTTTTTTAATGACTGAGTGCTATATTTAAAAAAAAAAAAATAATCATAAGTGATTATAATTTTCTACTATTATTTTTTTAAATCTACTATATAAAATGATATTAAGAAATTTGATATTGAGTATCTCATTTGTCCACCACTATCCACATAAATATACTAATGAGATTTAATACTAAATTTTTTAATGTCGACTCAATGTGGCGAATTTATTATGTGGAGTTAAAATTATATGGACATAACTCCCTATTTTTTATATCATTTATTTGTGTTATCTAAGTATTAGGTTATATTTGGTTATCAAAATTCATTTATGTGTTAATCTATTGGGGTATGATTGATTATTTTATCTGTATTTGGGTAGATTTATTTTTTAACTCTAATTGTATGCCTTGTCATTAAAATTATATTTTATAAAATATTATTTATATTAGACATTAGTGAATATTAGTTATTATACTACAAGATTTAATCTATAATACAGGATACATAAGTGAGGTAAAAAATTTAAATTTATTTAAATATTTTTTATGTCGATAAATATGAGTAATTTTATGTTACTCATTTTAATACGAAATAGATATAATAGTCGTTGACATAATTAAAAAAATAAAAAATTTCATTATTTATTCTTTAAATAATTATACAATACAATAATATATATTTTAAAATTTTATATTATATAAATTTTTAAAATTAAAAAATTAATTTCTTAAAAAGAATCGTAAAATTTCTCTCATGTGTATATATTATATATATACACACACGCACGGAGGCTGCACCAAGCACTGTCCAGTACTCCTGCAGGTATTTTCTCTTAGTTGTCCCTAGTCTACCCTACTCTAAAGTTTAGCCACTCACTCCCGTACGAAGCCATATTATCATAAAAAATATTTAAATAAATCTAATTTTTTATCATATTTATAAGCTCTATAATTAACATTAAATTTTAAAATTTTTTATTTATATCAAATATTATAAATTTTTTAAAATTTAATTTATATTACAAAATTTATAAGTACGACCAAATATCGAATATATCTCTTATATTTTTATTATATATGGTTCTTTGATGTGAGAATCAATTTCAAACTATCAGTGAGTGGTTGTAACAATTCAAAAAATCCCCCAGTAGATGACGTCATCGGTGACTTAATCTATGACCTCATCTTACAACGTTATCTTATGATGTCATCTACATTTATTATGTCATCAACATCTTAAGATGGACAACGAAGCAACAATCAAATTCCAGCCATCAAAATCGTTTTTTTCTCTAATATTTTTAAAAATAATATAAAAAATTCATATAGTTTAAATAAATTCAATATTCATACGTCAACTAAATATATTATAGAAAAATTTTACGATTCTTTTTGAAAAATTATTTTTTTATATTTTAAATATTTGTACAGTATACCACTATCTACTTAAAATCTTTTTACTGTTAAAAGCGAGAGAATGATTCCCGAAAAGAAATTATAAAATTTTCTTATATTATAAATTAATACCACGTAAGTCATGCAAAACGCAACAAAATTTGAAAATTTTACTTATTTTCATAGATCATTTTAATTAATTTATACATAGTAAAAGAAAAGTACAGAGATTCTATCTTACAAATGCAGTAAAATCTTTCATATGTCAAGGATGTCAATCTATAAGCTGCACAAATGTTCGATCTCTAATGATATTCACACAAATAATTACTTACAAATATTCATAAGATTGATTAATCCAAATTGTTGCGTGCTAGCTCTTCAATATAGTTTTTATCTTATTATTACAACATGATTTGACTTTTCCCGTACTAATAGATTGGATTATAAACATAAGGAAATTCTACGGTCCCTTTTAATAAATCATTCTCTTGTACTTTGAATGTTTATACAGTACAACACCATGTGCTAAAAAAATTTATATTGTACAACATCTTAAAGTTAAGAGAATTATTCCGAAAAAAAACCGTAGAATTCCCCATAAACTTATATTTATAAGCTCAAAATCCTAAGAGTTTATTAATATGACACATATGCCCTTAATATTTATGATTTATTATAATTTAGTGTCAAAAGTTAATTTATCTCATAAATTAATCTATAAGTATGTTATACTTATCAAAAATAATTTAATCTTGAATTAATCATTTTAAAATGTGTGACCTTTTAGTTTTTCATTCACGTTAGTAATAAATATAAATTATAATTCTAAATAAATTATGATTAGATAACATTATAATTCTAAATTAATTAGAATTATATAAATAATAATTCTAAATTAATTATGATTAAATAAATTATCTAATTTGAATTTATCATTAATTTAATAATTAATTAATTTACACTTATAGATTATGATTGACTTCTAACAAAGTATCATGACCATCTAAGTATTGAGATGTGTCAAGTGTTTGATTTCACCTATTAGTGATTTAGTTACCGTATAATTATTACCATTTCACCACATTACATCCCCATTAATTAGTTCAATAATACAAATATAATGCCAATTTTTATTAAGCTAATCAATTTACTTCTTTTGAAAATACAAATTACTTGAAATAGAAATTAAAACACTCTTAATTTTATTTTTGTTTTACTAAAATATTTCTGAATCGCATTTCAAGAAGTAGTCATATTGGAACATATTCTCCCATTATAAGGAGTGATGAATTATATATTGGTCATATCTTATATTTTCATGATTCATACTATACTCGAATTCTATAGTATGTGCGACTCCTTAAGATTAACAATTAATAGTGTCAAAATATTGTAATTTACAATCAACTAAAATAAACTCATGACCTCAAGTTCCAGTATCATTACACAATTATCACAAAAAGATTAATCTATGGCATTTGCACAATAATCCATGTAGAATACCCTTAACGAATCAATTTGAAACACTTATTCTCAATAAGCATCCACATACAATTATGTACTAATCTATTCGTGTAAAACAATAAGATTAGGAATATTTATTAATAAAATATAATTATGTAGAGAATCATATCATTATAACTATTTATATTTTTTCATATATTTTATTCGAAAGAGTTTATCACATGAAATAGATAAAAAAATGTCATAGTACAAAATATGTATAAATATAAAAATATAATATGAAACAAATTAATTTTAAAACATACACTAATACTCTGTTTGAGGATAATATTAGCCATTTTATGAACTTTTAAGTGACAAAAACCTTCATTTCTCAAGAGAATTTACAAACTCTCAATTTTATAAATCATAAAAAATAAACTTTTTTGAAATTCGTAGATTTTATATTGTATCCTCTCACTACTGCTGTAGTTTAGTGAATATCTCCAATTTAGCGTCGAAGTGTTTTCCTCTCTTATATTTTATTTAGTTCGAGTCTTTTACAAATGTGAAATTCTTATATAAATGAAGGTACATGTAACTTTTGGTCAAGAATTATTCACATAACTCAAGTAAAAGAATTACCATAAAATTTTGAAAGAAAATAAGGTATGTAGATAAATAAGGATCTATTCAAAAAATTTCCTTTCGATATTGTTGCTCTCTACATGACATTTGAAAACAACTAAGGCCTCTTTTGGAGTACTTTTTTATACTTGGTAAAGTATAATTTTGATTGTAAAATGACCCAAACTTTATCTTTAATTATTTTAAAAATAAAAACTAATCTAAAAGCTCCATCAATGTCTAGTTTTTATTCAAAGTGCTTTTGAAATTTAAAGCTCTATCTCTAAATTTATAAATAATACTCACCAAATACTAGAAAAATACTTTTATCCCTTAAAAGTATTTTTTAAACTAATAATACTACAACTCCCAGCGGGACCTAAAACTGCTACAAACACTGTTACTAATCAACATGCAAGCAAGCAAGGATTATCCACAATAAGTAATTAAACTAAAATTCATGCTAAAATAAGTGATGTTTATGGCAAAATAAAAAAACTACTTAAATTTAAGAATACTAAACAAAAGAGTTTTAAGTATGAGTGAGAACACGATTTCCTAATTAAAAATCAAGATTCCAAGATGACACAACTCAAATCTTTTAAGCAAAGCCAAGTCAACTGTATTAGTGTTTGTTAAATTGTCCATATTATTTAAAGCATACACGAACCTAGATGAGATAGTAAGAATATATTTTTTTGAGAGAGAAGTAAGTTTTGATTATCCATTCTATAATATAAATTAAGTATAATAATCGTTGAAATAATTAAAAAATAATTTTTTTTTACTAATTTTTAATTATTTAACAATTTATAATACTCATTTTATAATGTGCATTTGAAGAAAGACTTGGGTAATATTCGTGGGATAGGGAATTAATTATGTATTTATTTTCATATTGTATAAATTTTCTACTGTACTATATTTTGACAAGGTCTAGTTCACACTTCACACTGCATTAATGCGCTGGTACAACGATGTCAGACTAGGGTTTTATCTCAATTTTGTACATATTATTTATATGTTATAATACAAAATATTTTTGTCGTTTAAAAAAATAATAATAATAATAATACGCCTGTAATAAATATTGCACTGTTAATTACACCTTACATGTAAGATTTCACTGGATTTCGAAAATGAACCTCTAAGTTTTGTTTTGCATCATTCAACTTCATTATTTTCTTTATTTGGTCACATTATCATCCTCACAATGCCAAGCAGCGAACATTTAATTTAGCACAAAGTATTGATTGAAAAAGTTTTAATTTCCCTAGAATTAAAACTTTCTTTCTGAAAGGTAAAATATTGACTTTCTTTTTAAAATTCAAGTACCATATTCTAGCTTTTTTTTTTTTTTTTTTTTAGGGGAGTGACAGAAGAAGTGAAAAGCTAAAATAATGATGGTGAGAAATGAGATTTCATTCCTAAATTGCTGAATAAAAAAGAAGAAAAAGAAAATTAATTAATTCATTCCTAATAAGGATAGAACATCATAAATCACTACTACATGCTATTATTGATGATTTTTTTTTTTTTTAATCTATGTTGTATGTAGTAGAAAAAATATTATTACGTTTATGTGGTAGAAGAAAAATCTCGAAACCTTGATAAATCAATAACAATTTATCCAAATATAAAAAAATATTCACCTTCAATAAGATAATGCAGTAACAGATGCTATCCACAAAGAAAGAAATGCTCTTCCCATTTAAATAACGTGCTAGGCTACCTTCGACGTTCACATTTGGACAATCACCAGCGACCAGATCCCGCCAAGTTGTAATTAATTATTGTCAATTCATAGCATCATCAATAATTTTAACGAGTAAGTGCTATATATATATGTATATATATATTTATAACAGTAAGAGTGAGTGTTTATATTTAAAAAAGGACATAAGTGATTATAGTTTTGTACTATTGTTTTTTTAAATCCACTATACAAAATATATATATATATATATATGTATATATATATTTATTGGAGTAAGAGTGAGTGTTATATTTAAAAAAGGACCATTGTTTTTTTAAATCCACTATACAAAAGATGAGTTAATATTAAGAAATTTGATATTGATTATCTCATTTGTCCCCTGCTACCCACGTAAATATACTAATGACATTTAGTATTTAATTTTTTTATGTGACAAATTTATTATGTGAAGTTAAAATTATACCGTAATCTCTATTTTTTTTATATTATTTATTTGTGTTATCTAAGTATTAGGTTATATTTGGTTGTCAAAATTCATTCCATGTTAATCTAATATTGGGGTATGATTGATTCTCTTATCTATATTTAGATAGATTTATTTTTGAATTCTAACAGTATACTTTGTAATTACAATTAAATATTATAAAATATTACTAACATTTTGACATTAGTGAATATGAAAAGACTCGATTATTTATTATCCTACAAAGTTTAATCTATAATACAAGATATATAAACGAGATAAAAGATTAAATTTATTTAAATATTTTCTATACAAATAAATATGAGTAATTCTATACTATTCACTTTGATGCAAAATAGGTATAGTAATAGTTAAGTAGAGAATCTCGTTACTTTGTTGAGCGAGCACCGTAACAAGATCATGAGGTGTTGATTAAATTTTATAAAATCTATGAAATCGATTGATGTAAATAAAAAAAAATTTAATTTTAATTCTGATCACAAAATCTACATTTAGGGAAAAAAATCTGGTCTATTTAAATATTTTTCATATATATATATGGAAAATATTACTATAAACCCGGTCTTGGACCACACTTATAGACTTGCGATCAAGATTAAATTTTATAAAATCTTGCTTACATCAGCTGATGTCACAAATTCATAACATTTAATCTATACCACAGGGTCTATAAGTTGGATCATAAATCAGGTCTACCTAAATTTTTTTCGAGGTGTTCCAGATAAGTTCACATCTACCCCTAAACCTCTCTATTCCAAAATAAATTAATTTTTTAAAAGAAAAAGACAGATATAAACTTATCTGGACTAAAAGATTGACTATCCCACCTGTGGTTAGGGTCCAGGTAAGTACTTTCCTATATATATATATATATATAGTATATATATGTCCAAGCCACGAAGGCTACTCCAAGCACTGTCCAGTACTCCTGCAGCTATTTCTCTTAGTTGTCTCTACTCTACCCTCCTCTAAAGTTTAGCCATTCACTCCCCACGTACGAAGCCATATTATTATTTTTGTTCTTCTTTCCTGCGACTATATTATAAAACATTATTCATCTCAGTTGCTCCTTTTTCTATTGGTCATTTGTTTAGTTGTCAAGAGATTTTAATATTAAGCCTAAAAAATTAGCTTGTTTTGCTTTGGAATTAATAGGTGGTATTGATTGGAAGTATATACTTTCTGGTTAGATAATTAAGTCTAATTTCTTTAATTTTTTTGAGTAGTTGCTCATATTGATTGTCTATAATTCTATATATAAAATTTCTGCCGTTTTTTGAGAAAAAAAAACAAGAGAAGTCGTCGCACCACGGCCAGCCATGAACGGAGCCATTCAATCAACGGTGAGTTGCATGTCTAGCTTGTTTACTCCGACGGTTCTCTTCTGCATTCTGAACCTCATTATAGGAATCATTTTTATCACTTCACGCCTCAAGAAAAAAGATGATCAGCAACTCGGTGAAGATCATATGGTGAACTCATCACCTCCCCAGCTCGTCCGAGTCCCCTCATTTCTCGACCGAGTCAAGTCCTTCAACAACTTCTCTTCTTCCTACCGCTCGCAACAGCCCGACCCATTTTGTCCCGTGGCCCAAGACACCGGCCCAGTTGAAGAACAAGAGAAAAAAGTTGAAGCCGACGTCATTTTGGAGAGTCATGATCAGAGGATGATGGACAAGTCGGTAGTGGTGGAGGAGCTGCATGATCGGCGGAGGCGGATAGAGAAACACGGTGAGGGTGAGGAAAGGGAGGTGGAGTGATGAGACGGTGTCGTTTGGGGAGGATGAAGGTGGTGGTGTTGATGAGAAGGCGGATGACTTTATTAATCGGTTTAGGCAGCAGTTGAAACTGCAGAGGTTGGATTCCATTTTGAGGAATAATTCTTAGATGAACCAGTTTATATTAGGTAGTATAGATTTTTCGTTCAAATTCAATAACTTCATTCTACTTTATTAAAATAATTATCTTGACGAGCGTCGATCTGAATTTGTATCCATATCACGTATCATTTATCAAGTTCATGTTAGAATTTTTTCTATTTTGAGGCATAAGAAAATGCTCTAAAGTTAGGAATTTTCTATTTTATATCTTGTGTCATTTTCTGTCACATTATTTAATGAATTATCAAGATTATTTCATTAGAATTATTTCACAAAATTTTAACAGTTCATTAGATGATGTGACAAAAAATAATACAAAATGTGAACGGAAGATCCTGTCCCATTGTGTAAGCAAAATAATCTATATAATCATCAAGTCTTTCTAGTTAATAATGTTGTTTGTTTAATTTAAATAAGCATTAGTAATAGTAAATTATTATTGACAAGGTAATTCAATCTTATTAGTTATTACCCAGAATATGTGACAGATGAATAACTCTTGGACGTCATCTCCTTACATGCATGATTTTCTTTATTTGAGAAATTTATTCTTCTTCTGGAATATGAAAGGAAAAAAAGAAAAAAGAAAAACCACAATATTAAGAAGACAAAAGAGAATTAGAAGGAATAATCTGTTTTGTGTTTTGATGATATCATATATATATATATATATATATAAATATATGTCCTAGATATATATATGCAAGATGAGGTAAGTATTATTTGTCAACACAAGACAAACTTTGGCATTTTGGGAGCAATCAAATATTGGAATAATGTAAACCCGCAGCTACCATGGATTTATATCAAAGCTAAACGTACACAAAAAAAAAAAGAAAAAAAAGAGAGGATTATATAAGTCCCTCAAACTAGTGTTAGACCAGGTCAACATTAGTATATTTTGTGGCTCACGATAAGTTATCAAACTTAGGAAAATTATACAGATTTTTTTATAGATCAATTCTTTTGTAGATCAATTCTTTTGTACTTTAAGAGTTTATACAATATAATATTATATATTTTAAAAATTTATATTGTACAAAATTTTAAAATCAGAAGAATGATTCCCTCAAGAGTACTGTAGAATTCCCCTCAAAGTTATCATCTTCATTAGGACAGACTGTCCTATTTATTTATTGTCTGACTTAACTGCTATTATAATAAAAAAAAAATTAAATGAACGAACTTAAGTAAAATCAAGACATTTTTATTAAAATATCCAACAGGCTTCTATAGTACAAATCGATTTTTTGATAATTTATAAAATTAAAAAAAAAAAGTAAGTGATATTATTTGACTGATCTTTTGGTGAGAAATGTTAGTTGATTCAACTACCATTCTTTTTTACTATGTGTGGTGTGGATTGGATGATGTTTTAGAAAACCTAGCAATCTACACATTTATCCTATATAATAGGAAGAAATTCTTTATGTAATAATAAGGTTTTTACTAGTTTTCAACTACGTAATTTTTTCTTTTTTTACCAAATTGTGAATACAGGGAGAGTGATTGTCAATTTCTTTTTTAATTAAGAGTAGAATGTTAACCGGTGATGACTTAAACAATCACATTACACAAATCCTTATTTCTACTTTGTTTAATAAGTATTACGTATGATGATACCTAAAACCAAATGAACCAACAACACACCTACACGTGATACTCTATACACCAGCGGATACTTAAAGACAAAGTCAAATACTTAAATAGATTCAATTTTTAGCTCCACTTATAGATCTTGTGGTATGGATTAAAGTTTAGAAAATCTATGACATCAGCTGATGTAAGCAAATTTTTTTAAAATTTAATTCTGACCACAGAGTTTATAAATGAAATAAAAAATCAGATCTATTTAAATATTTTCTAAAGACAAAAAGTGTAATTTAATATATACTCGATCCACAACTATTGACACTGTGTCCTTCCCGACCCTACGGGGGTCGAGGTAGATAAAGTTTAATTAATTAATTAATACTACAAAATCTTGTGGAAAGTTGATTCATTTTGTTATTGGAGAAGAAGAATTACTAGCTATGAATAGACATAAATTATTTCTAGAATACCTAGGAAATGAATGTGTATGATTTTCTACATAACCAAGTAACAGAAGGATACTAATTAATGAATAATATATTTTTCTTAATTAGTTCATTATGATGAACTAGATTATTATGACATGAATAACCATTAATGTGAAAACTAGTAAGTATATTTCAATTTATAAAAGTTTGGATATCGGAGGTAAGGATTTCAATGTAACACGAGATACGTCAAAAGACAACAATAATTTTAAAATTAGAACAAATAGAAAATAAATTGCACAGCAAATTAAGTAATCTTATATATATATATGTAATTAATTGAAAATCAAAACTAAATACTAGACATAAGTGAAAAGTGCTACATACGATCCGAAAACTTGTATTAGAAAGAAATTGGTTGAAAGAGTAAAGTAAGAAATGAAAATGATTTATTGATTTTGAGAAAATGGAGAAATGTGTCTAATTAGGATAGAACTTAATTACAAAAGATTATAGATATATATGTGGAAAACATGAAATTACAATTGTACATCAACCCCGAGTGTAATACCAATAGTAGAAGGTGGAGATGGGGGAAGACCTACAAGTTTAAGACCTTACATTCATATTAAGATCAAACCACATGCCATGAAAATTAGACAAGGGATAGCGCACATACAGCACTTCGTACTCTCCAAACGATGAAGTTTGTATAACAATTTCTTTGGGCCAGACAAATGAGCTGTGGTGTTATCAAATGTCTCTCCCAGGGGTACCAAATCAGTAAGAACAATGGTTTTTTCTGGATCCTGGCTGGCAGCATTTGCTTCCATAATACCAACTTGACTTGGCTTCAAAAACACTCCGCCAGCTATTGTATTATATGTTCTGCAGCAAACTCTGAAACCAAAGGGAAGAAATTGTACAATGCAACATTCAGGCACAGTCCAACTTGCATAGGCAAGACAAATATATATAATTATCGGATTCACTTACTATCGCATACTAATTTACGTGTACCGATATATAATACTAAATATTGATATACTATATATATATATTTTAAAAATTGAGTTTTCATACCTATACTAAGTATTAGAGGTAACGCGTATTCGATAACATACTAACGCTTTGGAAGAAAATAATACTACGTAGATAATTCAGATAGGAACAGCGAAATTAAAGAGATTGTGTCCACTAGCCAAGATAGCAGTGAACGTCCGGGCCGGTTTCAATTCTTGATTTCAAAGGCTCCAATTTTTTTTTATCACTGTTAAATCTATGAAATTTCACATGCAAAAATCATAGTCCAAATTCAGAACTTGAGACATCATACATAACATTACCCTCTAATAATATGGAAAACTCATAGCAAACAAAGGCAAAAGTTTTATGTTAGATTGCCAATGGGTACAACAAATTCTCAACTTTAGACAACACATTGCCAAGAATCACCCATTCTATGAAATCAAACAGCCAACTTTTCTTTTACTCCTACAATGCATCAAGGCAACATCTTTTCTGCATAATTGAAGCTTTAAAAGAAGAATAAATTGAAAGCATTACCAGATGAAACAGTAGTAATTCTCAGCACCAAGAACACAACTTGCAGCATCACCACTCCCATCCCATACAAAACAACACAACACAACACAAATGTTAACACATAATATAAACATGAACAATAGAATAATCAAATGATTTTGTTAAAGACTGATGACCTAAAGAGGTAAAAAAGAGAAGAGAGAGTGGGGGAGGAGTTAGGTGAAAGCAATAACCGGCAACAGGCCAAATTGTCAGAAGAAAGCAAGCAGAGAGAAGTCAGAGGAAGTTTATTGGAAAGCCCAAAAATGGGATTTTGAAAGGATGCAAAGGAATCAGCTAGTGAGAGAGAATAATTGCCATGATCAAATCTGGCTCTCAAGTTTCGCATATGTAATTCACTTATTTACATAATTGAACAAGAAAGTTCCAGTTACATACTAGAGGATTGGATTGGAATAAGAAAAAAATTATATTCAAAATAATAGAGAAAGAAGGTACGACAAACATGTCCTGTTTAAAATTTATTATCATTAAATTTGAATAAAATAAATTATACACAATCAATTTTAAATTTATAATTATTCATTATGTTATTATATAATTTAATAATTAAATAATACAAATTTAAGACATAATCAAGTTATTACTATGCATAATAGATTGTAATCTCATTGAAATTATCAATTTTGAATTATTTATAAAAATATTTTATAAAGAAATATTTTATTCCAGCATCATTAGAAAATAAATACTTTAAATAATAGAATTTTAAAATTTCTATTAGGAACAATTTTAATTTTTTTTGAATATTTATTAAATTCCAATCTCATTAAAAATAATAAATTTTTAAAATTTAAATCATGCAAATTATCTAATTCTAATCTCATTAGAATTAAATAAATATTTTTAAAAATTTTATACTTCCTACATTTTAATCAAATTAAAATAAGAGTATTTTTAAATATTAACAATTAATTTTAAACAATAATTGTGAAAAATTATTTAATAATTTCAAAAATCAAATTTAAAAAAACCTTTTGATTGAAAATATAAATTAAGTGTTACAAAAGTTCTTTAACTAATCATCACGAGGATGAAGTCATCCGATGACATGAACTGATGGCATGACCAGACATCTGATGATATCATTGATGACATCATTCAAGGATGTCATCAACATCTTAACATGGACAATAAAGCGAGAATCAAATTCCAACAAACAAAATCATTTTTTTAAAACAGTATAAAAAATTCATATAATTTAAACAAATTTAATATTTATGACAATTAAACACATTTATATCATAAATTAATCGAAGAATGATTTTGATACCGGTATAAGCAAGGTAAGTCGTACAAAACGTGATGAAATTTAAAAATTTTACTTTCGTCCACGTATTATCTTTTGTATGCAATAAAAAAAGAATATAAAAATTATACTATAAAAACTCGGTAAAATCTCTAATTACAGACCTTTAAGCTGTACAGATATCCTACATCTAATATTATCTACACATGTAATTATTTCAGAATGTCTGACCCACAAGCCACGTCTGACTCCTGATAATATCAGCACAAATAGTTATTTTGGGAATTGATTGACCCTCGATATTTTTCTTTCTTTTCTCTTCGTGTTATTCTCTTATTATTACAATGTGATTTGACTTTTCACGTTTTTCACGTTTTTCTCTTATAAGCTCAAAATCCTAGTTGTTTATTGATATTACACATAAATTTTTAAAATTTATGATTTATTATAATTTAACTCCAAAAGTAATTTATTGCTTAAATTAGCCTATAAGTATCTCATACTTATCAACAATTAATTATTCCTGAACTAATCATCTAGCTAAAATATGTTTCCCTTTAAGCTCTCACATTGGTAATAAGTATAAATTATAATTCTAAATTCATTAGAATTATATAAATTATAATATTAAATTAATTAAAATTAGATAAATAAAACAACTTTAATTTAGCATTAATTAATTAATTAATTAACACTTACATATTAATATTGACTTCTAACAAAATATCATGATCACCCAACCCAAATATTGAGATATGTCAAATGATTCGACTTTACATATCAATGGTTTAATTACCATGTAATTATTACCCTTTCACCATATTATATTCCCATTAATTCAAGAATACAGATATAATACCAATTGTTATTGAAGTAATCAATTTACTTCTTTTCAAAATATAACTCATTTAAAATAAAATTTAAAATACTATTAATTCTATTTTTCACTTTCTACAAAGATTTTTGAGTTGTATTCAAGAAATAGCCATACTGGGATATACTCTCCCATTATAAGGAGTGTATGAATCATGTATTAGTTATATATTATATAAGTTTTATAATTCACACTATACTCAAACTCTACAGTATATGTGATTTCTTAATAACAACAACTAATAGTGTCAAAAAATAGTAATTTACAGTCAATATAAACTCATAACTTCAAATCTAAGGATCAATACACAACTATCACAAAGAGATTAATCTATTGACTTTGCACAATAATCTGTGTGAAATACTCTTAACAGTTAAACCGATGCACTTATTGTAAGTAAACATCTACATACAATTATGTACTAATCTATCTATGTAAAATATTAAAATTAGAGATATTTATAAATAAAATATAACTACATAGAGAATCACATTATCATAACTATTTATGTTTTTTTTCTCATATATTTTATTCAAAAGACTTTGTCATATCAAATAAATAAAAAATGTCATATTACAAAATATGCATAGATGTAAAAATATAATTTAAAACAAATTGGTTTTAGAACATACATTAACACTATGTTTGAGGATAATATTAGCTATTTTATGAACTTTGGAAGTGACAAAAATCTTCATTCTCAAGAAAATTTAAAAACTCTCAATTTTATAAATCATAAAAAAATGACTTTTTTGAAATTTGTGGATTTTATATTGCCTCTCACTTTTGCAATAGTTCAGTGAATATCTCCAATTTAGTTTCGAAGTGTTTTCCTCTCGCATGTTGTTTAGTTCAAGTCTTTTCAAAATGTAAAATTTTGGATAGATCAAGGTGTATGCAACATATAGTCAAGATTTAGTCACACAGTCCAAGTAAAAAAATTAACTTAAAATTTAAGAAAAAATAGGATATATGGATAAATGAGAATAACAAAGTGCATGATATGCCATATATCTTGATCTACTTTAGAATTTTTCTTTTGAGATTGCTGCCATTTGAAAACAATTAAGGCTATGTTTGGGGTTGCAGTGACTTATCACAAATTACTTTACTCAGTAGAGAGAAAGTGTTTAAGTGCATAATTTTTGTTGTATAAGTACAAACTTTCATAAGTATTTTTTTATACTATATATATATATATATATATATATATATATTTGGTAATGTATAATTTTGATTTATTCAATTCTAAATTCATGGTAAAATTATCTAAAATTTATACACATAATTATTTTAAAAATAAAAACTAATCTAAAAGTACCAATGTCTAACTTGTATTAAAAATGCTTTTGAAACTAAAAACTCTACCCCTAAATTTAGAGATAATACTTACTAAACACTAAAAAAAAAAAAAAGTACTTTTTAGTGTTCATGCAAATAAAACCAAATCGATTCTTATGTAAATAAGTAGGAGTACTATTCTTTGAAATCCATGCAAAAATGTAACGTCCCTTTTCATCTTTATAGGCCAGTTCATCTTCTGAAATGTGGGCATGTTTCTAAGGCTGATGAGATTAGTAATGCTGACCATTTATAGCATTGGTAAATATTTAACTAAACCTGGTTTTCGATTATATTTGTAGATTTATGGTATAAATTAAATATTAGAAAATTTATGACATCAATTAATATAAATAGATGTGTATTAAAATTTTTTAAAATTAATTTTGATTACAAAATTTACAAGTGAAATTAAATATCGACTCTATCTAAATATTTTCTTATAGCATTAACTGCCGTCGTCCATTTGGTAAGATCATGAGAGGACAATAATTGAAATTAATTGCATGGGGTGTTACTTATTAGGTGAGCACAATTGACCCACTTTCTTACTAAGGCTGGCTGGCCGATTTGTTGAATACTTTTGCATGTTGTCTTGACCAATTGGATTTGGACATTAACTAGTGTTGAACAAATGAATTTTTTTTTTTTTAATTTTTACTGAAATATTTTAATTTGACCAATGACTCGTCGTGTTTATAGTAGCATGACTGTTTGATGATAGTTAATGAAATACAATATCCATATAAAAATTTACCAATTACGATGGTATAATAAGAGTCTTAAAAATTTAAGAAAAAATATATTTGATTTGCGGTTCGCTCGGCAGAGGCTTAAGAGATTTGTTTCTCCTTTTTCTGATGTGACTACAATTCAACTGATTCTAGATTATATAGGTATTTAGATAAATATGTAGACATGTGATCATAGACATGAGTAAATCTTACAATGAAAATTAAATATTATAAAATTTTATTTACATTAGATGATATCATAAATTTATAATATTTAATTTATATTATAAAATTTACAAATAAAATCATAAACTAAATCTACCTAAATATTTATAGTATAATTTAACTTATTTATAGCAACCCACCAACCATCGTAACTTTGGAACCAGTCAGAGTAAAAGAGAAAACATCAATTGGGATGCCACTCTCAAATTTTGGCTCCACGTCTGAATTTTGTTCCCTAAAATCACCAAAATGGCCCTCTTTTTTTTTTTAGTTACTTGTTAAGCGGCTTAGTAACTTTCTATTTAATGCTTTCAATTCATGTTTGAGGCCTAAATTGGAAGTCCTTATATCAAATTAAGAAGAAAGGATATTCTTAGCCCCTCTGCTGATTTGTTAAACTTCATAATTGTCAACATTTGGAATTTTATAATTAAGAACATAAACTTCCATTGTCGAACTGATTAATCCAATTAATAGTCACATTAATTTTCTAACCCTAATTGAGTAGAAACTTGAACGATGAAAGATATAATTTATTTTTTATAAAACTTTAAGACTAAAAATGTTAAGGGGGACCAAACTTTTAGAACTAAAAATCTTTTTTACCTTATTATTTAAAACATACACTATCCTTGATAAGTCCCTTCGTCCAAAACAACTCACATTATTCATTTATAGTGATGTGGGAAAAGATGGAATGATCTGAAATAATGTTTTAGACTAAGGAGTCTATAAACCAAATTCGTGTAAAAAATTTCATGAGATTTGAAGATTTTTTGTTTTTTGTTTGGGGGGTGGGGTTTAGTAGAGATTTGTTAGTTGTAATTGTCTGACACTATTGATGCTGGTTATTGTAATAGCAAATACTTATATAGATTCGATTTTTCGTTTCATTTGTAGACTTTGTGCTGTAGAAATTTTTTTAGATAATTTATTTGGAGCTAATGTAAGTAAAAAATTTTAAAATTTAATCTGACCACAGAGTTTATAGGTGAGATCAAAAATCTAGTTTATTTAATTATTTTCCTATCGTGATTGGGACTGAAAAAAAACTACAAAAGAAAAGAAAAGAAAAGAAAAAAAAATCCCAAAGTCTAAAACACAAAAGTCATCAACTTGTACGTTACATTATT
Organism: Cinchona pubescens; assembly: GCA_025175665.1. NCBI lineage: Eukaryota > Viridiplantae > Streptophyta > Magnoliopsida > Gentianales > Rubiaceae > Cinchona > Cinchona pubescens. The sequence goes on along the minus strand of JANKKI010000031.1, from coordinate 2,150,433 downwards.
ATTATTATTAGTATTAATCTACTATTTTGGTCAGGTCAAGTTCAAACTTCACACTGCATTAATACGCCTGTACTACTTGATTGTATCTAGGGATGTGTAAGAATTTACTTAATCGAATTCGTGATTGATTTTAATTTTAATTTTAATTTTAATTTTAATTTTAATTTTAATTTTAATTTTAGTTAATCGAATTTGTGATTGATTTTAATTTTAATTTTAATTTTAATTTTAAATTAAAATTTGTAAATTAATTAATTATAATTCGATTGATTAATGAATTTGGCAGAATTTTAGAATTTAAAAATAGATTCGAAATCGGAATTGACTTTTTCAATTCAAAATTAATCATATTTAGAATTCAAAAATTGGTAAACGAAATTGATTAACCAATTTACCGAATTCACGATAATAAATAAGTAAAGTAACTCCATACAAAAAAAACGTAGGTAAAGAGTATTAAACTCTAGATCTCTTTCAAGATAAATTTATAAGATAATTGCCAGCAAAAGATAATAAAAAATAATGCATCTATTTTTCTTCTTTTTAAATACATATACCTTTTATACAATATAATCTTATAAATTAATACTTTAATTTTACTTAAGAATATATATATAGTCACATAAATAGTATTTATACACACACGTGTACATTTACACATATATATATATATATATATAGAATTTATGTTTATAAAATTTTAAGAAAACATTACATTCATTTAAATATAGTATAGTTTTAATAATATTATAACATATAGTTTTCTATATAAATTACGAATACAAAATAAAATACTAATTTGTAGTCTTAAAATGATTGCATATTAGTCATATTTTTATATATAGTTAGTATTAGTCACACCTATAGTTATCAGTATATACGTAGTAACGTGTATATAGTTATAATTAGTGTTAATTACATAGCGCGCACACACATGCACATATGTTAATTAAGAAAATATTGCATTTATTTAAATATAGTGTTGTTTTAATAATATTATAAACTTTCATAAAATTTATTTGTTTCTCTTCTGAATGTTGTGTTATGCTAAATGTTTTTTATGTAATAATTGTGATTCAAGAAATGTGCTAAAAAAAATTTCAGATTTTTTTTTTTAAGTATTATCCACAAGAAATGAAATTATGGCTATTTTATTATTTGTTGGATTTGTTTTATTTTTTTTATTTAGATTTCATAAAAGATTTCAATCTAATGTTAATGGGCACAATTGGTGAATGCGGCTAATCAAATTCAAGACCAATTTCTGAATTTAAATTTGATTAATCGAATTCTATTCAAAATTCAATTCGAAATTAAAATGAATTAACAATTTTAGAACTCATTTTTAAATTTTAACTGAAATATTTGACCGATTAACCGATTAATTAATCGATGCAAACTCCTAATTGTAATAGAAGCCACTAGGTTTGTACTTGAATAAATTGCACTGTTAATTTTATCGTACACGTATTATTTTATTGGATTTCCCAAATGAACCTCTAAATTTTGTTTTGCGTCATTCAAGTTCATTATTTTCTTTATGTTGGTCACACTATCATCCTCACAATGCCAAGCAACGAACATTTAATTTAGCACAAAATATTGATTGAAAAAGATTTAATTACCCTAGAATTAAAACTTTCTTTTTAAAAGTAAAATATTGACTTTCTTTTTAAAATTCAAGTACAAGATTCTAGCTGTTTTTTTTTTTTAAGAAAGGGGAGTGACATAAGAAGTGTAAAGCTAAATTAATGATGGTGAGAAATGAGATTTCATTCCTAAATTGCTAAAAAAAAAAGAAAAAGAAATTAATTCATTCCTAAATAAGGATAAAACATCCTAAATCACTACTACATACTATTATAGCTGAATTTTTTTTTTCTCTATGTCGTACGTAGTAGAGAAAATATTACTTAATTTTTGGTACTATTACAGTTATGTGGTAGAAGAAAAGTCTCGAAACCTTGATAAATTTCTTCAAGAACTTCCGTCAAAACCTTTCCAGGGCAAATATCTTCATCCACTAATATAATGATGATTATTCAACTACGTCTTACTAGACAAATAAAAAGTTTAGAATAATTACGGGATTAATTTAAAGTTTAGAAAGTCTATGATCACATAAAAGTTGAAGGATAGATATGCAAATAACAATTTATCCAAATATTAAAAAAAGAATATTCACCTTCAATAACATAATACAGTAACAGATACCAACTACGAAAAAATAAATGCTATTCCCAAATCATGTGCTATGCTACCTTCGACATTCAGACGTTCACATTTGCACCATCACCGGCCACCAGTTCCCACAACGTTGTTTTTTTTATTAATTATCAATTCGATAGCATTAATAATTTTAATCAGTAAGTGTTATTTTTTTTTAAAAAAAATGCATACATAAGTGGTTATAATTTCATAGTATTATTATTTTTAAAATCTACTGTACACAAGATAAATTAATATTAAGAAATTTGACACCGAATATCTCATTTGTCTATCACCATCCACACAAACATACAAATGAAATTTACTACTAAATTTTTTAATGTTAAAACAATTATTTATTATGTGGAGTTAAAATTATACCGTAATTCCTTATTTTTTAATTAATTTATTTTAATTTAAATAATTTTGACAGTTCATTAAATAATATTCATTAAATAATGTGACAAAAAATAAAATACGATACAGGATCTTGTGCCGTAACTCTAATATGAATTTTTCTATAGAAAAAAATTTACATAAATTCGGTTTTTAATTCCACCTGTAGACTTTACGGACAAAATTAAATCTTATTTATACCAACTTATATCATAAATTACATAACATTTAATTCACATCACAAGATTACAAACGATACAAAATATCAAATCCACCTAAATCTTTCCCTTTTCCATAAATATATGTCCAAGCCACGAAGGCTCCAAGAACCGTCCACTCCTCCTGCAGGCATTTTCTCTCAGTCGTCTCTACTCTCACTCTACCCTACTCTTACAGTTTGGCCATTCACTCCCCCACGTACGAAACAAAGCCATATTATTATTATTGTTCTTTTTTCCTGCGAGCTGCTGAGAAGTCGTCTCACCACGGCCAGCCATGAACGGAGCTATTCAATCAACGGTGAGTTGCATGTCCAGCTTGTTTACCCCGACGGTTCTCTTCTGCATTCTGAACCTCATTATAGGAACCATTTTCATCACCTCTCTCCTCAAGAAAAAAGATAGTAATCAGCAACTCGGTGAAGATCATATGGTGAACTCATCACCTCCTCAGCTTATCCGAGTCCCCTCATTTCTCGACCGAGTCAAGTCCTTTAGCAACTTCTCTTCTTCCTACCGCTCAGAACAGCCCGACCCATTTCGTCCCGCGGCCCAAAACGCCGACCCAGATGAAGAACGAGATAAAAAAGTTGAAGTCGACGTCATTTTGGAGAGTCACGATCAGATGATGATGGAGAAGTCGGTAGTGGTGGAGGAGCTGGATGAACGGCGGAGGCGGACTGAGACGGTGAGGGTTAGAAAAGGGAGATGGAGTGATGAGACGGTGTCGTTTGGGGAGGATGAAGGTGGTGGTGAAATTTTGATGAGAAGGCGGATGACTTTATTAATCGGTTTAGGCAGCAGTTGAAACTGCAGAGGTTGGATTCCATTTTGAGAGGTACAAGAAATGCTGAATAGGTAATTAATGGATTGTTTAAGAATATAATAATCATCAAGTCTTTCTAATTAATAATGTTGTTTGTTTAATATAAATAAGCATTAGTAATAAATTATTGTTGACGAAGGTAATTCGATCTTATGATCCACAAAATGTGACAGATGAATAACTCTTGGACGTACTCTCCTTACATACATGATTTTTTTCATTTGAGAAATTTATTCTTCTTGAATATGAAAGGAAAAAAAAGACAAAAGAGAATTCCAAGGAATAATCTGATTTGTGTTTTGATAATCTCATTCATATATATATTTCAACTCAAGGACAAGGTCCATGTGTTAGACTAGGTCAACATTATATTTCATGGTTTATGATGATAATTAAATTTATGATTTTCACTAAAAAAAAATATATATATATTCTATTTATGTGAAAAACATCTGATCTAACTGTTATTATCTTAAAAAAAAAAAAATCAAACGAACGAACGGAGTTAAGTAAATTTCAGAACATTTTCATTAAAATATTACCAAATTGTAAATGCAAGGAGAGTGATTATCAACTTCTTTTTTAATTAAAAGTAAAATGTTAACCAATGATAACTTAAACAATCACATGACACAAACCCCTATTTCTACTTTGCTTAACAAGTATTACATGTGATGATTCCTAAAAACAAATCAACCAATAACACACGTACACATGGCACCATATACACCCTCGAATATCTAAGGGTGAAAGTGTAATTTAATGTATATCGATTCACAGCCATCGGCACTGTGCTCTTCCCGACCCTAATAGGTCAAGGAAGGTCTGACTGATTTGATAGGGTCAAGGTCAAGCCCGACTATCACAGGAAAAAAAATATGAATTCATTGTCTACTATACTAACAGATTGCATTGTAGGTTTACATAAGAGATTGTGTTGTAAGTTTGTAAATGCATAAGGAGGTAATTTGAACATAAAAACTAGAAGGTAATTTGTCCCAATACAAATTACAACGTTAAAAATAAAGCTATATAATTATTAGGAGGTATTTGATTTGCATTCGGGAATCAAATTAAAATAGGAATTATAAATCCTATGATCAATATGGGTTTGTATCATTTCTTTTTATTTGTTTGATTTGAATAAAAATTAAATTTTTTTATGTTGATAAATTAATAAATTTGAAACTCATGTTACAAATAGAGAATGAAAGTAGATATTTTCTAACAGTTTCATTCCTATAGAATGATTCTCATAATGATTAACCAAATAATATTTATAGATATCATTAATCTGAATTTCTATTTTTTCTCGTCATACCCATAAACCAAACACCTCCTTAGAAATATTGAATAAATACAACATTGTTATCGTAATTTCTATTTTTTCTCCACATACCTATAAACCAAACACCTCCTTAAATAAATACGACATTGTTATCGTGGAATATCGCGAAGGGCTAGGCAAAATTTTGAGCTACATTTCAGGAAATTTTTTTTTTCTTTTTATTATTATTTTGAAAAAAAAAAAAAGTAAACTGTGAAAGTATCCATTTCTCTTTCTCCTGCTACTTACATTTTTACATGAGCATATGTCTAACTAAGGCTTTGAATTTTCTGTTACTCAAAAATAAGGTTTTGAATCTTCGAATTCATTTTGTTACAGCTTATAGGCGACTTGGTCCTAGCTTATGATTTATTGGGATATAATTTCACAATCAATGGTGTGTGAGGATCATTGCTTCAAACACTTGCAACTTTCACTACTCGTAAAAGAAAAAACAAAAAACAAAAAAAATTAAAATTAAAATATAGGATCCATACAAATTATGATTTATTGTCTCCAATCTACAACATTTTGTAACCAATAAATAAGCATGAGCAAACATTTAGCACAAGTCGTGTCCTTGTTAAATTCCTTTTTTCTTCAAACTATGAGGAAAAATCAAGTGCACAATACTATACAGTATGTTTGTATAGAACTACAATATAATCGACTTTACAACGAGAAAAAAACCTGAATAGTGTAGCTGCTTGTGCTTTTTTTTTTTTTTTTTTTTTAAATAAAATTTATTTTAAGTTCGGCTTCTTCTTATTATTATTATTAAGTTCTGCATGCATTGTGTTGTGTTGTGTTGTTTACCAAACCACCAAATATTTGCCGTAATTCAAGATACGGAGTTTCAAATACTGCCATAGTCCATATATATATGTCTTGCTATAGGGAGAAAAATTCGAAAATTTTTTATATGAATCAAATCTATAAAATAGTATCATAAGTACATTGATTTATATAAGATCACATCAATTTATAAGGGGTTCATGAAGTGATATGAATGATGGGATCTTTTATGGATGAAGTGGTTTATAGCATTAAGCAATGAATCTTGTCCATGAAAGAATTTGTCGACAAACTAGATCGCAAATTTGCAGCCACTTAGGCATGTGACATCGATGTACATTTTTTTTTTCTTTTTTTCTTTTTTTTCTAAATGAATGAATCTTTGATTTTAAAAAAAAAAAAAGAAAGAAAAGAAAGAAAGCAAAGTTATACTCCATAGCAAACTTAAAGAACAAAGTTTCACAAACGGTAATAGGAAGCTTATTACATCCCTATTTCTTTTAAAAAAAAAGAAAAAAGAAGCATCTCTATATAAAATACTTGAGGAGTAACTTCTAATTTCAGGAAACAACTCCTCAAATTGACGGTGTCATATTCAGACTTGAAGATGGATGATATATATGGCGCACCGTTTTCTTGAAATTGACTCTGCAATAAATGAAATTTATCATTCAATGATGATAGATAAGACGTGTATGGAACTAGAACTTGTTAGTGTTGATTTATTGACACAAATTAATTTATTTCCAACAAACTAAATGGATGTAACAAAGAAATAAATTCGAGAATTGCAATTAATTTCGAGATCTTCTACCTGAAATCATTTATTTCCACTGCACGAACCTTGACTTGTTTCCTGCTTAACAGATCCATCGTGGTATAAATAATTATTGCATTTAATATATGTTTTTACATTAAACAAAACTAATTGATTGAACCCGATCTAAATTTTTCTAGAAAAATGTATTTAAACAAAACTTATATAAATAGTAGTAGCTTCGAAAAATAAATTTTTTTTTTAAAAAAAAATGTTAATTTACCTTCTAATAATATTAATGATTACTGCGAATTAGATCCCTCGCCAACATCTCCTCCGTCGAAATCTGGAGCCGAAAGTGACAATGGACACTTGTCCAATTGGGCCTCGATCAGCTTCATTTGGATATGCTCTTCTGCTACTTTCCTCCAAAATTTGAGTTGCTTTTGCACAAGTTCAAGCTCTCTACTAAGAGCCTCATTTTCAGCCTCAAGTTGATTTTTCACAGCAATACTACCATAAACTGGATTGTCCCTCCTAAATTGGGCCTCCATAACAAGAGTCTGAGCAGTTATATTTCTATCATCCTCATTATTAACACTAAGCAAGATTTGTTTAACGTTGTTCACCCCAAAAATTCTCTGAACATTAAGAAAATCTTCCATCTTTTCTTGGGGAAAATATTTAGCTAACAGGCAATTTGGACGACATCTCTTTCTCTGGTGCTTACATGCGGCGCAAGCTCCATTAACCATTTTAGACTTGAGGCCTTTTTTTTTTAAAATGGTGCAATCGGCTAGAGAAAAATGTAGGAGAAGATAGATAAATGTTTTGAAGAGGCTAAGGCCAAATCGACAACTATTATATAAGATGGGACACAAGAAGGAAATTAAATGTTGCCAACAAAGAAAATAAATTCAAGTTTTGTCACCAAGTAATTGAAGATTTTATAGCGTTTGTTGGTGCTAGATATGCATGAAGATTGATATACATGAGAGAATTTGGTTCTATTGAGACTCTGATTCAATGAATTTAATGTAATTGGTTGCATTCTTTAAATGTCTCCAATTTCCTTATACGTAGAGATATTAGGAGACTGACTACAAGGTAGATAAAGTTTAATTAATTATACAGTAATTAATACTACAAAATCTTGTGGAAAGTTGATGCATTTTGCTATTGGAGAAGAAGAATTACTGGCTATCAATGGACATAAATTATTTCTAGAATACCTGGGAAATGAATGTATTTGATTTTCAAAGTACATAATTAAGTGACTAAGGGATACTAATTAATGAATAATATATTTTTCTTAATTAGTTTATTATGATGTACTAGATTATTGAGACATGAATAACCATTGCTGTGAAAACTAGTAAGTGTATTTTAATTTATAAAAGTTTGGATATCGGAGGTAAGGATTTCAATATTTGGAACAAGTTACTACAAAGCTAGAAATACAAAGGTTTCCTCAAAGGGTAGAAATTCAGGTTTCCTCTAATATACATTTTGACTTATAATTAATAGTATATATATACATATATATATATGAGGAAAACATAAAATTATAATTGTTATTTGTTACCAACTAATCATATACAAAGTATTGGGAATTTTTTCAGATTGACAGATAGTAATGTCTAAAATTACACGAATACCTAATAAGCCTTTTTATTTCTTACTTTGTAGTAACTTTGTTTTAGGGAGCCACCTTTAACATTTTGAGCCGGGATAATATCAGAAAAGGAAATCATATTTAAATTAAAAATTATGACAATATACCCAAAAGCCTAATAAAAAAAAGGAAAATTTAACTAGTACTTAATTAAGAGTACAGAAAATATATTTGGCAGTGAAATTTGATAAGAAATTTCTCCAAACTTGGAATATTATTTAGTGTACCATTTAGAATATTATTGGGCTTAAAGATTTTTATAACAAAAAAAAATAATAATAATAATAAAAGATTCAAATTTTAATACTTCTTCTATCCAAAAACACTATTGAATAAAAAAAACCGCGTTAAACGACGTCGTCTAAACAATATTCTCAGAACCTTGTGAGTGAGTGAGCGAGCGAGTTTGAAACTCAGAAGAGAGAAAAGTTTCCAGTTTATGTTTCATTCATCTTCTGTAAAATGATGGCGGAGAAGCCGCAACCGGTTCACATTCTTTACTGCGGGGTTTGAGGGTTGCCGGGCGAGTACTGTGAGTTCGGACCTAGATTTGAGAAATGCAAAACCTGGTTGATCCAAAACGCCCCCGATCTCTATCCTCAGCTCCTCAAAGGTCCCATTCAAATTAATAAAAAAAATAAAACCCTAGTTTTTTTTTTATAAATCATATCTAATATCTATTAATATATCTGTTTATTTATCATGCTGTTTATAATTGATTGATTTAGTTAACGATTTTGTGTTTACAGAGGAAGAGGGAAATGAAGTTGATAAAGTCTCCGGTCAACTTCAGTCGACCTCAGTTTCTGATGGTAAATTATTATTATTATTATTATTTCACGTAATCTGATGGTAAATTAATTATTGCAGTTCTGGGATTTTGTGATTTGTATGATTATAGTTAGATAAAGATTTTCATGCATCTATAAGTTTATACACATTTAGTTCAATTTAATGTGTTTTTATGTGTTTATTATTCGATTTTGATGTTTTATCTGCTATTGGCTACACAATTTGAGTGGAGGCTGGCTATCAATATAGGGAAATTAATTTGCACGAAATGAAAAGGAAGTATTTGATAATGGTTCTTAAATGTCCGTTAATTGGTTGTGGTATGCCTGGAGTTATGTCGGGTGATTCCATGCTAATGGTTTTTGATGCCAATTAATGTTGTACTTGTATCCATGTCATGATGCACCTGTATGGATTACGTTTTAAGTTATCTTTAGTAAGTAAATCCAATTAGCAGTGTTGAGATCATGCAACACTTTCCCATTTCGGCTTGTTGTTTTAGGGTTTTACGTTTATAAATGAGAGATTGATTTATGTTTTATGTTCATGTTCTGCGTGTTTGTATGTCAACATGTGTTACAGAGGTATATAATTGCATGATTGTTTTTGCACCGTGATGCATTTCGGAGTAAGACAGGAAGGCATTGTCAAATTCTATCGCTCCTGTTATTTGTATACTTGGATTTGAAATTAGTCAGCTGTATGGTTTTCAGCAGGAAAGTTCTTGTTAAATCTCTTTTTTGGTATTACATAGGGCCACAGTCTGATTTAGGGTTGTTACGAAGCGTTTTCGACTTAATTTGCCATTTATACTTTTTTCCGAAAAGTAGTAATCTAATGTACAAGTTACACTTACATTTGAGCTTGAATTTCACTTGTATGATGATTATGCTGCATTTTCCAAAATTTTCAACTCTGAACAACTTTGAGGAAGGAGATATAAAATTTCCAGGAATTGGACTAAAAAAAGTGGAACAAAGCATATTGTGAGGCAATGTGGCATTTGATTAGATATGCTTTCGTTGGAGTTATTGATGTAATAGTGACTCCAAATATTTTCCATTGCTTAATGTTTACTCTTCTTTCATCTAATGTATATTGAAGGCCATAATTTTGACAATATTTGAGCCAAGTCTTTAATCTGCAAGTTTTCAGAATTTTCTTCGGTGTTAAACTTTAGAGAGCAGCAAATCCTGTCCCACTTTCTGCACCCAATATAACTTCTGAATAGTTCATTTGATGTGCTCTAAATGGTTTTAGGGTTTTAATGATTGAAGGCCTATCCATAGCACTTCTTGTGGTAGAAAGAACTCCAACTCAGCTCCTGTAAACCTTATTCACTACTGATCAATATTGCTACTACAATTTCTACAACTGTCTTTGGGTTGTAATGAATCTCTTTTTGTGAAGCCATGTAATTGTAGTGTGTTTTTCTGGTTTGTTTCTGAAAACTTTGTAACAGAGTAATATTATTCTTTTCTTCTAATGCTGCTAGAAATTTGCTGCTGGATTCAAACTAAAGACATCTTTGCTTTGTTTCTTGAAGCAGTATGTGCGTTTTATCTAATGTGATTTTTCTTGTGCATTATATCTAATCTGATGTGCATTATAACTAAAGTGCTTCCTTTTCTTTTCTTTGCTACTGCAGGTTCTTTGACCTCTAAGCCAGACGAAGTAAAACGTCTTCCCGGTGGAAAGATAAAAAAGAAAGTAAAAACATTTAAAAACTCTTTTATCATCTATATCACACTAATGGGCTTGAATTGAATCAATTGCATTGATTTAGGTGTTTGGGGCTGTTTTATTGTGATCGCATGAGCATCTTTACATTTCTGTTTCTGTAACTGTTACTTTTATGTGTTTCATTCAGAGCATGAGTCAGAAAAAAAAAATCAGTTTTATTCATGTTGTCTGAGTAACATTGTCTTTGTCTTGGATGATCTCTACCTTAAAAATTAAAATAAAATAAAAAAAGAGATTATGAATTGTGCAGTTGGGACTAAGGGCTTGTTCTCAACAACTTTTGAAAAGCTGACTTATAGCTTTATTGAAATTGAAAAATTACTGTCTTGAAAAAAATTTGTGACAAAAATTGAAAAAATATTGTCTATTTTACATGTTTATATAAACTAAAAGCTGTTTTCAGAAGCAACTCTGCACCTACTTTTCTAAAAGTACTTTTTTGAGTTTTCAAAAATCAGCTTATAGCTTTTTATAAGCAGTTGAGAGCAAGGCCTAAAACTCATCAGTTATATCTGGCCTCTTTTTATTTGTTTGACATATTTCTTTGGTTGTTATTTATTCGTCTTCTTTGCTTTTGTGGCTGTCTTGGGAAAAAAGGGGCAGGGGGTCATGGATGAGCTTTGTTTCATGATCTATTACGTTTTAAAACTCTTTTGAATGACATTAGCTGGAAAGTAATCCTGTTCATTGGAACACTAAGAATCTCTGATCTTCTGTATGGACTAATGATTGGTGAAAGCAAACTATCATATCTGTCATTTTCGCAAGCAACTAATATTTAGTCTTAAAGATGGCCTATTTTTTAACACATTTGAGAATACTTTTCCCTATATAGCTGTTATAATTCATTTATTGTTAATCACACAATGCTACATGGCATGATAGACCACTTAGCGTGTACAACTGTTTGAAATATGACATTTCATGTCTTCTGGTTAAAATATACACGGAGTAGCTGAGATTTGTTTTATTCGACTTGGATGCTCTTTTAACACCACTATTCATAGTTATGGACATCAGATAACTTTTTAGATATTCTAAATGAAGAAGTGCTAGAAAAGGATGGGAGTGTGCCCATAATCATTGTGCATTTAAGTGCATATGTAACTGCGGTATTCATTTCAGGAAGAATCTTTGCACTTATCTTGAAGTGTGTGTTCATGTATATATACATACAGAGAGAGAGAGAGATGAGAGAGAGAGGAAACTAAAATGGTGTGCTTGAATTGAAAAATCATTACCAGATCTACTATTTTAGAGGACCCAAACCTCTTAATTCTCATTCACTGACAACACCCGGATGCATCTGGCCCTCCCTGGTGGTTGCAGATAGTCTGCATTTTATCAGCTCAACAGATGGTACATAGCTTAATATTTTCCTTCTTCTGCATGGATGTAATATTCTGGATTACCCTTTGCTGAAAAACTGATTCGCAGGCAACCTTCACCGAGTTATTTATTATATTCCTTTTCTGTTGGTCTTTCCGTAACTGCCCTCCTGATCATCAATTGTTTCCCTAAATCAATCCAGTCATTAATCATCAAAACCTATCCACTTACATGGACTCCATCCCTCTCTTCCCCTCTCCTCAACTGCCCTCCTGATCATCAATTGTTCCCCTAAATTAATCTAGTCATTTACTGTTGAACTCTATCCACTCACATGGACTCCATTCCTCCCTTCCCCTCTCCTCATCCTCCTCCCATCACCACCAAAACTATTCATACATACCCTCTGCTCATACTATTACCGACACTATAGCCATACAATTAAAAGTACCCTGCATTTGACTGCTGATATTAAGTGCATGTGTTAGTGATTGATTTCATTAATGTTGTTTGCTCATGCATTAGTGACAATTTGGGCTAGGAACTTTGAATATATATGGTTGATTGACTTTCTCAAGTTATTTGTGATTAGGAAGAACAACAGGTTCTGGAATTAGTTGATCTGGGCCCTTTCTTATTGTGGCTGGTTAAATATAAGAATATTGAATGTCTCTCTCTCTCTTTGTCTTTCTCTCTCTCTTTGTCTTTCTCTCTCTCTCTCACACACACACACTCACACTCATGGACTGGGGTTGAGATTGATTTTTATTCAGATATGGGAAAAGATTGGGGTCCCGAGGTTGATGCAGGAGGAGACAAGGAGTAAAGAAGGGTGAGATGCTAATTGGTAGGCGGGGAGCAATTTGAAGAAGCTTGTGTAGCAGAATGGAATGTTCTTCCTGAATCTGCTTGTCTGTTCTACGGCACTGATGATTTCATACCTGGCTCAAATGCAATTGACAAAATAGTCATCTACTAGCTAGTGGAGGCACAGAAGAAGAAGAGTCTGTTTGCACCATTGTCAACAGAAGCTCACAAAATATGCGCATCTGCGACTTTTACATGGTGTGATGAAATGAATTATACATGGGTTAGAGGAGGGAGTTTCGTTGTGCCCCTCATTACAAACTTCATAAATTCTACATCCCCAGTTGCACTAAATCCATATGTAGCCATAAAAATTTGAAAGTTGGTTCTCTGCAGACTCCACATATGACCTTTGACTTCTTGATTAAACGTTCCAATTAATAAAATTCACATGTTTGGCAGGACGTAGCTGGAAATTGCAGATATTACCTTAATACAAGTTCTTGTCATAAGTCTTCTGATTTCAAAGCTTGCTTTAGTGTTTCTATTTTCCTTCAGATGCTGGGATGTGATTGTTTAAATAAGTAGGTTCAAGTTTCTTCTTCTAATTGTGAAGTTTTTTTTGGAATTGTTTTCAGGAGAAACAGGAAATTATAATTGAAAAGGTAACACGTAATAAGAGAAAATGTATTAACCACACATTGTGAAGGGCCTGGAGCTTTTTGGTGAGTATGAACTCTATTTTGATGTGCAACTTTGTTTGTTTACAATGGCAACTGGCTTTCCTCACTTCAAACATTTCAGGTGTTAAACTAAGTGATGCATCAAAGAAGCTTGGTAAAAAGTTTGCTACTGGTGCTTCTGTAGTTAAGGTGTGTCAAAGGGACTTCATAAAACCCTTCAGATGCATGTTCATGCGGTCTTACTGAAGTTTTATACTGATGTTTGTTAGGGCCCAACTGAGAAGGAGGAAATTGATGTTCAAGGAGACATAGCCTATGATATCGTGGAATTCATAACAGAGACCTGGCCTGATGTAATCTTCTTTCTTTTATAGCAATTGCTTTACACAAGATATAGATCAGCTTAGTGCCAATTGTCCACCGATATGAGAAAATGCTCACACATGGAGTTAGAGATAAATAATTTTACCTGCTGCTAGTCAACATACAAATTGTGAATTTTAAGGTCTTTCTTGTCTTTCTTGATTGTTTTTGGGCTTTTTCACTTTGGGTAAGAAAGGGATTTTTTTTTTTTTTTTTTTGGGGGGGGGGGGGATACATGTAGGTGCAAGTTTGATTGGGGTGGGTGATGCTGTGCAATTATAGTTCCGTGCAGTTATTCAAAAGCATAATTTCTGAACCAACCTACCCAGTCTTAATTTTACTGGTTAGATAATGATCCTTCTTTACTCGGTTAAACATTATATGTCAATTTTTGTTTTGCTTTATTCCTAGTGAGTTTGATGCACCTGCTCTTGATGTTCAGAAGCCAGATTGATTTTCATCATTTAGCAGTTGGTTGCACAATGTTTCCTAGTCATCCGGGCAAACTTGACATGTTTGCAATTTTAAAATATCAATGTCTTTAATAAATTAGTTTGACTAGAATATAGTAAATTTAAAAACATATTAAGATAATATTACTTGGAGTATTTACTTGTTTATTTTTTTGTTGTATTCTTTTGTGGTATGGGTACTGTTTAGATGTTGTGCTACTTGGTTAATTGTTTCATTGTGGTAGTAAAAGGTGGGAGTTGAAGGAGACAGACCATGAGAAAATTAAGATCTGATTGTTTAGTTTGCAAGACTAATTGCTTCTTCGATCGTGATCCGTGTAATTTAAATGTGGATGGTTAGGCTATGGGATCTTCTATCATATCCATGGCTAGATCTTTTGTCTGGCAACCTCATGTGATACCATCTATCCTTGCCACTTGGTTCAAACAGAAAAGTTGCACCTTTTGCCCACAGGATGTGGACGTGGACAGAAGATGTAATCAAAGATCTGGAGCCATGATGGCCTTAAGAATGGTTGTAGGCTCTGAAATGAGTTGTCCTTGTACAATCTTTTTTCAGTTAATAGTTAGATATGTGTGAAGCCTCAATTTGATTTGGCAAGATCCATCTATGGAAATGTCCCAGTGACATTGTTTCTTTCATTTTACATTCACATTGGAGACTTAAATTGATCCCTTTTTATGGGTTTTATGACCTATGATAGTGACTTTCAGGTTTCAGAAGTTGTCCTTGTCCAATCCTTTTCTTTTACAGTTAGATTTGGGTGAAGCCTTCAATTGATTTACCAAGATTCTTATCATGGAAATGACCTAGTGATGTTGTTGCATGTATTTTAGATTCACAATGAAGACTTAAATTGATCTTTTTATTGGTTTTACACATTAAATGGTCTAATGACTTTCAGGTTCCAGAATCTGCAATTTTCTTCATTGAAGAGGGGAAGAAGGTTCCAGCTGTTTGAACAGTTGAAGGGTATTCTTCTTCTTCTTCTTCTTCTTCTTCTTCTTCACATCTGATGGCAAGAAAGTGAATGCTGAAGTCAGAAGGCTTCTCTAGTTAGAGTTAGTAGTGTCATAGAGAATCTCCTCCCATAATTTAAATGGTACTTTGACGAAAATGTAGTTTTATGCATTCGGAGTAGAAGCTTGGCTGCAAGCAGTTCCAAAATTGTACAGTGGCTATGATGCTTCTTGTTTCTTTATTATGAAACATGATGCCTGAAACAGAAAGTTTCAGTACTGGATTTACTAATTATTTTATTTTTATTACTTTTTTTGGGGGGTGGGGAGGACTCTGCTTGCACGGTACCACTGTACCCCAAATCACCAGCATCATTGACTGGCATTGTGACCTCTAGACATATTTCTGGAGCACTTTTACCGGACTTACTGAAGGAAAGGTTCTTACTGATCATTTGGTGGTTGGAACAAATTATGAATAATATGCTTTAGATTATATTATATATATATAGACACACACACAAAAGGAAATTTCTATAGAATTAAGATAACAACCAAGAAATATCAAGGATCAGCAATTTTAGGTCCAGGGTTGTGTAGTGGTTTTGAAGAAGCTATACTCCCAAAAAAAAAAAAAAACAAAAATCTAGATGGTATTGCTTTTGCTTTGTTCATGAATTAAGACTCTTCCTATTACTCGGAAAAGATTAAGTCGACCATTTAGTGCCGGAGTGTTATTTGAATATTGCAATAGATAAATATATACTTAATATTGGATTGGGAGGAAGGCTTTATCAATCTACTTCTGGAACTGATCAAATATTTCATTGATGGTTATGTGGTTTCCTTAATAGTATTTGGAAGGTGTTTGATTTGTGGGTATGAGGAGAAAGAAATGAGAATTAATTTTAATGATATTCATAGATATTATTTGATTAAGCACTACGAGAATGAAAGTGTTATGAAATGTCTATTTTTATTCTTTACTTATGAAATGAATTTTAAATTGATTAATTTATCAATATAATAAAATTTATTATTTGTAGAAATTAAACAAATTAGAAGGAATGATATAAATTTATATTTATGATTTTTATTTCGATTATCAAATGCGAACCAAACGCAGCCTTAGTGTTAGAAGCACAAAAATTACTAAAAACCAATTCTTGTACACTATTGAAACAGAATAAAATTATCTCTCTAAATATAATTTGATTGTCCAGCTATTAATTGGTACATGACCAAACTCGAAGCTTGGATTTAAGCAAGTTTTCGTATGAAAAGACTGACTATTTCGTGTAATGGCTTTTCTCTCTTGCTTGCCATGTCGCAATTATCACTCCCTATGAACAGCTAGCCTGGTCTATAAACTCCAGCAACCACACAGCCCCACCACGTATCTTTCAATATTTCACGTGTTTAGAATATTCTTCCACTATAGTGTGAACTGATTTCGCCATAGTAGGGCTACTCATAATCACCATTAATGGGGGACAAAGAGCTAGGTTTCATATTACTACATTTTAAGGTCTTTTTGGTCTCTAAAAGAGAGTTTATCCTCAGCAGAAAAGAAAGCCAAAAAGTGCAAAAAGGAGTAACACCACTTTGTGCTTGGTTGTCCTTATTTAGATAAATCTCACCTATTCCATATATATATATATATATATATATTCATTTGTATCCTTTAATTGAATAGGGCTGTAAACCTAAATAATTAATTGATATTCGAATCGAATTTAGTTTAGTTTGGTTTCATCAGCAATATCAAGCTAAACTTGACTAAAATTTAGTATTTGTTAAATTTTTGAGTTTCGCTTGGTAAGGTTAAAATTTAAAAATTACACACAAAAACGTTAAACTATTCAAATTTGATTTGAACTTAACTCTATCAAAATTTGTTTGAATTCGTCTTGAAAGATAAATAAATTAAATACTAAAACGTGCAACTTGTTTAAACTCATTTACAGTCCAAAAAAAGGTATAATTTGCTATAATGATGGTCTCTAAACCGCGCATGCGTGCATAACGAAAAGGCAGATGGGAACAGAATAATTCTGGCTATAGTCACGAAATTTCTCCAACCTATAACATGGCAATTGGTTAGGAGTATGATTGTTGTAATCTAATCTTTTTTTTAGAATCTTCAACAGGGGTTTGCATAATAATTATGCAAAAGTTATGGCAAATTTTGCAAATTACAGCTAAGGCTATGTGACATGTAGAAGCTACATAGCTTAAAGATTTGGTGTCATGGAAAGTGTGCTACTAATATGTATGTTATTAGAGTATCAATTACCTAATTACAACTAGCTAGATAGGGAAGATCTCTTTCAGCTCCAACATCAATTAGTGTATAGACTACACTTTTTTGGCTTAGATAGCTACAAGTTATAATTATCCCAGCTGGGAATTGTTTAATTAAATAAGAATTCAAGTTGTTTTATTATTTAGGAAAAGCACAATTTTAATTCCATTATGTTTATTTATATGTAACTTCTAAACTAATTGCAAATAAGAGGTTCATACATATGACAATGAACGTCTCATTTGATTTTTTTTACAATAGGCCGCTAAAGATTTTTTGTCTTTGGCTTTATACCAAATTTAATCTCGTCGTCGGAATATCACCAAACTTATAATTATTATTACGTCAAAATACACATATCAAATATATAATGTGTTGGATGTAGACAAAAAATTAGAACAGAAAATAAGATAAAAAATTTTGTGCCATAATACTATAATAGGCAATGAAATTAATTAGATATTGATATATGTGGAGCGCATAATCTAATCTTCGTGTAGAAAGCTAAAACGAAATGGGAAAAATCCAGTGAAGTAATTCCTCAAATAATATGAGATTAATTAAGATCTTCTTTTACTAAAATTCAACAATAAAATTTGGATGGTGTAATAATCGATATAGAAGTAAAATCTGGAACAGAATTTTGTGCAAGATTTGTTGTACGTGTCAATTGCATGTGGAATACTAAACGAACTGACAAGAGTGACAGACTTCTTGTAGTATCTGACGAAGAGAAAAGAACAAAATTTCCTAAGATAAAGATTTAGGTAGATTCGATTTTTTATTTTATTTGTAAATTTTGTAACGTGGATTAAATCTTAGTAAATTTATGATATCAGTTGACGTAAGTAAAATTTTTTAAAATTTAATTCTAAATATAAAATTTATATACAGATAAAATAAAAAATCAATTTATCTAAATATTTTTCATTTCCCAATACAGTAACGCGTCAGATTGGACAAGGAAATGACGATGAAAATATCCAATCTGAAAATGTGCCAAGCTGGTTGAATTTTTTCTTTTTACAAATAGAAGCCAACATTTATCTGACCATTAATCATAGTACATCCTTCTGAACCGACCGATTTGATTGAGTGATTGATCTTGCTAGATCTTTACTCTGTATTGTAACAAGGATTAACCCCCGTCCGCATGGGGCGCGTGGGAGTATTGGATTATATTTTCGTATATGGCCGGATATGAGAATTGAAATTTAGGGAGCAAAAATTATAATATAAATATATATATATATTTAGAGAGATAATTTTATAATTTTTGTAAATTTTTATGAGATAAATTCTAAATTTTTTTAAGGAGAGTTATTGAAATTTTCAAAAAGTTCAACAAAAATAATATATTTTCAAAATTTTTGAAGAATAAAACTATATAAATACATTACACATAAGAACACTTTCTTATATTTTCTAAAATTTTTAGGAAGCAAAATCTAATTTTTTTTATAATAATATTTTTAAAAAATTTAAAAAAGAGAAAAATATAATTTTGAAAATTTTGAGGACGGACACCCCTCTCTCACCCCATGATCCGCCGTTGTTTTCACATCGATCCTTTTCTACAATCACACAAAAAAAAAGAAAAAAAGAAAGTCTTTATATGTTAATAATTTTAATCAAATGATAAGTAAGACGATTTATCTATACGAAAGTATATAAGTTCAACCATTGCCACCTTAGTCCTTCGATAATTGATAGACTATTTATAAGAAATACTGTATGTCCAGATGTGTCTTAAGAAGAAAAGTAAGTGAAATACACTTGACATCCCGTAATTAGGTGTATTTGTACATTGTCATCATGTGAGCCAACTTTTGTGGTATTACTATTATTTTGTTGGTGGCATGTTAGCTTCCTCATTAATTAATGATAGTGCTGATATAATTAGATAGTATTTGTGAGAGCATCAAAAGACCATACATATCTCAATTGCATTGGAAACTCTTCAACAAAATTGAATTGCATATATATATCTATCTAGCAAAAATCTCAAATAAGCCCTTTTGCGAAACATGCACTTAAGATATATGTTTTGATATTAAAGTTAATTAAATTTTTTATTTATATATCACAAATTTAAGTCACTAAATAATAATTAAAAAAAATATGATTGCAAGATACATAGAGTGTAGTAGAAATGTACGTAAAAAGAATCGTCCAAAATCCTGACTAATGTAATCTTTGTCGCCCTGTAAAAGCACTTCATAATCTTACCGACCTTATCTAACTTGTTGCGAGTTGTAACTCAGTGATGTGAAAGCTTCAAGTTGCATTAGATGTCGTCATTTTGTTTAAACAGTGATTCTTCTCAAATACAGACAAGAGGTAATGTCTGAGGTATCAGACATCCAATCAAAATTTGACAAATGTTAATTGCGTGTTTTAAGGTGGTAAAACGGACGGTCTATTGCATAATTATATTTCACAAGTCCAGAATCGGCTGAACTGAGTTGTTGAGGGGCAATATACTGTCAAAATTTCTTAGTGGGGCCCACAGTAAAATTACCAGATTTCCGGATATAAGTTAAGCGGATTGTTTAAATTTGTCGGGACCCACAAAATTCAGTTAAAATAGTACCACTTGCAAAAAACTACATTGACTCTTTATATTTAATGTTATTTCAATTATGTCCCCAAATTAAATTGCGAAATGACCTCATTGGTGTTCAGTTTAGTTAAGCTTCGTTGGAATTCATATTTTCAATTACAACCTCTTAAGATAATCAATAATTTAAATTCTCCAAAAATATACGATTACATAGTTTACTAAAAATAAATATTTTCTTACCAGGAAGTCTTGTAGATTAAATTCAGGTTAAATACAGTAAATCCCTTAACGTTATTTTTTTCTCACTTTACCCCTTCTATTAGTACACATCAGTAATTTGATTATTAAAAAGTCAAGAAAAATATTTTTACTCCCAGACACTATAAGAAAACATAAAATTAATCTCTTAAAGTTTATTATATTTGTCATTTTAATCCCTAATTCTAGTTTTGTGGAAATTAACCTAATTTAGTCATTAATCAACATAAAAATACTGTCAAAATAACTAAAAATATAATGATCCCATCAACACCAGTTGTTTTTTTTAAATACCTGTGAAAAAAATTTAAATACAAAAATTCCTTAACGCGATCAGTATCTTTCGGTCTTTTATTATATTTTATTTTCATATTAAAGTAAATTTTAAAATATAAAGATCAAAATCATGTATTAAAGTTCTATCAGTTTTTTTTTTTTGTATAAAAGACAGTTTATTTAAAATCAATTTAAATTTACTTTTTTTCCTTTATTAATACAATTCAACTATTACTTAAATTATACGAAGTAACTTTATACATATAAATCAAAACTGAAATTAAAATTATTTAGATGAAACAACATTAATAATTCAACAAAAATATTAAAATTAATTATTTCATAGTACGTATTTTTAAGTTTTAATATTGAAGAAAGCATAATTCGAGAATTATAATATTAATTAATTTAGAGTATACTTATATTTTTAATAACACTGACAACATTATAACTTTTTATTTATCCCAAAACATTAAATGATACAAAATTTATATGAGAGACTAAAGTGAAATCTCGATTAAATCTTAAGGGAGTTTACTGCAATTAACCTTGGGTAAATCTGTCTTTTTGAAAAACTAACACCGGAGTTACATTTGACCATTAGCCAAGGGGTAAGGTGAACAAAATAACATTAGGGACTTTAATGCACAACAATCCAATGTTTATTGTATTTAACCCATTAAATGCAAATATTGTCAGTCTTATTATGAGCTTACTTTATATGGGTTTCTTTTACAAAAAAAAAAAAAAATACAACCTAGAATTCGATTTAACCAAATTTAATAATAGGTTAACAAATTTAAAAATAGATAACCTAATCCTTCTGACTTTGATTATTTATCACCCAAATTCATTCTGAACAAAAATAGTCCATCTTTATGTATTGCATGAGTTTATGTGTTATATTTGTAAGTGTAACAAATACAAATAAAGGTAATTGTACTTCTTATATACAAAATATGTAAAAGAAATTTTATATTTTACTTAATTCAAAGAACATCAAAAAAGAAAAGAAAAAAGCATGATATGCAAATATAAACTTAGTTGTTAAACTAAATATATAACTTTTTTGTTCAAATATTGTTATTTCCTTTCTTTTTCTATATAAAAAAAGAAATTACCTTATAATCCATACCTTTTAATACAGTCGAACACATGACAATTAAGTTATAGGTTTCATCTTACTATCTTCACTTCGTTGGCATAACTTATTTTAACTTATCTTCATTATTATTAACTTATCTTAACTTATCTTCATTATTATTAACTTATCTTAACTTGAAAAATATGTAGACATGTTATTGTAAGTCACATCAAATAGTCACATAAAATTTTTTATTGATTGTTTCCAATAATTATAGTTACCGTATATAGTCCTGCTATACTTACATTATTAATACATATTATAATTTACATGATTTTTGGTGTTATGCATAGTTTATTTCAAAAAGACATATATTTTGATCTAGTTTTATTTATGTATAATCCATGTTTCTATCATTTACATGTTTTCCAAACACGCATACATTTAGTTTGCATATAATATTTTGTTCACGATATGTTCAACACTCCAAAATTAGTTTATATATATATATATCCTATCTTAAGTTTTAATGAATCAAAGTGATTTGAATACCCATGTGAAGTTTTTAGTTTACGAGATTTTCCTTTTATATTTAAATTCTTTTACTTATTTATATGGAAAAATCTTTAATATTCTATGATATAATACAAAAGTTATGACTTGAGGTTTTTTTAAGGTAATAAATTAGTAAAACAAAAATATATATATATATATATATTTACAAGTTTAGTCTATTTTTGGAAAACATGATGATATTCATTAGTAATTTTAAAACTAATGGAAGGAGTTTGGAGAAGTCTGTCATTTTGCTACTTCAAAAATACTTTTTTAGAGAATCTAAGTTGGGGGTGTTCGAGTCATTTTGATTAATGAAAATACAAATTATTTGAATCTATGTTTGAAATACGATTTGGCACTTTCAGAATGATTATTACATAATTTGAGAATATTTCAAGTTACATTGGATTTTCTTCGTAGTTTTTATACTCAATTCAAAATGTTATTTCACCAAAAAAAAAATATATATATATATATATATATATATATATATATATATATACATTGACTAAAATAAAAATAAAATTCTAGACTTTTATCTTACCAAGGATCAAAGCAAAAATGTAATACAATCAATAGGGGTTCAATAAGAAGATGATTGAAAGTTCAGAGTCACTAATGACTATTTAGAAAACTTTAATTTTTCATTTGAATGCTTCAAATTGTTGGGCGGATTCATTTAGTAAATTAGTCTTCCCGCCAATTTCAAATAGTTAAACAAAAAAAGTTGCAACGAATTGGCGGGTTTTTTAATCCATTCTTCCATGTTTATACAAGTTCTAGGAACAAGATAAATTTAATTCATTATTTTTAAATTACGGATTAATTTGGTTCTTTATATATCATAATATACCAATTTGGTGTTTCATATTTAAAAAATAAAAAATAACAGAAAAAATACTAATTTTGTATCTTACTTTAGGGTGTATCCCAATTTGATTCCTTATTTATCATAACTAACCAATTCAGTCCCTTATTTTTTAAAATATTTGTAAGCTAATGACAGAAAAGTTCAACAAATTAATAGTAAGTGCAACGTAAACATTACGTGGTTGTTAAACACAAATTACTAAAGGTTAAAAATAACGAAATTTGCTTCAATAATTTCTATCATTGAAGATTGTTTGAAGAAGATGGGATAAAATTAATCTTAGGGAAATGAGATGAAAGAAAAAAACATTGAGAGTAATTAGAAATAAGTCTTATTAACCTCAATTTGTTTGTATTTTAATGGCCATGTAGAGACAGATATTTATGTGGTTTTCACCGTTAATTTGTCCAAAATTTTCATTAAAAGCTCCATATGGGCTAACATTTTCATGTGTATAAGAGACAGGCTTAACTTGTTTTGATATATATCTATATATATGAAATTAATAAGACTGACATATATATATAAGAGAGAGATTAAAATGGGACACACTTTAAAGATTAGGGACCAAAAATAGTCTTTTAAACAAAAATATTAACTAATGTAAGCCCTCTGATGAAATTATAAATTAAATTAATCGATATTTTAAAAATATGGAAGTAAATTTATCTTTTCCACTATAAGTTATAAGTTCTACTGTTAGTTGTGTGTAACTTATTAATTAATAATAATAATAAAAACAAAAAAAACCTCTATCTAGGTGTTCTGACTACTTACATAGCAAAGGCATGCAATCTTTTACTTAGTTGACCAGTAACCTTACTTGGTTAGTGGTTTTCTCCTAACATGCGATACCGCTTATCTAACGGCCGTGTCCATGACCCCTCTTATAAGTAGATGAACGAACCCGATGCTGTTTCTGAGGTGGCAGACATTTCTAATGTGTCTGTCCTATATATGGATCCCCATTTTCAGTTTAACAACTTCTCCCGGTCAGTCTCTCGGGCCTGGTACAATTTGTAAAACACAATCCCAGCAACAGCTGACAATATCAATATGGTTATATTATGAGTTAGTCTGTGCCGAGAACTCAAATGAATTCAAAATACACGATATTTGAATTAAATTTGAATAAATAAGAGTTTGTTTAAATTTAGTTCGTTAATAACGTTTATTTATTTATTTATTTATTATATTATTTTTATATTTAGTTCGAATTCGACTTTATAAGTTAAAATTTTTAAATTTATATGTAAAATTCTAAATTACTCCGAACTCTTGTCAAATTCGACTTGATAAAAATTTATTTGAATTCGATTCAAAACATAAACAAACTAAACTTGAAGAAATTTTCAAACTTGTTAAAATAGTTAAACAAACAGAGAGTTCATATTGTTTATATTTATTTACACCCCTGTTCCGCAATGACTGTTACGTGTTATTAAAAGGCAAGAGTGACCCTGCTTTTTTAACAACATCTAACAATCCTGCTTAGAGTCCACGTCATGGATTTTTCTATGGTAAATATTTAGGTATATTCGATTTTTAGCTTCACTTGTAGATTTTATAGTGTGGATTAAATTTTAGACAATCTATGATATCAACTGATGTAAACAAGATAAAATTTAATTTTGACTACAAAATTTACAGATAAATTCAAAAACTAAATCTACCAAAGTATTTTCCTTCTTCTATATATACTACATGTGATTTTGAATTAAAAAAGTAACTCTATTTTGCTTCATCTTTAAATAAAGTATTTAAAACGAGGTTGTTAAAAGGATTTAGAGGAACCACTTTAATTAAAATGCCATTAACTATTTTCCCGAGGAATATTTTATAAAGTCGCATTTTAAATTTATTTTTAAAAATCATTTTGTGTCAAAATTTTCATTAAATATATAATTTTCTTAATTTTAAATTTTTAATTAAATTTTATTTTTTTACATCTAATAATATATTAGTGATTTTTATTTATTATTTTATATAAATGTACCGTAAATATAGTGGGATTGTGGGGTTGTTTAGATGGACCACTGTATTTTGTGGTCTATATATATGATCCCCATGAAGATCTGCAGTATCTTATAATAGTGCCCCCACGAAAAACTTTATTGTGGGAAAATTTTATCAAATATCATGTTAAGTGGTATCTTTAAATAAATAAAATTTTATTATTTAAAGTTGTGGGTTTAAAAATAAAATGAATTAATAAATCACTATTTTAAAATATTAAAATTTCATTAATATAAAAATACCACTGAATATATTATTTGATAAGATTTTTTTATAATAAAATTTTCGTACCCCCAGGTGGCATTGACCCAAATTCTCTTTGCACGGGTACATTGTCTCCTGTTCATTCTCCACAGGCCCAGTTCATGCATTTGCCACTAGGAAAATGTTTATACGAATTTAGTTTATACTGGATATTTTAATTTATTAAAAATAATTTTTTTGAATGATATGAATGAGTGTAGATTAAGAGATCTATTCCACTTATCGTAGATCTGGATCTATATAAAAATTTTCTCATTTGCCGAGATTCAACTCCTTTTCTGATCATGTCCTCCTCTCACAAAATTTAAAAATCCAAGAATTAATTTTACAAATAACATACTAATGTCATCAAATCCAATTCTCCATAAATCTAAAAAGATCAAGAGAATCGACATTTGAACTTTCTAAAATCTAAAAAGATAAAAATAATCGACATGACTCCATGGTTTGCAATCATGATTAAGTTTCCGTATTTTTCTAAATACTAATGTTTAGGAAAATATACTAATTAATAATGGGCATTAACAAAATCAAGTTGATATATTTACGACATTTTGGGTCTTTGGCTAGTTTTCTGTTGTAAATGAATTTCATAAATGTCTAAAACTTCACATTAGATAGTAAATTATTGAAAGGAAGGCAAAAGAGAAAAAAAATATTCTTAGTCCCCAAAATTTGGTCAAGTGATATTTTTTATTCCTAAAATTTTACATCTTTTATCTTCCAAATTTCTACTGGATTAAGATTAATGGTGTTCGGGGACCAGGTAACTAGTCCATAAGAGAAAAAAAGTACTTGACCCTTACTAATTGGGTCAAGAAAATTTCACTCACTATCCAGTCCATACAAAACGGATACCCAATGCCCGGATACCCGCAAAAGAGGGTCGGGTTGACCGGGTACCCGACCCTCACTAGTAACAAAATATAAAAATTTAAATAATGATAGTTAGGTAAGTTAATTTCACAATTAAGTTTAAGTCACAAAATACATCCCAATAGTAAAAGTAGCAATAGGCTAATAGAAACAACAATTAAATCACAAAATATATTCCAAGAGATGCGAGTATGAGGAATAAGGATGCGAGAAAGAGGAAGGGAATAGATAATTGAGGAGGAAGAAAAAAGAAAGACTCACCAAGGAACTGAAAAAGAAGAGGTGAGAAGCTGTCAATAACCCAGTAAGTAATAACTTCTAATAAAACTGTATTAACTAAATTTACAAAATTACCCTTGAAATGGACCGGGTTAGGTTCCCGGCGGATTATAAAAATGTGACCCTCTACCCGACCATCCACCTAAGTGACCTAACCCTCTACTCGATCTGCTTTCAAAATGCGGTTTGGTATCCTCTTTTTTCGACTCGGATTGGATCGATTCAGTGAGTTTTTCGGGTCAGTGGATTAAAATGAACACCCCTAATTAGGATAACTGATAGAAAAATAGTATAACTTTTTTGTTAAAATTTATGAGAAAGAGCAAGTTTTGTTAGTTTAGTCAAGAGAAAATAAAGATCAAGAAAATTATGTTATTTTTATGTCAATTATTCTAATAGAGTTGAAATTTTAAAAAAAAGAGACATGATTTATTTTTTGTAAAATTTTAAAAATAAAAATATCACTAAACCGAACTTTAAAAACAAAAAGTATTTTTTACCTTAAGATCAAATACATTGGCTTGAGGATTTGGAAGGCGTTGTATTGTGTCACTGCTAATTATTTTCTTGGCCAATACTTGGGTAAGTTTGGTCTTGTAGACTAAAGGCTCAAAGAAGTGGAATCCACCTGTGGGACACACATATGATCTACTCTTTTTTTTTTTTTTGGTCTTGCTGTCTACAAAATCAAACCTATTAATTTAAGTTTTTTCTCCTTAAATTTCCGAAGTGATTCAAGAAACAGCATATCAACACATTTAAGCAGACGAGAATATGATTCGTGACAAAACACAATAAAATAAAAAAATTTCATTCAATCAACCTCACTTAAGTAGAAATAAAACTTTATTTTGTTTATTTGATACATTCCAATAGATACGTCAAGACCTATATAATTAGCTGGATCTCTCCAAACTTTTTCGTTGGAAAAAAACCAAACTATCAACTGTTCTCCCACATGGAAAGGAATGTTTAGTAGTTTTCATGAAGTTTCCCAGCAATAAATTAAGGTCAACAAAAATCTTTACATATGTACTGTATTTCTTTTTCAAAGAAAATGATAAATGAACAAAAAATGCATGCAGAATTTTACACACTTTATATGCCTTAGAAGGGAGGTTATTGCATGGACTTCATGCAGGGAAGGAGCCCACCAAATATTTCCTACCTGTTTCTGCTGTGATCTTCAAGACAAATCGTCAAAGATCTTGTGTTGAATGTCTTTTTATTTGGAAGAAATTATCTAATCCAAATCTTTGGCCTGGGACCTGAGAAGACTGACTAAACACGAACGTGGAGTTGGCTCTCTAAACATTTTAGCAACTATAAGAATTTGATTTGACGAGATTAATTACACATAATACATCCATTATTAATATTGATGCATGCCAGACATGTTGATCATTGTGGTCAGTGCATTGGCTTGTTTCTTCTAGATCCCTGTCAACATATCTTTTGTGATCCATGCGACTCATAAGTTCAATAATTGTATCAATTTGTTTTTGGATATGATAGTTCATATTTAGTTGTCTTATTATTATTGAGGAAATATTTAATTAGGTAAGTTTGGTTAATGAGTCCATCCCTGGATATTATTGTCATTTAAGAAATTGCATAGATTACGTGATATTAGATAACATCACTCATGTAAAATATATCAATTATATTATTTAACATCATATGTCTTATGCGACTCGTTCTATGACCATAAGATTTAACTGTGTACCTGTAGACAAATTATTTTTTCCTTATTGTTAATACTGCTTGTGAACAAGTATTAGATAGATCCGTTAACGTATTTAAATTCTTATATCAAGGGAAGACAAATGATTTGGAGGGTTGAGGGGGCAAGACAAAAACAGATGCATCCTGACTAAAAATATTTTTTTAAGGGTGAAATTTAACATTGACAAGTAATTGTCTGAATATTTCAATATTTCTTGCTAAGGTACAAAAGAATAAATTCTGAGTTTCACCTGCCACCCTTGTCTTTCTTATGTCTACACAAATAAATTCAGATTAGGGATAAACACAATCTAAGAATGTTTTTCCACGTTCTTATCTTTTCTCCTGAATTAATTGTAAAGATAGCCTAAGATAGAAAAATATCGAATGAGATCCTTTGCTCATGATTTCTTTGTACCCTTCTCTAATTCTATAACTTTTGAATTAAATTCAGCATACAACAAATCTCACATTTACCAAATACGAGGTACAGTTCAAATGTATCATTTAATGCACATGCGGGGAGTGCGGTTTCAAAAGGTTTAATTAGAAATTAATGAGAGTAATTTGTAATTTAGAATATGAGTTATATTTTTTGATAATTCAAACTGAATTATGGTTATTGAGACTACAGTATCGGATTTTTTTTTTCTTAATTTTCAAGGACAGGTTGATTGCATCTTAGGAAAAATTCTTGGGTTCAAACAAATTTTAAAGGACAACATGGGCTCAGTAATTATGGTTAAATTTTGACTTTTTAAAATTTTATGTTGCCTCAAATACCTACATACAAGGCATCTTACAATGAAGATAGAAATCTTCTTGATGTTTCCTTTTCCCTACCTTCCCAATAGTATTTATTCTTGAATGTTAACCCACAACAATGCCTTGATACATGAAATTCTTTCGAATCTGAATGATCATTTTCATAGATTCTGTTGAAGCATACCTAATTATAGCTGGCAGTTCATACCATAATTAGGAAAAAGACAACCTTCTCACTGTAACTTTAGCCTAAACTTATAGAAGGTTATTTCTGGAATTCTAATTAAGGACTAGTATTAAGAAAGAGTCCAAATTAAGCTAAATACGTAATCCACGTTTGGATAGAAATTTTTACAACGTCGATGAAGGAGTGTAGGTGCACTATTCTGCGCTGGGGATTGTAACTTTCTATAAAATTTCTATTTGTCGCGAGTGAACTTTGCTTATTTATTTTTTTGACTCTATGCCATTGATTCCACTATACTATTAGTGTTGTTTGGATATCAAATAGTTTTTACTTTTTTTCAAATAATGTTGAATTATATTTTGTAATTATTTTACACATATTTTTAATCACCTTTTTATCTCACATATATCAATTCAAAAAAGCTGTTACAATATTTTTATAATTTTTTTTCAAGAATAATAGCTATCCAAACAACACCAATCATTATTGAGGAATAATTGAATAGTTCCTTCATATTTATAGACTTAAGGGACATAATTCACATGGATATAGTAAGTCTCACTTGGACTGCTTTAATACTAGTCATTTTATTATATTTTAGTTTGGACAATTATTATTTAAAATATGATTCAGAGTATTATATTTAGAATAATACAATAGTTACTTTTTGATGTAATATATTTAAGATAAAAAATAATTAAAAGATACGTTTAAATAATGATTATAAAAATATCATTTGAAAAATAATAAAAGCCATCTAAACAAAGCGTATATTCCAATCAATCCTAAAAACGTTTTTTTAACCACTTTGAGAATTGAAAAGGATAATAAAGTTTGGATTTCTTCTTTTGTTATCATTTTTGGTGGCAGATCAAATTCCATACATATTGGTGTGATGGTGGCCGAGTGAAAAGTGAGTCCTTTGATGTATTAAAAAAATGCATTAGAAAAGTGCATATTACTAAAAGATAAAGCTACAAGAAAAGTGCACATTCCTACACAAGATAATGCTGTGTCTTATATAACTATGCTTAGAGGCAAATATTTAGGTAGACTGATTTTTTATTTCACTTGTAGATCTTGTGGTGTGAATTAAATTTTAGAGAATTTATGACATCAGCTGATGTATGCATACAAGATTTTTTAAAATTTAATCCTAACCATAAAATCTACGAATGAGGATAAAAATTGAATCTATTTAAATATTTTTCATGCTTAGAAGCATCCTGATCTATATAGCAAACCATTAGTACATTTAATGTCTACTGTACTCAGTTTTTCTTCCTCTTTTAAAGTATTGTATATTAGTTAAAAGTAAATCAAGATGGCTATGGTAAAAGATTTGTTCGGATGATCAATTTAAAACTTGTTATATAGTCATTTTAATTCTATTCTCAATAATTAAAATATCTCAACCCATCTATAACTATTCTGAAAAAATTGTAACATACATGTATGAGTAAACACATGTTAACATACATGTATGAGTATATCTTATTTTTTTAGTAATTTTATTCAATTTTCGCGTCGTTTTTTGTCTTTTAGTGCAAAAGACTCTATCCAAACACTTATTTACAAAAAATTATTTGCACTATTCACAATCCAAACACTTATTCAAATTATTCACATTTTTTAATTTTTGCCACATCACTCAAATAATTTTTCAAATAATGTACCAAAATAATACTTCAAATAATGCAATTGATAGGGGACCATTATTCTTTTCTTCGTTTCTTTGGCAGTTCAGTCCCACGCTCAAACTGCCCACAAGAACTCGAAGAAACCGTGGGTGCCAGCCTCCAGTGAATTACATGAGAAACAAAGTTAAAAGAAAGTTCAACAGTTTCATTAAGTAAATTTTTGTCGTTTTATTTTAAAAGTAGTTTATATAATATAATATTATATTTTAAAATTTATATTATATAAATTTTTTAATTTTAATAAAATAATTTTTTTAATAAGATTATAACAGAGACGGACTCAAGAAGTGAAACTTAAAGGAATGAGACTTAATAGACATTTATTTACCGTAGCTAATTTATATTTCTTTCAATGGGCAAAATATAATTGTTATAAGAATATATATTAAATTCTTGAAATTATAAATAATGGTAGAATTTGCAAAATTTAAATTTTTGTGGGGCTGTTGACCCTGACCATGTAGATCAATATTTTAGATTATCTATCCCAATTATTGTTCCACTTTCTATCACATCGTTTAGATAATTATCACATGTATCACGTCTTATATCATTAGTTACTATACCAAAATATATATAATGAGCAATGCAAAGACTGAGATAGGAGATCAGTATAGCATGAGAATAAAATTTCAGAACATACATAAACCATTGGATTATAAAACTTCTCTAATGAAATTAAAAACACAAACAAAATCACGTGAAATGCGAAATAATTAAAGGAAAAATATTAACATAGACCCGATTTTGAGTCGTACTTGTAATTTTTGTGGTTAAAATTAATCTTCATAAAATTTTATTTACATCAACAGATATCATATATTTTATAACATTTAATCCCTATCATAAAATTTACAAGTAAAATTAAAAATCAGACTTAGGGTCTGTTTGATAAATCAACTTAATACTGAAAATTAATTGGTTAAGAGATTTTTGAATTCAGTATGTTTGATAACATAATTCTTTTATTACTTAAAACATTAAGCACTACTTAATTTGTATTCAAAATTTTAAGTGAAAATATTTTTACTTTATCTGTTGAATTTTAAATAAATGTACAAATATATAGTCTAACATACACATACTCTCTCTCACGCATATTCACACACACACTTTCTATGGCTTGCGCACACACACACTCTTTCACACAAACACATATTCTCTCACACACAAAAAAATAGTACACTCCTTCACATATATCATTGTTTTTCTCACACACATACACATTTAGGGTCTGTTTGACAACTCAACTTAATGCTGAAAATTAATTGATTAAGAGATTTTTGAATTCAGCATGTTTGATAACATAATTCTTTTATCACTTAATACATTAAGCACTGCTTAATTTGTATTCAAAATTTTAAGTGAAAATATTTTCACTTAATCTGCTGAATTTTAAATAAATGTACAAACATATAGTCTAACACACACATACTCTCTCTCACTCATATTCACACACACTTTCTCTCACTTGCACACACACTCTCACATAAACATATACTATCTCACACACAAAAACACACACTTCCTCACATATATACATTGTCTCTCTTTCACACACATACACATTTAATCTCTCACACACATTCTCTCTTGTACATTTTCATACTCTTATTCACATACACTCACACACATGCATATTCTCACTCACTCACATACACACACTCTATCACGCACAAATTATCTCCATGTGTAATGTGTTATTACATCACACACATTCTCTCTCATATATATTTATACTATCCTTAATTATTCAATTTCTTTTCTACGCATATATGACAATTATTTATAATAAATTAATATATGTATGAAGTGACATATTTAATTCAGAAATAAAATTCAGTTGATTATCAAACAGAAATAAATTTATTAATTCAGCAATTAATACTTTCAGAACTTATAATTCAGATTTCAGAATTCAGTATTCAGCATTAACAAACACCCCCTTAGTTGTACTTTTTCATACTCGTATTCACATACACACACGCATATTCTCTCTCACTCACATACACACATGCTATCACACATATAGATTCTATCTCACACACATACATACTCTATCACACACACATTCTCTCTCATCCACATTTATATCATCTTTAATTATTTATTTTCTTTTTCACATATATGATAATTATTTATAATAAATTAATAAATATATGAAGTGACATATTTAATTCAATTTATTATCAAACAAAAATAAATTTATTAATTAAATAATGGCAGAGTAATATTTTCAGAATTTACAATTAAAACTTCATAATTCAGAAATTAGTATCAGCATTAACAAACACTCATTTACTTAAATATTTTCCTAAAGAAGCAAAAGAAACACTTGTATGCGTGGCAGCAGAAGTGATCATATGACAATAGAAACAAAAGGCATAAGCATCATCACTATACATGATGTCTTGTCCTTTCGTATCTTTGAAAAATTAACTCCACCACCATTTTGTCAAGATTTCTTCTGCTATAGAAAGATTTCATTACATCCTCGTACGTATTCATGCAAAATATTACAAAGAACTTAATTTTTTTTCCCGCTATATATACCCCTCCCTTTCCCTTCATGTGACTCGTACAAATTCTCTTCTTTCATCAGTTCATACTCAAAAAAAATAACCTTCATTCTTCTCTCCCTCTCCAATTATAACATGGCCAAGCCATCTTCAATTCAAGCATATTTCATAATAGTGTTTGTAATAAGCCGTTTAATTTCCATTATAGGGAAGCATTAAGGCCATGGACAATAAACTCGCTCCCTTATGAAATTCTCTCTCTCGATATTGCTACTAAACTTCGTATCGATCCCGATGCCATTAAAACCGCCTCTTCCGACTTCGGAAAAGTGGTACAAGAAGAAGTCCCAACTGCCGTTCTTTATCCCTCATCCATTGATGACATCGTTCGTATTATTAACTTTTCGTATAATTCTACAGTCCCGTTTAAGATCGCAGCCCGAGGCCACGGCCACTCTGCGAGAGGACAGGCCATGGCCCGGGATGGGATTGTGGTGGAAATGACTTCTTTGAGTGATATTCATAATAATAATAATAATGAAACTAAGTATAGTAAGGCGGTTAAGGTGTCTTGGAGCCCTTCATTAGGGTATTATGCAGATGTTGGAGGTGAGCAGCTTTGGATCGATGTTTTGCGAGCTAGTCTCGAGTATGAACTTGCTCCTGTTTCTTGGACTGATTATTTGTACCTAACTGTTGGTGGAACTCTCTCTACCATGCTGGTATTAGCGGCCAAACCTTCAGGCATGGCCCTCAAATCAGCAATGTCCTTGAATTGGATGTTATTACTGGTATATATACAGTTACTTTCTTAGTTTTGTATCTTTCAATTCTCGTCCTATTTTGTCTTCGTTTCCAACAAGAGACTCTTGGAAAGTACTTGCTCAGTCTAGTATAACCGTTAGATGTTATTAAAAATAAATGTTCTTCCTTTTTCATAACATGTATAAATGGTTTTCACTAACTACTCCGCATCTCTGTCCTTACTTACGTTAACAAGTGATTCTTCCATTTTAGGTAATACCGTAACAATTTTAAAGTTTTTGGGCTACTAATTAATAAACTAAATATATTTATGCATGAATTATGGTGAGTATATAGTTTCTTTTCTTTTCTTTTTTTTATGGTTTTGGTGATTATATAGTTTGAAGCTCATGGTCACATTTTCCCTCCTCCTTAACACCTTTATCCATGTTTTTTTTTAATTTTTTTTTTGATGTGATGACTTATTAATGAT
Source organism: Cinchona pubescens (assembly GCA_025175665.1). Lineage (NCBI taxonomy): Eukaryota > Viridiplantae > Streptophyta > Magnoliopsida > Gentianales > Rubiaceae > Cinchona > Cinchona pubescens. Next base: position 2,115,598 of record JANKKI010000031.1, on the reverse strand, counting down.
TGAAAAATAATAAAATTCTTTATTTTTTTATCATTCTAACATGTCATACCTGCTCCGTAATACAAAATAGATAACCAATAATTACTCTTTTTGTAATAAAGAAAGAAGTCAGTCAGTACATTGTTATGTACCATACCAAAAGAACAAATGATTTTGACGTTTATGCAACGCTTATTTGTTGATAATATATACCAAGGCTTAATGTTAATCAAGTGTTGTCATTTGTCACTGCGTGGTCACTTTCAGGATTATATTATACTTAGGAGATATTGGATGCGTGGTCCTATGATCCTATCCCACTGAGGTTTCTTTTTTTTTTTTTAATTATTTTTTTGTTGAGAATTTTTTTTTTTCCAAGAATTCATAACAACGAAATATTTCTTAAATGATAAAATGTTTCTCTTATAATATGTTGGTAGTGTGAGAAACTTTATAATTCAATTAAACGTTCTTGATATATTCGATAATGTAAAAATGTTTTACCTTTCATGTGTCAATACCGATGGAAAATTTTATTCAGGGTTTTTTTTACTCGTCGACCCTGGCAATATCTTCTAGGTAGGATTTGATCCTTTAGCAATATTACTATAGTGAGGCAAGGAAAAATCGTTGCATGTGTTCGGTTAAATCCTAATTATAGGTGCTCAAACCTCATCACTATCTAACTAATCTTCTTGTTTTTTTTTGTGAAATAGAGAATCTTTAAACATTATTCACGAGGTATATAATAGTACAATTCTTTTGCATGGAATTGAGTTGGCTTTACTCACTCACTTTCCTTCACTTTACGACACCATAATTTTGTTTGGTACTTCAGGAAAAGGGGAATTCATGACTTGCTCCAAACACATGAACTCCGAGCTCTTTTATGCAGTTCTAGGAGGCCTTGGCCAATTTGGAATCATAACCAGGGCAAGAATTGTCTTGGATAAAGCGCCAACAAGAGTACGTACATTTTGCAATTAAATGTTTATTTATTCCAAAAGAAAAAAAAAAATTGTATTTGGAAAATTAAAATGAAGAAAGTATAATGCACATGGCCTAGCTAGAAAAATTGTTTGTATTTGGACAAGGTAGTCCGTGTGCTACTCATTTAGTAATGTAGAATTCAGTAATGCAAAATAAATTTCATAATTATTGAGATAATTAAAAAATAAAAACATCTACTCTGTATTACGGGAGAATAGCAAAAACTTTTTCCTACATCATATCTATTTAATTAGTTTTCTTATTTGGTTTTGACATATAACTTAGATATATCTTACGTATTTTTTGTTATGCAGATAAAATGGGTGAGAATGTTGTACGATGATTTTTCCAGCTTTACTGGAGATCAGGAACATCTGATCTCAATTAATGGCCTAGATTATGTAGAAGGTTCCCTTATTATGCAACAAAGCCCTCCAAATAATTGGAGATCATCATTTTTCTCCACTTCCCATCAATCCAAAATATCTTCCTTGTTAACTGAACGAGGTATTCTCTACTGCTTGGAAGTTGTCAAGTATTATGACGATTATACAGCTGATGAATACTGTGGAAGAGGTATACTCCAAATTAATAATCATAGTATATATGTTAAAGGCAGTTTTCCATTCCCGTTGATTTAAAAATTTTATACAATACAAAGTTTTAAAGTGTACTATACAAAATTTTAAAGTACAACGAGATATTTGATTACTTGTTCTAGCTAGTTGATTAGGCTATAATTAATTACTTACTTGTTCTAATTAATGAACATCAATAATATTAACAAATTTAAGAATTATTCTTTAATGATAGGAACTCGAATTATTGCTGGAGGGGTTGCACTACATTCCTGAATTCAAATTCAAGAAAGATGATTCGTTTGTGGATTTTCTGAATAGAGTTCGAAGTGGGGAACTAAAGCTTCAATCCAAGGGATTATGGGATGTTCCACATCCGTGGCTAAATCTCTTTGTACCGAAGTCTCGCATAATGGACTTCAATGCTGGTGTTTTTGTCGACATCCTACTTAAACAAAATAAGGCTGCAGGACCCATTCTTGTCTACCACAACAACCAGGAAAAAGTAATCACTTTAATTATTCTCACTTCAAATATTTTATTTTCTTCTTTATAATTAAATAAACCAAAAGTACTAAGTACTAGCAATTATTTTAATATCGTGTATGAACACATTTTTTTTTTTTTTTTAAAGAAAAAAGCCCACCTCTCCTTACCTTTTACCTTTTAGTGAATTGAATTCATGACTAATAGCTAATAAGTCATACGAGAAATATTTTGCTACTTAAACTGCACTTCGTTATCAAAAAATTAACATTTATTGTTTGAAAAGGAAATTGTTTGTGATCGAATTAAACATTATTAATATTGTTAGTTGTTCTTAAGATTTTTATTTTTTATAGTATATTATTAATTGTGCATGTTGTTTAAATTTTTATTTTTTTTTAAAACTTAATTACACAGGTGGGATGAGAAAATGTCTGCCGTGATACCAGATGAAGATATATTTTACTGCGTGGGACTATTGCATTCTGGTACATTTGATGACTGGAAGGCATTGGGACCCATGACCAAAACAATGAAATATTAGAGTTCTGTGACAAAAATGATATCAAAATCAAGCAATATCTTCCACACTACAAAACCAGACAAGAATGGATGAACCATTTTGGGTCTAAATGGAGCACATTTGTTGAAAGAAAATCTCGGTTTGATCCGAAAATGATATTATCTCCGGGACAAAGAATTTTCAATTTTGTGTAGACAGTAAGAGGGATTTAATTAGTCTCAGTTGAATTAGATAGGAATTAAGTACATTGAAGCCCTGTTGATTTATTCTACAGTCCATCGAGTTGTTACTTACTCCTTGTACAAGATTCCTAAAATGTTTGTAAATAAATGCATGCAGTGTTAGGCATGAGATTAATGTTTTTAATAAAAAAATTAAAACAAATTTTGAGTAAATATATATATATATATTTTTTTTTTGGTATGTGTGACATGTTTGGCAATAGATTGTAATATATAAATAACATACGATAAAATCATTAATTAGATTTGCGAAAAAAATGAAAATAATTAATTAGATTTGTCAAAGAAATGAACAAAATCTTACCAAATATCTAAAATTAGAAATTATTAAAAAAATAATTTTATTATATGAATTGATTTTGACAAGTTTCGATCGAGATTTTATACATGATTTTCCATATATAAAAGTTAAATTTCTGTGTGCTTGATTTGGGATTGTAAAGTGGAGCAATAATTTCACAGTCGTTCACACGAGGGAGTGGAGACAAGCCGTAAATCTAATCTTTAGGCTTTTTTGAGGTTCTTTGGGATTTCAACAAGGGGCTGCTGCCTGCCTGCCTGCCTACCTAAAAGTGCAGCGTTGTCATTGTGCTTGATTCGTCAATATTTGACAACAACACTAATTCTTAGTATGATTAAACCTTCATCATTATGTCTAGATTATGCTTAGCATCATGTTTTGTGTGGCTGCTGAAGAATCTTGAACTATTAGGCAAAGCATTACAAAAGTTGGAACTTTGGGCTATGGCATGAACAATGGATAAGTGACTTCCATGGGCACTATCCTCCTTTTGAATAATTATTTGACATGGAATTATGGTAAATATTTATATATAATCGATCTTGATCCTACATGTAGATCATGTGATCAGTATTAAATCGTATAAAATCTTACTTATATTAATTGAAATCATTTATTTTATATATTTTCATCTGCACCATGTGTAAATTTAAAAACGGAGTCTACATAAATATTTCCTCTAAAATTATTAGTTGAATAGGTAGGTTTGTAGATTCTTTTAACAATTTAATTTGAATTTTTTTTTTAGTTGTGAAGATATCTTTGTTTTTTTTAAACTTGTTGATGTTGCACGAGGTGCAATAGAGAGAGTAGATAGAGAGATGTGTGTGAATATAGCTTGCAGGCTTGTATTATTGATGTTGTGTTCTTTTTTCTCGTCCCCTTCTCATTTGTATATTATTGTTATCTATTTATAGGTTGAGGTTCTTGGGCTTATGGTCAGATCCTTCAACTTCTATAAGGTATATATACCAGATCGAGGGATGGTTTACCCGATCGCGTATATATGTACTCATACATAAACATTCAGACTATATTACAGATATATTCTCACAAAATTTACAAGACACATATCGTTATTTTATTAGATGAACACTTCATATATCATCACTTGTATTAATAAAAGTTAATAATTTCTTAAACAAGTTATATCACATCTCCTTCCGAATTCTTGTATACATCCTGTTTGATTCATAACTACACCTGTAAAATATGTGAATTAAAGAATAGCCATGCAAATTCTCTTACATGACTTTTTTAAAAATTTTCTTAAATCAACATGTATAATTATCTCATTTAACTTTTGTTTAAACCATGATTTGTGTATCGGGTCCATTCAAAATATTCACGAGGAAAAAGTAAATATCCAACCTTGTTTGCCATAAAGAGATGGTTCAAGTAATTGAGTGTCAAGTGCATAGAGTTACTGCACTACACCACCAATTCAGAATCGTTATGATTCAATTTATAATTCATTTGGGAACTTGTACTATTCTTTTGAACTGATCTAGTAATATTACCTTGTCAAAAAAATAAAAGTAAATCCATCTTATACTTTTATCAAGGCTGCTTTTGATATGATATGGTTCGGAATCTGGACCGTACATTTCCAGTTCGAAAGTTTTCAGTTTATTTTTCGTACGGTGCATGATTCGAACCACGAGAAAATAAGAACACGTATCAGCCACTGTACTTTGCAAAATCTTCTCTTTTGTATTTTTTGGATTAGTTTATTTTCACAAATCTATCATAATCTTCCAAAACGTATTTTCCTATTGTATTTATTTTCTGAAACACGTTGCACATTTAATTGGATTTTGCATAAATGAAGCCTAATCTTTAAACAAAATGCTAATCTTAATATGGATCTTTTAATAAGTTCAGCAGTTTAGTTAATCTGATCGCATAATGTGTACTAAGATTTTTGAGAATTAAGGTAAAAATATTTAAGTATACTCAATTTACCATCTTTACGTGAGTAGATTATATAGTAAAAATCGAACTCACAATATCTAACATTATACTTAGAATGTTTGTTTGGATTCCATTGTGAGTGGTGCATCTTAGGGTGTGTTCGTTTGAATTGAAAATATTTTTAGAAAAATATTTTTCAGAAAGTTTTTTGGTACCGAACATGGATTTTTCTTCCTTTAGCTGAAAATAACTTACAAAATTTTTGAACGTAAGTTATTTTTCGGATAATTCAAGAGTGACATTAAATCTCAAATACTTACTTTTATAATTTCATTTGCTAAACTTATTTTCGTTTTCAATTCTTTTTCATTAGTTGTTCTCTTAATCATGGGTCCCACACTAATATAACTATCATTAAGCATATTTTACTACTACATTATACTATCATTTAATTTTAAACAAAATCAATCTTTTATTAACCATAATTACTTGTAAGGTATTTATTACCATTGTTATAAGTTTTTTTAACTTGTATTCATAAAATTAAAGATGAAATCGTTAAAAATTTTTAAATATTTTAAAATATTTTCATTTTGTCAACCTAACACCGAAAAATTATATGGAAAATGGACTTTTTCATGTAAAATATTAGAAAAAAAAAATATTTTCAATCCAAACGAACACACCTTAGATTTGAACTATATCTTTTCCAAATTGAGTTTATCAAGGGGTACAAGACCACTAATCACAAGCCTCCAACTGAATAATTTCCTCATATGGCTCTTATTTATGCTACATAGCCCAAGTTGTGGATCGAGAATATATAAGAATCTCCACTACAAAAATCATAATCTCATACAAAATGATTTCATTGAACTTTTGGTTTTCATTTTCATTGTTAACAGTATATCTTCATGATCTTCACTATATATCTCTCTCACTTAAATGTGTTCAGAGAAACCATCCATACCATTCCCAAGTTCTAATAACGTAATTGTTAATGGAGCTAAATAAATTGAAACTTGAAAGCAAACTACATGTTTAGAGTGACAGGTAATTTTTATATAGATCGGATCCATTAAGCATATTATCATGAACTCCTTGGTCCATAAGACTCTACATCACTTCACTTGAGTGAAGTGCGATAATGTAGAGTGATGTGAAAGTTTATAAACTAAGAGATCTATAACACTGTAACATAGATCGGATCCATGTAAAAATTTCCTTAGAGCGAGTAGGAAGAAATAATCTTCAGTTACTTTATGGCCCTATCCATCACATTACGACAACAAATTCCTCGGCAATCATAAATGCCTACTAGGATTTTGGGCCTAGCCCATAATCAAAGCTAGCATTTATTTGTCATGATTTTATATGCAGCCCATTACACTATTCCTTTCCGTTTTCTGAGAAAGCCCAGCCTGCTAATACTTTAGCACACTATTCTATGGATTTTCTGTTTTGGTCCATTTTTATTCTCTGAAAAGTTGTTTCTTCATCAAACAGTTTTAGAAACTCCTGAGATAAAAACTTTCTAGTTCTCGTCAAACTATTGAAAGTGGCACCCAGAAAAATAGCCCCATTAAAGAAAAAAGAGAAAGCCAAGGCTGAGCTTTCTTGACAAAATCAAGATAAATGATATTTGCAAAACCATTATCTTGATAGAAAAACTCCATTGGGATGAAAAGGAAGAAGAGTTTGAAACAATTGGCAACAAATTTTATTGGCAAGTTCAACTAGAAAAGGCTGTCATGGTTGATTAGACCAAATTAAGTTTCAAGAAAATTTGAAGAAGTCAGATCTCAAAATATCAAAAAAGTAATCTTCTTGAAACCATATAGAACTACTGTAAATGGATAGGCCAAGTACCTAGTTAAGGGTAACTTTAGTCTACGGCAGGCCTTGTTTAATGAAAGGCAAAACAACAGAAGCTAATTCAGCTTGATGTGAACTATAACAATGGTCAGCTCCTTCAATAATGTGCAACTTGTGATTCGGTACGAGCTTTGCAAATTCCAAGGCATCTTCCACGGGGATAATTTCATCAGCAGATCCATGGATTGTTAACACCCTGTACAAAGATGTCAAATATTGGCAATTCAACATACTATAAACAAACTGATTGACACTTCAATGGAAAGTTGAGGTGGTTATTAGAGAATCGTTTACCTAGCCACAGGAAGTCTTTATTTAGCAACATAAGCCCACAAGAACACTACTACATGCAAAGCTAATGAATAGAAATACCATTTCTATGTATTTCAATGAGAGGTTTGTTGAGAAAGATATATTTGAATTCACCAGACATTGTGACACACATGGAATCTCAAGTGTCCCGCTTTTTCCGTCTTTGAGAAGGGGCTTCATCCACAAATCACATCAGAGAAGACGAGGATTGGAAAATTATGTTTTCCTCTCTTTTCTTTTCAATTTTTCACTTGAATATGTAAGCAAAAGAGATAATTTTGTTGATGCACATTGTAAAAGAGATTTGTGTAAATGTTCGACAACAAATAATAGAACCCTTTGCTGATTTCCCTCCCAAGTTTAAGTAGAATTCTTGGCGGTGTCAAAAGAAATAGCAACACTTTGCCCATAGAGGATTCCTGGGAAGAAAATCTAAATCCTCCAAACCCATTAACTGCATTCCTATTTTGTTTCATTGTGGTCGGATAATTCAGCTTAAAATGGTTATCGTTAAGGCACAAGACGGGTTAAAAACAAAGGTCTTTCTATGGTATTCTTACCTGCATTCTTTGTCAATCTGAAGGCATGCTTCATGCATGTTTGTATTCAGTCGATCCATCAAACTTTCTGCAGTGACACGGTATTGAACATCACCTATGAAACGAAGCACTTTGTCAGCTTCATTATGAGCAGGACCGGGAAATCACATGATATGTATAAAAGGAGAATGATACTTCTGAAATACTTTTACATCTTGCATTTCAGTATTGTTAGATCAAAATATCCAAGTTCTCATAAAGTCACTGCAAAATTTAAACATCTGTCTGCAACTGAAGAAAAATGAAAAATCTGTGATAGGCCACTCAGCACATTCTTTTATTCAATTTATGGAAAAGAATTATGATCAATCATTTTTCTCCAGTTACTTTCTACATAATCCACCCTACAGAGGCATCATTTCTTTAAGAAACAAAGTAGTTATGGTCTCCTAAATCAATAGTTCTGTTTGAGAAAAAAAAGAGGAAATGAGATGAGTACCAAAATTTAGTAAATAATCAAGATCACCAAATATATCCAAACAACATATTTCTCTGACTTGTCTTCTAAAATATCAGAAACAAACAGGAGCTATTGTCTCTAATCTCCAGAGAGAGAGAGAGAGAGAGAGACCGAACGAGAAGCACTGCTTGACATGGAATTCCTACAGTGTCTTAAGCTACTTGGAATGAGTTAGTTACATGCAAATGGGGAGAAGTAAGATGAAGAAAATCAAGACAGGTGGTGCTTTTCTTTTTATTTGGAGCTTGATGAGTTGAAGTGTTGGCCAAATTTGTCCAGTACCTCTGAAATTGGTTGCTATAATTGTATTGCATTTCTTACCTTTTTCTGTCAAGTTAGAGGTCACAGTGTTTTAGGGCCTTACCAACCAGAGAGAACAAATATAACAAATATGTATCAGACACACACACACACTCTCTCTCTCTCAAACACACACATACACACACACAGAGAAGAAACTAGTTGGGAAAGGTACTACACTAAATCTTTTTCCAAATTGAGTCTTTGAAGGTATACAAAGCAAACATGATACTGGAACTTCTTAGCCAAATTTAGTGAATGAAAATATTCCAAAATGACATGTCTTCTCTCTCTCTGTCTCTCTCTGTGTGTGTGTGGGTGTGTCTCCCTCAATTTCTTTCTGTAGCTGGAACACTAGTCATATATTCAACTGCGTCAGTTAAGAAGCATCACAAAGGAAACATAGAAATGCCTAAATGGAATCCAGTTGAGAGTAAATACTCATGTAAAACAAGTAAAGCACTTAATGTGCAACATAAAATCCTTAGCAATAAGCATATGCTTTGCTTTGAATGCGGAGCACCAAAAATCAGATTAAGAACTGTCAGATGCTACATATATACTATATTACAGCGCATTATTACCACTTACCAGCTCTACTTTTAACATCAATGAAGCCATCCCTCTTGATTCTTTCTAAGAAGTCTTTTCCCAATCTCTCTTCAATGCCTCTATCAAGTTTGTATCGGCCGGATACATTGATCACCGTGCAAATGTCATGATATTTAGATGCATATAGGAGCACAATATTACCTCCTGCAACAATTACCTTAGAAAATTATACCGTTTAGTAAGTTAATCATCTCAACAAGCTGAGATTTCAGAGCAATTTAAAAAATTTTGGGCATAAAGTATGCATTGCCTCAAGTGGACAGCAGTTCAGCATCACAGGTATGAGGTGTCTACATAACTAACGGTTGCGTAAACCAAGACTATTTTTTATATACTTGTCAGTAGAGGGGGGAACACACTGAATCTTAAATGCTAAGCAGAAATGCTTCAGCCTCTCAAGATATGAAAGAACTCTATTGTCTTTTTTTCTATTGTTCTTTTAATTTTTGCTAATAACTCGTGCATATGTCTCTTTCCTTCTTCTTTCAAATTTCTTTGAGTCTTGAAGGAAGAATGTTTGCTGTTGGGGGTCTGCGGGGAAGTTTACAGTTTGAGATGGTATTTGAGAGAGGAGGAAAGGAGGAATAACTCCAAAATTATTTTGCACTGGTTCAAGTTTAATTTGGAATCTAGCACAAGAGCAGCACTAGGTTCAAATCTATATCATTATACTGCAGAGGGTGACAGAGGGTGGGTCACAATTGTGAGTAATTATACTGAAGTAGACTGAAAGACAAAGACCTCTTATAATATGAAAATTACCTTTTTACAATATGAAATATGTTTCACATAATATAGATACTCATTAACAAGTTTGCAAACCTTTACTGTGCCCAAGGATTGCAGCAATCCTACGGTTGGTTCCACTAAAGTACTCGACTACAGAACGCAAATCAGCAACCTCTCTCCAGTAGTTACCATATTGAAATGTACCTTCACTTTCTCTGAAAAGCAAGTTTCACCACCAATATTATAACATTTAAGCAAATATCAGAGAACCCCAAGGAATAGGAGAACTAACCAATATGAAGAATGTGCTAAAGAATGCCATGTAAATTGCAACCAGTTGCCACAAGCATAAAGAATTTCAGGCAGAATCACAACTTGGACCAATAAAGTATTCCAAATTGGGTTGTATTGACCAAATAAAGTAAAGAACCAAACTAGGCAAAATAAAAAAAATTATATTGGCCCAATTAAATAAGCTGTAGCAAGACAACTAAGTAATTAAACCAATTGCTGACTAATAACTTGGGTGAGTTGTGATGACTAATAACTTGGGTTAGTTACATTCACTAACCAAAATAACCAAATCAAATAACCAAATAACACCTCCTAATTTTATAATTGAAGCCTAATATTTTCAGTTAAGAATAGTTTACCAGATTTTGGCACAGCATAAAGAACATATTGGAGCGGAGGGACCACAATTAAAATAACTGACTAACCTTTAGAAGATAGTTTTCAATTGGACTGGACTGAACACAATAGTAATAATAAACGAAAAGGTATCATCCATTAGTTAGCTATAGTAGAATCCCATAATGACAAGTGTAGCCATCATTATACAGAAATTGATCGTGCAAATACATACTTCTTTATCAATAATATCAAATACCTGTGATCATAATTCAAAAAGCGAACTACTAAAGAGTTACCCATTTCCAGCAAAATCAAATCGAAATGCACTAATTCCTTCACTTTCGAGAGAAGCAGAAATATTCATCATAGTGTTGTTATCCTGCAGATACAAACAAGTGAGTTAAATATGGTAATCTACAATTCAGCATATCAATAACTATAAGTTGGTTACTTGTATGAGTGCACAAAGAAGATTTTGCAGACACTGTATCTACTTGAAACTGCTAAAAGAACAAAAACAATATTCATGAACTGATTAACAACTATTGAGATTCCCAAGCAGGGTGAGATGAGGCTGTTATCACTGCCTAGATTTGGTTTAAGGCCTCTTTCATTCCTACCTCACTTCCTCTATTATGCTTACTGTTATGAACTCATGATGAGTCCAAACTATAAATTATCTTCCTCGAGGTCTGTCTATGCACTTGCTTCTTGAACTGTAGACAAAAATCCCAAGCAGGGTGAGATGAGGCTGTTATCACTGCCTAGATTTGGTTTAAGGCCATTCCTACCTCACCTCCTCTATTATGCTTACTGTTATGAACTCATGATGAGTTCAAACTATAAATTATCTTCCTCGAGGTCTGTCTATGCACTTGCTTCTTGAACTGTAGACAAGCTTCCCTACTTATCTTTTTGACACTAATAGGACCGCGTTAAAAAATAGAAGCCTATTCCACCAAAGGAAAACTACTAAATCAACACTAACAACATATAGTGGCAATCCATCGAGCTTAAAATCCACACAGAAATTAAGAAGGGAATGCAACATATTAAAAATTCAGCTCACCTTTTAGATCCAAAGAAATTTAAGGACTTCTGATTTTGGAAAAGTTCAAGATTGAACAACTTCATAACTGGAAACTGGGGAATTTTGGTAATGGCAGGCAGGCAGGCAGGCATCATAGCCAGAATTAGAAGAGCTACCAACCTTTGAGGATCGAAAACCATGACATAAGACTACAACATCAGCAGATCCATTCTCATGCAACACGCCAACAAGTTTTTCACTGTGTTTGTTCTGCAAAGTGGTTCTCTGCTGCCTAATTACTGCAATATCATAATGCATCAATCCTTCTAAATGTATGCACTGTAAACTAAAAGTTGCAAAAATGAAGCAGGTGATGCCCAACAAATGGAAATTCCTCCAATCTAAATATGTCTTCACTTTCATTGCATGCACATCCTACCACGATAAAAACAAATAATAATAAATACCAGCAACCCGATTGCATTTTGTTTTCATCTGCCAAATTTAGGCGAAACTGCACAGGATATACAACCTTCAAAATCTACCCAGATTTAGATGTTAAAAAAACTAGTTGAACGCCACACATCTGCAATGCTCCATCTAAAGCAGTTGCCATTTAAATAAACGCCCAAATATAGCTAGCTAAAGTAATGTAACTAAAAGATTCAATTATTCTAATTTTAGCAGTTCATTTTTCGAAGTTTGTCAGCTCTATATCTTGATTCTTGCATAACCATTCATATAATCATGGTAAAGCTACAACAGAAGTTTAATTAATACTAAGTTTCATTGATTAACCATAATTACTAAACAAATATCTGCATACTTAAGTTTATTTCCTTAAACAGCGAAATCTTAGATAAATAGAAAAAAGTACTCTTTTTATTTCTTCCCAAAACCCACAAACCCCATTATCCTAATTTGTCAAAAGAATCCATCACACAGTATTAATAGAACCCATGTTTTTTTTTCAATAAAAACTGCAAAATCATGCATCAAATGCAAAAGGGTCATCAGAAAAAGTCAACACCTTTCATCCATCATCCAATCATTGTACACCTCTAATAAAAGACTTGAAGAATTATCTGACCTTAAGGGGTTTTCCTTTTCGGCCATGCTGATTGTTATTTTAGCTTTGACGCTGTGAATGACTGATGGAGTGAATGTCACCTGATTTTGAGAAATCTTTGAGAAACAGTGCGACTTTTTTATAATGAAATAATTTGGGAGTACTAAACTGAAATCACTGAAAATGGTTGTTCCCATATGTTTAATCAATGATGAGTGATGACAATAATTTAATGTAAGTTAAACAAAAAGGAAAAGAAACGAGGAAATTTTTACGAAAGGCAAATGTTGGTTCTGAGTCTTACCTATTGCGACCTCTCTGATTTTAGCCGTTGAATTCTCACTTCTTTACTTGGCAGAGTCGTATTTTGTACTTTAAAATTTGGATTATATAAGTATTAAAAATATTTAATATTATATTGTACAATTATCAAAATACAATAATATGATATCCACAAATTTTATTTAGCTTCTCATTGATTAATAACTTCATCAAATGCTGCCTGGTGATTTTAATAGAATTGGGATACAGGATGCTGCCTCTGATGTTTGATTACACTGTCAAGGTGGTTGTTTTTTTTTTTTTGTTTTTTTTTTTCTGGTGTCATCTGTAAATGGAAAAGAGGATTCACAATATAAGATAATCTGCCTCTTTTAAACGAGGAAATAAACAATTTTCAAGATCATGAAAAGATGATTAATAGGCAAGTCCATAACAGGAAAGAGGCTATCTCAAATTTTAACCAAAGAAAGAAATTTGACTTTTCCAGATTAAATAATATAAGGCATAGCACATAAACTACAAGCCACCAACCCAGATTGGAAAATCCACCATTGCCTCATTGAAACGCCTTCAAATAGTAAACAGAGACTTTTCAAGGTAGAACAAAATTTTAGGAAATTTACATAATAACGCTAGAAAGGAGGAATAACAATGAGCATTACTAATACTATTGAAGCACAAAACAATGTGTTTCTGAGGATGTTGCACGAAGCTGAAATTAGCAATGCTGAAAAGCGGTTGAGTTATACAAGAAAACACACGTCAAGCCCTCCTTTTACTTAGGCGCCAAGAGTTGGGCTCATGATATCTGTCGTAAAGTGGCTCAATGCGCTCTTGTCTCTTGCGCTTGCTCATTTTTGTGGGATCTGAAACCTTGAAAAATCTTGGTGCCAGTTCAACTAGCCACTTGGGATCTATGACTGTGACCTCACGCATATATTCCTTTGTAGTCATCACCAGCTCGTGATAAATAACCCAGTCAGGTTGTCTTTGGAAAAGAGCACTGCTTGGATGAATATAGACTGGTTGGTTCTCTACCAGGGTCCTATAACCCTCTTGTGGATCCTTCCTGGCAGTGTGGAAAAAGAAACCCGCAGTAATAGCCTTCCTTATCTTGGTGAAATTCTTCCCAGCACTCACAACATCCAACTTGTACCTGTAGAAGCAAAAACCTAATTTAGCAACACTATCCAAGCTTCTGAGCTAAAGATATAACACGGAAATGAAACTGATAAAGACTGTCCATGACTGAAAACATATACAACGACCAAGTGTTTCATCACATTGTCATGGGAATGGAACTACTAATGAATAGTTTGTTTACAGAAGAAAATCTACTACTAGTTCTACACATCCATGTAAAATGCAGATCAAAACAAGTTACTACTGCTGCGTAACAGATTTCAAGTTACTACTGCAGATTATCAGCTGCAACCTCCCCAAGTCATAGCAGAACCAAGGCAAAACAAATTAAAAACAAGAAGAATACAACATCCATAGACGGAATTATGAAAATTATGCAATTTAGAATGTAAAACCAGTCATAAACTGAAACAGGTATAAAGCAATAAAAGTTCACCAGTGTAAAGGGATGATAATACATACTTGTCCATGATGGAGAGAAGTTGCTTCCTGACATCCTGAGCCCTCCTCAAAGACCGAGACTGAACAAAATTCTCAAAACACCAGGGCCCAGAAAAGTTCTTAGCCTTCCAAGCCTCGTATACAGCAAGTAATGTAAGAACATGGTGGTCTCCCTCAGGCTGGAAAAACTTGGCTCTTTTCTGATCAGCTTGAGCCTGTTTTTCCCTTGGACGATAGAAAATATTTCCGGTTTGAATCATTGCAATTATTGTCAAAATCTCATCACTACAGCCAAGATCCACACTAGCAAGAAGCATCTTTGACAAAGGGGGATCAAGAGGAAATTCTGCCATTTTCCTACCCAACTTAGTAAGAAGCCCCTCTTCATCCAAAGCTCCAAGACTGTATAATTGTTCCATGGCAGATACAAGAGCTTGAGGAGAAGGGGGGTCCATAAAATCAAAAGATAGAAGATCGTTAATGCCCATAGCTTTCAAATTGAGTGTGGTCATTCCAAGATTTATCCTTTGAATTTCTGGTATACTGGTTGGGGACATTTCATTGTGAAATGCACTCTCTGTATAGAGGCGATAACACTTTCCAGGTCCTGTACGTCCAGCTCGTCCCGCTCTCTGCTTTGCTGAAGCTTGTGAAATTGGAGTTATCATGGGACCAAGGAATCCAACCCCTGTTTAGGATTGTAAACATTTTGCTTCGCAAAACCAGGATCAATAACATAGAATATTCCATCAATGGTTAATGAAGCTTCAGCAATATTAGTCGCAACAACAACTTTCCTCTTTCCTGGAGGGGCTGGTTCAAAGATCCTTGATTGCATTTCACTAGGAAGGGCACTGTATACGGGTAAGATGATCAGCTCAGGAACATTTTTGCCCAGACCTTTCATCCTCTCATAAAGACATTGACATGCATAATCAATTTCCTCCTGACCAGTCAAGAAGAGCAGGACATCACCTTCAGGTTCGGTCAAGTGGATTTGCAAGACTGTGATCAGAGAAGCATCAAGGTAATCACTTTCTGGCTGCTTTGTATAAAGTATTTCCACAGGAAAAGTTCTTCCAGGAATGGTGAAGATGTTGCAGTTGAAGAAATAGCCTGAGAATTTCTCAGCATCCAGTGTGGCAGACGTGACAATTAGACGAAGGTCAGGTTCACTCCGTTTTACAAGTTGCTTAAGCAACCCAAAAAGCACATCTGTATGGATTGTCCTCTCATGAGCTTCATCAAGCATTATTACTGAATACTGAGACAAATTCTCATCAACCAGAATCTCTCTCAACAACATTCCATCAGTCATATACTTGATGACGGTTTCAGGCCCAGTGCAATCCTCAAAACGGATAGCATACCCAACCTCTTCACCTAAACGACAACCGAATTCCTCAGCAACCCTCTTAGCCACAGACATTGCAGCTACCCTACGAGGCTGAGTACATCCAATCTTACCTTTGGTAGTATACCCAGCCTCTGCTAAATACTGTGTAACCTGTGTAGTTTTTCCTGAACCTGTCTCACCAATGACAACCAAAACCTGATTATCATGGACAGCCTGTATTAGTTCTTTCTTCAGCTTATAAATCGGCAGGCTCTGCCTTTGCTCCTGAATAGAAAGCTTTGACCTTTGCCCAAAAGTAAGAGCTTTTCCATAGGCATCCAGTTTTTCCATTCTGGCATGTCATATGCTGACAATCCAACACCCCTCAGCTCCTGAGCTAGATGCCTCTCACCTGTCTCAGGCATTGGGTCTTCCCATGGCCGATTCAAATCCTTTGGAATAGAATCCAGCATTGTCCTCTGCTGTTGTTCCCTTACTTCCCTTCTCTCTTTTATCAAAGCAGATTGAAGTGCAGCTGCACGACTCAACGAGCCCTCAGGATTCTTAAAAATCTTTACTGGAGACATGTCTAAGGAGTGCCGACTCTGACCTTGCAGAAAAGCCGGCTCATCTTCATTCAGCTCAATTTCTAGCTCCTCCTCAGCACCCTCCTCCTGATACATCATCCCATCTCCTTCATCATCATACATGGGGTACTCTTGGACACTCAAAACCCCAGAAGCAATAAGTTGTTTAGCTTCCCATTTCTCAGGCGAACTCATCCTCTTCAACGGCCTCCTGGAAGGCATAGTACCATCTTCTTCAGTAATTCTAATCCCTGATATGACAATAAGCCCAGTCCTAGTCACAGGCCCCCCATTACTATTTGGATTTGCCCTCAAACCATCATCATCCCCACTCTTCTTTAATGGCAACAAATCCCTGCCAGTATTCTGATCAACATCCCTCATTGACAAACTCAACTTCTGCCCATTCATGGAAATAACCTTCACATAAACCTCCTGATCCCTCTTCACAACGTCCTTGGCATTAGCTATCCTCCTAGTTGCCATCTGTGAAACGTGCACCAATCCCTCCTTTCCCCTAAATTCATTCAGCTGTACAAAACAACCCGTATCCATCACCCTTGACACCCTCCCCTTATACACCTTATACAACTCCAACTCATCTCGCCGATTCCAATCATTATTCCTTTCCCTTCTTCTATCATCATTCTGTATATTATCTTCTTCATACCCATCTTTCCCACCCCTCTCATGCCTGCTTGGCCTGTGCCTTTCCCTACCCCTATCATCATCATAACCACCATCTCTTTCTCTATCCCTATCCCTATCTTGCTCTGTCTCTGTCCCGACCTCTATCTGTATCTCTATCTCTATCTCTGCCCCTATCTCTTTCCCTCCTCCTATCCCTGTCTCTATCCCGGTCACGGTCACGATCCCTCCTATCCCTGTATCTCTCTTCTTCTTCTTCTGGCTGCTTACTCCTAGCTTCCAGCTCAATTTCTAGCTCCAATTCCTTCACTCTCTCTTTACTATCAGCAATCTTCAATGCTGAATACCCTGATTTCTTTTCATCCACCTTTAAATCCCTCTCAGACTCAGACTTAGCTTTGGGAGGCAATATCGCATGAATAATAGTAAGAAGCGTCCGGACATTAATCCGGCATCTCAGCACCATTCTCTTTAAGCTTGGCATCAAATTCATCCACAGTTTCACATTTCCTACCAATATCAGTAATAAATTCTGCTAATGTTTTATCATCGAACCCTAAATGAGTTTCAAGTTCCGAACATACCTTAGATATGAGCGACAGATACTCCAATTTCTCCAACCCACCGTCGTCCCCCATTGCGTCCGGAAAATTCACAAGTTTACCAACCGCCTCAGTTAAATCAACTCGGACAAACGCCTCCGGCTACTCAACCCAGGCAATCGCAAATTGCAACGTATCTAATCTGGGAATCAAATTAGAAAATAAAAGAACTGAATAGTTCCGGCAAGGAGGTTCTAGGGTTTGTAATTTGTGATACTTTTTTCGTCGAAATTTGGGGGTTTGTAGTTTATTTATATTCATCCAACGGAGACAGAAATTTGGAATCTGTTTCCCGATTGGAATGCTGTAGAAGGCTCTTATACGACAACGTTTAGTTCTATCCTATTCCAACAAGGGTTTGGATCCCAAGGGGCATAAGCGTCTTTTAGCACCAAAATAGACACGATTAGATTTAGAGTGGGTAGCCCAACGGGTATATGGGTTGTTTCCAATGCGTAATCACAGCCCACAGTTGTGATGAAAGATGAATTGTTGGTATTGGCTCATATGTTCACTTGATTGGACCTATTTTAAATTAGGCCCAACTATAAAACATTTCTAACAGGTTAGAGAAGGCCTAAAAAGCCCAGATAGGAGGACTCCTCATAATGCTAAGGCCACAAAAAATAAGTCGCTTGATAAATTTATTCTTAATAAACTCTCATTTAAGTATCAAATCTGCAGACGCATCCATCTGAAAATAGAAATGACAGTAGAAAAATGTATAATTCCTACCCGGGGGGACATTCTGTTGTTCTAATAATACGATATCATGTGATTTAAAGTTTATATAAATTTTTTTTTAATAAAATTATAAAATTTCTAAAAATAATAATTTTTTTTACCTCTGTAAAAGCCCTATCACCTATTTTTCATAAATCATGCAGGAAATATACCAAAATCTTTGAATTTCGAGTTGTATATACAAACTTTTTGAAAAGCAATGACATCAAGTTACCTGTATAATGTTAATTGTTAAGTTTACACATTAGATACATACAAGGCCCTCATCTTTTACGGGCCATTTTTAAGTTGGATAGGTCTAAAATACTAGTCTTGAATCTCATAATTTAAATTAATATACATTACTCATATAAATTATGTGTATTAATTTGGATTATAAGATTCAAGACAATATACTTTAGAACGAATCCATTTAAGAATTTTCATTTTATGAGTGTTTATATATCATTGGATTCTTTATTCTCTACGAATAACACTTTGATTTTCTACAAGTAGGTGTGTAAATAAATATAAATAAATTCAATACTTTAGTGTTAAAATTTAATAGTTATGAACCCTGTAAACCACCCCATGGCGTGGGGAAGGGAGAGCCCCAATTAGTAGAAAAAAATCCACAACCTTATCCTGCACCCTGGGAGAAGATGTCAAAAAAGGAATTTGATTATTATTTTATTTAAATTTAATTTGTGTATCTTTTGAATCAAATTGAAACAAATTTTTATTGAATCGAATCGTATTCAAGTAATTTGATTATTTTCATGAAAATTAATGTTTTTTAACCTATCAAATCGAGGAGTTCATTTGAATAAAAAATATTAACTAATACTAAATTTTATTTAAATTTGATTTTTTACTAACAAAACCCAAACCATCTTTTAGCGAGCCAAAATCAATTCTTTTATCGGCTAAGTATGTTTGTTTTTCAGTGTTACTGCTACAACAAGATGTCTTTAAAAAAAAAAAAAAACATTATCCAGCATAAAATATGAATAATAGAAATTAATATTTTGAAAATATTTAAGTAAATCCGATCTTTAATTTTATCTGTAAATTGTGTAGTTAAAATTAAATTTTAAAAAAATTTATTTATATTAACTGATGTCATAAATTTTTTTAAAATTTAATTTATATTATAAAATATATAAATGAGGCTGATAAAGAAAGGTAGAGTCAAATGGGCATAGGAGTCTAGGACAAGAGGAACGTACGTATAAATCAATCATTTTAAGATGATGTTACGAAGAGGGTCTAAAAGTTGACCCCTTCGACGTGTATACTACACTACCACTAGTGATGGCATTCTCCAAAAGTTGATGTAATTGACATGGCCTACTTTCCTAATCAATATGTACCGGTAGTAATTGAAGCCACAATGAAAGAGCTCTTTCCTCCAAGGATTTTGTTCTGTCATTAATATGTTGGACCATCATTCCAGGAATGCAACCAAACAACCTAAAGAGAATCTGAATCCCTTTTCTTTATTATTATTTTTTTGTTTGGATGAAAATTACATCTACTGCTAAAGAGGCAGGGGCCAAAAAGATAAAGAAATCTAATTTTTATCATTATGAATGTAAGGTGGAGATTCAAACTTCTAATCTTATCTTCAAATAAAATATTTGATGACCAATTCACCTTAACCGAGTCGGTTGAAAATTCATTGGATTCCCATGTGTAATTGACCATCGCAGCTTTTGTTTCTTGTTATTCAAGTATACAGACAACCATGTGCTCCTAGAATTCCGCCGTAATGGCTCGTCAGTTGAAATTTTGCTTTCAATATATGTAATATATGGAAAGTCCCTTCAAAACTAAAGTTTGTTTTCCTTTTCTTTGTTTTGGTCAGCAAGGAAATTTCATAGAAAATCACCTAAAAAAAGAAACAACAGATTTGTTATCCAATTCAGAAAGAGTTTCTCTAAAGTAAAGGACTGGAAAGAAATTTCCCTTTTTTTTTTTTTTGTTCGATAATGTTAAGTGATGAAAAAAAGTAAGGGGAGATCAATCTAATTGAACATTTTTATGTTATTTTTACCTTTCTTTATTCACTATATAGAGTAGTAAGGTATATTATGAAACAAAATTTTTTTTTTTAATGATACAAAAAGCGCAAAAGTAGTCCCTCCCTCCATCTCCACGAAGATATGTTTTGTACTATTAGTCAAAGCAACAACATGTTTTATACAATGCATTAAAGTTTCGAAATAATTTTTAAAAATAGTAAAATACCTACTGAGAATTGCAATGTAACAATATAAACTTTTCAGAGTATACAAGGAAAACTAGTAAAATTTGATTGTTTGATGATTAAATCTTTGTGGGACAAGTAGAGAGCAACTAAAAAATATAACGATTGTAAAATTTCCACCAAGAAACAATACATTCAAATCTGTGCGAGCTTATAATTAGAGTCTTATTGAGAAAATTATTCTTTTATTTTTTAAATACTTGTACAATGTAGTTTAAAATTTTGTATTGTATATATTTTAAAAATCCTTCAACGAAATTGTAAAATTCCCCTATAATACCTAAGCATGCAAAAGTAATTACTTTTTACATTGTTTCAAAATATCTTTTCTTCTTCAAAACTAGAAATATACTAATATAAACAGCAAGTGGAACCAAAAATCACTAGATCAAAATAAAAATATGGGTAAAATACAAAGACCCTTTCTAATTATGCCTGTGTTCTAGATTGTTCCTCAAGATATTCATATGCACAAAATTGTAAATACCGATTGTCTCTTGTATTTTCTATATTGAGTCAAAAAGATCACATGTTTAGCACATGATCATTAAATTAACATTTTTGCACTCAAGTTCCTAATTCTAGGTAACAGACCATCTTTGTTTCACTCCTAATATTACCTCACTATTCTAGCGACATGTCCATTAACAACCCTAAAATCTTCATTTGTTCACAAATTCTTCATTTCGAACTTACAAAAATCTCATTAAATGAATAATGGAGACAAGAAAATTCATCATCTGATCATATTCATACCACAACATTTTTTTTTTCCATGCATGTTCGTTTATGCATATTTGCTAACCAGTTAGTAGTTAAATACATATTACAAAATTTGGTTGGCGAGAAAGGAAACAATTTGGGATGGAGTTTAGTTGGCTAGCTTTGTCTATGAATCGAGATACTACCAACTGAAATAATGAAAAAAAGAATGATTAATTTTCTATGAAAGTATGGTTAATAATTTCAAAATAATTATTTTATAATTCAATTGCAAACTATAAAAAATGAATTAATTGAGTTTTTTTCTGAATTCAATGGAATATATTGAAAGTTCATTACGAATACATTAATCAAATAGGCTTTTAGATACCAATTTTGAAAACTTTCGTGGTTTGATCTGGTGCAAGGTAGATACCTGACCAGTGATATTGAATTCCTTATTATTCACATTATATTCAGTTGGCCTGAAGTTTAGCAAATAATTTCCTAATGATCCATGGAATTATTTCTATGATATTTTTTTTTATGATCCATAGAATTAGTTCGATTGTATTTAGGGGAGTTCATTGGCCAGTTTTTAATAATTAGGTCAAAAATTCGATTTTTAGATTTTCGGTACAAGAAAAAACAAAACCAAATACAAACTAAACTTTTCTTCTGTTTGTTAGCCAACCAAATTTTTTTCACAGCTCCACTAAAGTAAAATCTATAAATTGCTTAATCCCAATCTACGAAAGAAATTAATAAAAAGGAAATTCTTTTTGAAAGATTCCTGGGTTTTAGAGCATCTCTCTGTTCGGCAAGCCATTGACATCTAATGGCTGGAGTTTCTACTTTCTTCAGAAAGTAGCCCTTTCTCGATACTAATCATAGCTATGATTAATTGGTAAGAAGGAAAGAGCTTAGAGGTGGTAGTGGGCCCGGCCAACCCGTCACCGGACCCGTTTTTTAATCTGCCCGGCCTGAGAGTTACTATAGCAACCTGGGCCACGGAGTGTCGGCCCACAGCCCGGCCCGGACAAAAATTATTAAACCTCGCCCGAGGTCAACGGGCCAACCATTGGTGTCTCTTATACACATTTGAATTTTTTTTTTAAAAAAAATGCAATTAATGACAGTTTTACCCCCCAACAGCTATAAAACAGATAGTTTTGGGGGGTAATGTTGGAAAAAAAATTCTATAAATACCACACAAGTTTTCCAACAAATCACACAACAATTTCTCTCTATTTTCTCTTATTTCTTCTTTCTACTCTCTAATTCTATCTCCAAGTGCTATTATAATTTCTTTCATACTACTTAAATTATAATATATGATATAAGAGAAATTTAAAATTATCTTAAATAGAGAGCTCAATTGAAGATTTGGATATTTATCCAAAATTCAAGTAGTGAAGTGCTCGGAAGTTACAGATTCAAGTACTTTCTAGTATAAATTGAAATTCAACATTTCAATTTCCAAGTTGGTTTTTTCATACTGTTTAATTTATTAATTGTCTTTATCAACTCTCTTATTTTTTTCTTTATTATTGTTTTGTTATATTCTTTTATTTGAAAATTAAGTAGCTTGCATCTTTAGTTTTCATATTACCACTTTATTTTAAAAAAAAATCTATTACAAGAAAATGGAACAAGGATTACAAGCACCCCACACCCTACTAGATGGTCCTACAATATTTGTTGATTTAGATGATATAGATAACCAAAATAAACAAGCACCTAGTAAACAACCCACTACTACTAAAATGAAAAGTCTCGTTTGGGAATTTTTGAAAGAGGTGAAGAAAATGAAACTGCTACTTGTAAATTATGTATTCTACCTATATCATTTAAGCAAAAAAAGGGGGGAACCGGAACACTTAATAGGCACATTAGTAAAAAACATAGTGAAGCTCAAGAAAAATAAAAAATGGTGGTGGGTCAAACACAAATTCACATCAAACAAGGTATGGTAACGGAGAATTTTAAATATTCACATGGAAAAAATAGAGAGAAAATGGCTAAATGGATAATTAGAGATGAATTGCCTTTTATTTTGAGTCAAAATTCCAATTTAGAACACTACATGCACGAATCCGTGAACCCACAATTTAAAAAGGTTCCTAGAAATACTTTGAGCAGTGATATTAAAAGAATGTATAAGGAAAAGAAAAATGAATTGATAGCTACTATTGAATCGACTAATTGTAAAGTTACCTTTACTGCCAATTCTTGGAAAGCAATCACAAATAAAAATTATTTTTGTATCACTGCACATTGAATAGATGTAAATTGGCATTTACAAAAGCGAATTATTAGTTTTCAAATTTTTGAACACCCTCACAATGCCCTCCAAATTACAAGATTGATTTTTAATTGTGCCCGTGAATATGGTTTGCTTGAAAAAGTTATATCCATTTCTTCTGATAATGCCTCAAATAATAGTACTGCAAGTTTGCCTATGTTAAAAGATGTTTTCAAACCTATTTTAGGTGGTAAATTATTTCATAATAGATGCGCATGTCATGTACTTAATATTTGTGTTCAAGATGGTTTAAAAATGGTTGAAAATATTATTAGTCCAATTAGAAGTGCTATTTGTTTTATCCGTTCATCTACTACTCGTTAACAAGATTTTAAACGATTTTGCTTAGAAAATGGCATGAAACCTACATTTTCCAATAGATATACCCACTAGGTGGAATTCTACTTGTCATATGTTATCAAGTACTTTTGGTTATGAAAAATTACTTTCCGCATTTTACAACGAGTACATTGGTTCAGTTAATGCAACTTAATTGGGCGAGGAGGATTTAATCGAGTTAAAACAATAGTAGAAATTTTAAAGCAATTTGAGTAGGCTAGAAACTTGTTCTCCGCTACTTATAGACCTTCCTCTCATGCTGTTTTACCTGAACTAAGTGTTATTAAAGTTATTTTTTTAATCATAGTTGAAAGAAATTAGTTTTTTGATGATATGATTAGCGCAATGGAAGAAAAATTTGACAAGTATTATGAAAATATTCCATTATTGTATTATTTGGCATGTGTTATTGATCCACGTAATAAATTATATAAGTTAAATGCTTTCATTAAATATTTTAATAATCATAGTACCACAAATATCATAAACAAACAGTTACTCATAGAAACTACTAAAACAACTTTTGATGAATTATCTGAAATTTACAAACAAAACTCCCCCACGCAACAAGGTGCATCTTCTAGTTCATCTACATCAGATCCACAATATGCTACGCCTCATATAAATGTTAGAACACATTTTGATCCTCACCAACTATTCTTTGCTTCGAAAATATCGAGAATTGAAAATACTAATGAAATAACTCAATATTTAAGTGATCCACTATATATACAAGACTACGAGTTCAATCCCAATTTTGATGTTCTTTCTTTGTGGCGAAAGTATAAAGCCAATAGCCTATTGTATCTCAAAAAATTGCTAGGGATTTGTTAACAATTTCGGTTTCTACAGTTGCATCAGAAAGTGCTTTTAGTGCAGGTGAAAGAGTTCTAGATGATAGAAGGGGCTCAAATGACACCTGCAACTTTGGAAATGTTGGTGTGCTTAAAGGATTGGTTAGACGATGAAGAAAGAAAACAAGGATTAATGATGCAAGATATCAACGAAGATGAAGGTAGTAGTAGTCACCAAATTGATATATAGTATAAATAGGATTTTAATGTTTAATAATTTTTGTTTGGAGGTAAAGTTCTATGTCGCCCCTCCTTATGTATGTAGTAAATAGCTTATTAATTTTATTTAAATTCTTAGATTGGTTTTATAACTTGTAATGATTTGAGGTTCAATGCCCCCCTCCTTGTACCTTTTTTTTATAATATTAATATACATGGTAGGGGTCCATGCCAAACACCCTCACCATCTCAAGGTGATTTTTTTTCTAATTAAATATTTTTACTCTATGATTAACAAAGAATAAGTTATGTAATATTAATTATTGACTTATACAACCAAGAAATAATTTGGTCAAATAAGTACTAATTTGTAATAATAAAATACTAATAACTAATTTTGAACTTTGATTTTTCAATATTAACTAAGAATTTTAGTTTTGAATAATAAGTATTAGTTTGGACTTTGAACTTTAATTATTAATAACTTGGTCTAATATATAAGTACCAATTTTGATTAATAAACATCTATTATTAACTAGTAAGTAGTAATTCGAACAATTAATAATTTATAATTTAATAAATTACTAATGAATAGTAAGTAAATGATTTTAAATTAGGGATAATTTTGGAAACCTCCATTGAGGTTTCTGATAATTACACTTAGCACCCTCTTAATTTTAAGAGACAGGTATTGCTAAGTGGATGGGTCAAAAACATCTAAAGGATAATGTTAAAATGACCTAATTACATCTATTTGAAATAGCCTCTTAAAAAATTATTGTCTATGCAAAATATCTTGTAACATGTTTACCAAAATACCCCCAAACTTTGGCGCTAAAAAGTTGGGTATATAACATGATGGTGCCTTTTAGCAAGTCTGTAAAAACTCCACATCTGATTTTTTTTTTCTTGAGAGAAAGTTGAAGAAGATGGACCTTTAGTCGAAAAATCAATCATACTGTGAAAAAGTGGTGCAAAAATAGTGGATCATCTCTGAAAAGGAATTCATTGACAGCTATAGTGATAAACGATATCTATTTTTTTTGGTTGAATCCAGTCTTTGACAAGTTATATTAAGTACTGATAAGGTGATTATTTACACTTATGCTTGAAATGAAACCATGTATGACCTTCATAAGTAAACATAAAAAGATAATGGCTTTAGACTTCTATAAAAACTAGATAGCAAAAGTGATGATATAAATACTAAGCAACAGAGCTAATGATAAACAATCCGACTTAGATCATTAGTTTCTTGATGTTTATTATTATATAGCTATGATCAATAATGTCATTCATGTAATGTATTTGATGAATTTTTTCGTGACATATAGTTACGAGGTTTACGTAAATGGGGTGAGTTGATATTCATATGTGACTGTCACTTGCTGCTTTGATGCTCATTTTTTCATGCAAATGTCAAAATATAGACATTAAATGACTTTTCTGGAAATTGTATAAATGTAAACTTTTAAGAATATGAAGTTGGTAAGCTAAAAATGAACACTTAAACTACTACCATTTTATTGTGTGATGGACAATATGCTATATGATTGACAAAATGTTCTTTGAAATCTATTCTGATGATCAGTGCTTCTAAAATAGGATGGCTACTGCTGCTGCACATGATATTATTGTGCATTATATGGGGGAAAAAATTAGAATCCCTGATGTGGATCCTGATAGGTATTCTTATATAGAATTGTTGAACGATGTTGTCGAGAATGTACTACATGAGTTGCCTGGGAATCTGAATATTGTATTGAATATTAGATGTGGTATACCAAGGAGCTTTGCAACAATAGATATTACTAATTATGAGACTATATTACAAATGTTCAAGTGTGCATGAAAAGGAGCTGATTATTAACTTGTATGTGTTCCATATGAATGCTCTACCTCCCAATGATATCCCTCTTAATCCCAACTTTGGACATGACGAAGAAACTTAGGAATTCAGAATAGACCAAGAAATCAGGAAGATAGAATAGACCACAATGAAATGGAAGATGAATGGTTCCTTTCAAGTAGTGATGATGACTCATGGATGAAGGTTTTGAACAATGATTGTGAGGATAGTACGAGTGATTGGAGGGTCTCAGTTTCATTATCTGACAAGAGTGACATTGACTTCTCAGATTATGAGGAGAATGATGAAGATGAAATTGCTGTAGATTCTGAATTTGAGAAAGAACTTGACCCCCTGAAGGCAGCCTTGAGATCAAAGATGTTTACTTATAATCATAAAGATGACATTGAGTTTGAGAAGCGTATGTTGTTCAACAATGTAGATGCTTTTAGGGCTGCTTTGAAGGATTATGTAATCCAAAAAGGTTTTCCTATACAACCAGACTGAAAAATGAAAAGTCAAGGTGTAATGCTAAGTGTGGCGTTGAAGGATGTCCATGGAGAATTCATGCATCTCCTGTTGGTGATTCTACCATTTTTCAGATAAAGACATACAACCCACAACATACTTGTGTGATGGATAGAAAGAATCCAGAAGCCACATCTGATTGGATTGCAAAGAAATTGATTGCTGTGTTAAGGGACAATACAGAAATGACAAACAAATCTATTCTTGCAGATATGAGAAAATATGGTGTTCAACCTAGTAAAATGCAAGTATGGAGCTCAAAGAGGAAGGCATTGAATGAGATAGAGGGTATACATTTTGCTTCATATGGTAAGCTACCCAAATATGCTGAGCTTCTGAGGCAAAGTAACCCTGAATGCATAGTGAAAATTCATTATGACAGGCCGAATATTGAGGTTGCACCAAGATTTTTGAGGCTATTCATTAGTTTCAAGGCACAAAAGGATGGATTTCTTAAAAGGTGCAGGCCATTTATTGGCAAGCGGTTTGATGGCTGCCATCTAAAAGGACCATATAGTGGTACACTAATTACTGTTGTTGCCTTAGATGGAAACAATAGCCTATTTCCTCTTGCTTTTGCTATGGCTCAATGTGAGAACAAGGAAACTTGGAGCTGGTTCTTTGATTTCTTCGAACTACACTTTGGTCCATTTGACAACCATCTTCCGTTGACCTGCATGAGAGATAGACAAAAGGTATAGCTCTTAATTGTCTTTGATTGTTTGCATTTACATTTTATAACCCAAAGGCTGCCATCTAATAATATTGTTTTCTGGTAGGGGCTGAACCTTGCATATGAAGATGGGTTTCCTTTAGCTGATGCCAGGTATTGTTGTATGCATATTTACAAAATTTCAAGATCACCTGCCCAGGATTGCTCCTCAGAAATTACTTCTGGCAAGTAGCAAAGAGCTTTAATGAAACTAAATATAACTAGGCAATGGAAAGCATTAAAGATATCAACATCAAGGCTTGGAGATATCTTATGAAAATTACATCCAAAAACTACTTGGGCAAGACATGCATTTGGTGAAGCTGTTAAATGTGACCATGTCACCAACAATTTTACAGAATCTTTCAATGCATGGGTTGGTGATCTTAGGGGAAAGCCTATACTGACTCTAGTTGAGGGATTGAGGAGAAAATTCATGAAAAAATGCACAAAAGGTTTCAGAAGAGTTGCACATGGACATCTCATTTGACTCCTAAAATTGTAGACAAATTGAAGTTGATTGCTGACCAATCAAGAAGGTGTGAACGTATGATGGCTAGTGAGGCTTTGTTCGAAGTTATTGATACTAATAAGCACTACATAGTGAATTTATCAGAGAGGACTTGTGAATGCGGGGAATTTCAAATCTCTGGAATTCCTTGCAAGCATGCTGCATTGGGAATCATTTATAGAAGGGAAAAACTTGATGACTATTATGATGCAGCTTTTACCAAGAAGTGCTACAGCTTTTACCAAGAAGTGCTACCAGAAAACTTATGCTGGAATGATAAATTCAGATAAATAACTAGTTCCACATGAGGAAAACTGGCCTGAACTGTCTGATGTTACCCCTACTACACTCTTACCACCACTATTGAGAAGGGCACTGGGTAGGCCCAAGAAAAATAGGAGAAGAGAAGCTTATGAAGGAGCTCATTCAACTCAAATAAGAAGGTCTACAACTTTTAAGTGCTCTATTTGTCAATCTTATGGCCACAACAAGAGGACTTGCCAAAGATGTCCTCTGAGAGCAAAGAAGGGAAGTAATACTGGTGACCAGGTAGTTCCTCCTGCTTTTTATACATGGAGCTCATTAATTTTATGCATGTTACTTGTTCTAATGCAAATTCCATCATTACAGATGGCTATTAGAAGAGAGAAACCTGGAAGGGGAAGGGCTAGTACAGGCTTGTCTGGGGCTGTACTTTGGGTTAGACAACAAAAAGATTTAGCTAACTACATATATCCATGCATTCTCTTTTCAAGTTTCCAGATATTTATCCTTTAGTATGTTGCTATATTTTTGGATTGCAGATGGATCATGGTAGTGGAAATGTGCCTGTGGTTTTCTCCAGTCAAGGCCACAATCCAATTCCTAATGTTTTAGGTGGTCAAACTCAAACTAATGCTGCTAATGTTCAAACCAATGTTCAAATTCAGTTTCAGGCTAGCACAAGTGGTATTAAGAAGGTATGTGTTGATTGAATCATGCTCTATATGCATTTGGATATTATCTATTCACGATTTAGCAAACACTACTATTGTTAAATATCTATTTTTTTGGTTAGTGAGGAAAGCCACCAAAGACTAATGTAACCAAGAAAAAGTCTAATTCTGCTGGAAGTAGTAGTAATCCCATAACTAACACAGAAAGACATGCTGGATTTAATAACAATATCCTTGACCACAATAAAGCATCTCAAACTTCCAGAAGTGTAACTATCAATACTGGTGCACCTGTTGACAAACAAAGCATCAGCAGCAGCGTTTCCATGTTCTAATGCATCTTTCTTTCATATGCCCTTAAATTACCTTACTTTTGACTTCTATTGTACTAGGTATGTAGTATTATGCTAAACATTTTGAGTGGTGCTCTATGGACTTGTTGGGAATCTGAAAGTCCACTCTTAGTATTTTGTTCATATTTTGTGATAGAACTGAATCTTTATAGTTTGTCAAGCTTTGCAATCCTCACCATCTACACAATTAGTATGAGATGGTGTTTTGGACATAGATGGATTACTTAGCAAAGTTAAGTTCATAATTAAGAACTTTTCAATCCTTGCCAACTTAGTCTGGTATTTTGCATATATAGGGGCTGCTTATTATGATGTGCAGGTACCTTGATGCTGTAAACTTTGGATGTTTATGTTATTTAAGAATGTTCACTCAGACAATTCATGAAAGATTTTAGCTTTGTTTTGTTCATTCTCCAAGCCTTTTTATGTTATTCTTACTTAAAAAGCCGTTGATAGAATAACGGTCATATGCTAATTGTCAAAGAATTGTCTTGTAGTTTAGAGGGTCAAACCACCTTCCACATTCGTTTTTCTTCTATTTTCCTTTTTTTTAATTCTTAGGGAACTGGGGGGCAAATATGGAATAAAATGTACTGTCAGAATTTCTTAACAATACTTTAAGTCACTTCATCTGACAAGGACTGAAAATGTTACCAAAAAACTTAAATTACGGGAGTTCAGTGAAATTTTAAAAATTAGGGGGTGTTAAGTGTAATTATTAGAAACCTCAGGGGAGGTTTCTGAAATTATCCCTTTAAATTAATAAGTTACTAATTTTAAAATAATAATTAATAAGTAAAAATTTAAATTTCTAGAAATGTATTAGTTTCGAATAATAAATATTAATTTGGATTTTGAACTTTAATTACTAATAACTTGGTCTAATATATAAGTACCAATTTTGATTAATAAAGTACTATTATTAACTAGTAAGTAGTAACTCGAACAATTAATAAGTTATAATTTAATAAATTACTAATGAATAGTAAGTAAATGATTTTAAATTAATAAGTTATTAATTTTAAAATAATAATTAATAAGTAAAAATTTAAATTCTTGTGCCTAGAAATGTATTAGTTTCGAATAATAAGTATTAGTTTGGATTGTGAACTTTAATTACTAATAACTTGGTCTAATATATAAGTACCAATTTTAATTAATAAAGTGCTATTAACTAGTAAGTAGTAATTTGAACAGTTAATAAGTTATAATTAATATATTACTAATGAATAGTAAGTAAATGATTTTAAATTAATAAGTTATTAATTTTAAAATAATAATTAATAAGTAAACATGTAAATTTCTCAAAAAAATATTTTTAAAATTTAAGTAAGAACTTAAATTGGAGGACCAGTCCGTGGGCCAGCCCACCCCGGCCCACCGTGGGCCTTGCCCGTGGGTTGGTTACGGGTCAACCCTTCCTTGGCCCGGCCCGTCCTACTAGCCCGCAGCAAACAGACCCGTGACAAGCAATCGCGGGCTTCCGGCCCACGGCCACCTCTAAAAGAACTCTGATATCAACCGTTAATATAATAGACCTTAGGATATCTCCTTTTATTGCTTTTTCTTTGGTCCAGAGTCAAAAAAAGAAAGAAGGGGGTTGATTTAGGCTCCTTCCCTTCCACTGCATAGCTGCGCTAGTCGGTACTACGAGCCCTCTGTCCCATGCATCTAACCAGCACGCGTGGTTCACCAATGCATGCCAGAAACGGGGAGTTGAGGTGGGTAGACCTATACTTCGAAAGGCTCCCAGCATAGGAGCCTATGGTTCCATTCTTGTTGTTGCTGGATGTACACATCCCTTTTCTCGGTGTGTAATGATATACGAGAAATAGATGCTTATTCATGAGTGAGGACAGGATCTAAGATATCTACTGGCTTATTGATGATATTCTCTCCTACTTCCCCACCCTTTGAAGTAGAGTGGGATAAATTGATCTAATCCAATTTAGCAAAAAAAGTCTTGATTATTACAAGTCTAGGCTTAGAATAGAGGCTTATGCCGTGCAATCAAATGTTAGTCTTTTTGTTGCCCATCAAAAAATCTCGAGATGCTCATCCACATAGAAGGATTGTCTGGGTATAACCAAATCAAAATTTAATAGGATCTAGACGACGAAAGGCACACGTCTTTTAGAACTCAATTTAGTATGTACTGCTTTTATACAGTGATGCCATTCGATTTCAAAAATGCAAGTGCTACCTACCTTACTAGCATTTACTTTTCTAGTTAGAGACCAAAGTCTTAGAGCTAAGGTAGAATCCGCTCTCAAGGACCTACTTTACTGATTTAGGTAAATATGTCATGCGTTCCCCGACTCGAGTGGTTTTTTTTGAAGGAGAAAGTATGCGCTTTTCAAAAAAGGTCAAAAGGGCTTGATATTGGACGAAACGCTTACCAATAGGTTCTGAAATAGAGTGGCATGGTCAACAGAGGAGTCAACCAATGGGTAGAACGGAGCTTGCCTCAACAGTAAGCAAGGAAGTAGGCCTACCCGTCGTCCCCAGGAAATTCATTGGAATCGTCATGATATGCACGTTAATTGGGGCTGCAACGGAATTTATACTGTTTATCCAATTAATCAAAATTCACTAATTAATTGAAAGTTAAATGCTTTAAAATTAAATACAAAACTAATAAAATTAATAAACAAAAACCTAAAACTAGAAATCAAAAAATAACAAAGAAAAATAATATCAAAGTATTGGAAATATTGAATCTGTTACTAAAAAATTATAACTAAAACTAATAAAACTAAAAGTTCGCTTATTTAGTTATTGATTTTTAATAATTAAAACCATATAACTAATTTCCATATTTGGTTTATCTGAATACTAAAAATCAAATTAATTTTATTCGATCATTTTGTTCGATTAAACCAAACTATAAATACCCCTAATCATAATCCATAGAATTAGTTTCATTGTGTTAGGGTAGAGCATTATATAGAATTTGCGGTTAGCAATAAGGGAGATCATGATAGACATGGTACATATCGTGGGTTATCCTATTACTCCTTGGCGTTCTTTTTCTCTTGCCAATTTGAGGGCATGGTCAACAATGTGTACTAAATGGCTTTTTCATCAATCTTTGTTAATGGCATTTGTACTTTTGAGCATTAATAAAATATCAACACCTTAAGGGAGTAATTTGACACAATTAAAAGTCTAAGGAACAATTTATAACACAAGCATAGTTGGAGGGAGACAGTTTACCTTAGATTATATGTTTCCTTATTTCTCACTTGTACTCTTCTAAGTACTAATCCAAAAAACAACAATCTTCTTCCCTTTTTTTTGGTTGCTTTTACCATTTCCACTATTTTAAAGTCTTTGTTCATTATCCCAAAAAAAAGTAGAAAAATTTTAGGATGCCGTAATAGAACCATTTCGTTATACTTTAAAAACTTATACAGTACAATATCATGTATTTAAAAAATTTATATTGTATAAGTTTTTAAATCTAACGAGATGGTGCCCTCGAAGTGACTATAGAATTTCTCAAAAATGTAAACCTTTCTTTTGTTATTTCTCTCCTTTAAATTTAATGCTTAGATGTCTTTTTTGAGTTCTTGATTGTTAGACTCCCGTCAATAAGAAAGAAAAGTCCTTGATCCATTATTATTTTGTAGTAATAATCACTATGGGCTCTCGTTTGACTTCTTGGCTTGTCGTTAGGGCTGTAAACGGGTTAGATTCGGGTCACATCCCGTATATCCAGACTCGGATCTGATTAATATTACTAGTTTCGGATCCGGATTCGGATCCGAACGGGTCTATAAAAGTAGATCCGGATCTTAATAATTTTTTTTTAAATTATATGTAAAACTATTACAATTTATCAAATTTTCTCTTTTTTTTTAATTATACAAAAATATTGAGTTCATAATTAATATTTATGCATGTATTTTATATTAAATATAAATTATATGGGCGATTTACACAACATATATGTATCTATACATATAAAATAACACTAATATACAATAATTTTATTATATATTAAATATTTTAATCGAATCTGGATCTTAATCGGATCGGAACACCAAGATCCAAATCCGACCCTTTTATTATAATAGCTAAACGAATCCGAATCGAATTCGAGTAATCAAAATTTGTCATAGATCCAAACTCGAATAAACGAATCCGAATCAGATGCCGATCAGATCCGATCCGATTAATTAGGCCTACTTGTCGTCTTTAAAAGTCAGAGTCGATGGAAAACGTCGCTAGGATTGCCCGGAGGAAAAGTAGTACTACTCTACACGTTTTGCCCAAACGACTATGGATTGGACAACATAGTAAATTAGTAATAAATAGAGAAATTCTTGTACTACTCTACACGTTTTGCCCAAACGACTATGTACTGGACAACATAGTAATAAATAGAGAAATTCTTGTATACAGTTTCATTAATTTTTTAATTTAATTAAAACTTTTCACATCAATTTATATCATGTCACTTTATTCTCAATCATATCATATCACTTTATTCTCAATGAACGATGTGAAAAATTTTAAACTAAAAAATTTATCACATAAATTCATATAAAAATTTTTCTTAATAAATTATATAAATCAACCGTCTCAACACAAATAAAACAAAATAATAATAACAATTTACAGCTATTGAATGTTACATTCAGCAGTTGACCTGCAAGAAATATAAGAAGAATTTATTCTGTAGCGGCAATGCATAAAAAAACGAATGTTCATAACTTCTGTAAAAAGTTGTGGCAAATGTTATTGCCACAGCAAAAAACCAATGAAATTATAAAAACCAATGAAATTATCATATTTCTCTGTCCTCCTATCTTCCCTTCATAAGAATAACGGTATTTTGGCAATTTCTTTACTTTTTTTGATGACAATAACAACCCTTATTGTGGTTAATAACGTATGCCAAATGTTATAAATTCTTGTCCCTTTCTTTTCCTCGTAGTAATGTAAATTTTGAGAATTTTACAATCTCTTTAAAAAATTATTCTTTTTACTTTAAAAATTTATACAATATAAACTTTTAAAATATATAATATTGTACTATACAATCATCTAAAATATATATAATAAAAAAAGAACTATAAAATTTTGCGTAGAGTTTATCTTGGTAGAAGTCTATGTTAACCTTTTCACAATTCATCCAAATATGATTTTCTCTTTTTTGAAAAGGTAAAAGAGTTATAGATACTTTGTATTGAATTTTGTCACTCCAAATTAAGAGAACAAATCTTGTCACGCATGATACAATATGAGCTCATTTTCTTTCGTATTCATGGAGAAACTTCTTGACGAGAAAATGTCCACAAAATAAAATAGTGCAAGTCAACCATTAGCGATGCTGGAACCACACAAGTTGTGGGCCTTGGTGTGGGCCGGTGTTTGGATAAATTTAAGAAGTCAGCTCAAACTTTAGAGTTTGAACATCAGTTGATTAATGATGGGCTAAAGCACGAGTTTGACAAAACTTTTCAATTGGATTCCTGTTTCCGTTTAGTACACTGTTGTCTTTTTGTTAACTTGTCCAGCTCAAATTAATTAACAATGCGACCCAGCAAGTACGTGTTTCTCCATTCCAAATTAACACTTACCGGAACTTTCAATATGGAAACATCTCAAATTCGACTCTAAGTTGTTTTCAATCTCTTATTTAGTGGTCGATAGGAGTAGAGTCAAGACCTATGGTGATTGTGGGTAAAAAAAATTTAATATGTAATAAGGGCAAAGATGTTATTAATAATAAATACATATATGATTAGATAAATTCGATAACTTAGGACTTAATTAAAGTTATGGCAAAAAATCTATAATAAATAGTATTTAATTAAGCTAATTATGTACTATGAATAATTTTTTGATGATCAACTAAGTATCTTTTGTTTGTTTAATAGGAGTATCTATAAATATTTTGTGATAAAAGGGCAATTTAACATATTTTAACTTTTTAAGAGACAATGCCAAAAAAAGACCAATTTTAAGAAATATAAGGGGCCTATGAAAGACAAATTTAAAATTTCTAAAATTTCAAAGTCTATTTTGTGATTTTTCGAAAGTTGAGAGAGGACAATTGCCCCTCGCCTCAACTGCTGGCTTCACCGCTGGTGGGTATTCTGTAACTAAATACATCAATAAGCCGATGAAATAGGGCAAAAATCTATATCGTCATTAAATTATTCTATAGTTCATGAATAACTAATTTCAGTTTTAAATTACCCACTAAACTATTTTCATGATTCACTTATAATCATTCAATTATTTTTAGTTTTAAATTATCTACTGAATTTTTTTAAAAATTTACTATTGAGCATTAGGATAATTAAATATAATATTTATACAATGGCTATTAGTATACTCTTTTAAAAGTTAAATGAGTAATTTGAAACAAAAACTAGTTTGGTGATCATAAATGAACCATAAAAATAGTTTAGTGTACAATTTAAAACTAAAAATAATTAAATGATCACAAGTACACTATATTGATAATTTAATAGTCATATATGATTTTTGCTCTCAAGAAATAGCAATAACCTACCCTCCTTCTGTATATATATATATTTTTTAATTTTTGGCACCAAAAAAAAGAAAAAGAAAAGAAAAGATCCCACCTTGACATAAGTGCACCAAACTTTGCTTTTGTATACAACTTTTTCTTGTTTTTTTTAAGGGATCTATAGTAGATCTTCACTTATTCCTTGTCAGACTCAAACCATCTCTAAGGTCACAGCCTGATAAGAGAACTGTAGTCTTACTATTTAGGTTATACTTCATTGTTACTTTTTACTAGACCTTTAAACAGGTTGGATTCGAGTCAGAACTAATACATCTATACTGGATCCAATTAATATATCCGGATTCAAATACCTAAATTAAGTCGGATCCATATCCAAATCTAGGTCTTATAATATTTTCTAACTTTTAAAATTTTTTTATTTTTTTTTTGTAATTATAAAAAATATTTACATCAAAATTTATATTGATATGCATATGTTCTACAACGTAATATAAATTACATTGACAATTTATACAACATATATGTATATTTACATATAGAACAACACTGATAGTTTATATATAATATTATTATATATTAAATATTTTAATCGAATTTGGATCCGAATTTGGTCGGAATAACAAAATTCATATCCAATCCGTTTATTATAATGGCTAAATAAATCTGGATCACATTCGAATAATTGAAATTTCTAATAGACTCTATATTCGGATAAACGGTTTGAATCGCATCGGGTCTAAACCCGACCAATTGACAAACCCAATTTTTACTACCAATATCAAAATTGGAAAAGGATGCTGATTTTTTTATTTTTTTAAAAAAGAATTTTTTTTTGTTTATTACAGTGCTAATATTGCATATATTGGCACTAAGGGCTTGAAAATTTCCCAGTGATTATAATCTACATGAATAATTTTATCACCACATATTTATTATTTTTCAGAAGTTGAGATTCATCCATATACACAATCATCGTTAACATATATTCTCATTTCTCCTAGAAAATTTAGAAGAACGGATAAAGGCGGAGAAGGAAAAAAAAAAAAAAAAAGAAGCAGAGGGAAAACAAGGCTGCTGGGCTATAATCAAATCTCTCAAGTTCAAAGAATCAACTTTTTGACTGTTAATTCAATCTAATCATGACCCAAATACAGGTGGAAGATTGTAAGAAATTTCATCAAAAGTTTCGTAAGTTCAGTGGACTGTCTAGTAATAACCAATAGTCATTAGAGATTTTTTATTTTATTTTATTTTAATTTTCGTAAATAATGGTACATTATGTATCTAGTTCAGACTTTCGTTACTTTTTTTTAGAAGGGATGTATAATAAAGAAAAGTGGAAATCAAAAACATTTGAGAGTTGAACCAAACGAAAATAAATCGTGTAATTTGAACAATTTTAACTTGTATTATTAGTTCAATATAAATACTCTTTACTTTATGGGTAATTTAACTTCTTTTTTTTAATTGGGAGAGATGGCTAAATGGACTAAAACGGCAATTGCTAATCTATTGTACGAGTTATTCGTATTGAGAGTTTGAATCTCTCTCTTTCCGTTTCTGTATTTACAAAACGTCATCTTAATTTATCATATTTCATAATATTCGGGATGTGATATAGTAATTGCATGGTCTAGTTTGGTCTAATAATCAAACATTCTGATTAATTAATAATATTAGTATTAGTTAAAAATTTTGTGAAAGATTCAATCAAATCATACAATTCAATTGATTCTTTATTAAAACAATGAATTTGAAAATTCAATCAATTTGTATTTTAGATTTTTTTATGCTTTTTGTGCATTAAATGTCATGAGTTTCTTAAGTGTGTGACTAAACAAATAGAACCATTTATGTAATTTGGTTGAACCTACAAATAGAATCGAATATTCATTGACATATTTTAATTTAGTATGTGCTTGTGTTAACAATT
The DNA here is from genome assembly GCA_025175665.1 of Cinchona pubescens. Lineage (NCBI taxonomy): Eukaryota > Viridiplantae > Streptophyta > Magnoliopsida > Gentianales > Rubiaceae > Cinchona > Cinchona pubescens. Next base: position 2,077,247 of record JANKKI010000031.1, on the reverse strand, counting down.
CTAAACGTCTTAAACTTTTCTTGGTTACGAGATTATTAGTCATGTCAAAAGATTTCGTTCTAAAGAATTATTTATAATATTAATAGAAATGCATAAATTTATTACACGCCCTCAATTAACTTATTTGGAGTTGTTGAGAGATTCTTCCGCCATAAAAGAGTGAGAAAAAAAAAAACTAGTTATTGATTGAGAGTTGAGACACTCTCTAAAAAAAACTTCAACCACTTCAAATTAGTTCTTAAAAAAAAAAAAAAAAAACTATCATTCTATAAAATAAATATTTCTGTTTTGTTTAAAAACTGCATTTGGGATTAATTAGTGTGCCATATATATAGTAAACTTTTTATTTTTTAAAAACGGCAACAATTTAAATTACTTTTATATAACTATATCTATTATTAATGAAAATGAGAAAATTAAAAAACGTTAAGGAATAAGAGATTTAATCTTTATTTTTACGAATATAAAGTAAGAATTCAAACTCATAATTTTGTATCAAAACAAAATGTTTCATACTTAATCCACCTAAATCTAATTCATTTGACAAGACTTTTCTACTGGTCACCATTTATATGGTCCAGACATTGTGATCCATTTGTCTCTGACATCCAAGAAAGTTGTGAACATGATAACTTTTTGAATATAATTACATTCCATTTTTGGTTAGAGTAAATTTTTTTTTAAATGAATCGGAATTATATAATAATATATAAATTTTTTTGTTTTGAATTAATTATATTACTCAATTGAGTAATGTAGTTTATTGAAAATTAAAAAATTCATAATATAATATCATGAATTAAAAGATCTATTTAAAAAAATTTTTCATGATAAACCATAGAAATTATTGTGACTTGTAATCCATGCTGCAAATGCTATTTCCTCACACATGGAGACGTCTTTTGATATTATCGTTCAATTTCCAAAAACAAAATTTAGTTTATAATGGATCCCTTTTGCCTGGTTTGGGACTTTAATTAATTAGGAGAGAAAATAAGCGAACAGAAAACTTTAAATTATGAAAGAAAAGAACAGAAGATACGCAGTTATTGAGCCATATCTCATATTGTTTGAGAGTATTTAAGATTAAACTATACTTATATAAAGTGACAAAGTACAAAAGTTACTGATTTTATTAAATTTGTGAAAAAAAAAAAAAATCTGATTAATTATGTAAAATTAAGAGATTGATGAATCAATTATTATTTAATTTGTTCTGTCCATTTTTTTCTAACTTTTGTTGTTTAGCTCATAATCATTTCAAATCATCCCATTTCTCTTATTTTCTCTCTTCATACTGTCTAATTAAAATTTCTAAACGTTTTTCCTCTCTAGAACTTCTCTTTTATCTCCCTTTATCGATTGATGACAAGTGCAATGCAACAATTTGGTAAGGAGAATTTTAGAAAAAGAAAACATAAAAGAAGTTATAAAATTAGCAAGGCTGCTTTAAATTGTAAATGGAGGCTGCAATCATATATATATATTACTATATAGATAAGAAGGAGTTGGATGTTTGAGTTTTGGTTTGGTGGTTGGTCTAAGATAATATTTGAAATTTCATTCCTTTTTAGTGTATGACTTTTGGTTGTATTTTTTTTTTTTTTGTCTTTTCAATTCTCTAACTATTCAATAGTCTCATTTTATTAACATTTATTTTTTTTTTACTCTAAAAAATAGTATAACTCGCGCCTTCATAATCTAAAAATGAATAAAGATTTAAATATTAACTACATTCTTAATTAATTAGTTGGTCAATTGATTGTATTCGATAATTAATTATTTAATTATTAAAATTTTGCTTCTCGACGTATTTGTTGTTTGTATTTTACCTATATTGCATCTTTATGTATTGTCTTTCAATTAATTGTTGAAAATTTTCTTTTCATATTCTTTTTTTGCAGTTTCCTACATATTTTTGTAATATTACCAAAATAGTAAAGATTAAATTAAAGAAAGAACTTGAGGAAATATAAAAGAGAAAAAGAAAATATAAGTGAAAGATGATACGAAATTAACAATTACTAATTAGCCAAATCCTAGAAAAAACAAAAGGGATGACAAAATTATAATTTTTTGGGTTTTTCTTTTTATTTTTCTTGGGACAATTATTGAATTTTACAACAAATTATCATAAAAATGTCATAATGACTCAAGGTTGTAAATATAAGTACATTTTACTTGCATAAGTAGTTGTAAATATAAGTATGTTTAATCTAAAAAATATAATTATATTTAATTTTCTAAAACTATATCCTTATATTTTATGTTATAATTTAGACGGGTAACCAACCTTACTCATCGCGCAAGATAGAAAATTAGTGTATATATATATATGATGTAAAGTGGAGGGGCTAAAAATTCTACATTGGTTGATAGATAAAAAATAGTTTAGCTTATAAGGTAGGGGGCCAACCCTCCCATGTGAGGTGCCTTTTCAAGGGTAAAACCATGAGGTTCTGGCCAAAGCGGACAATACCTCACATGAGCGCGCGACAAATTCTAACATCAACATAATGGCGTTGTCTACAGGACTCTCGGACTATAGGGGGCTTGGGGTGATGTAAAGTAGAGGGGTCAAAAATCTCACATTAATTGATAGTTAAGAAAAAGTCTAAGAGGCTACCCCTCCCATGTGAGGCGCTTTTACAAAGGGCAAAATCGTAAAGTTCCAACCAAAATGGATAATATATTATATGAGCGCATGACAAATTTTAACACTAACATATATATATATATATATATATATATAGATCCAATATATTATTCCAAGTTCTAGAAAATATTGTTTGTCAATTGACAGGGTAGACGATAACTAATGATTTGAACCTTGAATCTCTTATCTCTGGACTTCAAAGCTTTGATCTTCTTATTTCATTGGAGATTCAATCAACAATAAGGAATAAAAAAAGAATTCTCAATTGGGGCACCAATTAGGACCTAAATGAAAATTCAGTGCATAAATAACATAGTCGACATTCTATTGACTAATAATCATGGGGGAGTATTTTTAAAATTAATAAAAGTATTAATTTTAGTGGATTTTTTGGCTTGTAATAGGATTTGGCTACAGACTACAGTCATAGGTAGAGAAACCAACTAACACAAAAATCAAAATGAACCGAATTGAATATAAAAATGTGTTCAAGCTTCATTTTTCGGTTCTGATTAAAATCTTCGAGTATTTTTCATTCTTGGACATTTTATTGTTTAAAAATCCAGTTAATCAAACTACTATTGTGGACTATTGACAAGGGCTTGTTTCAGTGACAATTCCTTTTTCCTAAATTCAACAAGGGCTTGTTTTAAACTATCTATTCATATTGTAGTTGTCATAATATTATTTTTAATTATACATTTATACAAAGTGAAAAGTGATAAAACTATTAATATGTTACTAGAATCAGAAAAGAACGAATAAAATTGGATTGAATATTTTAAATTAAAATTTTGGTGATTGGATATGATCTTACCACTGAAATGATTTTAACATGTGGTCCTAAATTTGTAATTTTATAAATTATTTTTTATTATTAATTTGAAAAATTGTGCTATGATGAGAGAGAGAGATTTGCCATTTTACATTAAAAAAATGAACTGTTAGCTTATTATGTAGGAGTAGTATGTAATTTGAATTATGATATAACATCAATAATTGCAATTTAATTATCGCCAAAAACAAAAAGAAAATTGCATTTCAACCTATTGAAAAGTATTATAATTCTAGAAAACTAATTTTTAGATATTATCAAATATTGTGAATATACTGAACAGTAAGTTTGAAAAATGTACTGGAGCCCAAATATATAAATCTGTACAGATATGTACACCATAAATTCATCTCTAGTAATTGTTCTTCATAAGGCCTTGTTTTGAAAAAAAAAAAAAAATCAATTACTAGATACTAGAAAACTAGAATCTTCAGACTTATAAGGCCAAGTACTACCATCATAAGCTCAAAGTTTTGCCACCCCACATATTTTGAAGATTAGTACTTCTACAGTTCTGGTTGTTGGTTTTGGTTATTTGTCAAAAAAATCTCTTATTTACCCAAGATATATAATCCGATGTTTTTTGATGTAAAAATTAAAAATAATTAACAAAACTTAATCCAGCCAAAAGATGATTACAACAGAAAGAAAGGTCATAAAATTAAGATAAAAAAATTAGAAAAGCAAACTAATTCTACCAAGACCCTAGGAGGATTAATGGAGGATAATATACTAATTAACACAAAGCTAACAAGAACAACTGAGATCACTAGAAAGAGAATTTTTATATACAATGGAATTAGACAAGGACTTTTAATTACCCTCTGAAAAAGAAAACCTCATGGCTTCCTGCCTTGACCGAATTCAAAACTTTCCCTTGTTGGACTTTGACACTTTGACCACTACTTTTCTAACCTCTCTCTTGCCTCTTGGCTGGCTGCTTGTTTTGATCCCCTCCCTATCTATCTTTTTTTTTATTTTTTATTTTTTATTTTTTTCATTGGGGTCCTATCCTATGCTTTTAATTTCTTCTAGTTTTTTTTTTTTTTTTTATAATAATTTTCTTCTGACTAATAATTTTCTATCAATCACCTTTACTACCTTTCCAAATATTTCTTATGAACAAATCCCTATATACCCCACTTTCAGTTGGAGTTTTCTTATTTTTCCATTATGTTGAAGTACTGATGCTAATGCATCAACACTTGTGGGGTTAAGGATTCATTTCGTTTTATTAGATCATTTCATATCTATATACTACATCTTAGACACCACCCCCAAAGGGATAAATGGCACATAAGGGGTAGTCCCTGTAGTACTTATATTCTAAACTTTGATCAAGTAATCAAGAATTGGTCCCCTCCCCCTCCCTCCTCTTTTCCCAGCCAACCCTAGTTCTCAACACCCCACCCACACACACTCAGTCTCAGAGGGTTTAAATATGTCTCCGCAGTTATGACGTTCATCATGTTCACATTGAGAAATAGTTCATATAAATTAGGAATTGGGAGGTGAAAGGCTTGGTGGTATTTAATCTATTATCATGCAAAAAACTTAGCACTTGATGGATTCAGTCTTCTTCCTAGGTGAAGGAGACCGTGCAACCTTCATCCAACATATGATGCAGTCTTTTGGTTGCACTTACATTTGCCTCTGGTCATACGATCCTCCTCCATCCAAGTAAGAAAATTCAATTATGTCTCCGCCTTTCTTTCGCCTCAGGATCGATTTCCTATCTCATTTCCTGTATATGTCAGTCTCTTTATCCATCTTTATTATGTATTCTGTTAGTTGTTTACGATACAAGGATGGATTCTACCGCGAAAGGAGTAACCAATTACCAAGCTCATCAACATCTCTGGAAGTCTTGTTGAGAGACTCTTCACTGAATATTGCCAATCAATAATTCTTGTTGACACCAGGTATATATATGTTTGCTAGTCTAATGAAATACTAGAACATTTTCTTTTTTTAGCAAACTCTAAAGCTTTATATTTAGAATCAAGTGGAGAAATTTACATCTGAAATGACCTATCTTTCTATATACACATCATTATATAATTAGATAAATCTCTAAAGTGACTTCAAAGCACTTGTGGGAAATCCCCCAATCTACCACCAATTCTCCTTAATTTGTTATTAAAGCAAAAATCGCAGCATTTCTAGTCTTCCAAATGTAGTAAAAAGTGGCGGCAAATATTAACCTTTTCACTTGATCAACAAAGGAGTTAGATTTCCAGTGTTTGCAAAGCCATGTTATCTCTTTCATTAATCCAAGAGTTTGAGATAGCACATTGTGCATATAATAAGGACATATAAGTTAGTTTCAAAAAGTTTTATTTTCTTTATTTTCAGCCGCATTCGCAGGACTGGCTTTTCTGAACAATCTTCCTTACATGGAGCTTCATTCAGCCGATCTTCAAAGAATGGCTTCTACAGAATTGCAGCGCCGATTCTATGAGGTAAGAGACTAATATACATACATGTTAATACACTATATATTAGGACAGCTTTTAATTCATCCCGCCTGCTTAATTAATTCTGCTAAAAAGTAGCCACAGCTCATCACTTTGTTTTTTTACTTTTGATATTGCAGGAAGCTGGGATCAAGGTTTGTTTTACTACTACATAAACCTCAATTCTTTATCATTTTTCAAACCTTCAAAAATGTAATGAATTAATCATTTTGCATGATTCTGAAGCATCCTCTTTTGATTGTGAATATTATTTGTAGACCGCCTTATTTATGGGGTGCAACACAGGAGAGATTGAGGTTGGATTTTCTGATGATTCCCAGGTAAAAAATAAATAAATAAATAAGGACTACCCAAGTAATCAAATTGGCATTATATATGATTTTTTAGAACTAATTAATCCCAACTACCTAAATTGGCTTCAGGTTCATCCAAATAAATTATTCATTGCCTGCTATATATAAAGAATTAATGACCACTTCCAATTTTCAGGTCAACATGGAAATGCAAATGAGAACCTGGTTTCTTGAAGATTTCTCTGGACAATCAGCTCCAACGACGGCCATGGAACTTCCCCAGCCAAGTGCTGATCAGAACCGGCCTGGCTCATCTTCATCATCACTGAGATCATTGTCATATGATAGTCCGGAGTACTCAGTACCCTTCCTTTTCGACATCCCAAGCACTTCCTTCACCGTTCAAGAACCGCGACAAAATGCCATGATTCAACAGGCTATAGGATCAGCTCCGGCAGTTTCAACTGCAACTATAGCCGTGCCTACTACTACTCTACACCAGGTAGTAGCTATTCGAGACTTGAATCAAATCCGGAACATCCAATTACCAAACATTGAGAGCGAAGAAGCTGCAATGGCACAAGCAATTCTTGCTGTTTTGGCCATTTCTTCTTCTTCTCCTGCTTCTTCTTCTTCGTCTTCTCTTCAATCCCAACAAAATTTACCTCTTAATTACCCGGTAAGCGGATCGCAGTCTAGTGCATTTAGATGGTACAACAGGTCTGCTTTAGCCCCAAGATCAGTGCTGCCTATTAGTTCATCAAGAATCCGAAGAAGGGAGAATATGATAAAAAGATCTATTGCATTTCTCAGAACCTTAAACACAATAAGATCCCAAATACAAACGCAATCAGGCCGGACATCGAACACGCAGTTGCATCACATGATAAATGAGAGAAGAAGACGCGAAAAACTCAATGAAAGCTTTCAAGCATTGAGATCACTTCTCCCACCAGGAACTAAGGTATATTATGGCAGAATCTTAATTAATGTTTCTTTGTGTTTTTTTTAAATCCTTAACCACTCCAGGTACGAGTAATTCTGTGTTGGTCATTATTGATGCTAGAATTTATCGTACACTCATATAAGATATTGTTTGTTTTGTCATTGGAATATCACGATTTTGACCTTAAAAAGTTAAAATTATTTTTAGCTATCAATCAATGTGCTTTCATTAGTGACTAACTCAACCTCGAGATTGTATGAAGATCTATTTTCATAAAATCACAGATATTGCGAAGTCTTTAGCTCAGAATTTTTCGTGGCCTACTGGCTAAATTCCAGTGGCCATATAACTATTGAGTAATTAATTTCTTGAGAAGAAAGTTATTGAATTATTGTGGCTTAAATTGTAATGGCAGAAGGATAAAGCATCAGTTCTTGCAAGAACAACGGAGTACATGAGTTCTTTGAAAGCTCAAGTTGAGGGACTTAATAAAAGGAATCAAATATTGGAGGCACAACTTCTTCTGCCAAAAAAATCAGCAGGTGAAGAAGAAGCAAGTGGTGGCTTATCAAGTAACAATGAGAGGGTTGAGGTTCAGATTACAAACGTTGCTGCATCAACATCAGCAGCAAGAATTGTGGACTTGCAAGTGACTTTGAGAGTTGGTCAGAAGTTAGCATGGTAGATTTAGTGGTTAGCCTGCTGGAATTCTTGAAAACTGATCAGAACGTCAGTTTAATGTCTCTAGAAGCCAACACCAGAATGGCAGAACCCACTTCGATAAACAGCGCTGTTTTGATGAGGCTGAGAGTGGAGGTACGTATGAACACACATGCACTCAACAAAAAAAATATATATATATATATATATATATTATGTGTGTGTATGAGACTCATGGTTAAAATAAAAATTGAATATTATTTCTTTACATCAGCATACGTTAGTCAATTCATTTTGTTGCCCTCCTATATCTATCATCAATAATTACTTAAGTAATATTATTATTTTTTTTAATGTTCAAGTTAATAAATTTATATGTTTTTCTTTTTTCATTTTTGTTCCCATTTTGTATCATTTGCAAAAATTAATTTTTGTTCAGATGATATGGTATAGGTACGTAAAAAAAAACGCGGGGGGAGGGGGGGTGGTTAAAAAATCGCCATAATTAACATATCAGATGATTGAAGAAAAACTTTGAACAATGAAGTTGAGGCTTATTATTATGTTTGCTTCTTGAATCAGTGTGTATGTTTTTTTTTTAAAAAAAATAAAATTGTAATACTATCTTTCAAGGGAAGAATTCTAAATACATATAGAATATAGCAGCTATGTAAGTTAATTACACTCTACACATTACTTTGTCACAAAGATTATTTATTAGGGTTTGGAAATGTTGACTTTAGGATATATATGATTAAATTGGTACCTAGAAATTTATAAATATTTTATTTTAAGTGTACTTAATTAAGTGTTAGGTATATTACTATTAGTTTAACTAGTGTGAACAAGTTTATATTTGATCAATAGTGGTTTAAAAGTTTAACAAAATAATCCCAAATGACCAACTCTCATATTCATTATTCTTGCCAAAATTACATCAAATATAATCTTCTGTACTTTAATTAATGATCACCTAGTGTGAACACTTTATATATTATTATTATTATTTTTAATATATGGAAGTTTGTAGTGAGAAGGAAGTTTCATAGGCTTTCAGTTTCTTGATTCTTCTACTTACTTTTGAACTAATCAAAAATATTTAATACTATTATAAAAATATTCTTTTCTTAACGAAAACAAAAATGAATAAATATATGTTCAATTTTCTTTGTGAATTTCTTTGCAGGATGGTGAATGGGACGAGTCTGCCTTCCAAGAAGCCATAAGAAGACTTGTTAATGACTTGGCATAGTGACAAAATTAAATTCCACCCATTCATCTCCCCACCCTTGGAATATTTCTTGTACCTAATCACTAAAATTTTCCCTGTGATTTAGACTGGCGGCGCCGTCACATCTCAGCTGTAATTTATGGTGGTTGGCCACTTTTTTCCCGCTAAAAAACTCGACTGAATTAGACTATATAAAAGTCACTGAGATTAATGTAACAAAGTTTGATTCATATACTACTTGTAACAATTTTGGTAGTCAATATGTAACAAAATTTTGATACGAAATATTACATTGTACACTTTCCGATTATTATTTCACCTAATTTTAGTTTATGATAATTTAATTTAAAATGTTATAAGAAAAAACTAACATTTGTGATTTACATTAATTATTTTAGAGATCACAAATATAATCACTTTGTGACATTAGAAATAAAAAATAATAATAGTTTCAATTCAAGTCACAAATAATAGTATGATTTTTATTTATAAGTCAGTAATGGTCTTGTGACTTTCTAGATAGTGACTCTCGTTTGATAATTACAAAACTAAAATATAACTAGTACGTATTTTGATTTTGTGACTCTTAAATGAGAGTTTTGTTTACAAAGTCACAAAATTATTTATGATTTGTACATAGAGGTCACACTATGATTTGAAATTATTAATTTTTGTGTATTTGTGGCTTTCAAAATAACGTACAAAAGGAGAGTTATTTTTGTAATGATATGAACATTAACTGTCGAAATGCTTTTCCTTTTTTCTTTTTTTTTTTGGTTTTGTGACGGAGTGGAGTTTATATTGTTGTGGTGCTCAAAAAAAAAAAAAAAGTTTTGGAAGCAAAAATTATTCCTAAACTACCTCATAATAAACTATAATTAAAAAAAAAAAAAAAACACTTCAATAACTTAGTTAAAAATTAATAAGGTATAATTAACTTATTCTGAAGAAACAAGAACTCCAGGCCCGCATGCAACATCAAAATGAATGAGCACCACTAATTTTGCATGTTCGTTTATCCATCTAACTAAAGTGCTTGCTGAGCCTATATATCACTATATCGATTTGATGGTGTCGCCGTTCTTGACTGATCAAACATGAATTATATAGACAATCACCTTGGTCCAAAAATGCAACCTAATCAAAGGGACCATTTTTGAATCATATTCAATTCACAACACTGTGTTCTGGATCTCGTGATTTAAATTTATCTGCATTATTCATGTGATAACGGGATTAAATCTAGACTATAAAATTTATGATGTAAATTGAATTTATTTAAAAAAAATTCTCAAATTCTGACGTATGAATTTATACGATGGAGTCTACCGTCAAAACCAATTGCATTATTTATTTATTTTTTTCTTTACCAAATCTATCCATGTGCTTTCAAGTCTTCAACTTCAAAGATTACAATTAGTAATACGACATTAAAACTCCTTATTTATTGATCTCAAACATTATTTTCACCACATCATCTCATTATTATTCTTTTCTAAAAAGAATTAGTTTATTTCTTTCTTTGAATTTGTCTATGTATACAACTGAACCAGGGCAAAGAGATGAGGGAAATTAAATTATTTAAATCTTGATTGATTCAATCCAAGAAATGTCTTACAGTCGACGCTTTTGGCTGAATTTTTCTCAACATAATAAGACAAGGTCCTGTCTCTTTCAAAACTATGGATGTGTTGAATGTTGCATTTAACTATTTAACCATCTTGCTAATATATAATCAAATGCAACCAAAATATTTGAAGTATTTTATCGTTCTATTTGTTTAATTCTTTCCATTGTTTATCACAGTTGCAATGTGCAAAACTATAAGATATACTAAAATATTATATTACGTTGTATTTTATTAGTGACTAAGAAATATGGCCATATCTTTGTTTAACTTTTATTTTTCTTCACAGATGACCATAGAAGGTTCAATAACATCGACATATTATGACTTCCTAATTGTTAATAATGATAATGAGGAAGCCAAATCTTCTCAAACTTATTGAAATAACGCACGAAAATTTTTGTAGATTAATCTTTAAAATTCTACACGTAGTATATCCCTAAGAAATATATCAGACATTAAGTAATGGGCAAAAAACCTGTGGTCACTAAATTATTTTTAAAGTCTACTTTTGGTCATTTAAATATTTTTAGTTTTAAATTACCCACTAAATTATTTTTATGATTCACTTATAGCCACTCAACTATTTTTGGTTTCAAACAGGGGCGGATGTAGGAATTATACTTTGGGGGAGCAAAACTTAATAGCCAAATATTTATTAAGGTTAATTTATATTTCTTTCAAAAATTTAGGGGGGCGAAATATATTCAATTTTATAAGTATATAAATTAAATTTTTAAAATTTTTAAAAGTAAAATTTACAATTTCTAAAATCTTGGAGGGGACGGTGCCCCCACCCGCCCCCTAAATCCGCCCCTGGTTTCAAATCACCTGCTAAACTTTTTTTAAAAAAAATTACTATTGAGCATTAGAATGATTAGGTGTAATATTTATATAATGTCTATTAGTATACTATTTTAAAAGTTCAATGGATAATTTGAAACAAAAAATAGTTTAGTAATCATAAGAAAACTATGAAAATAATTTCATTAGTAATTTAAAACAAAAAATATTTAAGTAATCACAAGTAACCTCTAAACTAGAAGTTAATACTTTATGGTTAGAAAATGTGCAATTCTGTAATGTATGATTTTTAAAGAGAATTAATGATTTTTACTAGAATTCTTTAAGTATATGAATATAAGTCATTTATGTAATCTAACTTTAGTGTAACAAATTGGGATTTCGCCACCATCTAAGACGACATGCATGCGTTTGTGATACCCTAACTTCTGTCAAATTGTTGGCTTCTTGGATAGTGTTAAACAAACAACCTAACCAGTAGAAAAAGGACAGAAGATTTGCATGTGACATATTAAAATTGAAAAAGCGAAGCTTAGCTGGAAAAAAAAAAAAGAAACTTAGCAGAGACAACAGCACAGAATTTATCTTCTTAGGATGAAAACCCTAATAACATGGAATAAGTTTTTTTTTTAAAAAAAAAATCAAAAACATTATAAAAATACATATATGCATTAAAAAAATTTCCTTGAAAAGATCAATGCCAAGTGACTCGTCTCGTTCTTTTTTTGTAGAAAAAAAAATGAAGGTGGTAGATTACAGGCAACAAGAGTCTAATATTTGGTTTGGTTACCCTACTTACTATTTGAATCATCCCCTATCTATATCATATGATCATTGCATAATTACATGGGTATTTTTTTCTTTTCGGTAGAAAAATAGTGTTAGGCCAACAGAGATTTGCTCAAATATTAAGTAAGACGACCAAACTATCATTAAAGATCTCTTACTGTACTCATTTCTTATTTGGTGGGCGATCTGTAAAAACTACAGTAAACTATTGAAATATGCGACTGTAGCCTGATTCTAAAGAAAGAGGTAACCTACCCCTCTCCTAAACATTTTATTACCCAAAAAAAAAGATAGGGCTGGCATTAAGTAAGATAATCAACATCAACCTAGTATAGAAATTCATATAAAGGAAATTTTGTTCTCCCAACTTCATTAATTGACTAGTAGTTTATTCCCACTTCTAGATTATCTTTCATTTTCAGAAAAATCATCATTCCACTTTCGGGGAAAGTAATACTGAAAATGTAGGCATGCCTCGTTTTGGATCCTAAGTCCAAATAAAGAAGAAAAATCGCCAGGATGTTTCCAAGAACAAGGTGGCATATATTTGCAAAGCCAACGCAACTGAATGCCCGGCTAAGAGGAAACAATTAAAGTTAGGGGAAAAGTGAAGAAAAATTCAACAATTTTATCATACGTCAAACTTGAATTAGTCATCCCTTTCACCTACAATATGTCGAACTTTGAGAAAACAATGATGTTAACTGAAAGCGGAACAATTGTATGAACAATAGGAAGTAGGAAATCAAATGAGACAATTAACACAATCACTAACGTGATTTTTTAATCACGTGGTGTAATTAATTTTGGAATTGGACCAACTGTCCAAGAAATTATTTTATTATTATTATTATTATTTTTTTTTTAAAATAGTTGTTCAAGCAGGATAAATCTTAACTACTTACTTCGCAATGCAAGTAGGTATGATAGCTGTTGATATGACTGAGCAAGTGAATCTCGTTATTTTTCAATCATCTAACAATCTATAATACGAAATAAGTAACAAAAAATTTTTCGTCCAAGAATTAAGAAATACTTGATGAACTTTAGGAATCAGATTATAAGAATAGAAATGTCAAGTGATTGAATGTGCACCAACCAAAATATGAAAAAGGGAAGAAATTGGTATATATCAGCAAGATTATTTTCTTGGTAAAATTAATTTAAAATGCGTAATAAATTTTTCTCAATCACGGTATTTCTTATGTTAACGTGTATAATCGAATGCCTACCTTTTTCCGATTATCTCTATGAAATTCAGTATATTCTTGATTTTAAATGAGACAAATAAGGTTATAAAGACTACTCTTTCCTTTTCTGCTCCACTCTTTGGTTGGTCTTAAGAACGTTGGTTTTAAGAATAAGTGATTGCCCTTCTCCAACCCCAACTTGAGAGTGGATAGCTAATGCATTCCACTTATTGAACACGCTTCTTGGTTGTGAATATTTGAACTGGTTGTTCACTATTCAAGAATTCTTGTTTAGACAGTTCATAGCATCCATAGTGTTTTAATCTACGATTTTAATTCTTTCGTGTTTCAACAATAACATATAGTTCCGCGGAGATAGGGTCCAAAATATGGAAGAAAAAATCATTTCTACTACTCTACCATCCAGTCAATTCTGTTCCACTTAATCCCTTTTTCACGGCCACATATTTTTCCAACTAAGATGATGGGAAATCATATAATAATAATAATTTTTCTTTATTTGAGCATGTCGTGTAAAATAAAAATAAGTTGGATGTATGTCTATGTTAGCATCATAATATTTTTGAAATTTCAAAATTTCTCTTAAAATACAATAGTGACATTCAAATTAGCTTTTAGAGACAAAAAATAAACTTGGACAAGTTTTTTTTGAAAGACAAACTTGGAAAAGTTGAAACGAAGGACATTGCATAAAGTAATATAGATACTATGATAAAAGCAGGAAGTGTTTTGGAGGAATTATCACAATTTGGAAAAAAATCAAACCCAAGAAAGGTCGGTTTGAGTAACCTTCTTAAACCCAGGGAATAAATAGGGGTGTAAATAAATATAAATAATTCGGACATTTTAGTATTCAACCTTATTTGATTACTTTAACGAATTTGAAATTCTATTTAAGTTTGATTTGTTTATTTTTTGAGCCAAATTTAAACGAATTTTTATCTAATCGAACTTGAATCAAATTTGTCTCCTGGGTAAGCCTTGTATATTTTGTTTTGTCCCACATTAGTTTGGGAAGAGTATTTCTCTTCCACCCAATGTTATAAATTAAGAGCCTTAATTTATGTTTTAAGGGCACCAAGCCAATAGAGCTTTAGTGGGTTTTCAGGGCTTTTATGGCCATCCAGCCTTTTGTCTTATTTGGACTCTCTTGTGCTTTTGTTATAATGTTGCCTATAGCCCATTTTGTGGAGGTCTCCCCCCAAATTTGTAATCGTTAAATTAGTGGATTTTTCCCCCGTGGACCCTCTTAAATTAGTGGATTTTTTCCCGTGGATTTTTTCCCTTCGCCCGTGGACGTAAGTCGATTTGACCGAATCACGTAAATCTTTGTGTCCCTTTTATTGTTATATTTCTCTTTATTGTGTCCTTTTATTGTTATATTTCTCTTTATTTATATTCGTTATTAATTTCAAGAGCTTATTAAGTAATTTTTGCAAATATTCGGGGTTCAGATCCTAACAAAATTCAAATAATTTGAAAACTAGTTGTATCGACTTTTACATATAAATTTAAAATTTTAACTTATCGAGTCGAATTCGAGCTAAACATAAAAATTAACAAATGCTAAACTTCGTTTAAGTTAAATTTCATTATTGATGAATCAAACTCGAACAACTTTTTACCGAGTTGAGTTCGATTCAAGTATGGAATGAGTTCATTTACAGCTGTATGAATAAAACACCATTTTGCTGAGCTATTGTTTCACTTGCATATTGCAAAAGTGAGAAAAGAATTGTCGACAGAGAGGTCGTTTTATGATTAGAACTGTCAATGGGCTGGACTGGTTTGAACTCAGCTCGCCCAACTCGATAAAAGGGCTGAACTTTAGTTTAAAATGAGATGGGTTGAGTTTGTGCCCAAATATTAGATCGAATTTAAATGTGATCTAAACTTGAGTTTCACAAAGTTCAATCAGAATGAAACTCGACTCTAATAAGCAAATGAATATTGTATATATATATATATATATATATATATATAAGATGTGTATATATATATAGATAAACACAATAATTGGGTTATTGATTCTCTCCAATTTAATTTTATACCAATTAATCTATTAATTAAGCAAACTCTCATTTTTATAGTCATAATAACTTATTCGAAATACTTTTTTTTTAACTTTTATATGAGCAGATATTATTAATTCTTGATAAAGTATTATTTTTTATACTTTAGTTATTAGTGTTGAAATTTGAGATATTCTTTTATATTTTATCTCTTAATTCTTTAGCTTTCAGTAATGTATGTACTGTGAATTTGAGTCATTCCGATTAAGACTCGAAACTCGTATAATTTTATGAGTCAAGCTGCATATTTGTGAGTTTAACTTAATTCGATTAAGACACACAGCTCGAATAATTTTGTGAGGCAAAATTAAAATTCACAAAACCCAACTTACAAAATTCAATTGAAAGTCCTATTTATAATTTTTCTGAGGTTATCATAGTTACTTGGATCAGTCAACGTTGAAAACACGTAAAGCCTAAACCCTTTTCTGATTTTTCAAGCGCATCAAAGTGTCTTTTCATAGGATGGGAAAGACTCTTCATTACAATGAAACCAGAGGGGAAGTAAGGGAAAATATTTAGGTAGATCCGATTTTTGACTCCACTTATAAATTCTGTGATCAAAATTAAATTTTAAAAAATCTTGCTTACATTAATTGATATCATAAATTCTCTAAAATTTAATCAACACCACAGAGTTTAAAAATGGAGCAAAAAATCAGATCTACTTATGTATTTGCCAAAGTAGAAATATTGGAAAATTGCATTAGGAAAAAAATTATTAAAAAAAATCCCAGAATCTTCTGGCTTGTTTTCTTCAAAAAACAATTACCAAGTGATATACAAAATCCTGCAGAACAATCAATAATAAGCAGTTGGAAGTCGATTCCGAAATTAACAGAGGACCTTTACACTTTGGAGAATTGCTTCTGAACCCACAAAATTTTGATCAATGAGTGACCAAGAGAGTATATTTGACAGAGATCAGATACAACTTACAAGGCCATCATACCAGAAACATCAAAACATTGTTACCGATGGCATGTCAGTATAAGAATGCTCCAACAATAGCTATAAACTTAATTTTCTGGACTACATGCAGCATCCACGGAGAAAAATGAAAAATAGCATTTACACCTCAAGTACATTAAGACAATCATGCCTCGACTGCAGTTACAACTTCTTCATCAGTAGTATCGGATGCAACAATCTCCCCAACAGCGTCTCCATCTAAAACTTCCGCATCATTTTCCTTGCTTGCTTCGGCAGCAATGAGCTTCTCTCTAAGCTTCACCATAAGTTCTTCTCGTGTGCTCTCATTTCTAGCCAAATACTGTTTCAAAGCTTCTGTCCCATGGAATGACTCATTATTCAAATAGTAAAATCCACCATTCTTTTTTATGAACTTGTGTTTCACTCCTAAATCTATGATCTCTGATTCACGACAAATCCCTTTCCCAAATTCAAGCTCAAACTCTGCTGTTCTAAATGGAGGGGCATGCTTGTTCTTTACTTGAGTTGTGGAAGCTTCAATCTTCACTACAACTTGGCTGCCTATGGTCTGTAAATAGTCAGAGGTAAAATACAGCAACAATACCCATGACTCAAAAGAAGTTGAATTTAGTCTAGTCGAAGATTTCGGTTATCTTTCCAAAACAAATGGTTGCAGTCAATTTCATCAGAGAAACCATGTAAACCAAAGTAGGTAAGATTGTGACAAGAGAAGAAAACTGAATATGTAAATAGTCAAAACAACTCCCAAATCAATCAGGAATTCAAAGAAGTCGAATTTAGACTATGTAAAAACTCATTTAGGTCATCCTGTTAAAACAATTTATGGCAGTCAATTTCAACAGAGAAACCATGTAAAGCAAAGTAAGTAGAATTGTAACGTGTAAGAAAACTGAACATTCAATATAGCCACACTTCATTAGGTCAATATGAAGAACAAACATGAGAAACGATTTTTCTTGTTTCCTTTCAAAAAGACCAATAATGTTGTTGACAAATGCAGTAAAGAGAAATACCAATGTAATGTTCATACACAGTTCATAAAGCTACATGACCCTACAATGGATACCAAGACATTTCAAACAGACCAACTCCTTAAGACATAAAGAATAAGTCAATTAAAACCCTGAATCTTTTTCACACAGTATAAATAAGCTAAAATGCACTTGATACAACTATGGTTTAGTCATATAGCATCTTCAACCACCCAACTTGCACTTCCCACAATTAAAATAGGAAACAGTAGATTAATCCAATCTTAGGACATCTTTAAGGAAAACATTTTACTGTAAAAGAATGATATAACACCTTAAGAAAAATATTCATGGAAAGACATTTGCACGCAGTGTGTGTGTCTCTCTGTGTGTGTTTGAGAGAGAGAGATGATCACCAAACTAAAACAAGAGAAAAGCACGAAGCGTGGATACAAATGCAATTTATTCTAAAATGTGCGGAAAGTGCGAATTACAAAACATTCGGCATTTTTAGGAAAGCAACAAAACCATATAATCTGAGACACTTTACCAAAGAAATAAATAAAGATATTCCTTCCAACAAAAATAATGCAGCATAATGGTAAAAAATAAGGTTAAAAACAATTGGCCCGTATGGATTGCATTATTTGGAGTATTATTTTAGCGTATTATTCAAAGAATTATTTGAGTGATGTAGCAAATAACAAAAAAATGTGAATACTTTGAGTAAGTGTTTGGCTTGTGAATAGTGCAAATAATTTTTTGTAAGTAAGTGTTTAGATAGTGTTTTTAGCACTAAAAGACAAAAAACGTACGCGAAAGTCGAACGAAATTACTAATATCAAAATATATAATCTCGTTCACTTTCTTTTTCGTACCATCAAATCAAGTGCTAAAAATCGCACACAAACGTAGTTGCCTTCTCGTTGTTTAAAATCCGAATCTCAAAAATGAGATATGCTCGTACATGTATGCTAAACATGTATTTATTTAATATAAAATAAAAAATACAATTTAAAAATTACTGTAGTATTTTTTGCACTAAAAGACAAAAATACGTACACAAAATTTTTAAATGATTGAATAAATAAAATTATTAATATAAAAATGTATAGGCCCATTCACTTTCTTTTTTATACCATCAAATCAAGTATTAAAAACCACACGCAAATGTAGTTACCTGTTCGTCATTTGAAATCCGAATCTTGAAAAACGAAATGTGTTCGTATGCGAATGCTAAACAAGTATTTATTTAACACAAAATAAAAATACAATTTAAAATTTACACTTTCTGCCCATAGTTCAGACTCCCCAACATAGGTTCGGAAGTCCGAACCTCATAAACTGTTTTAAAGTACACTTCCCTGCCCATAGTTCGGACTCCCCAACTTAGGTTCGGAAGTCCGAACATTATATACCATTTTAAACTCTATTTTCTAGCCCATACTTCAGACTCCCGAACCTAGGTTCGGAAATGTCTCTTTACATTTCCATTTTTTCTTTGCCCGAAAAAAATTCAGACCATGAATAGTATAAAAAAAAATTAATGCTAATATATGTGAATAGTATAATACGCATATACAATAATAGTAAATATAATTGATTAAATAGTAATGAATAGTGAAAGAAAATTTTGAGTTGTGTAAGTAATGAATAGTGAAAGGAAAATTTGAATTGGGTAAATAATGAATAGTATTTTGGAAAAAATAAAAGAAGTTGACCAAAAAAATTTTTGTTGACCAAACAAATATTTCATCAAAAATATGAATAGTAAAGTAAAAAGTGGTAAAAAGTGGTTCAAAAAAACAATCCAAACGGGGACAATGTTTTGCCCAAAATATTAAAACTACAGAGTCAAGTTAAGTACAGAAAAGGTGTGAACATAGAATCAAAGACCAAGGCTTTCCATTTCAGGCAAAGGATTCTAGAGGTTGCATCTAAACTGAAATTATAACCACATAACCACACATACATTTAAGATACCAACAAGCATCACCATCAGATATCCATGATGCAAAAAATTTACCTCATCACTCCTCTTGACAAGGCCAATTCTCTTGATGTTTAAACGCAAAGAAGCATAAAACTTCAAGGCATCTATTCCACCACAAGTGACTTCAGCAGGACCGCCAAATCCAACAACAGATAGTTTTGCCCTCACCTGAATAAAATGTCATTTATAGGAAGTTGGGTAATTAAAACATATGCAAATTCTATTGCAAATATAGACCTGATAATAGCATGTTAAATTATAACTAAGCTTCAGTTCTAACAATTTCTACAACATTTAATGGATATCAATGTCATATCAAATTATAACCAGAAACAACAGAAAAAGACTACAAGCATTAATATTTTTTTTTTTTAAAGAAACTTGTATCTCCAATTTGTCATCAGATCTTAGACAAAATTCATAAAGCGTTAAAAAAGAATTCAAAGAAAAGGAAAGGTATATTCTCAATAACAGAAGTTCTCAAAAATATCCTCAATTACTAAGACTGACGATCAAAAATTTATCCAGAGGTATACAGATATAATGTTAATTTACGAGGCAATAGCAAGTTCTCCCTCTGGTAAGCATATCTGAAAATTCTAGTACCCAGAGACTCAAGAATGGAAAGAAACATAACATACCACTTGAATAGGTCAGAAAATTTTAGCATGCATAAACTTGCAAGTAGCAAGTGTAACCTACGGCCAGTATCATGGATACGATCTATAATCTAATTAGTCTGGGACGATCAAAAAGATATTCTAGATCAGAAAGGGTGAAATCAAGAACAAAGAGCAACTGACTTTATGAGAGTATTTTTAACGAGAAGTTCAAATAGCCAGGCTTGGTTTGGCTTCATCATTGATTCATTTTCAAAATTTCAGGCAATTCGACAAAATTTAAATGTATGCAAAAATAATATCAGAGTAGATAAATAATAAAAACATGTTCCTCAAGTTATTGAACAAATATTCAAGCATAGTAAAATAAGTGTTCTGCTGGCAAAAAAATGAAGCCCCAATTCATCAGCTCTCATCAAATCTCTCTCTTTTTTCTAGAATGGCATTTTCCCCAACTGATAAGATCTCATCAAATTTCTCGGGTTTTTCCTATCTATTAATAGCATTTACGCAAACGGGGGAACTGACTAGTCATAAGACAATCTGCTTGAGCTGCCAGGTGGAACCTTTAAATGGCCTCAGTTAAACAGGTCCAAACAGATAATTAAACATAGAAAATTACGTAATTAGGCAGACAGGGCAGCTTCCAGGTTTAATAATGATTTTGTATAATTACACTGTCATCAGATGGAGGAAAAAATAGAAAAGATGTTTACAATACAAATTATGCACTCAATGGAAAAGTTTTGACACTAATAAGTAGTACCTGATTAATAAAGATTAAGATAGTCTGTGATAAAGACAAAGAATGGCTCAATTTTCGAAGAGCCTGACTCATTAATCTAGCTTGCATTGCCATATGAGCATCACCCATTTCACCATCAAGTTCACCTTTGGGGACAAGGGCAGCAACCTGAAAGCAAATGTTGAATCATTTAAAACTGACTTGAATCAGATGATAGGGATTCTTATTCTATAATAAATCCATGACCAATTAAACATGTTGTAGCATTCATCTCACTTACACTGTCCACAACAACAACATCAACTGAACCACTCCTGATAAGGGTATCTACAAGACTAAGAGCCTGCTCACCACAATCTGGTTGTGAAAGAAGTAAATTCTCAGTGTTGACACCGATAGCCTGAGCTAGGGCAGGATCAAGAGCATGTTCAGCATCAACAAAAACACAGTAACCTGCAAAGAGAAGATGATTACAAAACAAAGCTACCGTTAAATTGCTTTTATATGCAAAGTCAACAACGAAATAATTGTAAATACCATCCTTACGGGGAATTCATTAGTAAACCAAAGCCACATAGTTTTCTTGAATAACTTGTCAATAAACTAGCTATCAAGACACTACCAATACACATCAAAGACACGTCAAAATTATAAACACCAGCTGTCAAAAGAACTCTCAACTGGGGGGAAAAAAAGTCCAAATAGGTGCAAAAATGCACTTAAATGCTGTGGCTACAAATACTTCATGATTATTACGGACGAAGTTAGTTCAATAAGCTCACAAAATCTCAATACTCAATCAAGTCCATAAATACTGACGTTGGATGATTTGTAAGCCATGATAAGTAGACTATCACCCTCTTCCTTGCAGACCGTACAACACATCATCTGAAACCCAACTAGTACCAGTTACCACAACCTTATGCAACACTCTCCCCAATTGATGTGACATGGCATCCCTAATTAATGAACTAATACTAACTATAACAAACAAATTTGACCAAATTAGAGGAGAATTTCACTTCTCAGCTAAAGTAACAACTATTCTGACATTATGCTCAATCTCAATATCCATCTAGACCTCCAGATGTCATTAGCCACATACATTGTGCACATGTTTCAAAGAGATGGCCTCCTCTTTTAATTACAATATGGGTGTTCAGCCATCTGGTTATTTCCTTAAAGACAAGCAATGAGATATAAAGGGTTTGTCAACTTTTCTTATGATTGATATTTTCAACACTTTTATCATATTTGCCTCCATGAACACTATCGACATATAAACACCACCCCAAAATGCACAAAGGTAACACATCTCTAGAATCTAGATACTCTTAGCAGAACAAAAAGGATTTGGAAGCCTCTATCCTTGCTAACCTATTCTAGAATCCTTGTTAATGAATAAGCCAAACAGGAGAAAGAGCATGTCTGTGTAATGCTAATTAGAGTCACCTCCTTGTTTTTGTGCCTCGGCAATTACATGTAGAGCAAGAGTCGTTTTTCCTGAAGCCTCTGGGCCATATATCTCCACAACACGTCCCTGCACATAATCCACAACAGTAAAAGTAATAAAAAAAAAAAAGAAACAAACACAATCTTCCCCCAAAAAAGTCACAGATTAGAATAAAATCGAACAATGAAGCAAATTGCCAGATCTGGTGGTTACTGTGGGAAGTAAATAGAGAATGATAAACTGCCACTCTTAGTAGTACAAGCCCCAAATCTAATAACAAAAGTCCTTTCGGCAGTGTAATATTGTACTATTAAATGACAAGCCCGTATAAGCTAGATTCCACTGAAAAAAACAAAAACCTAGTTAACTTAATAGTTATAAATACATTTCCGATATTGCAGCATAAATAGCAAACAGAATTTCCAACCTTTGGAAATCCTCCAATACCAAGTGCAATGTCCAAAGCAAAGGATCCGGTAGACACCACAGGAACTTGTTTGACAAGGGCAGAGCGGCCAAGCCACATGATAGAACCTTTTCCAAATGATGCAGTGATCTGATCCATTGCTTGCTTGAGAGCTAAATCTTTTTTTGACAAATGCTCCTCACCTGAGTCACTTCTATCTGACTTGGATTTCCTCCTCCCTTCCATATTAAGAAGGATTTGTGTTCATAATGAACTAATGAAGCAACAAGTGAAATAACAAATTCATAGTTTTCAACTGCATTGTCAGGTAAAAGTTGGTCCTATTAAGCAGGGGGAACAAAAGTCCATCTAAATGAACTAAAAATATACATGATCAAGTTTACGTATTTTATTAAAAAACTACACTCCAAAGACATCATCTTTTGAAATTATTTAAACCCTACCCCCCCAAAAAATTGATGGTTATGTTAATGATTACCACATTCCGTTCTACGATGTGAGGAAGGGGGTAAGGAAGGCTAGGTTAGGAAAAAAACTTGATCACACATCTAGATGTGTATGAGACAGTACTTTAGGTGTACAGGATTTATTGAGACTCAAAATTTTGATCTTACGAGTTCGAATAAAAAAAGTTCATAGTTGAAACACAATGCAAAAAAAAAGTTAGCTTAGATTATTAGTTTCAAGTGGTCTGCAGAAAAGGGTACAGCCTACAAACATAAATTTTATAAACAAACTTCCAGAAATGTTTGAATAGATCAAGATGATCAACAAGGCAAAAGGTAAAAAAGAAATATGAAACCAGTTGAGCAGGTAAAGCAGATTTTCGGTATACAAATAAAAGCATGCATGAACACAAACTTTGGGCACCTTTAGAAGAGAAGTAGGATAGCTGAGTAGATGCCCCTAATAAGTCCCTACTAAAAGTCTGCATTTAACAAAAACAACAGACTTACTGGGGTCAAGAGAAGCTAAATACCAACCAAAAAACAAAAATTGTACAAGCAATATCACAATACCAATTATCATTGCATGCTTTTCGACTGATCCAAATTTCAAGAAAGCCAGCACATTTCAGAACTTTGCACATTATATTGGAAACAGAAATCCCGAAAACATTAACAATAAACTAATGCTGAAAAAATTAAGCAGATTAAACATTTGATTTGGGTACAGAACTATATATAAACAATTAACTAATAATAAAACCACAAAGGCATAGGCAATACACACGAGCAAAAATCAAACAAACAAAACCTGAAATTCCTCATTGCCCATTACAGAATATTAATTCATTTTATTAAAAAAAAAAAGTTTTTTTAATAAAAAATACCTTCTTTTTTTTTTAAGGGTTGTTAATATTTACCTGAGTGGGAGGTTGAAGAAACAAAGAGCGTCTGAGAGAAGAAGCATTACTGAGAAACCTCGCCATCAAAAGGGTTCACTCCAACAACAAAACAAAAATCCCTTTTCACATCCCCCTCACTTCACTTGGGGGAAGTGGGAAAAACACAATTTTTTGAGTTTTTTCTCCCAAGAAAATATTAAGAAAACCAAATTAAAAAAACAAAAAAAATTGCTACATCATTGTTGCAGAGTTAAAAACTAAAGCTCAGAAGAACATTTAGGGGTTTTATCAAGTATTACTGTGAGAAGGAGAGAGAATTAGTTAATTATGTTTAGGGTTTAAGGGAATTTTCCCTCCTTTTAGAACTCTCACT
Organism: Cinchona pubescens; assembly: GCA_025175665.1. Taxonomy (NCBI): domain Eukaryota; kingdom Viridiplantae; phylum Streptophyta; class Magnoliopsida; order Gentianales; family Rubiaceae; genus Cinchona; species Cinchona pubescens. The sequence continues at coordinate 2,052,762 of JANKKI010000031.1, read as the reverse complement.
TCTCGTCCTCTCCTCGGACCAAACAAATTTTGGAATTAATCAAAAAATTAAAATAAAGAAAAGGGCATTCTAGTTATAATAATTTATTTAAATTAGTTTTGGTTGAATAAAAAGGGAAATACTTATGTACACATATTATATGGCCTCACTTGTAGATCCTGTGATGTGATTAAATATTATGGAATCTATGACATCAGTTGATGTAAGCAAGATTTTATGAGATTTAATTTTGATCGCAAGATCTTGTTACAATTAGAGCTAAAAAACGAGTGTAAGTATTTTTATAATAAAAAAGGGTTAATAGTACTAAACCTCCTGAACTACACTTTTAGTGATACTTCGCCCCCTCCAACTTATTTTATAAGTATTTATTTTTAACCCCTCAATTTTGTATGATTAGATAAAAATTTCCTCTAATTATTTTTTTTTTCCAATTATTCTTTCTCACAATTTTTTGTTTCTTTTTCCCCTTCTTCCTTCTTCTTTGATTTTTCTTTTTCTTCCTTCTCGTTTGCCACTAACTACTGCTTTCATTATGCTATAAATATTTGTACAGTTAAAATAAATTTTTTAATTTTTTTTAACTAATTATTTATTTTGTTGTCTTTGTTTATTTTTTTAATTCTTATTATAACAATATGTATTTGATATATTAATAAAGTATTTTTTATCCAAAATTAAATTATAAAAACATATATAAACAAGTTACATTTATAATTAGTCAACTATAGTAAAAACGAATAAGCAAATTAATCAATTAGTAATATATATATATATATATTACATTGATAAATTATTAACCTTATTTATTTTTATATATTTATTTGAATTTTTAAACTAATATTTGATTTATTGAGACTCAAAATTTTGAATTATTAAAATTTTAATTTTTTTATGTGTATTTAAATATTTTTATTAACATTTTAAATACAATTTGATGCAACTAACATATAGTCTATTATAAAGGAAATTGTAATGAATTTACAACAATAAAATTTAAGAAACAAATGAGTTACAAAAAAAAAAAAAAAGTTTAATTTCTTCCCTTTTCTCATACCAATAGCTAGTTTGTTTTTTATACTGTTATTATTTGTATAATTAAAACATATAAATTTGTTAATTTAATTTTTAACTAATTTTTTTTTGTAACTTGTTTGTTTCATAAATTTTATCGTTGTAAATTCATTATAATTTTCTTTATAATAGAATATATGTTATTTACATTAAATTGTATTTAAACTATTAATTAAAGTATTTAAATATATAAGGAAAATTAGAGTTTCAATAAATCAAAATTTTGAGTCTCAATAAATCAAATATTAGTTTAAAAATCCAAATAAATAGATAAAAATAAAAATAAGGGTTAATAATTTATTAATGTAAAAAATAACAAATAAAAATATTACTAGTTGATTAATTTGCTTATTTATTTTTAATATAGTTGACTAATTACAAATTGAACTTGTTTATATATGTTTTTATAATTTGTAATTTAATTTAGATAAAAAACACTTTATCAGTATAACAAATATATATCCTCTTATAATAATAATTAAAAAAATAAACAAAGATAGCAAAATAAATAATTAGTTGAAGAAAGTAAAATAAAAAATTATTTTAGGTGTACAAATATTTATAGCAGAACGAAGGAAGTAGCTAATGGCAAGTGAGAAGAGAGAAAAAGAAGAAAAAGAAGAAAAAGGAAAAGAAAATTAATTACTTAGCAAGGGTATTTTTATCCAATCATACAAAAATGATGGGTTAAGTACCTATAAAGATGAGTTGGATTATGAACTCAAAATATTCGAACTCGTAAGAGTTCGTTCAAGTTTAGTTTGTCTATAATCAAATCAAATTTAAACAAAATTTATACTTAGTTAATTTTGTTAATTTTTTGTTTCCGATTTAAACTCGACTCGATAAGATGAAAAATTTTAAATTTACCTTTAAAATTTCAACCTATTCGAGCTCGATTTGACTTCGGTTTAATAAAACCTCATTTGAGTTAAGTTTGAAAGATAAACAAACTAAATTTTTAAAAAAAATTAAATTCGTTAAAATGATCAAATAAATTTGAATAATAGAATGTCCGGTTTATTTAGGTTCATTTATGCCTTTATTGTGAACCGGAACCGTGGGGCGAGACCCAACAGCGGTGTGTGGTGTTTTTTGGTCGTTTGTCGTCAACAGTCCAAATGTAGTTGAACTGTAGTCTCCTGCGTACAAGCTTTTGGGTCGGCCCGCATTTTAGAAGCTGCAATCATTACAACACCAACAATATGTTGTTTTGACCCAGAATCTAGATGTCTATATTGCCATATAAAAACTAATAAAAAACTACCCACGTCAGATAATATGGATCATCCATGATTCTAAAATTTTCGATTAAATTTGAACGGTTACGACACAAAATGGTTGAGATCTCTTGATATATATCGTTACTTTTTACTATCTTAATTTACATCACGAAAAATGTCCATAAAATTTAAATTTGCAACAAATATTTTACATCGGAATGTTAGATTTTTACATCAAACGCTTCGTCTCCCTAAACCAATCGTTGAAATTAATAGACTGTCAAAATTAAGTATTTAAATGAATTAAGTCTAAATTGCATAATGCTTTATTCAAGTTCGTCACGAGAAAACTATATATTATTCGAGTTTCAAACTCCATCAAAGTCAAAAGACTTCAACCGAGGTTAAGAAATAAAAATTAGGATTAATAACACTTTTCCTCTTGAACGAGATAAGTAGTTATATTTTATCCTCTTAAATTATAAAAAAATATACTTTGGTCCCATTAACACTTTTTATCTATTATTAATATTAAAATCATTAAGATAATATAGTTAAATGACTAAAATACCTTTGGTACCACATTTGATTTTTTATATATTTAAAAGAGGTAGTGATGTGATAATTATTTAAAAATAAGCAATAATAAACTATATAATATTTCGATATAATCATATCAATATATTTATTGGTCAAATTTTTTAATTTTTTGGATTTCATTTTATATTATTTGAATTTGAATGTTTAATTATAGTAGTAGAACAATTTTCAAATGGACATCTATTGAAAATATTTATTTTCTATAAAATTTTGTGATTTTTTTTATGTCTCTTAGTATTTGACACTTTTAATATTTAGTTTAACCTAAGCAAATTGTGATATCGGATATAATATAATTCAACATTATGTCACATTTTCACTCCCTAAAGTCAAAGAAACAATGTGTTATTATTATTTTATTTTTTTTCCTAATTTTTTTATAATTGAAAAATCAATATTAACTACATAAAAAATCAAAATATAATACTAAAGGCATTTTTGTCATTTAACTAGATTTTTTTTTTTTTGGATATTTTAAAAATTTTAAAGAATAAATAATGTGAATGAAGGGCAAAATGTATATTTGTATACTTTAGGGGGGCAAAATATAATTACGTATATAGTTTAGGGGGACAAAGAAAGTGTTATTAACCGAAAAAAAATTATGTGTCTGATTCAATTGGACTCAGAAGAATTTAGGGGGGTCAAAGAAAGTGTTATTAACCCAAAAAAATTATGCGTCTGATTCAATTGGACTCAGAAGAATTTTCAACCATACTCAGCTCGAATTTGAACCTAGCTTTTGATCAAAGACTAGCTTCGTTTTTTTTCGTTGGCTAGGCTAATTAATAGACAGTCCCTGTTAAATAGCCAATATTTCCTCATTATAAACAACACAACTGCCAAGTTTGAGATCTATCTTATATATTCTTGAACACAATTGTTCAATCTTAAAGCAACACACAGTCTAATCGTGCCCCAGATAAAAAGGTCCCATAGGGCCTAACAGCTTCAATACCCATCGTTGACAACCCAAGGATTCTTCCACACCTCATATTTTAAAGGCAAAATAAGACAAATCGCACACAGATGAAACAAAGGGCTATATAAGCGGAATCCAATATGTAAATGGACCTAAACGTATCAAAAGTTTAACAGTGAAAACCACCCTAGTAAAAACCATCCCAATAAAGCTCAGTTCCAATATTCCCAAAAAGTACCATCCCTCTACATAGGAGATCTTTGCAAAAAATCTGCATTCCCAATCCAGGGACACCAATAACCCATACTTAATAACATAGAAGATCCAACTCTATTACAAGCTCAATGCCACGCTGAAAGAGTCATGGACGTTTCCTCAAAGAAACTCTTGCAGAGAAGATGCAATAATGACTATGCTAATGTTGCTAAAGCTATATTTTGAAGTCTTACTCGGTATCAGAATCCAACAAATGCCATGAACATCCCTAACTATTTGACCATGACACCCCGAAGACGACGAGAAAAAGAATACAAACCAAGAAAATGGATTCTAAATTAAGCTGTTCATATATCATAAATATGATTATCCAAGCAGAACACACAAAATTGACATCACATCCCTTTCTTTGCAATAACCATTTGTGCACGCCTGAAGCAACTCCAGAATCACAAAGCACACTGAAGTTTACTGCTGCTTACATTCTGGAGGCCTCTCGCCCTGCTGACCTTCACCAATTGGTGCTCTTCCACTCTTCTACAATTTAGAGCAACACAAATCATCCAAGTGTCAAGATTCAGGACACAGAAAACAAACTGGTTAGAAGAAGAATCCAGAAAAATGAACAATTAAAAATCAGACCTTCATTAAGGCACCCAATGTAATTAAGATTGATGTAAAGAAAGAGATCAGAATGAAATATATATATATATATATATATCATTAAAGCAGTACTAGGATTTTCTCTAATCTTGGTACCTTCTTCCTGCCCTTGGGTTGATCTTCATCATCCTCATCATCTTCATCATCATCGTCTTCCTCCTCATCTTCGTCATCATCGTCATCATCTTCATCAATATCTTCATCTTCATCATCTTCCATTTCAGCAAACTCATCCTGGGCAGCTTCCCCAGTGAACCATGAGACAGCATGAGGAATGATTTTATCCCGAATGGTAGAGCTGCAGGAACAAGAATGACAAGTATTTAGGTTCACTGAAAAGCTAAAACATACACAATGGGAAAACAAAATGATCTATTTGTTCTCATTCAAGAGATGAGGGTTAAAAAAACCACCATCCGTCTAAAAGCTTCAAAGTTCTTAACACGGGTAGTAGGATTATGTAACTCACCCAATGTCATAATCTTGTTCCATCAAGTTCTGGAGCTCCTCAGCCTATTCAAAAATCAGAAAGAAAAAAAAGTAAGAAAGGACCAAAGGAGGTTCTCCGTTCAAGTATAAAACACAGTTAGTTGGCTTATTACAGCATCTTCAACTTTTCAATGTCTTCATCGTCCTCGGGAACTTGTGGTGGACTAAAGAAGTTGAAGAAACTTTCACATTGCTCAGTTTTAGTGATTGGCTTGGCATTCTTTGACCCCTTCTTAGGCTTCTTTTTAAGGATTTTCTGAGTCAAGCATTTTCCTGGGTGCCATTCTATCTCCGTCCTGGAAATAAAACACAGAAGTTAGAAGACAGAAGGGGTAAATGTGAAAGCCATCAGTTGGTTACAAGGTAGATCCCAACTAACCCTAATGCTTTCTCCAGGATAGGTTCATCTTCATCAATCATCTGATATGTTTTAGTCAGAACAGAATTCTTGAAATAAGGATTGGTGTCAAAGAAGAACTCAAGCTTGAAACCCTTAGGATTATCAATCCTAGCCCACTTTATATCTTTGAGAAATTTGAGAGCTGCCTCATCACGTTCAGAAATCTGGCTCAATTTTCAACAAGCAAGTTAAGAGTTGAACACAACTTGACCTAAAAAGTTTCTTATATCCATATATATATATAGAGAGAGAGAGAGAGAGAGAGAGGAGTAAAAAGATTGGATGCTTAAATGACTAACCTCCTCAGCAATGACATCATTATTCTTCATTGCAGTTAGCCAGAAATTAGGAACACCTTTCTCTGCATAAAATGAAAATGTCAAGCTACATAATAGACAAGCAAATAGCAACAAATTTCATCATCAAAATTTACCCTCCGAAGACTTCTCATCCTCTTTTGCAGCCTCAGATACTTCAGCTGTAGCCCCTTCAGCTTCAACAACTCCATTCACAATATCATATCTCTGCACATGATTAAAATCTTGTATCACAACACACAAATTTAACTTTACTAAGCCCGAAATTCAAATAATGGAACGTAGCATACAAAGTAACCTACAAGAGCACAATCCTGACCTTAGCATAAAGTGGTTGATATAGTTTTTGGTACTTGGCTTCCAGTGCTGCTCTCTCCTCAAAAAACTTCGCCTCTAATTCATCATGTTCACTCTGTTAGTGGATTTAAAGATAAATAAAAGCGTAATAAGAAGACCAAACATTTCAAATACTAATACTGAACCTAACCATTCCAACATGAAGAAGGCAGTAACATATATATCAACAAACTTAAACCACATGATTTCGTTATACACAACAGGCAACTAAGGCATCTTAGACTTCAATTGCTTCAGATAACTACAAGAATCATGAATTACATAGAAACTAAGATCAACTTTCCTATGACTTCAGAGCCCAGCTAGATTTAGTTCTTGATTCTGAACTCTTCAGGATACCTTAGATTCTTTATAAGACATTTAGGAGAAAAAAGAAAGTAACAATTACAGATATGCACAAATGAGATTCAAAGGCACCTAAAAACAGTAAAAGATTTGAGATGCATAGACAGAAGAAATGTAAAGATATGCATCAGATGGGAACTTAACACTTCTAAGTTTTAATGAAACAAAATGTTCTTTTCAAGCGAATTGTGAGGCCTCAGAAAATCTAGTCTTTTTCACTATGATGTGCAAAGGAAACTTGTGCGAATTCTATTTATAGAAAAGCAAATAAATGATCCAGTGTGCCTGGGATCTTCAACTTCTACTAAGATCCACTTATTGCAAAAGCAAGTAAAATACAAGCAAAAGCCCATACAAATGCTTCGCATGCTCAATCTAACACACTCCAATTCCATTTCAAACTAGAGAAGTGAAACCCAACTTGGGCAATTTAAATAACTAATATGCAACAAAGAATCGGGCAATATCTGGCTGCAATAAGAAATTTTACTGTGTACAAGAGAATATCATTTTACATTGGCTTTCTACCAATTCATTTTCAACTCCTAAACCTACAGACAACTGTATAAAGCTAACAAGAATCATCATATAACCAAACGGTCCAAACCTAACATTGCACAGAACACCCAAAGCAAAAGCACACACGCACTCGTATAAACATTCATATGTATTGGAATTTGGTAATATTGGAATAAATCACATGCCTGAAGCTCCCTGAGAACCTCGACGACAGCTACGCTTCCTGATTATGGGCGACAAGCTTTCGAGCACATCCGAATGCTTCCCAGTAAGATCCTGAAGCTTATTCTGCAGAAGCAAAAGCCAAATTTCTTATACAATTAGTTTCAACACCGACCAACAAAACCCCACCCAAAAAAAAAAAAATTCCTACTCAAATCCTAGTCTCTTTTACTAACTCCATTAAAAATAAAATAAAAAAAATTACAACAGACCCATCAAAATTAAAGCCAAAAAAAATGGGGAAAAACCAAAAGGAACTTACTTTGAGAGCATTAACAAGGTCCGCTCTATCTTCTGCATTCAAAGCTTTAAAACAAAAACAAGTTAAAATTCAAAATAATAATAATCAGAACCCAGAAAATAAAACCCATAAAGAAATTGTGAGCAGAAATAGTTGTGCTACGTGGGTGTGTGTGAAGTTTTATGAAGAAAGAGAGGAAAAGGGTTCTGAGCATTACCAGAGGTGAGATCGGAAACGTTGAAGTTGTCTTTGTTGTTGAGTTGCTCATCTTACTCATTTCCGCAGCAGAAGAAGATGAGCAACAAGAGAGAGAGAAACCCTAGACAAGTTCGTTTAGGGAGTTACTAAAACAGAGATAGCGAGGAGGCTAATAAGCAGAAGCGCCTTTTTAATAAACTCAAAAAAGAAAGATCTTCTGTCCCTTGGCGTTCTCTCTCTCTTTCTTCCAAAAACCTAGCTCTTTGGGCTCCATTTGTGTTGGTAGGTGTGTATTTATTAAGTATCTGCTGTCTCGTAACTTTTGTCTTAATTTATATATCACTGTTTAATTTATCGTGACAAATACTTATAAGTAAAGTTTAGTTATCTATTTCATAATATGTGATCCGTAATATATTATGAACATAATATTCGTTAAAATAATTAAAAAGTATAAAAATTTTATTATTTTTTAATTATTTAACGATTTACAATACTTATTTTATAGTAATAAAAAAAATTTCATATATATAATATCGTAAATTAATGAAATACATCCACAAAAGAATTAACAAGATACTCATTTCAATGTACTTGAGATCAAGTTTGGTGATTTCATGAGATTTACTGTGTTTGGCTTTGGCCTCTCCTTACTTGTTTGTTGTTTCTATTTTTTCCCTCTTTTTGGCGGTATTCTTTGGCCCTAGACTATCCTTACTTGTTTGTTTTTTTCTTTTTTTTTTTTGCGGTATTCAATTTCCCTTTTTTTGTTGGGTAGGTTAGTGGACAATACTTAGATAGATCCGATTTTTGACTCAACCTGTAGACCTTGTGGTCAGAATTAAATTTTAAAAAATTTTATTTATATTAACTGATGTTATAAATTTTTTAAAATTTAAGTAAGAATAAAAATCGAGTCTAGTATATGCCGTAGGTTACATGGAGTTTTAGGCGACTTACTAGTCTTATTGTATACTTAGAACAGGAATAATTATTAATCTTTGTAGCATGGAGTAGGAATCTTGTCTTGTTAGTGTGTTAGTTAGGGTGGCAGGGGACCAGCGGCTGGCTACTTGTCCATTTAATCCGCCTTTCACATCATTATTCATACTTAACATTTCGGCCTTTGTTTAAGCAGCAGAGTCCAGTTTGCTCTTTCATGTGTTATTATGAACAGAGACAGACAGGTCATACTCATACATAGGTTGTGGATGCATTTGAATCCGCCTTTGTATTCACACTCTTCCGTGTTAATATTCGCTTGAATAAACAACTCCAGTTGTAAAACCAAAAATTCAGGATGAGGAAGAAAAAGCTTCTCCCCAAACGTGTACTAGAATAAGTAAATTCCCAAAGGATATTCTGGTACTGATTTTGCTGCAAGTAAATTCCTTCAGATCAACTTATTGAGGAACATAATCATATGTGGTAATACAGAGTATGCAGGGACAATGACAATAAGAAATTGAGATGGCATAAAAAAAGAAGCAATTAAAAGTTCTCGAAATTTTCCAACATTCACCTTTGGCTAGCTCAGATTCCAACCAGCAAATGTTTGAGAACACTACAAGAAAAGAGTTAAATAAGCATGAATTACAGGTACTCTCTATAGACATTTCCAGCCAGGATACAACTGAGAACAAGTCTTAAGCTTAAGTTCATAAAGGCTTCACGCAGTGGTTGCACTTTCATCATCATTAGCATCCGATTTGAGATTAACATTCTTTGAAGACTCTGATGTTAAAATACGCCCTGTCATTGGATCAATTGGGCGTGTGTCTCTTGGCCCTCCTTTTTGTCCCATTGCTAGCATGGGTGGTGGAGGTAACAACCCTGATCTGAAAAGAAGACGTTGAACAGGTTCTGAAGGCTGTGCACCAACAGATAGCCAATATCTGCACAGTGAGGGCAAGTCAACAATTATCAAGATCACATTTGAGTTGACAAGTAAAGCATATTCCAGATGATTTATTATGTAAAATCCCATGGCAGATGCTCCACAAAATGGGAAATCAATATACTATTATGCATGTGACTAATAAGACTGAAATCTTGAGCAGAGTAGTAGAGAAACATCTCGTTACAATTATGGTTTGATAGTGTCATTTTTGTATAGTCCAACTACAGGAGCCTTGTTGTGATCTAGAAATACTTACAAGTTTAACATTTATGTATTTAACGTAGGCAATGACTAAGGACTACCAACCATCCACACTTTCATTTGTCCTTACCCTCTAAAGTATGTGGCAGCAGGGAACATTGTTGATTTGTGTGTGAAATGTAGACAGGATGAGAAGAGGGCATTAGTTAATGCAGAACTTTAAGTGGAACTATTTTAACAGCAAACAAAATTGAAACTAGATACAGTAACGAGTTGAAAAAGAAGGGAGTGTTGAGTGTCACAACTCGAAAGTAAAACAAATCATAACAGCTATGACATCCAAAGTCATAATGCTGGAACGACAGTTTTCAAGAGAAAAAAAGAAACTAGGAATTATACATATGATTAATAGTACACAAATACCTCACGGAATGTCTGTTTAGTTAGCATTACACCCTGAGTTCAGTCATAAGGCCTCAAGAGATTCTCCCCTAATCTACTAGATAACCGGCTATTTGCCCCTAGAAATGTTTATATCCTCAATTCTTGGCAGTTTCCATGTCTGGTCTCAGGTGAATATGATATCATTTCCTCTATCACTACTCCAGTTATTAAAAATACAAAACTTCACTAATCAGACATATAAATCAATTAAAACAACAATCTCATAAAAATTTATGTGCATTTAAAGGTAGCCACTATAATTGTTGCAACAAGCTGCAAATTAACAACGTAATCAATAATTTACAGGAAAAAAATAATTTTATAAAAAAAAATGCAGCGTTTTAATAAAAAGTAAAGGAAAATAACTTACTTCACCCTGTCAAAATTAAGACCCATCCTTTTACCGCCATCCTGACCTGCATCAACCAATTCAACATTAAAAACTATGCTCGTAAATCGTTTTTTTTTTTTTTTTTTTATATTTGAGCTGTAGTAATTAGTAATTGATATTTTTAAAAAAAAAAAAAAGTAAGAAATTGACCAGGGAGGGGGTTATAGTAGCCGAGGATAGTGCTTCCAAATGCTTGCCGTCGCGAGGAGATCTGCTATCGGCAGCCATGACTCGGTAAAACGGCTTGTTTCTGCATCCAAATCGCGACACCTTAGCCTCACCACCATTTTTCTTCTGCCCACTGTGTGAAGAGTGTGTGTGAGTTGGGAGGATGAAAAGAATGACCTAGGGTTTTGGGTTTTTTCCCTCGAGGAAGAAATGATTCGTTTGACACGGCGTCGTTTTAGGAAACAAGGAGCAAGACCTTTGCTTTGGCTTTTTCACCCCCTCGCTTTTTTCTTTAAGATATTTCACCCTCATATTTTAGTCAAATAATTTATCTTTCGGTTGGGGTCAAAAAAAAAAAAAAAAGGCTTGGAATTTGTTTCACAATTAGTGTTTTTGTATCTTAAGAAAATATATAAATTTTACATTTAAAATTTTGTTATGAGTAATTAATTACAAATATTCTAATGTTATTAACCAAGACATGCCTAGTGAAAAAATCGATTAATAAGTTATCAGTGTCTTATTAATAACTGAGTTAGAAGTTGAATCAACCGGTTTTAAATAATTGTTAAATAATATATCTAAATTATAAAAATAACATTTTTTATCAAATAATAATATTATTATAAAATTACATAATACAACATGTTTATTAGTCTAGTAAAATCTCATACCATCAAAAGTATAAAAATTTTGTCGCAACAAACATCAAAGTTAATATTTTGTCTTTTCTAATTAATCACGAGTTAAAAAAAGAAAAACAAATATACAACTTAAATATATGCCATGTATTATGAAACAAATTTAGAAGATTTGTAATATTAGTGGTTTGAAAAAAAGTTATTTTGAGGTTTTTCAATTTCACCGGTTCAACAAACTTGCCTGTTGTGTTCTTGGTCTTGCGATTCAATACCGAGTTTCACCGTACACCACTAAATTTCTTCCTTATCATATCATATTAGTAGACTAACCCAATTCGATGACTGGTTCAACAAGTTTACTGATTCATTCGTCGAATCAGATCGAGATAGTTTAATAACTAAGAGTCTAACTAGTAATAAATTTGAAGTTAGGGTATCAACGGATCGTGTCGGATTTTTATTGGGTTCGTATCAGAAATTTTAAATTCGGACATAACCCAATAAGTTTTCGTATCGTGTCGAATCATGACTTGTTTGTTAATGGGTTGATCCGACACAATTCATATAACCCGTTATACTTTTTCACTATTAAAACAATTTATTAATTTATTCGAATGATACGATAATCCATTAACTCGTTGACCTGAATGACACAATAACCTATTAACTCTTATTATTAAGGTTGGCAAGGGTGGGTGTGTTATTATAATTATTGGATTAAATTTCGCAAATGGCCTAGTTATTTATTGGGTCCTATTGGGTGAATCGAATTCGAATGAGTTAAACGGGTTGTGTTGGGTTATCAAATATTTTAATGGATTATCATATCAAATCGGGAGTTAAAAACAACACGACCCATTTAATTTCGAGTCATTAACGAGTCGATTTAACATAACAATCTAATTAAATTCAGGTTGTATTTAGACCTGTTAATTTCGTGACGGATTCGTATTGTAAAAAAAAATTAGATAGATTTATTTTACAAATATAATGATCAGAAATACATATGAAATTATGTGACAATCATATGTAAGCATCGTTATTTTTTTATGATTGGGTGATTTATTAATTGAAAAACAACTAGTAATCGTCCCAAAATAAAAGTTACTTAAAATTTTGAATAATATTTAAATAAACTCGATCTTTGACTCACCTATAAATCTTGTAGTTAGGATTAAATTTTAAATAATCTTGCTTATATCAACTGATGTCATAGATTTTTTAAAATTTAATCTACACTACAAGATTTATAAGTGGAATCAAAAATCGAGTTTACCTAAAATTTTAACTAAATTATTAGATACATGTATATTGGTTTCCCTTTTGTTTTCTTTATTCATTAAGGGATAAGCTTGGTGGCCTTGAGGGAGGAGAAAAAGATATGAACAACCGAGCCAAGCACATATTGCTATGCTCAGATTGTGAAGACTTAAAACGGCTCAATAACTCCATAAAAGGCGGACACGGCGGAGGTTGCCGCTAACCTCAGCACACATCCATCCACCGCCAACTAATTGTAGAATGTACGTACATTCTACAATTCAAAAGGACAAGCCAAATGAATCCACTTGCACGAACTGAGAATTGCATGAATTCTAGTGCTAATTAATTATTGTTAACACTTTTTAAGATAATTGTGAACTAGATATGAGTAAATAATATGTTCCAAATTATTAATAAATAAGTTAGCTAAAAAATTTATCAAAAAATTCATTTAATTTTTTAAGAGTTTGTTATTTTCTAAATAAATTTGAATTATATTTGTTTTTTTTTATAATATATGGTAACTTTTTTACGTGTTTAAATTTTTATTCGAATCAACACACACTAGCACATTACATAACCATATTTTTTTTGTAAATAAATTTATTTTTTTTTTGAAAAATACATATTTCAATTTCGAGTTTGATTTACTATCAAATAAAATAGTAGTAGTTATATTTATTTATTATATCATATTATGTGTTTTACGTATTCAAAATTTTTATTCAAATCGATGACCAAAATTACATTAATATGCGCAATATTTTTAATTTACTGGCCAAAAAATTTATCAAGAGAATATTTTTTTATTTACGAATTTTTGATTTCCTGGATAAAATACTAATTATGTGTTTTTATGTGGTGAAGATTTTTAAACATACAGAAGTAATCAAATTAATGCATGCATATATATATTTTTAAATAAGATGATAAAAAAAATATTAGAAACTAAAAGGGTAGTAAGTTAAAATTGTCAAAAACCTCAAGAGTAGTTTTTGAAACTATCATTTCATAATATAGTTGAGGTATATGGGATAAAAATGTTATTTCATGCATTTTGGTAACATAAAGGACCATTGACAAGAGAGGGGAGGTAAGTGATATTTTTAAAAGTTATGAGTACTAAGTGATATTTGCATAAATTTCAGGAAAGGTTTATGATACACCAATTATCCCTGCAAAATAATGTCATGAATGATAAAGAAATTAAATTTGTAGCATTTTTGTGTTATTTAAAACTTTGTTTTTCGTGGTCGGAAACTTTATTTGTTTCTATTTAAGGGAAAGCACTATTTATTTGTTGTCTTCTCTTATTCAACCACATTGAATCGAAAAAAGTGAGTTTCAGACGAGTTGATTCGACTCATTTGAAGGGGAGGTAATAGATTGGTTAAAGAAAAAAAGAAGAGGAAATATGGGTTGTACGGGGTTTTGGGGAGGGGAAATAGGATTAAATTTTATAGAATCTATAACATCAGTTGATATAAGCAAACTTTAGAGAATCTAATGTAAGCAAAAAGAATTTTTAAAGTTTAATCCTGACCACAGAATCTACAGGTGAGTTAAAAGATAGGGTCTACCTACGGGAGAATATTGGTTGTACGGGTTTCAAACCTAGACCACCTTCCCGCATAAGGCTAAGCCTCAACCATCAGGCCATCTATATATTTATGATTGCCTTGCTACGCATGTTGAAATTATTATGTGTTTAAATTTTGTATATATATTACTTATTGTTCTTGTGCAGGAAAAGTATTTAAGCACATAAAATTTAGTCTTTTATTCGTAATTTTGCATATTGGAATCCGCAATTAAATTTGAATAAAATTCTTTGTTAATGTCTAGTGATCCATGTAATTTTATTTAATTAGAGATTAGTCACAACGTCTTTAATTAAATAACATTATATGTTAAATCACATAGCGAAATTATAAACATTAGTTATGATTAATTATACACGATATAATAAATTTTATCCCACATAAATTTTATTATATTTATATAATTAATTAGGACAAAGTATTAAATTCCCATTTCATAGTTTACAAATAGGAATTGTGAATTAGAATTTAATAGCTTGATCATTATGATAAGAATAGAATGTCAAATTGTCCTTATAATACTATGAATTAAGTACATAATTTGATAATTCTATCATAAAGTATGAATCAAGTTGAATTTAATAAAAATTTTGGCCCACAGGTAAATTTTATGTCACTGGATTTAATTTTTCATGATTTACATTGGTAAAGCATGTTATTTGTTTATTTGACTCATATTTTATTAATAAGTACACATATATATATATACACACGCACACTCACACACACACATTTATGTTTGTAGTTTTTACACCTACGAATTACTCTTATATCAAGAATGATATTCCTGAGTTGACAGGTGATAACTATAAGATTTGGAAGGAGAGAATTCTTCTTCACTTAGGGTGCATGGACATTGATTATGTTATTAGGAAAGATGAACCATATTACCAGCACTCTAGCTAAGATTGCTCTTCATGAACTGTGGGAGCGATTTAATCGCCTCAGTGTTATGTTAATCAAGACCAAAATCTCTGTTGGCATTCGTGGTTCAGTCGACAAGCATGATAATGTTAAGGCATTACTGAACTCCATTGATGAGCAATTTGAGACTTCAAATAATGCATTTGCCAGTACCCCAATTATGAATGGTTGTTGTCATACCTATGGCTCACCAGTGTGAAAGGTGTGCGTGAGAACATCATGCAAATGAGGGATATTGCAGCTCAGCTGAAAAAACTTAGGTTGAGATGTCTAAATCTTTCATGGTGCACTACATATTGAACATTCTTCCATAGCAATATGGATCCTTCAAAATCTCTTACAACACACATAAGGATAAGTAGTCAATTAATGAACTCTTGAACATGTGTGTTCAAGAGGAAGGACTAATAAAATTAGAAGATAGTGCATTTACAGCAACACAAGGAAAGAACAAGAATCAAGCCAAACAAAAAGGGAAAGTGAAAATGCATCCCAAAACTGACATAAAAAGGGAATCAAAGTGTTTCTTCTGCAAAAGGAAGGGACACATGAAGAAGGATTGTATCAAGTTTCGGAAATGGTTTGAGAAGAAAGGTAATCTAATCTCATTTGTTTGTTATGAAGCTAATATGGTTGATATTAATCTAACACATGGTGAATTGATTCTGGTTCCAACTAGAATCCATATTTCAAATTCCTTACAGGGTTTACGAAATCTAAGGAAACCAGTGGGAATTGAGCAATACATCTATTCAGAAAACAAAATGTGTTTGCATGTGGAGGCCATAAGGACATGTAATTTAGTTAAGTAGTGGCTTTATTTTAAAATTAGAAAAAACATTTTATATTCCAAGTTTTTCTAGAAATTTAATTTCAGTTTCAAAACTTGTACCCTTGGGATATTACTTTATTTTTTCACACACTTCTTTCAATTTATTTTATAAATCTGAACTTGTTGAGAATTGTACATTGTATGATAATCTTTTCTGTCTTAATTTACAAAGTCATGCCACTTATAACTCTATGCATATTCAAATTGGTACTAAATGATGTGCTATAGATGAAGATTCCTCTATTTTGTGGTACCGAAAATTATGACATATCTTTATAGGGAGGATTAAAAATTTAGTGAATGACGGAATGCTTCGTGCTTTGGATTTTACTAATTCTAATATTTAGTGTAGATTGCAATAAAGGTAAGCAGACTAACAAATCGAATAAAGGTGCCAAGAGGAGTTCTAACATATTAGAAACCATACATTCAGATATTTGTTGTCCAAACATGGACACATATGGTCTGAAATACTTTATCACCTTTACAGATGATTATTCACGATACATGTATCTTTGCATGCTTCATAATAAGAACAAAGCTCTTGACGCCTTTAAAATTTTCAAGGATAAAGTAGAGAAACAATGTGGAAAACAAATTAAGATTGTGAAGACTGATAGAGGTGGAAAGTATTGCGGTAGATACATTGAGGATGGACAAACACCTGGCCCATTTGTGAAGTTCCTTCAAGAAAATGGGATAGTTGCCCAATACACTATGCTTGGTTCTCCAGACCAAAATGGTGTAGTAGAAAGAAGAAACCAAACTTCAATAGATATGGTGCGTGGTATGCTTAACAACTCTAAGGTGTCCAAATCCTTGTGGATTGAAGCTCTCAAAATGGCTATTGTCTTTGGATATATTGAACCGAGCTCCAACCAAAACTGTTCCAAAGACACCTTTTGAGTTATTCAAAGATTAGAAACCAAATTTGAGACATATACGTGTATGGGCCGGTATGAAGTAAGAGTCTACAATTCACAAGAAAAGAAACTGGACCTAAGGACCATTAGTGGGTATTTCATTAGATATGCTGAAAGGTCTAAAGGATGCATATTCTACTGTCCATCTTATAGCATTAGGATTGTGGAATCAAGGAATGCAAAATTTCTTGAGATTGATTTAATTAGTGGGAGTGATCAATTTCAAAACATAACTTCTGCGACAAATCCATCTTCTACTTCAAATGATAGATTGATTTTTATACACAACACCCCTCAAGTACCATCAGGTGTTGAACAACCAATCACTGAAATTCAACAAGTTGCTGACAACATTCTAGTAGACCGAATTGTTCAAGAAATTTCAGAAATTATTGAACAACTAGTTGAACAACAACATGATCCTCAGGAAGATGTTGGTTAATGTCTGTCAACATTAAGGAGATTTACTCGAGAAAGAAAATCAGTAACTCCTAGTGATTACGTTGTGTATTTACAAGAATTTAACTATTACATTGGAATTGAAAATGATCATGAATTTTTTTCACAAGCCATGAGTTACAAACAATCAAAATTGTGGTACAATGCCATGAAAGAAAAAATGGATTCAATGAAGAGTAACAATATTTGGAATCTTGTTGAGTTGCCTGATAGTGCAAAAGCCATTAGATGCAAATGGGTTTTTAAAACAAAAAATGACTCATTGGACAATATTGAGAGATACAAGGCAAGATTCGTTACTAAGGAATTTACACAAAAGGAAGGAATCGATTACATAGAGACATTTTTCCTGTATCTAAGAAAGATTCCTTGCATATTCTGTTAGCATTAGTAGCTATTTTGACCTAGAGTTGTAATAAATGGATGTTTAAACAGCATTTCTGTATGGAGACCTTAAGGAAAATATTTACATGAAACAACCAGAAGGATTTTCTTCATGACTTGTAATAGTCAGCATTTGGTATGGAAGTTAAAGAAATCCATATGTGGATTGAAACAAGCATTCCATCAGTGGTATTTAAAATTTCATGATATTATCTCTTCATTTGGCTTTGTTGATAATATTATGGATAAATGTATTTACTAGAAGGTTAGTGGAATCAAAATTTGTTTTTTATTCTATATGTGGATGACATTTTACTTGTAGCCAATGATGAGAGATTACTATATGAGGTGAAACAATTTCTCTCTAAGAATTTTGGCATGAAAAATATGGGTAATGCATATTATATCATTGGCATTAAAATTCATAGAGATAGATATCGAAGTATTCTGGGTCTGTCTCAAGAAATCTATATCAACAAAATCTTAGAGAGATTTCTGATGAAAGATTATGCACTAAGTGTAGCTCTCATTGTGAATGGTGATAGGTTCAGTTTGAACCAATACCCAAAGAATGATCTTGAAAGAGAACAAATAAAAAATATTCCATATGCTTCTGTTGTTGGAATGCCTAATGTATGCTCAGGTTTGTACAAGGCCTGATATTGCATTTGTTGTTGGAATGTTGGAAAAATATCATAGTAATCCAGGTATTGACCACTGGAGAGCTCAAAGAAAGTATTGAAATACATACCTTCAAGGATCCAAAGATTACAAGCTTATGTACAGACGAACTGATAATTTAGAGGTGACCGGTAACTCTGATTCAAACTTTGCTGGTTGTGTTGATTCACAAAAGCTAACATTAGGATACATTTTTATGTTTGTCGATGGAGTTATATCTTGGAAAAGTGTAAAGCATACTCTGACAGCTATTTTCATTATGGAAACTAAGTTCGTATCTTGTTTTGAGTCTACCTAATAGAGTGTATGGCTGAAGAGTTTCATTTTTGGGTTTAGAATTGTGAATTCAATTTTTAGGCCATTCAAAATATATTGTGACAATTCAGCTACTGTTTTCATGGCTAAAAACAACAGAAGTGGTAGTCGAAGCAAATATAATGACATTAAATATTCTTCTAGCCATAAGAGAACATGTTAAAGAAAAGAAGGTAGTCATTGAACATGTTAGTACTGAATTGATAATAGCTGATCCTTTGACTAAGAGCATGCCACCATTGAAATTCAAGGATCATGTAGCTAGAGTGGGACTTGGTTCCACTATGTAATTTCGTTATTACAACGGATGTTATTATGAAACTCTATCTATGATGTTTTCTCATGATTAATTTTCTTGTGTATATATTTATTCACTTTGACAAATATCGTTAATTTTGGACTAAGAATAAACATTAGGTTTATTTATTAAAAAATTCAGGTTAGTGTCCAAGATACATGCTACATGTGACATATGAAAGATACTACTCGTTTTTAGACAATTTATCGCCATGATTCATGTATCGTATTTCTCTTCTTAAGCATGAATTTTTATGAATTTTGGTATTATGTTTATAGACCAAGTGGGAGAATGTCAGTTGTAATGTTCATTTGAATGTCGCATGATTGTGGTCCATATAAATGTACATCGGAACCACCAAAAATTGCCCATATTCTCCATGATTTGTGAATCTCCCATATGTTGGAACTATAGCTGAATATCAATCTATATATTGATAGGAGATGTATATAAATAGGATATGTTGAAACACAAAATTATTCTTTCAGAAACTAAACCATCATAGTGTGATTTTAGTGCTTAGAAGTGCCCACCGGTAATAGTAAACAGAGAAGACGATGAGGTCGATGACGGTGACGACAATGGTCAGAGGTATTTTTGATACTTCATTTTCCGTTGCCAATTTATAAACTAATATGTTAGCATGTTTTGGATCATTTTATTGCTTACAGTTAATACATGTGATTTTGTTTAAACAAGCAGGAAAAGAGACAGATAATCTTCTGTGACATTTTGGATTGGCTCTTGAATGTGCTGGGAAATGGTGTTAAAGTATGTTTCAGTGTCATGGCTTAGGGGTACGCACGAAGGAAATGGAGATCATTGAGAATGTGCATCACTTTGCTTTTGGATACGGAATAAAAGGAGGGTGAGTATTACATAATATAAGATGGTTGAAAAATAATAAACTTGTCTACTTTTCAATCATCTAAACGATTGTCAATATCATGCGTACCCATTCCATATTGCATTTATAGTGAATATTCAAAACTTAGCAACTAGATAGAAACTTCGAAGAACATTTTGATGCTAGTGGGTGGGGCAAAAATTGATGATAATTAGCACCTATTAGAGTCCGTGAAAGATTAAGGTAAAGATGAAAAGTTGTCAAAAAATTTAAAGCAATATGTTTGTACATTAGGCATTAATTTGCCCAAAAACAAATAGCTTAAAAAAATCTTCTACTTACATTGGGCTTTCTCATTGTCTTCATCCTCTCACGATCCCTTGAATTAGGCAAAGGGATCAGCTTTTTCCAATCGTTCCACTTCTCCGTAACTGTCTCCAATATAGACTTTGACATTTTTTACTTAACAATATTTATGGTCTTAGTCACAATTGAATAAGGTGAGGGATCACATAAGGCTTAGATGGTCACTTTCCTATTGATATACTAGTGTTTGTATATTTGATTTGGGTTTAGACTTAAAAAAGCAAATCAGGGAGAGAAAGAATTAAGTTTGCTATGTCGTGTTTGTTTAAATGTCCAAAATGGGATTTCAGCATCATGTGTATGTAGTATTGCTCCTTTATATGTTTAAGGGAATGGGAAGGACAGAGGATGGTCGAGGAAGATAGGAAAGAGCGGCGAAGGAAAGTTGGATAAGAAAGAAGAGGAGGATGAAAAAGAGAAGTAGAGAAGTGGAATATGATATTAGGCTTAGGCTTTGACTTTTAGTGGTGATTGGATTTATACTTTTTTTTTTCTTTATTTTTAGAAAATGCTGTTTATTATAATGCAAAGGATGATATAGTCTTTCCATATTATCAGGGGAGGTAAATGTAATTATTAAAAGCTGAAGGGAGGTAGATGTATTTACAATAAACCTAAGGAGGGGTATGTGAAATTATCCTAATTATTAATTTAAGAATCATGATGAAAAAGAACCAGAAACTAACATTGTGTTTGGATGGAAGGATTTGGATGGATTTGATTTGAAATCCTAATCCATAATAAGTTATCCAAACAAGTTAATTGATTTAGTTGTGGATTTGAAATCCACCAGTAATTGAGAATGTGATTTTAATGAACAAATGAAAGTATTTGAAATTCACCCAAATTTCGTGTCATTTCAAATTCATACAATTCAAATCCATTCATTTTAAATCCTTCAATCAATTTAAATCCTTCAATCAATTTAAATCCACCCATCCAAACACAACCTAAAGGTTTTTCACAAATTATTAAAAATTAAAAAGAAAACACATCCAAATTAATTAATAATGGAATGGGAAAGAGAGAGAGAGAGAAACTAAGGCATTTTTACAAATTATATGCAAAAATTAAAAACAAAACACATCCAAATAAAATAATTAAGAACCAGGATGAAAATAATGAGAAATCGAAGCCTTTTCACAAATTATTAAAAAAAATTATAACTTGTAGAATATCAGGCTACGAAAATAAAATTAACGTAAAAGAATTAATAGAATGTTATCGAAAACAAGTTGAATATTAACCGGCAACTGTCAACAAGAGAGAGTAGAGAAACCTTAGGGTGGTTTATTTATTTACCAATATTATCTTTTGTTTTGCTCCAATGCTCTGTGTACATATAGTTATGGGTTACAAGTAGAAAATTGTACCCGAACTTACACCCAAGTTTACAGTTTGTCCTCTTAACTAATTTAATAAAACTTAACCCCATTATTCATAATTTGGGATAAAATTATCCTTGCAATTCTAATAATTTTGTTTTTTTTTTTCTCTTCTTATCAATTTATTTATTTTCTCTCCAACAATTTTCCTTTAAATTTTCACTTTACATGCTTCTAAATAATTTATCGGATAATAAAATTTTTTAATACAAGCAAAATATATTTTATTAGTATAATATGGAGTTTGTCAGTAATTAATAATACTATAATTGATAAATAAAAACAAACTAAAAAAAATTAAACGAATTAGTAAAAATATTAAAATATTTCTAGGTATGAAAATAATTTTTTTTTTTTTTTTGTGTAACATCATTTGCTCGTAGTTTAATTGAGTTTGTTGTAATTTCAAAAAACCCTTATAGTAGTGACTGCACTATTTTCTTACTACATTTTGTTATTGTTACGCTAACAATATAAGGTTGTACATAATTTTTCATTCTACAGTTTTATTTGTATGTTAAAAAAATTTAATTTTCTCTGGCTCAAAAAATTTATTGTAATTTGTTTATTTGTTAATTTTATTTTAATAGTTAATCACAAATATTAAATAGGATATATTGTTCATATTAAAGCATGATTAATCTATAAATTATATTATTTAAATATATGTGAGAAGTTAAAATTTTAATTATTCAATTGTTAAAAGTAATTGGAGTACTAAATAATTGTTTAGTAGTGGTAGAAGAGAATGATGAAAAAATAAAAGGAAAAACAACAGAGAAAGAGAATCAATAAATAGAAGGGAAAAGAAGAAGAAGAAAAAATAATTAAAATAATAGAGATAATTTTGTTTCAAAACAAATTTAAATACTTGTTAAATAAGTTTAGGAGACCAACCGTGATTGAGATATAAATTTAGGGAAATTTTTTACATTTAGGGTCTGTTTGGTATGACGTAAAATGTTTTCCCTAGGAAAATACTTTCCAACCAAGTCATT
This sequence comes from Cinchona pubescens, assembly GCA_025175665.1. NCBI lineage: Eukaryota > Viridiplantae > Streptophyta > Magnoliopsida > Gentianales > Rubiaceae > Cinchona > Cinchona pubescens. Next base: position 2,029,955 of record JANKKI010000031.1, on the reverse strand, counting down.
TTCATGAAAAATAATTTTCTTTTCATAATTTTCATGTGTTTGGTTAGTCTGGTGAAAACAATTTCCTATACTAATTTTCAGGTGTTTGGATATTAGTCCAGTGAAAATATTTTCTAAATTCATTTTTTAGCATTTGTTGAAATGTCACAAATGTTTTTTTAGCTTAAAAATATTATCTCCATTTACAATCAAATTTAATTTATATCAACTAAAGTCGCATACTTTGTAAAAAAATTGTATCATATTCTTTCTAGCAACTTAATTCAATCTTATTTCAAAACCATTTCAATCCCTTTAAAATACTTAACAAATATTATATAATTATAACAACACTATTTTGTCAAACACATTTATACGTAAGCATATCAAAGATAATTGCCTTCAAATGCAGTCCTAATACAAATCAAATACACAAAAATAGAGCTAAATACCTCCATGGGATAAAAGCACAACTAAAATTATAGAAATTGAATGCTTATGTCTCTGCCTTTGTTTCTAAGTACAAAAGTATAGTTAAATACAAATTATGTTTGCCTTTGTTTCTTGAAATTCTCGAGAAAATTCAATCAAAATCTATCACTTTTCACAATAAATGATTTAGCAAGCATCTCATTTTGCACCAAATGATCAAAGACTGAGGCGAGAAACTTTTCTTCATACCCCTTTATCTTCATGATCTCATCATATAAACTTGAGACATCAAGCTTATTAGTACTCAGTTTTGTTAAAGCAACTGCCACCTCTCCAAGTTTCTCAGATATTTTCTCAATTCATCACTGCTGCGATTTCTTTTGCGGTGTTGTTTCTGAAGATGCTCCAAATGTTGATGTATTTGTTCCGAATGAACTTGCATTTGAAGATGGTATTTCCTTTTGCATGACTAATTCAGTGATGTTATTAACAACATCATCAACAGTTAATGGAGCTTCGAAATTTATATCAGTAAATGTCATACCGAAACTCCCAGTTGCCATGTCTTTTCCAACCACAAGTGCCATTTCATCATAGAAGTCAATTTTCTTGTGGATGTACTTGTCATGACTTGAATTTTTCTGCATAAAAGAAGACATGATTTAATCATCATCATCAATATCTGTTAAATATCATTAACATGTCTATTTATACACACCATTAAGCAGAAATTCTAGTCCTGTGAACAAGCATAAAATGGTGTGTACAAGGCTAGAAGCTGATCATCTGAGGTAAAGAATGTTTGGGAATGAAGGAAACGTAGAGATATAATAAGATGGTCAAGTAACGAACAAAACAGACACACACTCAATAGGTTTCTTTTTTGAAAAAAAAATGATAGAAAAGAAAGGCAGAAGCAGCCTGTGTGGTTCTGCTTTCAGGAGAATTGAATTCCAACTTTTCCAACGTAAGAGGTTTGTGAGTACTAACTTTTTGACTATAGTAAGATACCAATCGATTATCCTAAGTTAGGCCACATCAGTGTCCTTTGGCTTACGTAGTAATAATGCCACTGCATAAAAGAACAGAGTCAAGAATGTGGCCATTCTGTTCTTTTCATTGTTTCTCCAAGTATAAGCTTCAAACTGATGGGATTTATGGTAATAAGTAATAACCTGTAAAAAAATCATACATTCTCCAAAAGCAATTGGCTCCCTGACAAATACCCTACTGAAGTCAAGTTGGCAAGTATTATTGCTCAACCGGCATTTAGATTAACTAAAATTGTACATTAGATTTCAGTGTGCTTGGATACTCAAGTATAAACCTAGTAACCCGAGCAAATCATTACTAAAACATACTTGCATACCATCCACAACAACCAAAAAAGCACTTCATTGCAGCTTAGTTCACAGGATTACGGCTCAAGAAACTTAACAAAAGATGTCCTCACAGAGGTAACGTGACATATTCAACAACTATGGCAAGGTCACCACACTACCAAAGTAGATATAGCATAAGATGATTTATATGGAACAAGAAGCTGGCCAAAATGGAGCAAATGCTTATCAACACTAGTCAAGATACCAACTTACCTGAAGCAATTTTTCCATAATGTCAAACAAGCTTACCAAGATTTGTTATGCAAAAGGTCACCGTACTACCAAAGTAGATATAGCATAGATGATATATATGTAGTATGATCATTTTTTATCGCCTTTTCATCACTAGGATTTGTTATGCATTCATGATGAAAAGGTGATTAAAATTAATGTTGTACACCAAAACTCTCTATGTTATCCTAATTAAAACCAAGCAAGCAACGGGTTTAGGGGAAGACAATGCTAGGCATATCAACTTTCTTTGTACAGCAGTAATATTACTCCTAAAAACCCAATTTATCAGATAATGTTGACTCTTGATTGTATATATAGAACTTGAAATCACATTTTGTCAAAAGACATCACGTATCCCATCAAACTTTCCTCCAAAGCTAGCATAGATCATTTATATAAGCTAAGAATTTCTTTCCAAATATCATACTCGAAGCAACACAACTGCTAGAAATGTCGATAAAGGCCTCTTTCTCAGAAATCGAGAAGAAAAGTACTTTCATTATTGTTAGACAAAAAAGAAAATTACTTTCCAAATACCATACACTACAAACAAAACCAGTGGAAAAAGAAAAAGAAAAGAAAAACAAAGTCAGATTGATCTGTCTTTCTGACCATTTTAGCAACAATGAGAAGGGGCTTAAAGAAACAAGAATTTGTAAAGAAAGATAAGATAGTACAGAAAAAGTAATTACCTGAATATAATCATGGTACACACTTGGACTTGCAATGATCATCTTCAAATCTTCAATCCAAGAAAACCCACTTCTTCCACGAATTGCCACTATGGTAGACCAAGAAGCTCTCACAGTTCTCAAATGATTTCTCCACATGATCTGGTAAACAAGTAGCTCCAAATTTTTCTTTGATGGCATCTACCACACGTGTAAATGAACTTTGTCTAAAATTGTTGTTAGGCCTATTTCCAAGTTTCACCTCTTCTGCCAAAATCTGAAGCATCATATGCTCCATAGGCTTTGACCACCTAAACTGTTTCTCTCATTTCCTTCCCATCTTCATGTGAAATTAGTTAATTACAATAGCTAACATCATAAATAAAGACTGGATAAAATAAAACGAGAATCATACAAGAACTAAAAATGAGATTCGATTATAATAAAGGCATCCTAACCAAATGTCAAATCCTTACACAAAAAGTACTTGTAATGAACATATTACTTTTCTAAATATTCAATAAGCTGAAATTTCCAAAAAAAGAAAAAAAGGGAAAGAAGAAAATCAAACAACAATAAGCAGCAAAATCATCCATTTTGTCGTCTCCGTAAGTAATCTGCATACATAGCATGTGCAATTGTGTCCCTTTTCCTTGCCACACATTCTCTATTTTCTGCTTTCCTATCACTTTGTGTTTGACTTTGTGTTAGGACTTGCTGTGATTGACATTGTGTTTGGCCTTACTGTGTTTGAGATTCTTGTTCATGAAGGACAATTGGAGTTTGGGATTACTGGTCTTGAATTACCTCTTGTATGAATCTATCATTTGGAGTTATACCTACGATGTGGTTGTGTAAGATGCAGCATGCTAACACCACATCCACTTGGGTTTTGAAATCCCAAAATGGATCATTATCTATCACACGAAAACGTTTCTTCAAAATACCAAAACCCCGTTCAATGGTGGTCCGCAAAGAGGAATGACGAAGATTGAAAAGCTCTTTTTCATTTTGAGGTGGATTACCATCATATTCTTTCAAATGATATCGAACTCCAATATATGGAGGGATGAATCCATTGCGAATGCCATAACCAGCATGTACAAGATAAACACAAAAGCTAATTTTTATTATCTATTTGTTTTCCCATAATATTTATTAGTAATCTCGCAAAAATTAATACTAGTACCTTTGGGCACTTGTAGACCCCCAGGTCTTGAAAGAGCATCTTCTAATACACGAGAATCATGAGCTGATCCTTCCCATCCAACAAGTACATATGAAAATTTTAGGTCGAATGAAATAGCAGCAAGCACATTTTGTGTGGGTATTTATTTCATCTAGATGAAATTTTCCTTGAATTTCAAGGGGAACAGCTGCAAGAATGTGTGTGCCATCTATAGCTCCTACGCAGTCCTATTTCGATGTTATAAGTTAGATAAAATAATAGGTTCTAATATATTTGTAATTAGTCTAATAAATGTTAGAACTTACAGCAAACCAAGGATAATATTTTTGGTTACCAAGAATCTTTGGGGGAGTTGACTGCTTTGGCAAATGAACCAGTTCTGGATACAGTTTCAATATAGCATCCAGCACGATAGAAAAATATCGGCTAATGGTTTCGGTTGATCTATATAGGTATCCTCCTACAGTCCGAAACCTTAAATTATATAACCCACTATTTGTAAAAACATCAATAATTGCTCTCTTAAGGACATGTGGATGGTTGGATGCAATAAACCTCTAACTGTGAGAGTATTTAGTAACCAGAAAAAAGTATCTTGGTCCATCCTAATCTGATCTATACAATATGAACTACTTCCGTACAATATACTATCCATGTAATTTTCTCTAGCTGGATCCCTATTAATATGAGGTGGCCTAGGTATAACAATTGGAGTTCTATAGGCTTCAAGAACTGCATATCCTATACAAAAGCTTGTGGCAACACTCTTATACACATGGCAGTTTCATCATCACTAAGATGAATCCATCTATAGAATTTAACACAATCAGTTAATAAAAAATAATATACCAAAATGTGTGAGAAAAGAAGCACTGTATGCCAGCAATTAGTGAGAAAAAACAAAGACTAATGGATGCATTAAAGTTTAAGTAGTAAATATGAATTAAGATGGGATTACTCAAGGGAGAATTAGCAAAGTAATTGACTAGCTCAAAGTAATATGTAACAACTTGCAGGTATTGGACCAGTTTCTGCTAGTATATTGGTATGAGTTCCTGCATCATGTTGGCATTTCATGGCCACAGATTTATTAAGAGAAAAAGTCAGAGGAAATTTGACAACATTGAACAACATGCTGATGATTACAAATTTACAACCCATCCAAGTATATGATGATCTGCAACACTAATTTTGTTTCCCTAAACACAAGGAAAGCATATGATGATCAACTAATTTAATTCAGGGAAATGGTACATGAGTCAATCTGCTAAAGGGGAAAATATTTTAGAAAACACAAGTCATACTTTAGAAAAACTAATATGTTCATCACAAGTACTTCTTTACTATATACTTAGAAAACACAAGGAGAAGTAGACTGAGGCTAAACAACAACAGCAATTGCTGAGCTCAAGACATATGAATGTACCATATCCACTACCATAGATGACATGAAAATGGAAATGGTGATGCATTATTGAGGACTTAAAATGCCGGCACTCAAATTGCAATAAGCTTATGCATATATGTTCTTTCATAAAAAATCATCTATTATAGTATCATAAACAAGTACAAAATTGACTGGAATAGAATTAGATAAGAAACACCAAAGTACTTATCCCGAAGTTAAAACAAAAAAAGAAAAGTAAACAAATAAAAAATGGGCTGCCAATGCATTAGCATCCACATTTGCCAGACCGCTGTGGCTCCCATTCCAAAGTTTAGTGATGCATTTATCACTTGTAAACGAATTTTCACTTCATTTAACTAAATGATAATTTATCACTTCTAAATGAATTTTCAGTTATTAAGGATTTATCAAAAAAATCTTTTTTCCTTTTCTAAAAGAGCAGGGTTGAGAGTGGGGTTTGGTTGGACTATCACTGGAACAATGAAATTACCATTTGTCGTATCATACGAAACTGCGATGCGTCAAAATCAGAGTGTAAAAGCTAATGCATACCAGATTAAAGACATCAATTTAAATCCCAAATCCTTACACTACAAACAAAACTAGTGATTGCAAAAAGAAAAGAAAAACAAAGTCAAATTTATCTTTGCCTTTCTAACCATTTTAGCAACAATGAGAAGGGGTTTAAAGAAGCAAGAATTTGCATTCATCATTTTTGCAGCAATATACAGTAGAGCTATTCTTCAAAAAAATAACAAATCTCAACTCTTGATAAATCTATTTCTCAATTTTTTGTTCTTTTCTCTAGCCAATTCCAAAATTAACACCATTCTTCAAAAAATAACCAATCTCAACCCCTGATAAATCTATTTCTCAATTTTATTTTTTTTTTTCATTTCTCCGGCCAACTCTAATATTAATACCAAGACATATGAAGATTTTAATATCAATAAACACCAAAAATCAACCAATTCAAGCCTCATATAAAAATCATTGACGAAGATCTTAGATTTGTAGAATATCAACAGCTTTCCTTAATTATAGATTTTGAAAATTTCAGGGGAAAAATTGTAAAAGGTTTTTCAAAACAAAACCATGAATCCTCAAGTAAAATCAGTTGTATAGTGATCACATTTGAATTGCAGCAGAAATCTAAAACTAATCAAACCCAAAATTGGAAAAATTTTCAAAAAAAAATATGCAAAAGATTTATAAAAAAAAAACCCTAAAATTGAAGACTCTTACCTTTGGAACTTCACCGGCGTCGAAACTGCAATAGGGGATGATTACCGGCGTCGACTGATTCGATTGATATCGTACGCTCTCTCGATCGGAGATGATTGCCGTCGTCACCGGAGGTGGAATTTGTTGTGGCCGCGGGTGACCCTCGGTCTCACTCGCCCCTGCATCTCCAAGCTTGATGAAATGTATTTTTTCTTTGGTAAATGATGTAAGATGCGGGACACGTGTTTCTAAAGAAAATGACTTTAGTAAAAGTGAAAGGTAAGTTAATTTCCTTCCTATCCTCTAAAATATTTTCCCAACAAAATATTTTCTAAACTAGATATTGAACCAAACATTAGAAATTACAAAAAATATTTTCCAAAAAATATTTTACACCCAAACAAACAGACCCTTAACCCTATATATTTTTTAAAGTAAAACATAATGTTCATTGAATGAATCACAAATCTTTTTATTAAGTCAAGTTAACTCAGTACAACTCCTCTTAGTTTTAACCCGTTTTTAACTTATGGCTCAAATAAAATTACAAAATTAAGTTGGTCGCCGTGAACGGTGGACTAAAAGGTAGAGACTCTAAGTTCCCTACAGTTAGCCACGTCACCAGCTAGCCGATCTCCAAAACAAAGCAGCTGACGAAAAGCCGATGGTGACACCAGGCCTTGGCTTTTGGGCACCCCATTACATTAAAGCGGCCCAATTTCCTGCTGCAAAATGTGGCCTGGCCTGCCGTTGCGTGTCTCTACATCTTTTTTCTCTCTCTTTTTTTTTTTTTCTTAAAAAAAAACACTTTGTTTTTGACGTAAAACATTTTTATTTTGTCGTTTTATGTCCTTTTCGACATGGATATTTTGGTGGACCTATTTTTGTTTGCGAATCTAATTAGCCTGACTCGGGTTCGGATGTGTTATGTCATTGGAGCCTACTCCACCGAAGGAGGGAAGAGGCCCACTATCCGGAGGACATGAAAGCCTGGACGTGTTTCTGCCTTTGCATATTTTTTACTGTGCGCCAACACAAATTAGGTTCACATAATAAGTAACGCAACCAAATTAAATAAAAAATTTTAAATTCGACTTTTACCATCTTTCATTCTTTTGTTGTTGACTTGCCGTAATACTGAACAAAGAAAAATAACATATCCACTTCATAAATTTTTTTCTATAAAAAAAATAAAAAATAAATAACTTCAATTGAGCAAGGCAAAGTTGCAATATCTGCCGCTTGAAATTTTTTTAATGAAATTAATAAACCTAATATTAATGTACAATATCTTCCCTTCTATCATTTTGCTTTTCACGTGACACGCTCTATTTGTCATGTAATAATTAGTTGATAGATATGATATATTGCTTTCATGCCCTTTTATTACGGTAGGTATCAAATTATAGACATGGAAGAGTTAAGAAAATGTCACAATCTAAATAGTCAGAAGGGTCAAAAATGAAAATTTCCTTCAGAGGACCATAGGGTAAAAAATATTTTTAGTCCCCTAAAATTTGGCCATGTGACATTTTTAGTCCTTAAAATTTTATAAAAAATAAATCATGTATCTCAATTTTCAAATTTCAACTTAGTTAGGACAATTGACATAAAAAAAAGTATAATTTTGATTTCTATGACTCTACTCTAACAAAACATTACCCTTTATCTTTTACTTTTTCTTACCTAAACTAATAAAAATAGCCTTTTCCACATAATTTTAAACAAAAAAGTATGTTATTTTTCTATCATTTGTACTAATTTAGTAGAAATTTAAAAGATAAGGGACGTGATTTGTTTTCTATGAAACATGTCAATGGACTAAACTTTAGGGACTAAAAATATTTTTTACCCAAAGACCATATGCATAGTTAGTAAAATGAGAGACCACTAAATTAACACTAGGTCTAAATAAAATGACTAAAAGTGAAAATACAACCTTTGAGAGTAATGCTTTAAAACCTCAAAGCTCAAACTCCAAAAGTTAATAAATAAATATATTCAGAAACTCGATCAAGTTATATGGAATTAAAAATTAAAATTTTAAACTTATATTCATGTGCATTTATTATTTCATCCATTAAGGATAAAATTATGTTAACAAAGTTAATATTTTAAATTTCTTATATTATTCTTTCACATATTGTTTATCATCAATTCATAAATTTTAAGTTTCAAAAGTTTTGTTAACAATTTATCTATTTTGGTTATTAAATAAACTCAATTCCTATAAAAATTCATAATTATTCTATAAATTTATTGATTTTAATTTAAAATTAAAAGTTTATTAATTTTTTTATCGAATCATCTCTCGATACAATTCAGACAAATTTTTCGAAGTTTTTAAATTATGCTTCAGAGTGCAATTTCAATGAGAGTGTGGGGTCAGAAAGAAGTTCCTAGAAAATATAGGGACTGAGTGAAGGGAACGTAGCTGACTTGTGTGGGACTCTGTGTTATCAAATTGTGTGAGCTTTTCATTGCAACAAATGGCAAAATCTAGTGCGATCAATGTCAACTCATTTCCATATTTGGCCAATTTTCATACAGCACACCGCACCGCACCGCTCTCTCTCTCCTCCTCATCAGTAATGCTATATGTACTGCGCTATATTTTCGCAGCCCACTTACCACCCGAAACCTTTCTTCATCCATTTTGCTCTCATTCTTATCTAAATATTGTCACAATTTTAACTGAAACCCTTTATCAAAGATCCAATTTTTCTCCAAATGGACCAAGATTGTATGCATAAAAAGGTGCCAAAAATGGAAGATGTTGAAATCTTGAATGTGAAAGAAGAGCCCTTGATATTTCTAGATGAAGATGACCCTTTTGGCAATGTGAGAAATCTTGGTGGTGGAGAGTTTTGTGATGTCCCAAAGCCATTAGAAGGGCTACTTGAAGTTGGCCCCCCACCATTCTTGAAGAAGACTTTTGAACTGGTGGATGATCCAGAAACTGACTCGCGTAATTTCTTGGAGTTCCACTTCCACCAGCTTTGTTGTTTGGGATCCTCACAAGTTTTCCAGGGAGCTTCTCCCTAAACATTTTAAGCACAACAATTTCTCCAGCTTTGTTCGCCAACTCAACACCTATGTAAGCATAAATCAAAAATCATATTCTTTTTTTTTTTTTAAACCACCCTTTCTTGTATCCTTAATAACTTAAACCCATACTAACATGACTCGAACCCCTGACTCGAATTCGTGACCACCATGATTTAGCGTCTTATCACTTATCCTGCCTTAACACCTAACTTGCATTTTTTTCCCCCTCCTGTTTTGTCTTTAATTCTAATTGAATATGTATGCTAGATATGGTATTTTAGGTAAATTTTTAGTCCCTTTTTTTTTTTTTGGGCTGAATATTCAATTAATTTCTTGTAGGAGAATGATGATTTGATGGGTTCAGTTTTGTTCATGGAAAGGACTATAGACCTATACTCTTTATTGCTTCCTTAACTTGTTGATTTTGGTTAAGGTAGTTGGTTACCTTTTGGCTATTTGTAGATTGTGATTTTCTGTAAGTGATTGGAGTTTTCTTTGTTGTTGGATTGTTATAGAGGTTCAGGAAGATTGATTCAGACAGATGGGAATTTGCCAATGAGGAGTTCCAGAAAGGGAAGAAGCATGTGCTGAAAAATATCAAGAGGAGAAAGCATCATTCTCAGATGCTGCAGCATCAAGGAGCTGGACAGCATTGGCTAGATTCTGCAAAGCATGGATCAGAAACAGAGCTTCAGAAACTGAGAAATGACCAAAACATTCTGAAAATGGAACTGCTTAAGCTGAAACAGCAACAAGTGAATACAGAGAACTATTTAGCCACTGTTAAAGAGCGTTTACGGACCACTGAGAATAAGCAAAAGTACATGGCAATTTTCATGGCAAAAGCGTTCAAGAATCCTCTCTTTGTTCAGTGTTTCATCCAGAAAATGAAGCTGAAAAAGGCACTAGAAAATGGTGAAGTTTCAAAAAGGATCTGGAGGTTGGCTGGCCCCCAAGAGAATGAACATTTGATGGAACCTGTCATTAGTTATTCCAATCAAAATCTGGATTCTACTGTAAAAATTGTTGATGGCAAGAACCTTCAACCTCAAGAGGAGCTTACAACAAATGAGACAGAAATTCAAACACTACTATCACCAGACCATGAATCAAGCAGTCCCCTTCAGGACAAATTAGTCAGAGCTTGTTCAAACACTGCAGAGAACTTTATACTGTGGGAAAAGCTGATGGAGGATGATATGATATATGAGGATGAGACAGAAACCTCTAAACATCAGTCTGAAATTGTTCTTGAATTGGAGAATTTAATTGCAAAGCCACCCAACTGGGGTATATATATGAAAGATATGGTGGAGCAAGTAAGTTGTCCAGGACTAATGGCATAACTCATAAGCTTTCTGCTGCAGGTATGATTGGATGTCCTATATTCAGCTATTATGGCACTGAAATCATTCATTCGATTTTTGTCTTTTTAAAATGAAGAGCACAGATTGTTTCTATCTCCTCAGTTACCTGAAAGAGAAAGAAGAGGGAAAAACTTCATCTGGGAAGAAAGTAATTTGGAAGAGCCAGCTGGGGATAATAGTTCGAGGACAGGGTTCTCCGTTGTCAATAACCATATGTTTATTCTTGTTATCTTCTAGTTTCAGGCTCAGTTTCTTTGAATGTACAGGTTTACTATTTCAACTTCTCCTTAGGAAATAGGCATAGTTTGTTTGTTGGTAGTATTGTAATGAGTTTTACAAGGAAAATCAAGATGCTTCATACTGCAAGTTCATCTTTCATTTTGATGGATGGAGTTCTTTGGTTGCTGAGATTCTCTGATTTTCAGCAATGTAATGTATTGCATATACCCATATTACATAGTGGAGAGTATCGCGAATGCAGTAACTATAATCAAGTCTACTGCCATTCTTGTTGTGTCCTAATTCTCCTATATCTGGGTTTAAACACACTTCAAAACATAGCAAAACAGTCCTAATTCTTAGCTCTTTCATGAGAGGGAAGGAGAATAACGCATGGTCAGAATCCAATCAATCTTGAGTGAAGAGGAGGGAAAAAGGTGTTTGATCGGTTATGAAGATGTATTGAAGTTTAACCTTCTTTGTTTGTTCTTGAGAAAGGTAGAAGGAAAAACAAAGTTTCCAAGATGACTGCTTTAATATGCATAATCTGGAGTTCTCTTTCATGCAACCAAGTAATACTAACTTACAAGGATAAGGATTAAAGCGAAGCAAAAAGAGAGTTTATGCACCGCATAACCTATTAGCTTAACGAATGGCACAGGAAGGGAGACATATTTCTTCACCACAGCCAAATGGTTCGATTGTCAAAAGAATACAAAATTAAAGGTTCAGTGGTCTCGAATGACATGATCAAAACCGAAAACCAAAAAAAAGTAAAAATAAAATTAAACAAACTAGATTACTATTTCTGTTCCTTTTATTCGTTTTTTCCCCCTTTCTGATTTTCTCTTACTTTCCTTCCCTTTACAAATTATGATTTCTCACCAACAAAAGAATAATTAAAGCAGATTCCACAAAAACATCCAACCATTATGAAGCAAGATTGGTGTCTGTTCCCTATTTTCCCCAAAGAAGTGGTAATCCAATGCGTTCCTTTCGTTTATAGTATACTTTAAAAAAATACCACTACAGACAATTTTATGCCAAAAGTGGTTAGCATACTAACAAGAAAGATCAAACAAATCTTTCAACACCACTAACATAGAGCCACGCCTCCAGTTAGTCCTACTGCTAATTTCTGTATAAGGTAGTGAAAGTGAAATAATATCGATTTGACTAGAAAGTGTTCCCTCATTACAATTTACAGATAGGATTTTGTTTGCTTAAAGAAGAAAATGACCCAACCAAAAGAAACATCCAGTGATTATGGTGAATGTAAACCACCAACTTTCTACCATGAAAATAACTTTCTGGCCTCTAGCTAGTTGTGTCTTGTCCAGCCGAACACTCTACAACTTCCGGATAGACTACCAAATTAGCTATCCGCGAAAGTCATTAAATGCGGCTAATCATTGTTACTAGATCCTGTCTGCATTATTAACCTCACCAAATTCATGAAGGGCATCTTAAGTCTTTGTCAAGAAAATGATTTTCAATCGCTACTGAAATGTGAGGGCATTTATGAATGTTCAAAGACCTTCAGAATTGTATCTGTTTTAATCCGAAGAAATGAAGATAAAAATCAGTAGGAACTAAGAAGAGAAAGTGGTACAAGTCACATTCCTTCTGACATTTCTTAATTTCCTGAAATGTAGAATACAAGAGAAGATTGTTGGGTTCAATCATCGTCTTCCCTAACAAGCAGGACGTGCAAAATTTATGGTACAGGGCTCCTATATGTATAGATGGAAGCAGAAAAACATGAAAGAAAAACATATGATACAACAAAAAGGAGATATTTTCCTTATCTTAGTTGTCCTTGCCTACTTTCTGAAAGTGTGCTTCATGTTGGACTTCATTATCCCCATGGATGTTGAACTCATGATGATGAAGATGATAAGTTGTTATTCCTATCATATTCTTCTTTATCCTCGTTGAATGCTTTAGTCAAGACTTCTTGGAGTTCCATGTACCTTTGCTTCTTCAATTGACGTTCTTCTGGCGTATCATTCCCCATATAAGCTATCTCTGAGAGGTCATCAGCATCCATGATCTTGTTGAGCACTTCTGAACAACGAGGGAAAAACCGTTTCCCAAGTTCCACTGCTCATTGTTAGCAAAATAAGTCATTAGCTGCAAGGGAATTCAGCAAAAGAGTAACTATGGTACAATAAAAATGATTTATATATGTAATTCAACTATAGGAGCAATTTGGAAATGACCCACACTTCCCCAGGGAAAGAATAAAAAGGCAGTTTATAAAAGATATGAAAGTTTAAACCCAACCCCGGAGGAAAAAAAATGCATTTGTGAGATATGTGATACCAAGCAAGGTGGTGCAGAAAACAAAGAAAACAGCATATCCATGGTATCTTTACCAGTTTTTGGAGAGAGCTCTCATCCTATTCAGCTGCTCTTCTTTGAATTTGAAAGGTACCTCATTCAGATCCACAGTTGTCCTCTGGGCATCTGCAGCATTCTTGTTAATGGCAACCAATGGAAGTTCAGAAGTGCCATCAACTTGAGCAATATCCATGGCAACCTTCGCCTCCATAGGGAACAGAAGTTTAGCCAATCCAACTGAAACATCCAGGCAATATACATTACACTTTGACAAGAATACAAGAAATCCCAAAAACCAAACAACAGTCTAACAAGCATCCTTATGACAAATACAAGGGTAGAAAGAAATATTGCTCCATATATCAATCAGTGAACAACAGACTATCTTAAAAGAGATTATAATTCTGATAACTTTTGTTAACATCATATCATTGCCAGTAAACTGATCACACAATATTGTCAACTAGAAGAAAGTGCATGCTAAATCATGAAGTTTGTAAGAACTGAATGGAAAAGAAAAGACGGAGGAAGGGCTAGAGCCGATGTACCAGACACATCCCAAACACACAAGGAAGACAGAGAGATAATCACAATACACAAGCTCCCATGGTCCGGGCAAATAACTCATTGGTGAGACTGGACCTGATAAGGAAAAACATTCTGCTACAAGAGTACTCCCTGCTCAGCCTGTCAAGAGTACTCCTGATGATGCAGTACTATATTTCTGCTTTAGTAATACTGGCGTTAACATATATCTCTTCTTCACAGAAATTTCTCCTGTTCTTTCTGAATTAATTTCTTCACTCAGAACAAATAATATGTTGACGCATGCAAATTCAGGAAATATATCTAATGTGAAGAAATTTACACAGGACATTCTTTCACAATGTTTTCTTATAAGGAAGCTGTATGCTGTGTTCAGAAGTATATAAAAGAAATTCTGTAAACTCAAACAAGCACTAAAAGAGATGACCCATTAGAAATGGGTTAAAGGTGTTCAAGTTGGTCCGCTTAGGAGTTTAAGTAAGTGACCACATTGCTAACACAGGATGTGGAACATGACAGAAGAGATGAAACCACTTGGAACCAGCAGGATGTTTTACCTCTATTTTCAAGGTATAACAATTTCATGCGCATATCATCGCCTGCCATAGCAAGAGAAACTGAAGCTTCTCCTAGCAGTGGATCTCTTCTTTCGGCCTGCTCCAAAATTTCTATGCACAATCGATCCTTGGGAGAAGCTTTACCTTCCTCCGTAGGCATTTTATAATCCACAGCTCTAGTTAGCCTCTTTGAGATCTGGAGGGCTTTGCGTCCATCTGATGTGAGATCAGATGGTCTAGCTCCCTTTGTTAAGAGGGATACTATAATTTTAGGTTCTTTTCTTGTTGCAGCAACATGAAGCACAGTGTATCCCCTTAGATTTCTACGGTTCACGTCAGCAATGGCTAGGTCAAGAAGCTCTGTTGTGGTCTTTGCGTCGCAATAGGCCACAGCATAATGTAGCGCACATGCATCATCCAACGTGGTATGGTTCTCTTTCAGTAGGAGCATTCTCACTAACTCAACGTCGTCAGATTCCAAAGCCCTATGAATCCTCTTCACATGTTTATCAGGAAAACTATTTGTATCAGGCCCTAGCAAACCAAGTTCCTTACGTGCATCAACAATTTGCCTAACAATGTGATTGGGCAATGATTTATCTAGAGTTATGATGTCAACATCAGATTTAACTATAACCTCAGCACATCTATCAAGCAATCCCTCACATGCTTTACCACACATATTTGCAACAGATAAAACAAGCAATATGTCATCTGCCGCGGCCTTGTCAAGAATGTCTAGCAGGTGCCTCTGCAAGGAAAATAAAGATACAAGAGAATATTTAGAGCGAAATAACATGCTGCAAAAGATTCATCTAAAAGTTGCTCTGCCTACTCCAACTACACTTAGTTGGCCTGATTTTGAGACCAAATAACTACAAAGTCAATGATTGTGTACCCAGTAGAGAATTTCATTAGGCCTTTTATCATTGAGCAGCCAAAAACAACAAACTACAAACAAGAGGGGCAGAAAGGTTTCCAAGTTACAATAATTTATAAACGTTCACACATACACAAAAAAATGCACATCTTCTTTTTAACCTTCTTTAGAGAACTTGATGACAGCAACTTTTAAGTGTATTTATCAGTTTGATACTTTGATGTATAATTGGAATCCAGTAGTTCAGTTCTGCAGAACCTGTATAAAAGTAAAAGCATTTTCATTATTCAGAGCTGATGCTGACAATGAAACAGAACCTTCAAGTTTCTCTCTCACTTTCAAAAGATGAAAATGCATTTAATCCCTCCTTTGATCATGAAGAGGAAGCTTCATTCCTACATATTGTCTCAATTTATCCCACCCTTATCACAACCTATCCTCTTCCTACCCTGGGGCATTTAGAAGACGTGGCAAGTTAGTCAATACTCATTTTAACTAATTGCATCTAGGGTTCTATTATCTTTGCTGGGGAAATATTGTGGAGGCAGTTGCCAAAGAAACCATAGTGGCAACAGTTTCCTGGTTATTCAATCATCCACCATCTCTTTAAATTTTGATTAACTTACCCAGTACACAATATGATTTCCAATTTTTCATTTTCAGCTCTTGTTTTCTTCCTGACTCAATAACATTAAAGCATTTGATGTCCATTTTTTGCTTCTAACTTACTCAATTGAATTAAAACATTCAACTTGGTTAAAGTACAATAATATATCCAAAACACCAAGTGAGCTTCAGGAATAATTAAGTAGGCCTGAGGAGGAACCAAGTTGCTTAATACTCGACTCAATGAGAACTCATTTCAAGATTAGTTCATCTACCAACCAAACTAAATCAAACAAGATTTAATTAGTGCTCGTCAATTTTTAAGTTTCGCTCAAACTTGATAAGCATAAGGCTTCAAATTTATTATCTTTCACTGAAATTCCTCGAACTCGACTTGAATCGTACTTGAATACAATTTTAAATATAATTTAAGTTCGTAGTACGAAAGATCAAACTTACCTTAAAATAATATTAGGATAGTGTTAAATTCGATTTAATTCGTTTGCACTATCTGTAGTTCAATTCTCCTCGTTTGCACTAAGAATAGCCCTAAACTCGAGTAAAGATTAAACTCAAATTATTCCAAGGATTTTCAAGTAAATTAAAACAAAGCGTTGATTACCTGAAATTTGGCAATCAACTCAGAGACCTCAAACGTGAAAGACGCGAACAAAACCTCCACCATGAACTCCATCACCGGTCTACACGCGGCGTGCGAGCACTCATCGTCCACACAAACACATACATCCTTCGGCGACGGCCTAACTCTGCCGCTATACAAATACGCCAGCACCGTCACGAGAGCGTTGAAGCCGACCTCAAACTCCTTCATAAACTCCTTCAGCTGAATCTTCGCACCGCTCTTCTCCCTCGCACTCGCACCGGAGAAAACGCCCCTGAAGAACGGACTCCTCGCCGACAAAATGCACCGGTGGACCGGAATCTCCTTGCCGGCTGGAGAAATTAGCCAGGCGTCGAGCGAAGAAGTTAAAGTCGGACAAAGAAGAAGAAGACGTGTCGGATAAGAAGATTGATTCTAAGGTGTCGGAGAGGCGTTTAAGTGAAACGACGTCGGATGAGAGGGATGATGATTCGGTGTTACCGCCGACGAAGCAGATGCTGCTGCTGCCGCCGCTGATGTCGACGTCATCGTTGGAGTCGGAAAGGGCAGTTGGAGCGGCCATTATGAGTAATTAAGGAATTTGACTAGGGGTATAAACGGAAGAGAACAATGGATAAAATTAAGGAGGGAATGAGGAGTTTGGGGGAGAAATCGGGAATGGCATTTTGGGGAATGAGAAGAAATATAAAGGTCAGAAGAGAGAGGTGGAAATGGGAAAGGGCAATGACGAGTGAAGGGATGATGTAACCATTTTCGGAAGTTTAGCCGTACATCAGGATCTTTGTGAGTTTGCTCATTCAATCAGGATCGTCCACTTTACAGGAAAGAAATTGGAATGAATTCCAAAATAATTTGGATCTGCGACTTTTTAATATTTTTGTTTATAACTTGTCTATATAAAGTAATAAAGTAACAAATATACTGTTGTATCACTAAATTTTGAAAAAATAAGGCGAGATTCGATTAAAAATTTAAAATTAACAGTTAGTGATTAACAAAATTTTGACACATAAATTAATTTTAATAAATAATTTAAAATTTAAAAATTTATAAATCATTTTCTATATAAACTGTGAACTAGTTGAACGGAGTTGGAATAAGTCTTTCGCAAGTTTGAGCACAGAATGGTTAGCTCGAAATGGTTATGTGCCCCTGAGTTCGACTTCGATTTCGAGATTGAGCACAACTCTTCAAATCGAGATTGAGCACAACTCTTCAAATCGAATATGAATGATGATCAGTGAAAATAAATATTGAAATAGGAGAAATTATTTATAAAATCACATTCCAAAACTGCATAGGATGCAATTCGTTTGTGTGATCGAATAAATATTTTTATTGGTTAATATTTTACTTAATAGGATGTTAAGTAGAACTCTAATTGTGTGACTTTACATTTTAGTTTTGAAATACGATTTTTTATAGACATGCTCAGTATGGAAATCATGCTCAATTTTGGACTAGAGGTGACAACAAGCTGAGCAAAGTGTGAATAGTTCTGTAGTCAAATTCTTAAGAGTTCGAGAAATTCAAACTCGTTAGATTACAAAGCTCCAATTCGGTTCATTTGGGTTTTACAAAAGTTTGAGTTTGATTCAAAGTCACTAAAATTAGGGGTATTTGTTTTCTTTTGTTTTGTTTTTTTTTAAATTACACAAGTTGATTACAATGCCCCTATACTATTCAAAAATTGAAAAGGTAGTAGTAATAATTTTTTCAAACATTGCTGATATTTTAGTAATTATAAAATATAAAAAATATAAAAAATAATAGTATATAAAAGCTCGAAAAGCTTGATGAGCTTTCAAGCAGAATAGTCATAAATTTGAGTTCGAACTTGAAACTCAGTTCAAACGACTCGAATTCGAAGTCAGAGCGACTTCAAATTGAGCATTTAACTGAATAACTCGCGAACAACTCACTTCCTTGCCAGCCCTATTTTGGCCAATCTTGATGGGTTTAGTAATCAATATTGAAAATAATGGTCAACTTTGGACAATCTTTAAAATGGAGTAAAATATGCCCGATATGGTTTGAATTTATCACTTCCAAGTATTAACTATGGATACAAAGAGTAAATGTTGCCTTTGGATGGGTGGATTTGGGTTAGATTCTTTTCATATATACTTCTATTCAATTTATTCCAATGATCTATTATATTTAAATAATTCAAATTCATAAAAATTATTAAATTACATCAATAATTTTATTTCAATAAGTAGATCAATATATCTTAAACCAAATTTATTTATAAAAGTTTTATCATCAATTTATATGAAATATTTGAACGACGTAAAATAGGTCAAAATTAAAACAAAAATTGAAACGTTTAATCAAACGAAAAGAAATTAATTTATTTATTTTCAAATTCTATTATTTATTGTAAGTATATGTAATAAATTATATTGTGAACGGATATGATTTTAAAAAATATTTTTTAATATTATTTTTATATGGTGTATTGGAGAGAAGTTCTTTCCAATTATTTGAGAGGATGGTAACGGATTTAAATTATAGAAAAGATTTGAAATGAATAATTTTAAAATAATGCAAAATTTAGATAAATTTAAAATAATTGTTGATGAATTTTAAATTTCTAACGAATTTTGAAAACTTGTTTGGATAATACAAGATAACTTTGGACCACCCAATCCCTCCAAATGTCTCAATCCAAACGCAACTAAAATGTTTTGCATGCTCCTCGTTTTCTTTGATGAATCTAAACGCTATTACCATTATTTTTTTTTCCCCTTAAAATCTTGTGTTTAAAGCCTTTGACACACGTAATAGTATGAAATAAAAGAAAAATTATTTACGAAGACACATATTCAGATTTATTTGTCAAAAGCACTCTATGATTAAATTATCAACTCCTGATCTGTTTTATATATTCAGTTAAATTTTTTTTTTTTAGAATATAGAAACACATCAGTGATTTTGTCACTTCATCACTTCGTAGAGATCCATTTTTTCACTCTAAATAAAATGAATAAAAATGTTGAATTATTTTTGCCTTTTTGTTCGAACACTAATAGCAATATTAGTATTAACTTTCTATTAGATTACAATAATTTAAAGTCCCTTTAAACTTGGTAATTTGATGATCTCTTGAGCAAGGAAAGAGATACATAGCATTAGTTTCAGTTCAGCAAATCCAATCTCGAAAAGGAAGGTGAAGAGGAAGCCAAATCTTTCTTGACATTTAGTTGTAGTTTGCAAACGGCAACGTTATTATAACGGCCATATTTTTTAACGTTTAATTCTGATTACAGGGTCTACATGTATGGTAAAAAATCGAATCTCCATTCTTGAAACATATAATCATAAAACTTAGTATTTTTCAAAAGTCACGTTTTAACAAAGTAATTAATTAAGTGATTGTATTTTGAGGCTAACTGATAGAAGTAAACCTTGTTCTACTTCTACAATGTCATTGAAATATTGGTTCGTTATCAAGTTTTTTTTTTTTTTTATAATTAATTTGCAATATTAGAGTAAATATTAACAAGTGAAAGTTGGACGAGTTTGTTGCCATACATGTTCATCTTTCGTCACAGCCTGATTTAGAAAAAGAAGATATCATCTTGAATACTTTGTTGGATGTCATTTTCCGTTTAGTTTTAGCTACTTTTTAATCTTGATTACCTAAGCAGTTCTTGTATATTAAAAGGGGTTTTTTCTGTTAACATTGTGTTTGGATGGAAAAATTTGGATATATTTGATTTAAAATCTTAGGAGGTGTTTGGTTTATGGGTATGAGAGGGGGAATGGGAATCAAAGTTAATGATACCCATAGATGGTGTTTGGTTGAACACTATGAGAATCATTCTATGGGAATGAAAGTGTTAGAAAATACCCACTTTTATTCCCCACTTGTGACATGGGTTTCAAGTTGAGTAACTTATCATTTCCCAAAAAAAAATAATACAATGAAACCCATTCCTGTGTTAAACCAAACAAGTAAAGGGGAATGATATAAACTCATACCAATAGTGGAGTTTATGATTCCCATTCTGATTCCGATTCCCGAATGTGAACCAAACACCTCCTTAATTTATAATAAGTTATTCAAACAAAATAATTCATTTAGTTATAAATTTGAAATCCATTAACAAATGAGAGTGTAATTTTAATGGTTAAATAGTAAATTTAAAATTCACCTAAATTTTGTATCATTTTAAATTCATCCAATTCAAATCAGTCTTTCAAATCAAATCCACCCATCTAAACAAGGATGAGGTATTGTATTGTCTTGGTATTGTATTGTCATGGTCCATTAATATATAAGAAACATAATTTTTATATATTTTCTTCTTTTTTGGGATGATTAAATTTAGGCAAAATTCAACTATTCACAAACATACATGCATTGAAGTACTTTATTAGTTTTAAAATAACTGTCATTTTAGGTAATTTATCTTATGTCAAAAATATTAATTCATAGTATCTCTTACTTTAGAAAATCAAAAAAGTATTAAATGATATTTTTTCAACTTTTACCGTTCATATTAATAAAGGGAGAATTATATAGTTAGAATATTAATGTAAAAGAATAATTTATCTACTTTGAATTATCTTTTTGTAAAATTGAGACAATTTAATAATTTTCTTATTCTATGTATACCAACCAAAGAAGATAATTATTTTAAAATAAAAAGAATATTACACAATATATCATATATTTAAAAATTTTATACTGTATAATTTTTAAGAACTGTAGTACAATTTCTTCCCAAGACTATAGATTACACCCTTTTACCCAGATAAATGCACCCATTAATGCGACATTTTTTTACGGCAATATGAAAATTTGGCCCAAAGATATTGTCATTAACCTTGAAGAAAAGTATCCCGAATAAATTATTAGGTTAAAGACGTGTTGTTGGATATTGAATAAATTAACGAAAGTAAAAGGGGATGCTATGTAAATAAAAGTCAAATGACTTGATCTATTCCTTCACGTCTAGACGAGATTATTGGTTAATAATTTACCTGAAAATACTATTATAAATTCGATTTTTGACTCTATTTGAAGGCCCTACGGTCAAAATAAAATCTTAGAAAATCTTACTTACATTAATTATGTCATAAATTCCATAATATTTAATTCGCATCAAAAGATTTACAAATGAAACCAAATATCACGTCTATTTAAGTATTTCCCTAATTTACCTAGGCTGGGCTAAGACATTTTCAACTAAGATCAACAATTTGATTCCATTCTATTTGGCACTAATTTCTATTTTTCTTTTTTGGCAAAAAACACTTTTAATCCCTAAAGTTTGGCCCAATAACATTTGTGGTCTCCAAAGTTTCACAAAAAATAAATCTCGTCTCTCATCTTTTAAATTTCTACTGGATTAGGATAATTGATAGAAAAAATAAATTTATATGAAAGAGCAATTTTTGTTGGTTTAGCCAAGAGAAAGTAAATATCAAAGGTAATTTTTTAGGATTTATAAGATAAGAAATGAAATATTTGTCAGGGTAGAGGCATAGAAATCGAAATTTACGTTATTTCTATGTCAATAATCCTAAAAGAGTTGAAATTTACAAAATGAGGGACGAGGTTTGTTTTTTGTGAAACTTTGGAGACTAAAAATGTTAACGATCTAAACTTTGGGGACTAAAAGTATTTTTTACCCCTTTTTTAATTTGAATTTTGTTTTGATACGAGTAAGATTTAGTCATTCACTCAGAGGTGGATATGATAGCCGTTGTTGAGATGAATGAAAAGTAGGTGAATCTCATTACCTTTCAGTTATCCAACAATTTGTAATATTCACTCTGTAATGTGGAGTGGAATGAATAGTAAAGAATTTTTACAACGGGAACACCAAACTGCTTCAAAAAAAAAAAGGAAAGAGAAGGGCCTAAAGTTTGAGGGACAAACACTAATTAAAAATACCTAATATTGGTTTATAAATTAATCTTAATAATGGTAAAACTTCCAACGTCAGTTGCAGAACTAGATATTCAATTTTCGATAATTACCATAAGAATCATCATGTAAATATAGTCTCATAAAAAATCCCCCACCCCCCCAAAAAAAATAAAAGAAAAGAAAAGACTTCAAAAAATTGAACAGGTAGTTAATGTTATCATATGACATGCATTTAATCAAAATAGAGTGTACAATTATCGGGGACTGAGAACAACATTGTATGACTGTGAATACTGCGATGAGAAGGAAGAAGACATAGATCAATTATACTTTTTTTTTTTTGGGATAATAGAAAAGTTTAAGAGGAGGGTAGATTGCTTTTACTCTAGGTTAGGACAGATTATCGACGTATATTCCATTAACTTACAGTGATTTGCCCACCAATAAAGAAATGAGAACAGTGAGAATACAACTTAAGACATTTCATTTAATCTGATTATTTTATTTATCGTTTGAACCAATCTGATTGAGATCAATTATACCTTTTAGTATAAAGTTACGAACACCATCTGACATTCGGTAAAACTACAGCATGTGTGCCGTCTATAGAGGGATTAAAATTGGAACGAGGAACTGAATAACTTGATTTTAAAGTAGAATACATTTATAAATAGTGAAGATAGGTTTTAAATCATAATCATATTAAAAAGGTTCATCACAAATAATTTTTATTGCTAGCTACAATAAAAGAGATATTAAGGATATAATTAAATAGGATATACAGTTAAATCATTTCCCTATATCATTCATAGTTTTTTTTTTCACTTTTTTTTTTTCAAGTAATTAGATGCATATATATATAGATTATGCATTGACAATTTTCACAAGAACAACCTAACAAGTGGATAAGCTCCTGCCAAAGTTTTCAGCTTTTAACATAAAAATTCAAAATCAAGATTGTTTCAATGCAAGAGGACCTACTACATAAAGTACAGCAGGATAGTTTTGTAATGGGATTGTAAAACTATAATTATCAGGTATTTACTGGATAACCTTTCATAGTGTGTATTAATTTGCACGTGTGCACAAAATATACTGATATATATGTATTTTTTTTAAAAAAAATAACATACTACATTTCGATACTCATTCTCCTTATAAAAAATTATCACGTATTCGAAACTATGTAGAACTTACCTACTAGCTAACCTTTTAGACTACTAATCAAAAACTTAAAACAATCAGACAGAATGTATGCTTCAACATTATTTCGAAAAATGACAAGCCACTCATACCTATTAGGGAATATGAACCTCCTGGCTTAGATTCCACATTTGTAGGGAAATGCCTGCAATTCCTCAGACAAGAAGAAAAAAGAATGAACGAGATTCTTGAAAAATAATTTCCTGATTCTGAAGGGGGCATGCATGATAAAGGGTCTGGTTTTGATTCAGCATTGTAGGATACTTTACTGATCTTTGAAGACGAGTAATATTGGGATATATGGAGAAATTAGATGAAGAGAGGAGTTGGACAGTCCGTTTTTGTATCTGTGCTTTTTCGCTTACGAAAAATCAGTTGTAAAGCATTAGGAATCCGAATCAAATCTAGATGTATAGC
Source organism: Cinchona pubescens (assembly GCA_025175665.1). NCBI lineage: Eukaryota > Viridiplantae > Streptophyta > Magnoliopsida > Gentianales > Rubiaceae > Cinchona > Cinchona pubescens. Next base: position 2,005,744 of record JANKKI010000031.1, on the reverse strand, counting down.
AATACTAGTACAGTATGAAATATGCGATTGTGTTAATTTTCATTTTTCACGTGTGAATCGGGCATCGGGGTCCAGCCCACATTGTGAAACGAACGACGAGCAATGTGAAAGCCCCGGGGAAGTTGTTCTTCGCACTCCGAATTGGCTCCTCATCCATCTTCTGATTCTGTTAATTTAACAGACAATTCAGCCCTTCATCTTATTCTTTTGTTTTTGGTTAAAAAATAAAAAAAATTTAGAAGGATAGTAAGTTATTCTTTAGGAAAATTTTATGAACTCGTAACGAAATCATGTGTATAAGATACGTTAAAATTTTATACGGTACATTTTAAAAATTTGTAACCATAAATTTTTAAAATCGACGAAATGATTCGCTCAACGAAACTCTAGAATTCTCCCTATTCTTTATTCTCGAGCATGCTAGTGACGCATTTTTACAACGGTTCTTGCGGATTGGTCCGGCGAAAGAGAGATTACTAATACCGAAATTTAAACCCAAATTGCTTTTAGTGTTATGTTTGATTTTTGCCAATTGAAGCAACTTCTATCAACACCCTTTATGTTATTCACATGAATCACATCAAGAACTTATCCTTTATATTCTTGCTATCTTTATCAAGATAAATGTTGGGAGAATAATAAGTTATTCTTTACTCCAAGAGTATGATAATGCTGCATTTTCAATGATTTAAGGTGATTTTTCATGGATCACTCCACCAAGAGTAAAACTACTAACAATGAGATTCAAATTCAAATTTCTGTCCGTTAAGATATTCGATTTGTACTAACTAAGTCGACTTCTGTTGACGCCCTTGATGTTATTCACCACAAGAACTTCTTTTTTACTTTCATCAGGGATAAATGGTTGAGTGGTTTTTTTAGTTTGGTAGTCTCTCTATCTTTACTTTGAAGTTACAAGAAATAAGTAACAACCAACAATCTTGAACAAAAAAATTACCTAAGAATATCATTCTATTTATAGTATGCCATACATGTACTTTTTAACAAAAACGTATTGTTTGATAGATCATTTAAGTAAGAACAATTCATGTTAATATATGCCTTAAAACTATTTTGTTTTAGGGATGAATTACACTTTTATATTTATGTATATTTTGTAATATAGCATTTTTCGTATAATATATATATATATATGAAATCATAAACAGTTATGATTTAATTATATTTGATTCGTGAATATCCCTAATCGTAGTATTTGACACTGGTAGATTAGCGCATAAGTGTATGTGGATGCTTATACATCAGATTTATTGTTAGATCAGCTATGAAAATTTTGATAGGATCATTCCTTGATGTGCCTTGGTTCCATGTTGTCTTGTTCAGGAAGTATGTACCAAGAATTGCCTTAATTGTTTGGTTGGCTTGTTTGAAGTAAGCTTTAGACTAATGAATGTGCATTAGTTGATCCCAAAATCATAATTCAATAATTTGAATTTATGTATGTTTTCATTAAAATAATTTTATTTGTCAATTTTAGTATTATTATTTAATCACGACAGGACTTTATATTAAATGAACTATATTTTGCTAATTTTGAATCTCTCATATAAATGAACTATATTTTGCTAATTTTGAATCTCTCATAAGGCAATAGTGGGTATTAATGTCAATTAATTTAATTTAATGCCTTAGTGTGCAATTGAGTGCGACACGGACAATTAATTTAATTTAACGCCTTAAAATGCAGAAGACCCTCCCTACTTACATCCTAGATGCAATTTGCCCTCTCAACTTATTTAATAAGCACTTTGCCCCGTTAAGAGTATTTTACACGGATTATTATTTAAATGTCAGTGGATTAATTTCTTTATAATAGTAGTGTAATGATCTTTTAACTTGAGGTCATGAGTTTATCTTGAATGTGGATTATTATACTTTAACTCTATTAGTCATTACTCTTAATGAATCGCACATAATGTAGAGTTCAGATATAATATGAATCATGATAATGAGTCACACATATTGTAGAGTTCGGATATAATATGAATCATTATAAGATAAGATATATGACTAATACAGGACTTACCACTCTTATAATAGGAGAGTATATCCTAGTATGACCATTTCTTGAAATACGATTCGAAAATTTTTGCGCAAAGTGAAAATAAAATTAAGAGTGTCTTAAATTCTATTTAAGTGAATTATATTTTGGAAAGGAGTAAATTGATTGATTCAATAAGAGTTGGCATTATATCTGTACTCTTAAATTAATCAGGAACTAATCACAGATGAGTAATGTCGAACCACTTGACATATCTTAACACTTGGGTAGTCATGATGTTTTGCTAGAAGCCAATCGTGATCTATAATTGTAAATTAATTAATTGCAGAATTAATAATAAATTAAATGTGTTTAATTTATCTAGTCTTAATTAATTTAGGATTATAATCTATATTTATTGTCAACATAATTAGGAGCGTAAAGGGTCACACAATTAAGGATAATTAATTCGAGATTAAATTATTTTTTTTATAAGTATGGGATACTTATGGGTTAATTTATAAGATAAATTTATTTGTTTGGGTTTAATTGTAATAAGTTATAAATCTAAAAAATTAATGTGTAATACATATTAAAAGTCCTAATAGTTTTATATTTATTTATATGCCCTTGATCCAAACTAATTAAAATTATTATGATTCATAAACTCAATTAGATTAGAATATTAGAATTATATTATATGTAGAACACACACACATATATGTGTGTGTGCTAATACTTATAAGGAAAAATACTTACGTAGACCCGGTCTTTGGCCCCACCTGTAGACCTTGCGGTCAAAATTAAATTTTATAGAATCTTGCTTACATCAGCTTATGTCATAGATTTCATAACATTTAATCTACACCATAAGGTCTACAAGTGGGACCAAAAACCAGGTCTACCTAAGTTTTTCCCCTTATAAGAAGTACTAGTACGGCTAACAAAAGCCGTGGGAAAAAATTTAATAAAACAGGAAATCATGTTTGAAAATTGAGGAGCTATCATTCCGTGGTTTGAATAAATTAATCTTGTAAAGATTCCTTAAGAAATTTAATTATTTGTGTAGATACCATTAGAGGTCAGGCGTTTGTGTGGCTTGTAGATTGACGTATCAAACATATTAGAGATTTTAATTTTAAGGTATAATTTTTATACTTTTTGTGTACTACGCATAAATTAATCAAGGTGATCCGTCATAGAAAAGTAAAAATTTTAAATTCTGCTGTGTTATTGGTTATTTATTTTCTTACAGTAGTATCAGAGCCGCCCTCGATTAATTTATAATATAAGTGTATTTAGTTGTCATGAATATTAAATTGTTTCAATTATATGAATTTTTTTAAATTTAATTTATGAAAAATATTGAAAAAAAAATGTCATATTGTCATGAATTTGATTCAAGGTAATATGGACAAGCCATGATAACTTGATTAATAATTGTCACTTTTAGTGACATTATTAATGTTTGTCACTAAAAGTATTTAATTAGTTAAACAATTTTTAGTGACACTTAATTTAATATTTTTATATAAAAAAGTTTTTCTAAATTTTGATCATTTTAAAATCACCAATTAACTTTTGACAATTGTGGCTTTAAATTAATTGATAAGATTTAGAAACTTTCTTTATTTTAAGTTGATTAAAATTTAGAAAGTATGAAATCTTTGAAAATATTTATTTAATTCTATTGAAATTAGAATTAGATAATTTGTTTAAATTTCAGAAATTTATTATATTTCAATGAGATTGGAATGTAATAAATATTCAAAAAAATTTAGAAATTGTTTCTAAAATAATTTTTGAAATTCTATTATTTAAAGGATTATTTTCTGATGAGATTGGAAAATAAAACTTTTTCTCAGTAAAATATTTTCATAAATAATTCAATGTTGATAATTTTAACGAGATTGAAATTATTAAGTATAGTGATTCATGATTGATACTAAATACAGATTTATACTTTTATTTAATTATTGAATTATATAATAGCATGATATATGATTATGGATTTAAAACTAATGTGATTGTATTTGATTTACTTAGTTCAAATTCAATGGTTGCAAATAAATTTTTAAATAGGACCTGTGTGTCCTGTATTTTTCTATTATTTTGAATGTAATTCTTTTATCATCTCAATCCCCTCGAATATAATTCGAGATTTCTTAACCAATCATGTAATACATATAAAGGTAGGTTAGGGATAGGATTGAATATTTAAATTGTTTAGATAGATAATAGAATTATATTTGTAATGTACAAGATAATGGAGACGGCGTAAAAGTGCAACCACGAAGGAAATTTTCAAGAGTTGAAGATTACCCTTAGAATTTAACCACCTAATTTCCTTAGTGACTCATGGAAATTAGTTTAGTAAAAGTCCATAATCATCCATAGTTTTGTGCATGTTTTATTTATTATATATTGATATGATAATATTGCATGCAATTTTGATGAGATCTAATAAAATAAATAAATAAAAATCCCTCAAATTAATATTAAGTCAATAAATAAGTTGCCTTCCATTCTTACAGCAACAAACGAGAGTTCTTCTTAGATTTAATTTGTTGGGCTTAATGCAATCCAAGATTACTCTACGTATAACATGTTTGAGCTATGAGATAAGATTTCTGAATAATGGATATGATTTAACGGAGGCATATAATTTGTTGGGTACATTCAAGGTTATATGTCTTTTAGGCAAATGTTAGGAGTTACATATGATGTGTTATCGAAGAGTTGATACCTAACTTTTAGGAATTACAAAGTGGTGTAATTGGTAAGTGTTACCTACGTTTCAAAATTGTTTTGGTTTGTTGGGTACACGTAAGATCAAAATAACTAAATGGGATCCTAACCCACTAAGGATTCTATGAGAGCTCCCAAATCAATATATGACGGTTATTGATTTAAAATAAAATAGTGGAGCAAACCACATTAAATTAAGTTCATATTATATTTTGGTTTTGTTTATGCATAAATAGCAAATTCTTATACTATCTTTATTTATATGTTGTAGAATATGAGTAGCAACTTCAATTTACGTTTCATTTTATATGATAACAAACTAACTGGATCAAAATTTTTCGAATTGGTATCGTAACTTGAGAATTATTCTCAAAAATGAAAAATTGGCTATATTCTTGATTAACCTATTCTTGATGTCCCAGTAGATGATACTGATGAAGCAGTTCAGAATATTATTATAAGCATATAGGGGACAATGATACTGCCATTTGTATCATGTTAGCCGCTATGAGTTCTGAATTGCAGAAACAGCGTGATAACATGGATGCTCATTCTATGATTCTTTATCTCAAGGAGTTATTTGATGAAGAGTCAAGGAATGAGAGGTATGAGATCTCTAAAGAGTTATTTCGTTGTAAAATGGCAGAGGGTACTTTAGTAGCGATTCATGTACAAAAAATGATAGGACTAATTAAAAAATTAGAACAATTGGGATTTAAACAAAATCATGAGTTAAATATTGATCTGATCTTGCAATATCTACCTGATAGCTTTTCACAGTTTGTTATGAACTATAACATGAATAAATTGTCCACAACTCTTACTAAACTGTTAACATGTTTACGAAAACTACTGAGACAACCATTAAAAAGAAAAAGAAACAAGTGATGGTTGTTGATTCTTCAAATAAGAAGAAAAAGAAATCCAAAGTTGATTTGTGAAAGCCAAGTTTGGGTTGGAACCAACACCTATAATCAAGAAGGATAAGAGCAAGGGTACTTGTTACCATTATGAAAAGGAGGGCACTAGAAAAGAAACTGCAAGTCCTATATCGATACCTTAAAATAGAAGAGGTTTAATGAAACTTTTACTTCAAGTATGTTTATGATTGAAATCAATATTTTTACTTCTAAATCAGATACTTGGGTATTAGATATCGGATCAACATCTCATATTTGTAAAAATATACAGGAACTAAAGAGAAGTAGAATATAGGCTAAGGGAGAAGTGGAACTATGAAAAATGAAACAAATGTTGCTGCATTAGCCGTAGGGACTTATTATCTTTATTTACGTAATGGTTTTATTTTAGAACTTAAATATTGTTATTACATTCCATCTCTTATTCAGAAATATTATTTTTATTTCTTGTTTAGACACTGGTGGCTTTCTCATTATGCAAAAGAATAAATGTTGTTCTTTTTCACGTGATGGCATTCTATATGAAACTGTTGTTTTGAATAATGGTCTTTATATTTTAAACATGAAAAATTCAATTTTCAACATAAATCCAAAAAGGTCTAAAATTTATAATTTAAAACAATTTTTCCTTTGACATTGCAAACTTAGTCATATAAATGAAAAATGTATTTTCAAATTACACAACAATGATTATTTGGGATCATTTGATTATGAATTATATTATATATGTGAATCTTATTTACTTGGTAAAATAAGCAAATCATTTTTTATTGGAAAATGTGATAAATCTAGTGAATTGTTGGGGCTAATACATACTAATATTTGTGGTCCTATGTCAACTCATGCTATAAGAGATTTTTCATATTTCATTACCTTCACATATGACCATTCTAGGTATTATTATGTATAGTTGATGATATATAGGTCAGATAAGTTTTGAAACGTTCAAGAAATTCAGGAATGAAGTTGAAAAATAATTTGGTAAAAGTATTAAAATATTTTGATGAGATCGAGGTAAGAAATATTTAAACCAAAAGTTTCAAAATTATCTTAAGGAAAATGGGATTCTACCTCAATGGATTCCTCCTTATACACCACAACTAAATGGTATATCTGAAAGACGTAATCGAACTTTATTGGATATGGTTCGATCAATAATGAGTCTTACAGACGTCCCAAAATTGTTTTGGGGCTATGCTCTTAATACTGTCTCTCATTTACTAAATCGTGTTCTATCAAAAATTGTTGATTCCACTTTGTATGAGATATGATTTGGAAAGAAATCTAAACTTTCATACTTAAAGATTTGGGCTTGCCCTGCTTATGTGAAGATGGTAGAATCTGACAAAATTAAAACTAAGTCAGATAAATACCTATTTGTGGGGTATCTAACGGAGACATTTGGATACTATTTCTATAATCCCATTGTGCAAAATGGAAGGTGTTTGTCTCAAAACATGCCATCTTTCTAGAAAGCGTTTATTTTTGAAAAGGCAAGTGAGAGCAAAATAGATTTTGAAAAAGTTATACAATATGGTATTGATCAACAAATGGAACAAGAGTTTCAATCACATGATGATGTCATAGAAAATGAAACTAATGATAGACAAGCTCTTTGTAAGATTACTAGGATATGTCGTATTCCAAAAAGATATGAGTTTATTGTAAGTGGGCACAATAATATATTAGTCATTACAAATAATGAACCTACATTTTACGAAGAAATAATATCCGATAAAGACTCTCAAAAGTGGCTGCAAGCCATGAAATCTGAAATGGATTCCATGTATGAAATAAGGTTTGGATCTTAGTCGATCCACCTGAAGGGATTAAACCCATAGGTGCAAGTGGGTCTTTAAGAGAAAGATTGACATGGATGGTAATGTGATTACCTATAAGACGCGATTGGTGGCAAAGGGTTATATACAGAGACAAGGAGTAATGACTTTGATGAAACTTTCTTGCTAGTTGTAATATTGAAATCCATTCAGATTTTGCTTGCTATATATGCATATTATGATTATAAAATTAGTAAATGGATGTAAAAAATGCATTCCTTAATGAAATTTTACAGGAAGATGTGTATATGATGTAACTTGAAAGATTTATATCCACAGATCTTAATAAAGTATGCAAGGTATAAAGGTCTATTTATGGACTAAAGTAAGTTTCTAGGAGTTGGAGCATTATTTTGATGAGACAATCAAAAAATTTGATTTTAACAAAAATGAGGATGAACTTTGTGTATGCAAGAAAGTTAGTGGGAGCACTATTATTTTCTTGATATTTTATGTATATGACATATTGTTGATAGGAAACAACATACCTATATTTCAAAATATAAAGGTATGGTTGTCTAAAAAAATTTTTATGAAAGATTTAGGAGAAGTAACTTATATTATGGGAATGATGATGTATAGAGATAGATCTAAAAGGTTCCTTGATATCGTTTATTAAATCAACATACATAGACAAGATATTAAAAAGGTTTAGTATAGATCAATCAAAGAAAGGTGACTTGCCAATATTTTACAGTATATACCTTTCTAAAGATATGTGTTCTAAGACAGATGTCAAAAGAGATAACATAAAAAGGATCCCATATGCTTTGGTTATAGGTTCTATAATGTATACTATGTTATGTACTAGATTCGATGTCTCCTCTACTCTAAATCTTACGAGCAAGTTTCTATCTAACCCAAATAGTAGTTATTGAATAGCAGTCAAGAATATTCTTAAGTATTTAAGAAGGACTAAAGATTTATTTTTGATCTATGGTGGGCAAGAATTGACAGTTCGCAAATACACAGATGCTAGCTTTCAATCTGATAAGGGGATAGCAAGCGCATTCTGGATATGTATTTACTCTTAATGTTGGTGCGGTCAGTTGAAAAAGTTTCAAACAAAATACCACGGCTGATTCTACAACAGAAGTTGAATACATTACAACTTCAAAATATTATATAGCAACAAACGAGGCAGTTTGGATAAGAAGTTTGTAGCTGAACTTGGAGTGGTTCCCTCAATTAATGATCTTATACTCTTGTGTTGTGATAACAGTGGAGCTATTGCACAAGTAAAGGAACCCAAGTCTCATCAGCTATCTAAACATGTGTTATAATTATCATTTGATTAGAGAGATCATTGATAGAAATGAAGCAAAGATAGAAAAGATTCCTACTGATGATAACATTGCTAATCCGTTTCACTAAAACCTTATCCCAAAAGAAACATAAGAGTCATGTTAACTCATTCGATCTTGAGCACATGAATGATTGGCTTTAATGCAAGTGAGAATTTGTTAGCATATGCCCTAAACCAATTTATTTTAGGGATAAATTAAACTTTTACATTTATGTATATTTTGTAATATGGCATTTTTTGAATAAAATATATATATGAAATCATAAATAGTTATGTAATTATATTTTATTCGTGAATATCCTTAATCGTAGTATTTGATACGATAAATCGTAGATTAGTACATAAGTGTATGTGGATGCTTATTGAGAATAAGTACATCGGATTGACCTGCTAAAAGTATTTCACACGGATTATTATTTTTAAATGCCAGTGGATTAATTTCTTTGTGATAGTAGTGTAATGATCCTTTGAATTGAGGTCATGATTTTATCTTAACTGTAGATTGTTATACTTTGATTCTATTAATCGTTACTCTTAATGAATCGCACATACTGTAGAGTTCGAGTATAATATGAATCATGATAAGATAAGATATGACCAATACAAAATTCACCACTCCTTATAATATGAGAGTATATCCTTTTATGGCCATTTCTTGAAATACGATTTAGAAATCTTTGCGCAAAGTAGAAATAGAATTAAGAGTGTCTTAAATTCTATTTTAAATGGATTGTATTTTGGAAAGAAGTAAATTGATTGATTAAGAGTTGGTAGTATATCTGTACTCTTGAATTAATTGGAATACAGATTGGTGAAAGGATAGTAATTATACTCTTACCATGAGAACTAATCATGGATGGGTGATGTCAAACCAGTTGACAAATATCAACACTTGGGTGGTCATGATACTTTGCTAGAATTTGATCTATAAGTGTAAATTAATAATTGGAGATTTAATGATAAATTAAAGGTGTTTAATTTATCTAATCTTAAGTAATTTATGATTATGATTTATACATATTGTCAACGTGATTAGGAGCTTAAAGGGTCACACAATTAAGGATAATTAATTTGGGATTAAATTGATTTTTTTATAAGTATGAGATACTTATGGATTAATGTATAAGATAAATTAACCCTTTGGATTTAATTTTAATAAGTTATAAATCTTAGCTGTTGATGTGTAATACATAATAAAAGTGCTAATGATTTTATATTTATTTATATGCTCTTGACCAAAACTGATTAGAATTATTATGATTCCCAAAACCCAATTAGAGTGGAATATTAGAATTATATTATATGTAAGAAGACACATACACACATATATATATATATATATATATATATATAGAGAGAGAGAGAGAGAGCTAGCACTTATAAGAAGTACTAGAAAATTGCACGTGTAAAATTTCTATATATTTATTGAAAATATTCAATTTTTAAAAAATAAATGAATAATCAGTAAATAATAACCAACTATAAAAATTTTGTCTAAGTTTTTTTTATACAAAATTTATATATTTTAAATATCTTTTTTCTTTTATTGTAATTATTTTCACCTATCGTTTTTTTGTTATTTTTCAATATTGTTATTTGTTAGAACATTATATATAAATTTTATTTTCTTAAAAAATTAAATTTATTTTTTCTTTTATGAGAACAAGTATGATAATTGTATTTCCTTATAAAATTTGTATTTACATGATTATTAGTCTTGCAATTTTAAATTGAAAAAAAATTTGATATTAAAAAGAGGTTTTATTCAATTTAAATCAAATAAAGTACAAAATAATACATAAATTTTTCAAGGGCATTTCTTATTTCTTTACTATTCAGCAAAATACATTAAGATGTAGATTAAATATTTTGGTGAATAATAAAATAAATTAATCAAAAAAGTATGAAAAATGAAAAAATAAATCTATATGCTATTATTAACCTTCATTTTGTTTATATGTTTAATAAATGCAAATTTAATTTCATACTAAAATACTACAACAAAATACAATTTTGGAGTTCATCGCATTCAATACCATTCAGGATGAATGAAAGAGTTCAGAACATTTATAACTCCATGTCACCACCAAATTCTAAATTCTTTATTCATCTTTATTGGCATAAAATGTAGTTAACTCCAATATTAAATAGTTTTTATTTTTCTTTTAGATTCCTAGGTTATAATTTTTGATAATGACACAACCAATAACTTGATCAATTATAGATGAAGACTTTTTCCATAATATGGAACCTTTTTTAAATATATCTATATATTCTTCATCATTAGTAAATGATAAATTCACTATCAAGTAGTATCAAATATCATTTAATAGATGAAGCATGTCAAAATTCCTTTTGTTAATAAAATATTTACAGGAGATTAAATAATATAGTGATAATTACAAAAATGATTAATTAAAATTTCAAAAAATAAGAAAGAATAAACCTAAGTATAAAGAACAAAGATATCATATAAAAATTATGTTTCTTGTATAAGAAAACCAACAAATTAAACTAATATGTTCTATATAATATAGATAAGAATCACACAGTATATTAAGATCATCAACAAAAGGTAAAAATAAAAATTTATTCTTTTCTCTTACTCTAAATTTTCCAAAAAAAATACTGAAAAAAATCTTCTATATTACTCTAATATACACGCAACTCAAATGAAAAATATTTAATTCTAAAGACATACAAAATAACATGTAATTTTAATAATTTCTATTCGAATTATTTTTAACATATTGTGTAAAGTATATGTATCCAAATAGAGAATGTATTGGAATTTTTCATGTTTCTTAAACTTATGATAATATTGATGTTTTAAACTCTTCTATTCATCCTGAATGGGTATTGAATGTGGTTAACTCCAAAATTATATTTTGATATAGTATTTTAATATGAAATTAAATTTGCATTTATTAAATATATAAACAAAATGAAGACTAATAACAGTGTATGGATTTATTTTTTCATTTTTCGTACTTTTTTGATTTATTCATTTTATTATTTACCAAAATATTTAATCTACATTTTAATTTTTTTTGCAAAATAGTAAAGAATTGCATTGTAATTTCCAAAATCGACATGTAATATCAATCTATATCTACAATTATTTTAGAGTATTTAACAGTATGATTATATTTGAATAATTTATGTTGTCTTTTACAGTACTTACCTGTTTATTTTTTTCTATATTATCATTCCTACAATTTATATGCAATATTCTTGTTAGATTTGCAATAATTATTGTAGACTATTTTTGGTATAAATCATAACATTGGTTGAACTATTTTTACCTTATCAGTAGTTACTCTACACCAATATTTCTTTTTTGTTTTATTATATACTGTAACAAACTGGTGTTATAATTTCCATATTTGACATTTAAATACAAATATTATTTTAGAATATTTTGGGCATATGCAGTGTATCATGGAGTGATATTGTTTTCTAACTCATCAATAGTTCCTCTAAACTAATATTTTATAAAATGATGTTATTAAAGATAAAGATTTAGTAATCAAAATACTATTAAAGAGATATAAATTAACAAATAATTTAAGATTGTGAGTTTTCTACTTTGTCCCTAAATTTTACTTTCATTACTTGGTTAATTTTCTATTCTTCATATAAGACAGAGAAAAACAAATTTAAATTAGTCGTAATACAGACTTAAAAGAAATAAGAAAATAGTGTTATACATTCTACTATTTTTTTACTTTATAAAATTTTAATTTTATTTATTTGTATGATTATTAATTTTGTAAATTTTAAGTTGGAACATACTCAAAAATTCTATACTCATGAGTGTATTTATTCTGTCAATCAAAATTTCAAGTTAAAGAAGTCATTATAATCAACATTGAGTCGTGAAGCTATTATAGTTAACCGTCAATTAAGGAAAGTTTTACTTAAAAAATGATGTCGGCTAGATTTGTCATTTTCTTAAGTTAATCCCAGCCAAAAAGGTTAGCAAAATGCTGAATTCAACTTCAATGTATCTTTTCATCCAATTCTACATGAATTAAATATTCTCTTTATGAAAAGTTTATTTATCAAACAAAATTGATCCAAAAAAATTAAAATATAATAGGGGGTAAAATGGTCAACATGTTTAAGAGACACATAACATGACTTTATTGGTCAAAAGATAATGATAGGTGATAAACTGTCAATGACACTAAAATAGGAGTAAAGTATAATTAACCCAATATGTATAATTAACCCGATATATAATGCACGTAGAAGGAATGATCTAATTAAGTTTTCCAGGTTGGACATACTTAAATGAACAATTAGAGAAAAGAAAATAATTGTAATGAATTCGAATTATTTAAAATAATTATAAAAGATTATTTTTATTACGAATATTCTAAAAATAAATACAATTTGAAAATATATAACTTTAACATTACAAATTAGATATTAATATTTTTATTTTATTCTTTGCTTAAATATAAATGATTTTTCTACTCTTAAAATTATATACATTCTTATTATGCATTTATATAAAAATTTCATAATAAGTTAAGCAAGAAACAATTTATTTCATTAGCATTTCATGCATTTTAGAGCAAGAGAAAGGGTGTTTTCTTGAGCACTCGATGCATTTTAAAGCAAGACAAAAGAACAAATTATTATTTTGATTCTTTGTAACGAATTTAATATGCTATGTGATACCTATCTATGATATGAAGAATATATTTGTTTAATATGTTTAATTTTTTTATACATAAGATATAATTTTTGATTGATTAATTTAATCTTTACATTTTAATTAGATTCATTTTTATTTTTTGAAATTTTAATTATAATAAATATTTTTATACAAATTCAAACTTCCGTCTTATGATATATTTATGCCGAAATAAGTGTTTTGTATCCTATAAAATAGGTAGAATGGATAATGAGTAATTTAATTATATTTTCTTACTGGAAATTGAAAATTATAATACATATTTTTATAATAAATATAATTTTAATTATAATTTTATAATAAATATGATTCATTTTTTCTATTTTTTGAAATTTTAATTAAAATAAATATTTTTATTCGAATAAAAATCTTCTATTTTATTATGTATTTATGCCAAAATAGGTAGTTATATCCTGAAAAATAGGTATAATAGATGATAAGTAATTTAATTATATTTTTCTATTGGAAATTAAAAATGATATTTCATTAAGGGCGAATATTTTAGGCATTACAAAAAAAGTAGAGAAACACTTAAATATGTTTTCCTATTGGGAATTAGAAATAATATTTCATTCAGGGCGGGCATTTTAGACATTACAAAAAAGGAAGAAACACTTACATATGTTTTGTATTGAGGATTCGAAATTATATTTTATTAAGGACGGGTATTTTAGTCATCACAAAAAGGTGAAGAAACACTTTGAAGAGAGAAACAAAAGTCGGCAGAAACAAAAAATTGGATAAACAACTCACATATATATAATAGAATCGACTAGTAAGACTAACAACAGCCGTGGGAAAAGTTTAATAAAATGTGAAAGTCACGTTTGAAAATTAAGGAACTAGATTCTGTGGCTTGGGTCAATTGATCTTCTTAAAATTTCTGATTTAATTATCTGTTTGGATACCATTAGAGGTTAATTTGTATTTGTGCGGTTTGTTTTTGACGTCTCAACATATTGGAAATTTTATTGTAATTCTAATACACATAATCTTTATAAGAGACAGTATACTATGCATAAATTAATCAAAGTGATCTGTGATAGAAAAGTGAAAATTTAAATTCCATTACATTATTGATTATTTACTTTCTTACTATTTCAAACGTATTATTCAAGTTCATACATATTAATCTAGATGCCAATATCACTTCTTCTTCTAATTTATGTATTTGGGGGGGTGTGACACTATTGTGCCAACATCACTGGTAGTACCAATGATCTTTCAAAACCATGCAGAGTTCGAGTTGTCGAATGTACGATTTTGCATTTGAAATTGGGGAAGCACAAGTGGATTGTAAGAATTTCAAATTGCCGATTTCCAAAAAACAGAAATATCCTAATTAATTGGGACAAACGCGGCCTAAGTACACATATTTTGTGTTTTTCAAACTATAGACAGTGGGAATATCCAATTTGGAACCGTCGAAACTGAAATCACGTGGAAGCGTGTTGTCTTTCTTTTTCTCCATATATTATTACTACTTTATATAATGCTTCAATAATTTTAATGTAATTCATGATTTTTGGTGTTGTAATTTATCTATTCATTCTTATTTTTAGATTTGTAACTTCCCACTTTCCATTTTCCACTATCAAATAACATCCGTCAACCCACTAAAAAAAATTGCACACACAAATTCCTAATTATTTCTATTTCATTTTTTGTCCATTTAAAAAAAACATGATTACTATCTTAAACTCACTAACATAAAAGCGCATAAAATTGAACTAAAACTAATAGTCGTTAAAATAAATTTATTTTTTTTATACTTGTCTATCTTTCTATCCGTTAGTGACTTAAACTCATAATTAATACATTATAAAAAATCATCTTACGTACAGTTTGTTGTTTTTAAATAAATGAGATAAAACTATGCGTGTACTGAAGATATCAAGTTTTTGCTAACCACTCAGCCGAAACGTATCAAGTTTTTGCTAACAACTCGGCCGAAATGTTTAGCAAACAACTGTAGCCAAAGGTAGGGTGGTTGTTTTGAAGTTGAGTTCATATCGAAACTAGAATGACAATACCAAATGAGACATTTGGGTTCCACTAACGTAATTAAATAGATAACGAAGTGCAGTTTAAGTATAAGATATTTTTTTATAATCTATTAGTTATAAATTCGAGTTATTAAAGAGTAAAGAGAGAGGTCTTTTTTTTTTATAAATAAAGCTTAATTAACCAATTTATTAAGCAAGACCCAATTGGTTAGATACTTGAATACTTGATATTGTCTTACCTACAAACCACTTACATTTTCTTAATGTGAGATTGCTTAATAAAAAGGAGATTCAGAGTGTTTTTTTCAAAAATATTTAGAAAAATAATATTGTAACACTTTTTTGTGATTTAATGTATGAAAAATAAAAAATGACTGAAAATTGTTTATAGAAGCCTTTGATAATTCCTGTTGAAATATTTCAAGCCGAAGGAAGCCCGCTTCCACCCCGACCCATGAAAAATAAATGTACTAGGTTAAACACTATGCTCCTAAAACCATTTCCATCATGTGTGACAAGCAAAATAATTGATTTTAATTATTAAAATAAATATTTTTTTCAACAATTTATATTGCTATTATGACATCTCTCATTCCGATTATCAATCTATTTCTCATTACAAAATAATGATAATATAATACTGTATGTTGTACTAAAAAATTGTTTCCAATCACTAATGAATAAGAAAGAAAAAAATAAAAAATGCCTATATTATATGCAAGTACAGCATAATCCGTAAAGTTTTTTCTTGATCAAAGATAACTACGAATGTATTTAGACATGTTTAGTAGATTAATAATTACTCCTAAACTAATAGAAACTTAGCATTTTAAAAAAAATATATATATAGCTCATCCATTTCAGAATAAATGGGTCAATCACTTCTGTTAACGTCTAAATTCATTATAATGATCATTTAGATTCATTGTATAATTACATTAGTGATTAATATCTAAATTTATATATAATTACTTCATTAATTAATATTTTTAGTAATTGTATAATTTAAATTCATTGTAACTGTAAATTTATAAATATAAATCACTATATTATTAACAATACATACAATTTCTCTCAATTCCCATAACCATTCTAACAACTCGAAGGGGAAAACTCTTGTACTCTTTTTATTTTTGTTTGTCCTAAATTATTTGTCACTCCTTAAAAAGACAATTAAATAAAAAGCTAATTTACCTATTTTACCCTTCATACAAATCCCTAAAAATGAGAGCATTAAAATCATGCTAGAGTATTAATTACTTTCACAAACTATTTCAAATTTTGAAACTCTAATATCAACTAACAAATTTTGAATTTAAATATAGGGACAATAATGAAAAAAATGTGTTATTAGTTGGTCAACTATCAACTTCTCTTAAATTATGTGTCAAATTGATCATGCCAAATAAAATAAGACAGAATGAGTGATTGTTATTCAGCAAAATAAAAATTTCCACACAATGCCGGAACATTGGTCACACACGTTCCGTCTCCCGTGCATGGGTAATTCTTGGTAGTAGTTGTACACTTGTATTTAATTTCTAAAGTTGGAAAGTTATGAATTTTCCAAAGATAATTTCCATGTACTTGTACCACGACTAGACTAGAAAAACTAGCCCTGGTCGGTTTATTCAAGTCCATGGACTTTTCTTCCTTGATTTTTTTTTGGGTTAATAACACTTTGCCCCCTGAACTAAAAAAAATACACTTTACCCCCAATTACATGATTCATCTTTATTTATTAGAAAATTTATAATATCGAGTTAAATAACTAAAATATCCTTAGTATTATATTTTGATTTTTTATCTATTTAATTTTGATGTTCAATACGTATAAAAGAATTAGGAAAAAATAAAATATAACAACAAACTAATATTATAATAAAATACGATAACAAAATAAGTAGCGAGTGAAAATATGATAAAATGTTGAATTATATTATATTTGACATTGAAATTTGCACAGGTTAATCCAAATATAAAAATTGTAAAATGTTAAGAGACATCAAAAAAATTATATTGTCACACAATATCTTTAAAGAAGAATTTTCAATAGAAAATTAGCCCATTTAGGAATTGTTCTACCATTACAATTAAACATTTAAATTCGAAATAATATAAAATAAAATAACAAAATTTAAAAATTTGATCATGATATATATTGATATGGATTATATTAAAATATTATATAATTTATTTTTTATTATTTTTAAATAATTATCACATCATGATTAAAATTTAAATACAATAAAAATCAAAATATAATGCTAAGGGTATTTAAGTCATTTAACATGATATTATAAATTTTTTAAAGGATGAATCATGTGATTGGGGGGCAAAGTGTAATTTTTTTAGTTTAGGGGATAAAGTGTTATTACCTACCTAGTTCAGGGGTAAAGTGTTATTAACCCTCTTTTCACAACCTGAAATTATAATTTTGTTTTTGTTTTTATATATCAAATAAAATACTCTTTGACAAAATTTCTCTAACAATTTTAAGGTGGCATAAACTTTGGCATTCAAGTTTTGTACACTGAAAAAGATTCATTGAGTTTGAGATGGTATGTATTTTCAAAATTTTAAGGTCCTTATTTCTGAGTTTATTATTACAACTGTATACCTAAAAAAAATTGATTACAACTGAAACTTTACTGTATTGCAATCTTTATAGACCGTTAAATTATTAAAGTAATAAATTTTTTTAAATTTTTAATTATTTCAACGTCTATCATGTTCATTTTACCTTACGAATAAATATAACTAAGACTTATCCCAATTTTAAATAATATATATAGCAAATAATATGTATGAACGTGTGCAGGCGGCACTAGTAGAATACAATAACTATTGTGCATGTTGAAACTGATATTTGACTATTAAGGGCTGCCATTATTACAATAGAGTCGTGAAAATGGAAGCCGATTGTACTTAATTCTTTATTCACATCGATCATCAGGTCAACCTATTATTCAAAATTCAATCAAATAAAGGGTCATGATCCTTGACCATTCTTGCTAAGTGTTGAATGGAAAATCCTGCAGCACTTTTATTGTTTGACGTACGCTACTTCTTTTGAACTTGGATACCAACGCTTTTTTATTTCTTTTCACAAACTTGAACTTTTTCTCTTCTTTTCAAGTGTCATTTAAGATTACAATACAAAATAAAATTGCGATTAAATAATTTAAATTTTAAATAAAATTAATTATGTACGACTAAATTACCCTTTTAGCTAGTAATAAATTTAAAAAATCCCACAAATTAATTCTCTAATTCATACTGTTTTCTTTCCCCACAATTTCATGTTCTTTCATCTTTCGTAATTAATGAAATTAGAAAGAGATAAGAGTAAAATTGGTTAAAAAAACTAATATTTCCTTGGACTTGAAAAGTAACACTTAAAATGAAATAAATTTTTTTCTAAAGTGATACTTAAAAAAAAAAAAAAAAAGACAGAGGGAATACGTACTAATAACATAGGTTTTCCGAAGGAGAAAGAGAAAAAATGGGAGAGGGTATGGGATCGTTTAATTTGGTTTGTTGGTTGGATGGTCAAAGTCATAACTTGCAAAGGGGGCTGGAAAATTTAATTAGGAAAAACTCCAATGGGTGATCAAGAGGCAACTTAATCTTTGCATGATTATGCTTAATAATCTTCAAATTTTAACTTCCTTGTTATTTATTTTATATATAAAGTAAGAGTTTTTATTTGGTGTGATATTATTATATATTATCTTTATTGTCCTTATTTGGTGTGATGCCATTATGTATATTATCTCTATTTTATATTTGGTAGTTTTGAAACTTCCGCTCATAACTTCTCCTAAACCTTCTTCCTATTTTTTAATTTTTTTTTTTTTTAAATCACACACACATAATATCTGTCTTTTTCATTTATCTTTAATTAATAACCACGCATTCCAGTTATTGAAGGAGAAAAAAAAAAAGAAAAAGAGAAAAAGATATTTCGCTTAAGCTATATTTACTTGTTAATCTCGACAAAATATTATATGGGATAAAATGGGTGGCCTATGACAAAGGAAAAAATTCTTTGTTCGGAGTGAGTTTTTCAAATTATTAAATGATTAAAAATAATGAGATTTTCTTACTTTTTCATCATCTTAATAACTATCATATTTAAGAAGTGAGTAGTTAAGATTTACTCGACAAAAGAAAAAAACTTACATTTCAAACCACATATAATTTACATTAGCAAAGATTATCATTAATTATATAATTAGTACTCTCATAATTCACCAACCTTTTTTATGTCATTTACTTTAAAAAAAAAAAAAAAAAAACTTCAATAACTTCTTTTCAATTCAATAACTTCTCGTAAATGTCTAATAATTTAATTTATATTCCATTTTTTTTCTTTTGTTATAATTGTATACACACGTCGAATGTGTCAATAGAACTAGTTATTTGTTACCACATACTCTTTTCCACTTCAATGTGTCACGAAAATCATGGAAATATGTGGATGTATGCATTCACATTAACAATTTCAGCTATTACAAACCAATCACGATATTTTATTTATTTTGTACCAAGCATTTTCTTCATTCTCATTTAACTTAGAAAAATCAAAAAGAGGGAGCATAATGAAAAGTACGTAGTAGTATTTGTTTTGCCCATAACCTTTGCCTAAAGATCGATTTCTATTTGTTTGAAGGAATATGAAAACTTTACCTGCTCTTGTGGCTCGCTCTATGTACAGCCCTATGCGTGTTTAATAGGAGCACAATTTGTTTTGTCCCAAGGACATGTAAGGTTTGAACAAACCTGTTAATATTCGAATCCCAACAGTGAGACTAAATTTCTTCTACGATTTAAATTATAAATTCGAGTTATTTAAAATAGGTAAAGATTCATTGTAAATTATTTTTTATAAAACAATGTTTGCTATAATTATATAACAAAAATTCTCCCTTAGTTCTCGACATTATAGTTGCATTTTGTCATGTTTCACATAATATTAAAATAAACCTAAAATATGTGTTCATGCAAATAAATTTTTTTAAAAAATAAAAATTCTCCCCCTACTGTGTAGGAATTCGAATTCATGACTAATAGATTATAGAAAAATTGTCTTTTTATTTAAGCTGTAATTTTGTTGTCAAAAATGATTTTCGTTGATTTAAGCAAATGAAGTATATTTCTAACTCTAAATTTACTCTTAGCAGTGAATTTTTTTGTACTCATACGATTTATTTGCAAAATTATATTAACATTTGAGGAAGCAAGCAGAGGATAGTTTGGTGGAGTGCTTCATTCAATAGTATGCGTTTGTTCGCAAGAATTAAAAGACAGATAATTGGATTCTAAAGATGTTTTGGGGCAAAATTTTCGTAATTAAATAATGAGAGAAGGTTATTGATACCAAAATATAATTATAAACTATAGAAAAATTTAACTAAAACCTAAGCGAGGAAGCTACTAAAATTTCAAAAGTGAATAATCTCCTTGAAGTTATTTGAAATGTCTAAACCTCTTAAGATCATGGGCGCAAATTTTATCTTTAATGCACTTACACTATAGTAGACGATTGAAACCCTTCGAAATGACCGGACAAAAACAAATTGTTATAAGAGATGTTACCAAATTTACAAGAAGATTTCAATATAATGTAATTGTCAAAAATTCTTTCATGGATCAATCAGATAGTATAATATTATATACTTTTTATTTATATTTTTTTACGTCATCAAACATCACTTTATAAAATAATGTAAAAAATATGAACGCTATCAACTCAGTATATACAAGAATTACCTGTGCCATCGTAAATTGCACTATAACTGGTTGGATCTTCGCTTCTTTTATCATTATGTTTTAAAGCATCGAGTTAACTAGACCGCCACTAGGGAGACCAAACGAAAGCCCAAAAAGCTCCATTCCAAATATTAAAAATAATAATAATAATAATAATAAAATACACCTCAACCTTAGGGCTTAGGGGCAGAACCAATCGGATCAGCCGTTACTTTCACTGAGTTTACACATCTTTATCATTGTAAAAGTATTTATAACAGAAAAAATATTTAGGTAAATTTAATTTTTTATTCTATCTGTAGATTATGTGGTCAGAATTAAATTTTAAAAATTTTTATTTACATCAATTGATGTCATAAATTTCCTAAAATTTAATCTACATTACTAAGTTTATAAGTTAGGTCAAAGATCGAATTCACACGTAAGTTTTAATATTATAACAGTAATAGGTTGAAGGTGAACATTATTGTACAACAAAATAAAAATAAATAGTAGTAATTAAGATGATAATTTTACAAAATACAATAACAACTGCGAACCCAAATTCCAACCAACAAAGACCCAAAAATTAAATAAAAACTGGGACGCACAAAGAAAGAAACAAACGACGACCAATTGTGTTATAATAAAACAATGAGAATGACAGAAGGATGAGTTCGACGTTTCAAGATAAAGATAAGAAAATGAGGTTTAATAATTTCGCAAATATTTAGATCGATCCGATCTTTAGCCTCACTTATAAATTCTGTAATATGAATTAAAATTTAAAAAATCTATAATATCAGCGGAAATAAGCAAGATTCTTTAATATTTAATTCTGATCACAAGATTTACAGGTAAGACAAAAAATCGGATTTACGTAAATATTTTCCTAATAATTTAATACAAGGGGAGCACCATACACGATTTTTCCTTCATTTATTTACATCATCATCCTTGTGATTGTATTTTTTTATTATTGACTTTTTTTTTTATTACATAATTTGTGGAGTTTTTAAAAGATTTAATATTTAATACTATAAATTTCACATTTAATAAATTTTAGAATAAATTACAACGAATTAGGTAACCATTATGATTTAGTTAATGTTCAAGTTTTCCTTTACTGTTTGCAAATCTCCAATTCATCTTCTTGTGATTTGGTAAAATGGACGAAAAGTTAAAAATCTAATAAATTTGTGTAAAAAGTCAAAAATATCTTTAAACCTAGTACTCTTACACTGCCTAGGTTATATTTTTATGTTAAAATATATAATTAACCTTTATTAGAGACTTATAAATGACTAAAATAATTTAAATCAAAATTTTCTGCACCTTAACAGTTATTTAACGAAATATTTAATAGTTTATTTTAACCCAAATCATATAGGGTAAATTGTAAATTTGCAAATTATAAGGATAATTCGAATATTAACCAAAGACCTAATTCTATTTTGTATTCCTAAATTTGTATACAATTCTCACATAACATCCTATATTTTTTTTTTGACACCTCGTACCCTGAACTATCTAATTCTTCTTACTTTAATTCAAAATCTGATTCTGTCAACAAAATTAATGATTTTAGGGCGGGGCGTGATATTGACACGCCCCGTTAATGGACAAATTTAATTCACGCACTCAAAAAATTATTAATTTTGTTGACGAAATTAAATTTTAGATTAAAATAAAAAAAATTAGACAATTTTATCTAGATGTAAAGTGTCCAAATAAAAATATAAAGAGTAAGTTTAAATTTGTGTACAAATTTAAACTTAATATTAAACAAATCACAAGCAATCCTTTGTAATTTAAACTAAATTTTTTATTAGAGTGATTCATTGATTACAACATAGTACATCAATTTAATAAAAAGAAGTCAAATCAGGAGAGTAGTAATTGTTACGTCTTTGGCGCGTTTTTATGAGGTGGGTGGTATGGACTCGCTGCTGCAAAAGTAGTTGACATTTAAAACTTCCATTCAAGAATTCCCAGTTGAGAAACTTAACAAGAAACAGTGTGTTTGTGGAAATTGTGGTTGATGAGTTTTTTCATGGAAACGCCCCTTTATTTTTAACATTAACCCAATGCTTACTTTAACTTTGACCACTCTCTCTCTCTCTCTCTCTCTCTCTCATATCTCCTTCTGATATCTACATAATCTTATTCTTCTTTTTTCTCTCTAATATTTTGATCTGCTGATTGACTGGGGAACAAAAAAGAAAACTCAGAAAGGGTTGTGGATATTGTAAAAAAAAAGTTAATTCTAGATTTCAATCTTTGAATTCATCAACTACCTCGTGGCTTTGAATATCCAAGCAAGAAACCATTTTCCAATTCCATTCCCATACTGAAAATATATAGAAACTTCTCACTTTTTAACTGCTATTGAGAATTCTATTCAACGACTGCTCTACAGTATCTCTAGTCCACGTGTTTACCCGTCTCTTCTACTCTCTCTCTCTCCCCCCACGATTTTCTTGCAGGAAAGCAGGGTATATATACTATATAAGGAGGGAAACTGGCCATAATCAGAGAGACATCTTAATTCTTGTAGTACTAAGATAATTTGGTGAAAAATAATACACTTTTTGAGGGAACATAGCAGAAAGATTTCCTGAAAGCTTTTGTCTTTCCAATCTAGGTGAGTCATTTATTTATGATTTCATGTTGGTTTCTTGATTTCTGTTTAATTTTCTTGACTGTTTCATTTCTGCTTTTATACACATCTAGTGCTGTAAAATTGATAACTAACTGCTATGGAACTTTTTTTTTTTTTTCCGGGGGGGATGGGAGGGGATTGTTTCAGTAAGCCTTAATGTGCTTCAGCATGTTAATGTGCAAGAAGTCTAAATTACTTTTCAATCTTGTAATAGTCTAAGGCTATTAGTGAATGAATAGCAAAGATTTTTTCTACGAAATGCTGCTTCTTAGGGTTGGGAGGGTTGGGGGGAATTCAGTTCTGTTTCCAAAAATCTAAATGTTTGTAAGTTATCATGTGACATGGTGGCCATCATGTTGATTTGAGATTAACTAATTAGATGTCTCTGAAAATTCATTTTCATAATGTTTCCTTTTCATTTCAAGCAACTGTTTTCATGTCATGATGTATAATTTTCTTACAGAGATATC
This sequence comes from Cinchona pubescens, assembly GCA_025175665.1. Taxonomy (NCBI): domain Eukaryota; kingdom Viridiplantae; phylum Streptophyta; class Magnoliopsida; order Gentianales; family Rubiaceae; genus Cinchona; species Cinchona pubescens. Next base: position 1,981,333 of record JANKKI010000031.1, on the reverse strand, counting down.
CAGATGCATTATAATTTGTATTGAAGCATCATATCTTTCTGAATTCTGCAGACGAAATCGATTTTCCTGAACAACATAAAGGGATGACCTTAAGTGCAGTTACTGCCTCCAACACAAATGTTTCCCCCAAATTTTCTAGGAAAAATATGATAAATTTGAACAAGTGTGAACCTATGAGATTAATGCTTGAGAAGACACTTTCATTCAAGAATCTAGTTCAAGACATAACAAAACCAGAGGCCAATTACACCAATGCAAAAGCTGATAGGGCTAGTGATAAATCAAGTCCTCCAGTTTTTCTTCCTGAACCTGCCATTTTGTTCTCTCCACGGCCCGTTACTGAGCTCGATGCTGCAGCAGTTAAGCTTCAGAAAGTGTATAAGAGTTACCGAACTCGAAGAAACCTTGCAGATTGTGCTGTTGTGGTTGAGGAGCTATGGTTTGTCCGACACACAATAAACTACTTTGTATGATCATTTTCATGAAATTATCCTCCTTTGTTAATCGAATGGTCCTCTGATGTAATTTTAGGTGGAAAGCATTGGACTTTGCAGCTCTCAAGCGGAGCTCTGTGTCGTTCTTCAATGTTGATAAGCCAGAAACCGCTGTCTCAAGATGGGCTAGGGCAAAAACAAGAGTAGCTAAGGTACAACTCTCAGCCATTTTAGGTTTGTTTTCTCAATGCATAAATAATTGATCAGTAATTGATTTCATATGCATATTCAGGTTGGCAAAGGATTGTCCAAGGATGAGAAGGCTCAAAAGCTGGCTCTACAGCATTGGCTTGAAGCTGTAAGTATTTTATCTTCTTTAGGTTCTTCTATCCCATGTCAATCATACATGAAATATCTTGAAGTTATGACTTTAGTTTGATTTTTCTCGAATTGTTTATTAATATACTCATGTACACTGATCTAATCTGTCTGGCTAACTTTCAATAAGGGAAATATTTCAGTCACTTTCCGATTTTTCTTCTGAAGCTTGTATAGGATTTCGTGTGTACTTTCGGCTGTTAGATGACAAATTGTATGGCACTGACTATTCTTCACATTCTCCTGCAGATTGATCCACGCCATCGGTATGGACACAATTTACACCTCTATTATGATGTCTGGTTCAAAAGTGAAAGTTCTCAACCTTTCTTCTACTGGTGAGATTTTCTCTGACTTTTTTTACCTTGTGTGCTTGTTTAATAAGAAACAAATTGTCATGAAAATACATGTCAATGGTTGTTAAGTCAGGCACATAAAATTCATTCAAATTTTGTACTTAAATCTATTATGTTCTACACTTTTGCTGGCTTGAGCTTCCCATAGCCTAACAGCGACAATAAACAAGTATTTTAGTAGACTAAATTTCTTTTGCTGAATTTTCTGACAAAATTAATTTTTCAATGTTTAGGTTGGATGTTGGAGATGGAAAAGAAATAAATATTGAGAAGTGCCCAAGAACAAATCTACAACATCAGTGTATCAAATATCTTGGACCAGTAAGTTCAATTTACAAATTCATGAAATACTATAAGCATCATATGATGGACTAGTCAATTTAAATTTTTGGTAGAATATGCCAAAACTTTCTTTCTTTTCTCACTTTTGTTATACTTCATCAGAAAGAGAGACAATCATTTGAAGTCATCATCGAAGATGGGAAGCTAGTGTACAGAGAAAGTGGTATCTTTGTGGACACCATTGAGGGTTCCAAATGGATATTTGTCCTTAGCACATCAAGGACTTTGTACATTGGGCAGAAGAAGAAAGGTACCTTTCAGCATTCAAGTTTTTTAGCTGGTGGAGCCATTACTGCAGCTGGAAGACTTGTTGCTCATGCTGGAGTCCTTGAGGTAATTTTACTAATCTGCTGGTGACGACAAACATTTAGAATCTGTGAAGGGCTAATAAACGCATGATTCTATATGCAATAATCATCATTTTGTCATATTACAGGCAATTTGGCCATACAGTGGTCATTATCACCCAACTGAAGAAAACTTCAGGGAATTTATTCTAGCTTCTTGGAAGAGAACGTCGTAGATCTTTCGAATGTTAAGGTAGGTATATTTCGATTTCATGTTGTCTGGACAAATTATCAGATGAAACTGATGGCTAATGATCCTTTTGTTTGCTTTTCTGAGCAGAGGTGTGCAATTGATGATGATCTTTTTTCATTTAAGGCTGCCGATGAGGTATCAAATACTGATAACACAATTAGCTTTTCAACAACTACACGAGCAGAGGATAGAAGCACAGCATCTGATGTAGATATTCCAGCTAGGAATGAAGCAATCACAATCAGTCATCAAAATGCTAAGCACACCGATAACATCAAGGTGGAGGCACCAGCATTTAACCTGACTAAACACTTGTCATGCAAGTGGAGTACCGGAACTGGACCACGAATTAGCTGTGTGAGGGACTATCCAACAGAGTTACAATCCCGAGCTCTTGAACAAGTTAATCTGTCACCTCGTTTGGCTTGCGGATCCTTCTTCAATTATGGTCCAATCCCCATCCCCACGACCGAGCCCAAAGGTTCGCCTTTCACCCAGACTTGCATACATGGGACTTCCGAGTCCTAGGACCCCAATTCCAGCTGCTCACTGAGTTTAGTTGGACTGCTTTTCTCTGAATGTCTGATCTTTTGACTCCATATGATCAGAGAAAGATGGAACTAACTTGTAACTTCATTCCTTTGTTCTTTTAAGTTTGTATTTGTAGGATACTTAGTTGAGCCAATTAACCTTTTACACACTTTTTGGTCCTTTCAGTTTGGAAGTTAGGCTTGATTGATTCTTTCAATCTTTTGTATGCGCAAATTAAGTTTATGGTGTTCAGTAAGTTCTGATTTGTTTTCTGTGTGCATTGCTGCAAAATGTAGCATCTCAGCCAATTAATTTGTTCCCTTGATTTGATTACATATCTTTGTAATATATTATCAGATTATATTAATGAATCATTTGGCCATTGTTGATATTGCAGTAATCTTCCATCCAAAATCATCTTGTAATCTACAATTGACCATAATCATGATGAAGAACAAAATTAACACAGAGGCACAGACCAGCCTTTTCAGTTAGCAAGGTCAATAATCAAGATTAGATGCTTTGTCGTTTGGAAATTCTACGATGAACTACACCATTGTGCTTTAAAGGCTTACATAGTACAATTCTATGTGTTTTAAAAGTTTGTATACTATAAGTTTTTAAAACTAACGGAATGATTTTTCAAAAGAACTATAGAACTTTCCTTGTCGTTTATGCCAACCATTTTGATTCCCATTTATCACAAAAATGTCTTTCGACCATGCTGAAACAGGTGGTCCGATCCTCCAACATAATGAAGCGTACCTACCACAATAACCAAGCTGTAAAGAAATATTTGAACAGCTAGCAGGGTACAATTTCTATACAAATTTAATCATTCTTATGGCATTATTACAAACTTTTGCTTCCCTTGATCATCAGAGAAGTAATTGTACGTAGTAGGGGCTGTACAATCAAGCAGGAGCTTCAATACCTGGCCATCCATTCGTTTGCTCCTCCTGTTTGCTAATTTGATATCCCACTTCTTATTTCGGCTTTATATTTCAAGATTTTGCATTATCCTAATACTTATTGACCTTCTGATGACATTAATCAGATATTAAAGTGCAAAGTTTGCAATCTAGACAACATTTTTTTTTGGACACCAATAATATAACGTGAATGATCAGGTGGTAAACGAGAAAGAATGTATACCCAAAAACAGATTGGGTTCAAAGCCACCAAAATGTGAGCACAAATAATGCAGGAAAAAGTCTTTGATACTGATTTCGTATTGTAAAATAGATATGTTAAATTATTGGATAATTGAAAAAATAATGAATTCTTACGTGAAATCTATTTCGCATTGCGAAGTGAGTAACACATACTTGCATACCATGCACTGCTATTCAGGTGGTACCAGAAACCTCATGATTATCATTTGACGTCGAACATATCATGATTCATGAACCTGAAGGGTTGGGTATGCAAATGCTTCTTATTTATCTAAATCACTTTGCCTTGATAGAGAACAACCAGAGAGTAGTCTGTACTAGTAATACTAATCAGCCCATTTTGTATGTGTAGTACCATCCATTTATTTGTTGCAGAAGTTGGTAACATTGAGTGGCTGTGGCATGACTGAGTGGCTGACTAGTAAATTCACGGAGTCCTTCCAAGTTCAAATGAATCTATTTCGTATGGTGTAGAATGTAGATACTGTCACGCCCCCAAAACGGGACAATGACACGCCGCACCTCGGGATCACCCCAAGCATGCAAGGCACAGTACAAGAGTAATATACAAACCATAATACTTGTCATTTGGCCTCCAAATCAACCAATACAAGACCACAAAATATATTCAACAGTCATATCCATAACAATCCACATTAACCAAATCACAATCATATACAAACAACAAACCACAATCCCACAACAGTCAAAAATTCGATCACAAGACAAATCTAACAAGTCCATAGGCACACATGGCCTAAGTATAAAAACCAACCTCACACTAGGATGATAATCCTACAGGAAAATACTATCTCCAATAACTGGGGTATGTACTATAATCCCCTCTCTGATCAGAACTCGACTCAGGACCTGCTAACGTCTCCTGTTATTAATTCCCCAAAGTGGAAATAATAACGGAGTATCACATCTTGATTTGTGATCTGTTTGTAAACCCAATTACAGATAACATGTATACAATCAGTACAGGAACAATATACGATACATTATCATTATTTAAAATGCAAATATCAATCAATGAGCCCAAGGTTCACCAAAGTCTTTCCAGCACTGGATCCAGATCTACCTATTATCCGCCCGAGTAGATAAGGCATAACGGAGTATCTATCACTTGTCTTCCCGATAGATTGGGTATAACATTTACAAAGCAGAGTACTCAGTATATCATTTCATTCACTCACTCATAGCCAAATCCACTAAAGTGACCCATTGAGCTCTTCACAGAAATCATTCATTAACACATACTACAATAATGAACAATTGATACATTACATAACCAACATATAATTGTATAAACGTACTTACCTTATAAATATTAATCGAAATAAATATACTTACCTTGATACCAATTATTCTATGATTACAATACCAATCATATATAGGGTATCGATAAAAAAGAGTAAACGTTACTTACCTCGAAAATCGATGTCGTAGACGTATCCTAATTTCGACGGTCTAAAACTCTAATTCCAAATCACCTAAATCAGGATAGTGTTATACCATTAGGATAAATATCGAGATAGGGATTTACTTTTGGGCATCACTCAAAATCTCAAATTAGTCATTAATTGAACACAATTAAATAAGAATTGATTTAAATTTGTGAAAATAAGATAAAAATCTAAGAATTAGGGTTTATAATTTCAAATATCTCACTAGAGTTAAGACTAATGTCAAAACCCTAATTCAAATATCACAAAAATAATAGTTAAGAAAGTCCCTTTTAACGATAAATTGTCTCAATGGCCAATAAATCCCTATTTGATAATCAAATTAATTCATAAACAATTTGATTAAACAAATTAATTTCCTGAAGAACTTTGAATTTAACATAAAAATCATACAGATCTGGAAGTAAAACTTACTTTTGAAGTTGGATTAAAGGTCTACGAGAATTCCTGAATCACCAATTTGATTTGTGAGTAAATTTTCAAACCAAATATGGAATTTGAAGAATTGGTTGATTGAATTTTCAAAGTAAACTTAGCTCTGAAGGTTACTTGGAGAAGCAGAAGGAAAATGAATCAGGAGACTTCGAGACTGCGTTTTAATAGACTTTTAATATTTGCACTTTAGTCCCTGAAATTTTGTAAAATTATACTTTGACCCAAAAATTTTAAAAAATATTTAAAAAGAGTAAAACGATTATTTAATATTTGAAAGGGATATTAATGAATATTTAAAAGTATAAAATCAAATGCGAAAATGTGTGAAATGATCAGAAAAGTCTGGTATTACACTCTCCCCTCATTAAGAAAAGTTTCGACCTCGAAACTTAACGTACCTACGAGACAAACAAGTAAGAGGTACTTGTTTCGCATGTCGATTTCGGATTCCCATGTTGCTTCCCTTTCTGAATGATTAGACCATTGGACTTTAACAAATGAAATAGACCGATGTCGAAGGATTTGTTCTTTGGTATCAATAATGCGGACCGGTACCTCTTCATAAACCAATTCTTCCTTACCACTGAGAGGTTGGTACTCAATCACGTGTCTTGGAACGGAAATGTATTTTCGGAGCTATGAAACATGAAATATATTGTGCACTCGAGCCAACTCTGGAGGTAAAGCCAACTGATACGCTAGGTTTCCAACTCTTTTCAGTATCTCGAAGGGTCTCACAAATCTTGGGCTCAATTTTCTACTTTTTCCAAATCTCATAACCCCTCTAGTCGGTGAAACCTTTAAATATACCTTGTCTCCAACCTGAAACTCCAATGGTCTTCTTTTCATGAAGAGTTTGCAAACATTTCTTAACTATAAAACCGAATATTTCTTCTTTCTCCGACTTCATCCTAATATAAAGGTGAACGACATTTTCTTCCGTACAGAGCTTCATAGGGAGCCATGCCAATGCTACTGTGGTAACTGTTATTATAGAAAAATTCTATCAACATCAAATGTTCATCCCAATTACCTTTAAAATCAATGGCACAAGCCCTTAACATATCTTCTAAAGTCTAAATTGTCCTTTCGACTGCCCTACTGATGAAATTGTACCCATGGCTTGTTGATAAGCTGTCCAAAACCTAGAAGTGAACCGTGGATCCCGATCTGAAATAATACTAACAGGTACACCATGTAATTTCACAATATTATCTATGTGAAACCCAGTATTTTAATAGCCTTGTTCTTTGATTTTATCTGGTTTAAAATGTTTTTCATTTTATGTGTTAATGAATGATTTCTGTTCTTGGATTTCAAGTAGGAATCACTTGGAAGGTAAGATTTTATGTATTTTAGCATTTATAGCTTATGGGCTTTATGATCCAAGCTTTAATTTCAAGTTTTGTAGGATTCTTTATGGCTGAAAATAAACCCTCTTTGCAGCCTTGTAAGTTATGATTTATGTATGTTATGGGTTATTTTTAGTGTTTTGGAGGTTGGGAAGTGATTGGGGTTGATTTTTAACAACTTTCCATGGTTAGATTACAAATTTTAAGATTATGAGTTAGGGTTTTGTCTTCCATATGTGGCCTAGAGTGTTATGCTATGAACACTTATGTCTATGCACATCTGATGTTTTAGGAGTGTTTTAAGGTTAGTTTGGATAGGAATTAAGACTTGAAACCAAGTGGAGTTGATTTCCCTTCATTTTGTAAGTAAGCGGAAGTTTGGCGCAACTAGAATAATTTGGATAATTGGTTATGTTTAAAGGGTCTTTAATGATCTTTTGATGGTTTTAGGTGTTTTCCATTGTTGTGGAATGCTATTGATAACAATTGCTCGGTGAATCTTTCCGTTTATAGATTTTGTTGGTTGAATATGTTGTTTTGAATTGGGTTGTAACCAAGGTCCCTTGAATACCTTGGAAATGGATTTTGTTGGTTGGTTGAATATGTTGTTTTGAGTTGGGTTGTAACCAAGGTCCCTTGAATACCTGTAGGTTTTTATAATGGCTCATAGGTGACCTAAGTATATAATTTTGGATGTGTTTGGAAATGTTTGATTTAGAACTATAGTCATCCATGGGACGCCATTATGAACTATTTGTGCGGGATCTTGTGATGGGATAACTTGACCTCCCGGTCGGACTAGTAGGTGTGGTAGATTACTAGATCGACTAGTCTTGTAGGTCATACCTTCGAGCCTAAAGATACTCATGACTTGAATTTATTCGCTATGCTTTAGCATACTATGTTTTGAAATGATTGGATCTTTTTGGCTATGTTTTGGACATGCGTTTAAATGGCATGAGACATTTTAGAAACTACTTATGATTATGGTTTATTGACGTTTAAATGGCATGAGACATTTTAGAAACTTCATGACTATAGTTTTCGCAAATGTTATTATCTTTATGTTTTCTTTTATCGAAATGCTTGGCCCCATTTGAAGAGCTTTTATGATATCGAGCTAGTTATACTCCCCCTAGATTAGGTGCTCGTTTTGACTCTCACCGTAGCGCTTTTAGATTTTCCCGATTATTCTTGTAGGACTCTGCGGATAATCTTACTGAACTTTGTTTTTGTTGTAGCATCTTTTGTACTAAGAAGGAATTTTGTAACCATGTAATTTAACAATATTATCAATCTATGTAGATCCGTACTAACCTATCCATAGGAGTAGAAACCTTCAATGGTAAGAAATGAGCAGATTTGGTTAACCTGTCTACAATAACCCAAATGCAATCATGTCCCAATCTGGTTCTGGGCAACCCACTAACGAAATCTATTGTGATATGCTCCCATTTCACTCTGGAATAGGCAATGGATTCAATAAATCACTGGACTTTTGGTGCTCGACCTTTACTTGTTGACAAACCAAACACTTGGATACAAATTCAGCAATTTCCCTTTTCATGTTGTTCCACCAAAAATGTTGTTTCAAATCTTTGTACATTTTAGTACTGCCAGGATGAATAGAAAATCTGGAACTGTGAGCTTCAGCCATGACTTCTTTTTCCAAGTCTTCATTTGCAGGTACACAAAGCGGACTTTGCATCCAAACAATGCCATTATCAACTCGAAATTCTCCTGGATCTCCACTTTCTACTTTGTTCCTAATCTTTATTAACTCTGGATCTGTAACCTGAGCTTGTTTAATCCTGTCTATCAAAGTCGGTTGTACCACAAATGCTGCAAAAATATTGGCTGTGGACTCCACAATCTCTAAATTTAATTCCTCCATTTTCTTTATCAACATGTTAGCTGTGACATCTGAACATTTCCTACTCAGTTGATGTGCTACCCTATTAGCTTTTCCTGGATGATAACTGATATTTAAATCTAGTCTTTGAGTAGTTCTAACCATCTGCTGCCTCATATTAAGTTCTTCGTGTGAACAAATATTTGAGACTTTGATGATCGTGTACCTGCAAATTGCTCTCCGTAAAGATAGTGTCCTCAAATTTTTAGAGCAAATACAATGGCTGCTAATTCCAGATCATGAGTAGGGTAGTTCTGTTCATAAGACTTCAACTGTGCGAGACATAGACAATAATCCTACTATTCTGCATTAGTACACAACCCAAACCATTAGAAGCATCACTGTAGATCACATACCCTCTAATCCCGGATGGCAAGGTTAATACTGGTGTTGATATCAGTCTCTTCTTCAACTGCTGGAAACTAGCTTCACAATCTGGATCCCTATCTCGATATTTATCCTACAGGTATCTGTCAATGACACAGCTATCAAGGAAAATCCTTCTACAAACTTTCGGTAGTAACCTGCCAAATCCAAGAAACTGCGAACCTCTGTCACATTCATCGGTCTGGTCCAGTCAACAATTGTCTCAATTTTCTTGGGATCCACTAATACTCCACTCTCCGATATGATATGGCCAAGAAATGTTACATTCTTCAGCCAAAATTCACATTTACTGAACTTTGCATACAACTTCTGCTCAACGGAAGAGCCACGTAAGGCCGATCCGAGATGGGTTTCGTGCTCTTCCGTTAAAGGTCCCGAGTAAACCAAGATATCAGCAATGAATACTATCACGAACCTGTCTAAATAAGGTTGGAATACCCTATTCATCAAGTCCATGAAAGTTGCAGGTGCATTAGTTAATCCAAAAGGCATAACCAAGAATTCATAGTGCCCATATCTCGTTCGAAAGGCATTCTTTGGAACATCTGCTGACTTGATCCTCAGCTGATGGTACCCGGATCTCAGATCTATTTTAGAAAATACCCTGGCCAATTTCAATTGGTCAAACAAATCATTGATCTTTGGCAAAGGATATTTATTCTTGATGGTGACTTTGTTCAATTCTCGGTAGTCTTATACACAATCTTAGGCTGCCATCTTTTTTCTTCACGACCAATACTGGAGCCCCCAAGAAGATACACTGGGTCTAATGAATTTCTTATCTAATAACTCTTGTAATTGCGTCTTCAATTCCTTAACCTCTGTTGGGGCCATTCTGTAAGGAGCCTTAGAGATTGGGGCAGTCTTTGATGGTAGATTAATTTCAAACTCATCTCTATTTCTCGCTCTGGTGGCAAGCCTAGTAAATCCTCTGGAAAGATATCTGAAAACTCTCGGACTACTGGAATATCTTCTAGTTTAGCACCTTCTTTTTCTGTATTGATCACGTAAACCAATAATGTTTCACAACCTTTCCTCAATGCCCTCAATGCCTGTAATGCTGACAGTAGTGGTATAGGTTGTCTCTCTGGTTTCTTGATACCACCCTGATATACAATTTCTTCTTTCTCTGGAATACAAAACCTAACTTTCTTCTCCATGCAGTCTAAATGAGCATAATTGCGAGACAACTAATCCATACCCAGTATTATATCAAAATCAGACATATTAAGTTGCACTAAATTAGTATCGGACTTGTAATCACCCAATGATACCTTACAACTAGGATATACCCATCTAGATTCAAGAATTCTATCCCCCGGTGTACTCACTCTATAAGAGATATCAAGCCAATCAGGTTTAACGTTTAACTTTCTACCAAGTCTTTCAGAAATGAAGGAATGCGTGATCGCACCAATAAATAGAGCATTCGCAGACACATTATTAATTAATATCATACCTGTCACAACTTGACCCGATCTATCTACTTCTTGCTGGGTCAAAGCATAAACTCGAGCTGTAGGTGGTCAGATCATTACCGCTCCTCCCTGTGGCATCGCCATTGTGATGGTCCTGGCTTTGCAGGGCGATCTGATCCTGTGCTCAAAACTGCCACAGGCTAAGCATGCTCCGGACCTCCACCTACACTCTCTCACGTGATAACGATGACAATAACTACACTTTGGAATACGTGAGCGTGCCTGAAGTGGGACTGGTGCTGATACTGTCCCTCCCCTCTTGTCAATAACCCGAGAGGGTCCAGCGATAGCTAAAGGTGATCGTGGTCTCACCTGTGGTGGCTGGGGTCTGAAACCACGAAATTGTGAAACTGATGGCTGTGGTAGTCGTACACTGCGGACTGGAGGTACTACAGGTCTATAGCCTGTCTCTGTCTAGGAACATATAGAGACAGGTCATTCCTCTCTTTCGCTGCCTTGTTCGTCTCAGGTATGTATCTATACGAGCACTGGCATCATACAATTTTTTGAATGTATCTATGTCTACAGCTGTTATTCTGTCTCGAATGTCTTTTAGCAATCCCCTTTTGAAATGATCGTATTTTTCCACCCTGTCACTCATGACCCCCGGAGCAAACATCCCCAGTGCATGAAATCTGTGCTAATATTCCATTACAGACATCACTGGAGTCTGTCTAAATGAATTAAATTCATCTCTCCACTCAATTCTGAGATGCAATGGGTAAAAGTGCTCTAAAAATGCCTCCTCGAAAACCATCCATGCAATCTGTCCTGTAGGAGCAAATACAGGTCTTACCCCCTTCCACCATCTGGATGCATCTCTAACCAAATAGGGCTTAACTATCGGGACCCTATACTCATCAGCCACCTTCAACAATTCTAATTTTTTTTCAATTTGACCCAACTATTTTTCTGCTTCATCTGGATCGTGTCTACCTTCAAAGGTAGGAATATTGATCTTCGTGATGGCCCGATAATAGTCTAATCAACATCCTTAGCCTCTGGTTATGGTTGTGGATTAGATGCAGGAGTCATAGGATTAGTATGAAGAGCTGCATGCACAGCTTGCCCTACAATCGCCGCAATTGTGACGTAATCTATCACCGGTATAGGTGTTTGTGACGGTTGAGACTGTTGTAATTGCTGTAACTGTTGGGTCTGTGACTCAGTCTCAATCTGTCCTCTTGCCCCTTGATCGATTTCAATAGATTCCTCAGCTTGTGTTTGACTGGTCCCCGTTTCTTGCCTGGGTGCCCCCTCCTGAGATATAACAATCTGTGTCTATCTATTCAATTCAGATTCTATTTCCTGTATATTTCATATAGGGTAAGTATTATAGTCAATTCTTATTTAGGCATTAACCCTGAAATAATACACTTACACACTTCAACCACTCCCCACCTAAGCATTACGAACAAGGAATTGCAGTAACTCCTAATTTAGGTTGGCCAATCCTAAACCCTGAATTACATACAAGTCCAAGTCCCCAATAGTAGACTGCACTCATAACCATAACAGTTCACCTTAATACTAAACACCTAATTGAATAACTTATGCTCTGATACCACTCAATGTCACGCTCCCAAAATAGGACAATGTCACGCCGCACCTCGGGATCACCCCAAGCATGCAAGGTACAGTACAAGAGCAATATACAAACCATAATACTTGCCATTTGACCTCCAGATCAACCAATAGAGGACCACAAAATATATTCAACAGTCATATCCATAACAATCCACAATAACCAAATCACAATCATATACAAACAACAAACCACAATCTCACAACAGTCAAAAATTCGATCACAAGACAAATCTAACAAGTCCATAGGCACACAGGCCTAAGTATAAAAATCAACCTCACACTAGGATGATAAACAGGAAAATACTATCTCCAATAACTGGGGTATGTACTATAATCTCCTCCCTGATCAGTACTCGACTCAGGACCTGCTAACGTCTCATGTTGGTCCTGCAAACAAAGGAGAAATAATAATGGAGTAAGCACATCGTGCTTAATAAATAACATTTAAACCCAATTATAGATAACATGTATACAATCAGTACAGGGAACAATATACGATACATTATCATTATTTAAAATGTAAATGTCAATCAATGAGCTCAAGGTTCACCAAAGTCTTCCCAGCACTGGATCCAGGTCTACCTATTATCCGCCCGAGTAGACAAGGCATAACGGAGTGTCTATCACTTGTCTTCCCGATAGATTGGGTATAACATTTACAAAGCAGAGTACTTAGTATATCATTTCATTCACTTACTCATAGCCAAATCCACTAAAGTGACCCATTGAGCTCTTCACAGAAATCATTCATTAACACATACTACAATAATGAACAATTGATACATTACATAACCAACATGTAATTTATAAACGTACTTACCTTATAAATATTAATCGAAATAAATATACTTACCTTGATACCAATTATTCTATGATTACAATACCAATCATATATAGGGTATCGATAAAAAGGAATAAACGTTACTTATACACATCTAATCTCGAAAATCGATGTCGTAGACGTATCCTAATTTCGACGGTCTAAAACTCTAATTCCAAATCACCTAAATCAGGAGAGTGTTATACCATTAGGACAAATATCGAGATAGGGATTCACTTTTGGGCATCACTCAAAATCTCAAATTAGTCATTAATTGAACACAATTAAGTAAGGATTGATTTAAATTTGTGAAAATAAGATAAAAATCTAAGAATTAGGGTTTATAATTTCAAATATCTCACTAGGTTAAGAATTGTCAAAACCCTAATTCAAATCTCACAAAAATAATAGTTAAAAAGTCATTTTGAACCATAAATTCAGTCTCAATAGCTCATAAATATATTTGATAATCAAATTAATTCATAAACAACAAAATTAAACAAATTAATTTCCTGAAGAACTTTGAATTTAACATAAAAATCATACAGATCTGGAAGTAAAACTTACTTTTGAAGTTGGATTAAAGGTCTACGAGAATTCCTGAATCACCAATTTGATTTGTCTGAGTAAATTTTCAAACCAAATATGGAATTTGAAGAATTGGTTGATTGAATTTTCAAAGTAAACTTAGCTCTGAAGGTTACTTGGAGAAGCAGAAGGAAAATGAATCAGGATTCTTCGAGACTGTGTTTTAATAGACTTTTAATATTTGCACTTTAGTCCCTAAAATTTTGTAAAATTATACTTTGACCCGAAAATTTTAAAAAATATTTAAAAAGAGTAAAACGATTATTTAATATTTGAAAGGGATATTAATGAGTATTTAAAAGTATAAAATTAAATACGAAAATGTGTGAAATGATCAGAAAAGTCGGGTATTACAGATACTACGTACCATTTTAGCACAATGTGAGAATTCTTACTTGACCAAGGAGGTGTTTGGTTTATAGGTATGAGAGGGGAGAATGAGAATCAAAGTTAATGATACTATAAATGTTGTTTGGTTAAGCACTATGTGAATCATTCTATGGAAATGAAAGTATTAGAAAATACTTATTTTTATTCTCTTACACTTGTAACATGGATTTCAAAATAAGGTGTTTGGTTCATATTCGAGAATCGGAATCGGAATGAAAATCATAAATCCCACTATTGGTATGGGTTTCTATCATTCCCCTTTACTCGTTTGGTTTAACATAGGAATGGATTTCATTATGTTAATGAGTTACTTATTTTGAAACCAGATTACAAGTGAGGAATGAAAGTAAGCATTTTCTAATACTTTCATTCCCATAGAGTGTTCAACCAAATAACATCTATGGGTATCATTAACTTTGATTTCCACTCCCCCCTCTCATACCCATAAACCAAACACCTCATAAGTAACTCATTAATATAACGAAACCTATTCATATGTTAAACTAAACAAGTAAGGGAAACGATAAAAATCTATACCAATAATGAGATTTATGATTCTCATTCTGATTCCGATTTCTAAATGTGAACCAAACATCTCCTAAGTCTTTATTCTGTTCTACCAATTTTCTTGGTCTTGAATGCGGTTGATGTGATCTATTTCCTGATCAAAAAAGTCTATATACTATTATATAGATTGGATTGTATAGATCGGGTTCAATTAAGAATACACCTTGCACAAACAAACACCAAACAGTCCACTGAAGTCTTACCGTAACATTATACATAATTGTTAAAAGAACCAAGCAAGTGATAGCGCAGAATATAGGATAGAAAGTTGTTTGTCATGTTACACAATTCAAGCTTCTTGGAACTCCTAAAATGCAGACAGCGTCGATCCCTTTCCATCCCCTCTCCAAGGGAAGAGCCTTTAAAATTTATCTTAATCAATCGTGATTGATGCATTTTTTAGTGATTTATATTAATTTTTATCTATCGCTATATTAAGTTGAGTGTGATAACAGATAAATTTAATTCAAATCAAAATTCCTTAGACAAGGTATTCAATTTTTGTCAATTAAATCAAATGGAAAACATGCGTATTATCATTTTTTTTTTTAGCAAAATGAATGAATAGTCACTAAATTATTGAGTTATTGCATACGTGATTATTATTGTGAATTATTTATTTTATAAATTTATTCACGAACTACTTTAAATGTGTGTTCGAAATCACTCCTCGTTACAAATTTAGTCACTAAATTATCTTAAATGTGTGTATGCATGCAGTTATCATGTAATACACAGTTAAAGTAGTTTAGTTATCAAATTTATAAAATAAATAGTTTAGTGACTCTAGACACACACTTAAAATAATTCAGTGATCAAATTTATAAAATAAATAATTCAATAATTTTGTATGTAATATCCTTATAATTTATTAACCATTTGTATTTTTTTCTTTTAAAAAAAGAAAAAGAAAATACGTATTATCATTGATCTTATATTAAATTTTGTAGAATATATTAAATGTTATGCAATAACCCTGTAGTCTACTTAGCTTTTTCCAACCACTACTACTTATTAGCGTCTAGAAGATTAGATCACGTGACATGTGGGGGCTTTGTACAAAGATAGTCACGTGACTTGGACACGAGAATATAATCCATCTGTCTAATCTAGAAATCTTCTTTCTTTCTGTTTCCCGTTGTGTGATTTGATTCTTGGGATTAATTTCATAAATTTTTCTTCAAATTTATATTAATACCATGTAATACCTTCAAATTTTTAAAAATTTTATAAACCTCGTCTAACTTTTGATTTAAGGTAAACTATCAGCCCAAGTTATAAAAGAAATTATTAAATAATTTCTTTTGATAATTTTATTCTGTAACTTTAGACATATAACAAAAATATATTATTTCATATTTTTGTTCATTAATATTTATTAGTTCTTCTAAAGTTTGATTTTTTTTTTTTTTTTTTTTTTATTGCTTTTTAGAATTCTTAGTTTGTTATGCCCAAAATAAATGGTGAAATTTAAAATACTATATTTTAAAATTAATTTAAAGAGAGTTTAGTCTATTAACTTAGTCAGTAAAAAAAAAATACTTAATAATATAAAAAGATTGGGGCTCCAATTGAAAGTAATTTATATATTCTTTTTGTTATTTCAAAAACAATAGCCTGGAAGTAATATTTTTTCCAAATATGTAAATAAAAAAATTCAATATAATTTTTTAATTTGTAATGCGAAATTTGACTGCAAATCATCTTAATTAAAATTTAATATGCAAAGTATTACAAATACATCAAAATGTTTAATTAAAGTTTAACACTAGTATATTAATAAATTGCATTTGTATAGAATTTTTTTTCCCAACTATCTAATTGAGTAACTTTTAATACTAAATTGACTAGTAGGTAAGAAAGGGTAAAATTGAAATTAACTTAGTTTATCCTCATTAATTGAATTGCTTAATATTTCTTTTTCAAGTTGGGGTGACATATTACGATAAAGAGAAAATTAGACAAGATTCGTAAGATTTTTAAAAATGGGTAAATCGCCAAAATAGTCCCTCAACTTTTACACTTTAGCCAGAATAGTCCCTCAACTTTCTTTTTAGCCAGAATAGTCTTTCAACTTTTTTTTTAGCCAGAATAGTCCTTTAATTTTTATTTTCTAGCCAAAAAAGTCCTTTTAAGTGGTGTAGTCACCATAAATTTTTTTTTTATTTTATTTTTTATAAATTTCACATGAAAGGGCTATCTTGGCTAAAAGATAAAAGTTGGAGGACCATTCTGCTACAAAAAAAGTTGAGGAACTATTTTGGCTAAAGTAAAAAAGTTTAAGGACTATTTCAGCGATTTTCCCTTTAAAAATTTAGGTGTACCAAGTAAAATTAACTTAGAACTAAGGGGAGGTTTCTAAAATTACCCCTTGATTCTTTCATTATACAGAAACTTCCTCACGCGCAACCCTCGTCATTCAGCGCGTGAACACACACAGTGCATTGCTTGAGGATGATGATGATGATGTTTGGCAGTAGTAGTACTAGTATTCAATTTCACACACTCACACTCTGAACGGCGTTGAGTTCGTTCGAAAACTCGGAAGATCAACAACGCATCTTGTTCTCTCTCTATAGTTAGAGAGAGAAAGTATATTTCTTTCTATCTATCCATGGCTTCCATTTACAAGTAGTAGTTAGAACCAGCTTCTGTATTTAGATAGAGAAAAAGAGGATTAATTAATAATTTCTAACTCTAAGTACTACGTAGGACTACTAATTAGTAATTGTAGTTGTAAAAAAAAAGTAGAAACTAATTAAATTTACAATTTCTGGATAATACTTCAAATTGAAACCCTAGATCTCTAGGGCTTTTAATTATCGGTGACTTTTTCATGGAGCCTCGTGTCGGCAACAAGTACCGTCTAGGTTATAAATTGGCAGCGGATCATTCGGGGAGATCTATCTCGGTTTGTTTTTTATTATTTTTTTTAATTTTTTTTGAATTATATTTGCAATTTAACTTGAATTGTTTTTGTTTTTTTGTTTTTTGAAAATTTTTGGTGCAGGGACTAATATACAGACCAATGAAGAAGTAGCAATTAAGCTTGTGAGTGTTTTTATTTTTAAAATAATTGGAAAAATTAGTTTTGATATGGTATTAATTAAACATTACTTGTAATTTACCTATCTTCTTGAGGTCATCTCAAAATGATGGATTAGTTTTCTCTGTTGAGGTAGTTCATTTTGGGCTATTTGTTTCGTAGTTTATGTGAACTTCGGGGTTTCATTACTTGCTGGCTATATAGTACTAGTATATACGTATGGTAATAGTTAAAGTGCGGTATCAAGTTAATGGAGTTGCATTATCATCAATTAACTACCTTTTTGAGCACCTGAGGTGCGAATGGAGATGTGAATCTATAGGTTTGGTAGAGCGTGGGCACGCAAGTCTGATGGTAAATGGTTTCTAGAAAGAGTTTGCCCTATTTCTCTTTCGCTAGCAAATATTAGCCTTCATTTATAGAATTACAGTGTGAATATTATCACAAGACTTGCTAACTAGCAAGAACTTGAGCACGTGTCAAGACCAAAGTTTTCTATATATTGTGGGGAGCATTTCAAGGTTCTCACATTCTTATTCTATCCTTAGGATGGGATTTTGAATAAATTTTTAGCTTGTGTGGGCTTCTACTATTACCAAGAGAGTGGGAGCAAGGAAGAGGTCCTCTAGCCAGGTTGGAGGTGGTTACGGGCAAATATTGGTTGATGGGTGTATTATTTGCATGTAGTTGTTATCGGAGTGGAAACCAGTTTTTGGACTGAGTGGCAGGAATTTTGTCTGTCCTCATGGTAATCAAAAGAAAACTTTAAAACTTGAGCTATTTAGAGCAAGCCCTGAGTTATTGCTGAAGAATTTAGATTAAGAGGATGATATTGTGAGTGCAGAAGGCTAACAGTTGAATACAGTGTCGAATTTCTGACTTGAAGCTCCAAATTACTTGTCCTTCAAGCCACCCTAAATAAATTAGAAGCCTAAAAGCTCCTTATATGGCTCCAGACTTTTATACTTACTAGTTAAATGCAACATACAAAACTATTCTGGTCAAATTAACAATTGAACTAAGTAGGATAGCAAACTTTCAAACTGAAAGGTTTCACAGTGTTGTTGGTTTTGTTCTTATGCTCAATTACTTGCGTTGCCTGTCTATTGATTATTCCTACATAAATTGAATTTTTTATTGTTGCTTGATGTTAAGAATAGTTAAAACTGGTGAAAATTTCATGATGACTTGTTTACTAAGAGCAATGATGCTACATCATGATGTCTCCTGGTGCTTC
The DNA here is from genome assembly GCA_025175665.1 of Cinchona pubescens. Classification (NCBI taxonomy): domain Eukaryota; kingdom Viridiplantae; phylum Streptophyta; class Magnoliopsida; order Gentianales; family Rubiaceae; genus Cinchona; species Cinchona pubescens. Next base: position 1,962,309 of record JANKKI010000031.1, on the reverse strand, counting down.
TACACTTGTATCTGGATTTGGTAAAAGGAGAAAACAAGTTTCTCTGGCTATTCCGTTGATTTCTATAGTAATGTTAGGATTTTGTGTTGAAATTAATGTACCATCTCCACAAACTCAAGGAAAAGGAATAGATGATTTTTAAGGAATTTGTGATAATTGTCCTGCATCATATCTACTAGTCTGCAACATCCTATCTTGTATGATATAGTAGTATTATCAAAATGTCCCTGATCCATTTTCAGGAGTTTGGTTAACTGGTGTGTGATTCCATTATATACATGATTTTGAAATGGAAGATACAAATGGACAGACTATCATAATTAAACAGGGATAAATTGTTTATGCTAGAAGTAACATCAGCTAGTTTCCCGTCATTAATTGTTCCTTGCAAGGTGTCGGAGGGTTGAAACTTTTCTGATGTCCTGTTCTCAGGAAAATGTGAAGACAAAGCATCCACAGTTACTTTATGAGTCAAAGCTATACAGAATTTTGCAGGGAGGAAGTAAGCAATTGCGCTACCTTTTTTCTCATCATTTATTATAAGACTGTTCTCCCCTGGTCTGTGGGGTTTGATTTATAATGATTTCACATGCAGCTGGAATCCCAAATGTAAGATGGTTTGGAGTTGAGGGTGACTACAATGTTCTTGTCATGGATTTGCTTGGGCCAAGCCTTGAGGATTTATTCAATTTTTGCAGTCGAAAACTCTCTCTAAAGACCGTTCTAATGCTTGCAGATCAAATGGTCATTTTTTGGCTTGGTAGATACTTTTATACTGTTTTGAATTCTATGTGTTAATTGTTTTTCTGTCCTGATTCGCGTTTCAGATTAATCGTGTCGAATTTGTCCATTCAAAGTCATTTTTACACAGAGATATCAAACCTGACAGTTACAATTTTCTTATGGGCTTGGGACGCCGTGCAAACCAGGTTTGAATTCTATCTTGTAGTTGCCTTTAAAATTGAAGTATTCAGACGAACCTTTTTTTTTTTTTTTTTTTAAATTTCTGCTTTCTGGGGAGGTATGCAGGTTTATATTATTGACTTTGGTCTTGCCAAGAAGTATAGAGACACTGCAACTCACCAACATATTCCTTACAGGTGAGACTTCTATTGATTTTACGTGGAGGTTGGCTGACCGTTATCTTCCTCTCACTTGTATGAACATATTGCCTTCATTGTGAACAGTAAATAATCTACAATATCCTTCTTGTTGCTCCCCATTACTGGATCATTTCCATGATGGTAGCTTACACAGATCTTCACTGTAGACACATCAGTTCTGCCCATTGGAGTAACTGATCGGATTTTTTTGTTTTTAAGAATAAGTGAACAATTGGCTTGTCTCACTTCTCAACAGTTTTTTGAAAACTGCTTATAGCTTTTTCGAAATTGAAAAAGTCACTTTTTAAAAGAATTTGTGGTCAAAAAATGAAAAAATGAAAAAATGATTTTGCTTTTCATGTTTAGATAAGCTAAAAGTTGTTTTCAAATGCAACTTTGCACTTGCTTTTCTAAAAGTGCTCTTATCAATTTCAAAAAAGCAACTTATACGGTATCGTAAGCAGTTGAGAACAAGCCTAATGAAGGAGCTGCTTGCTATATTTTCTGAAAAAAAAAAAAAAGAAAACATTTTTCATACCACAAATGGTTGGAAACAGGTTGCTTCTTACATACTTTTTTTTTTTTTTCCAGAAACCAGAATGGGCTTTTCTTTTTATTCTTTTTGTTGTTTTGTTTGACTGTGAGGAAAGTTGTCTTCGAAAGTTTGAAACCACATACTAAGTATTGTGTTTAAGCATTGTATTCAGTGTTTGAACATCTTCAGCTTTGGAGAAGATTTGTATTTATTGGCTGTGATACACTTTCCTCTTACCCTTTCTCTTCTATATTTCTTCCCAACAGACTGTGATTGCTGTATCAGTAGACTTTTTGATCTTAAAGATATTTCTATCTGTTTCCTTAAGAGGCTTTCTATTTTACCTTTTTTTTTATTATTTATTATTTTTTTTATTATTGTTAAGGAAATGATAGAAGGTAATAGGTTCCCAAGCATTTAAGTCTGTCTAGATGTGTAATGAAGTAAATATAGGACTTCCACAAAGTTCTTGGAAATTTAGATTTTATTCACATTTTCTTTAGATATATCATCTGTCTGTCATTGTGAATCCTTTCTCTTGTTTATGCATTTATTGACATCTGCTTGGAGATTTCTGTATCATTAACTCGTCTAAATCCTATATCTGTAATTTTTCTTGTTTGCTTTAGAGTGTGGCATGAGCTCGGTTGTTTTTACTCCGTACTGTTGATTGCGTCTCTCATTCGCAGCCAACACAAGATGGTTTCTTATGTGTGGACCATGTAGCTTTTTCATTTCTGGTTATTTCTTTTGTAACTAAATGTATGGTCTCTCATGGAAACTGCAGAGAAAACAAGAATTTGACCGGAACTGCTAGGTATGCAAGCATGAATACCCACCTCGGGATAGGTAAGGTTTTATTTTTTATTTTTTGTTTTGCTTTGTGGTTTACTTGACTCATGTATTACTTAGTTTAATATTCTGTTCTGACTTCACTTGATCCGTCTGTCTTTTTGGATTTCTAGAACAAGGCAGGAGGGATGATTTGGAATCTCTTGGATATGTCCTTGTGTATTTTCTGAGAGGAAGGTGAAATTGTCTGCATAAACCTCCTTTATTTCCTTATGCCATTTTGTTAAGCCATGTTGACATCGATTGTATGCTTAGTCTCCCATGGCAGGGACTGAAAGCAGGTACCAAAAAACAGAAATATGAGAAAATCAGTGAAAGAAAGGTTTCAACTTCTATTGAGGTAGTTCTTTTTCTCTTTTTCAGTAAGGTGGGTTGTTGGACAGGACTTGCCTCTCAAGAGAAATTTGAGTGATGTTTGCTATTTTTTACAGTCCTTGTGCAGGGGTTATCCAACTGAGTTTGCGTCCTACTTCCATTACTGTCGTTCACTTCGTTTTGAGGATAAACCCGATTATGCTTATCTGAAGCGAATATTTCGTGATCTTTTCATTCATGAAGGTTTGCATGGAAATGCTTTTGAGTATCCTGTGGATTACTTACTATTTGATGAACTTTTCCTTGGTGAAATCGGATATGTAATAATTCAATTTGCATTGCAATGTAGGCTTCCAGTTCGATTATGTTTTTGATTGGACGATTTTGAAATATCAACAGTCACAAATTGCTGCTCCTCCTTCTCGGGCAGTTGTAAGTGATATAAGTTGTTGAATTTAATTCGTTATCACAACAATATTGAACTTTTCATTTGTTTTTATCCATCTTAGGGCCCTAGTGCTGGAACAAGTTCAGGAATGCCCCCCGCTATTCCCAACATTGAAAGGCAGCAAGGTAGTTTTCCATAATAGCTCCTTATATGCTAATACATTTTAGAATTCTGCATCATTCACCAATGATGCATCTACCTGCTCTTGAAACAAGTTCTGCATCATGTTCCTTGGCCCTTCTCTCGCTTTTCCCTCACTCAGTAATAGTATAAACTTGATTATTTGTTAATTGTGTTAAGGTGTCAGTCTTTTACTGCCTCTAATGAGATATTGTTTTGCTATGTTGTTGACTCCAGTTTGTTTCGACCATTATCTTTGTTGCAGGTGAAGAAGATGGGAGACAAGTTGGTTTTTCTTCAGCAGATCCTTCACGTAGGAGAAGTGCTGGTCAACCTCTAAATGCAGGGGGTTTATCTAAGCAGAAGAGCCCAATAACAAATGATTCAACAAGCAAAGAAGTTGGCGTAAGTAGTTTGAATAGTATTAAGCTCTATGTCACGGCATGATTGTTAATTGCTTGTTCTGTTATCTTTTCTCAGGTACTTAATTTTTAGACATAAATTTCTGTAAGTTGCTTGTATTTTTTTTCAGGGTTCTTTTATAATTTCTCTACCACTACTTCATGATTCTGTTATTGCCTAGTGTGTTCCCATTGACTATTGACTCTATACATCCCGTGCTTTTAGTTCCATTATGCTGGCTTCTTTCTCTTTTCTCCTTGTGATGAAGTATTATTTCTCGTCTGTCCCCGTCTAGAATTTTTCGTGTTTGTGCTGTTTTCTTGATGGATACTTCCTGAGCAAGCATGGAGAAAGAGTCAAATTGCCTCCCCACTCTACCCACAGCAGGGTGTGGATTTGAATTTGGCTTCTGTATCAACAGAAGTTTCTATTGGCAACAACATATTAACACATTACATAGTTTAAGCATAATTGATTACCCACCACAATGAGCTTTGCTTTTGGCATCAGAACTTCAAACTTGTGCTATACACCATATCTATGCATTGTAACTTAACCTCTTGTTTTGACAGTTGTCAAGCTTGGGAAGATCAAGTGGATCAATGAGAAGAGGTGCTATTGCTGGTAGCCGTGAAACATTCACTGCAGGAATAAAATGATTCTGATCTTCCCCGATCTCGCACACCTGAGGCAAGTCCAGGGACAGCACAGATAATCTCTAGTGGTCAAAGGACCTCGCAATTACCCCTTGGTGGATCCTCAGATCCAAGGCACACTCCATCTGGCAAAATCAATTCTAGTACAAAGAACTTTGAGTCCACACTAAAGGGCATTGAGAGCTTGCGATTTGATGATTCATAGATGGTTCATTACTGAATGCTTCACTATGTACATCTTGTAGATCATCAATTTCGAGTGTTAGACTATTTGGTAAAATGCATGTAAGCTCTTGGAGTTGCTTTTTTCGGGAAGTTCTGATATGGAAAGAGGAATCATGCTTGGTATGTATGCTCCCAATAAGATCATAACGATTGAAAAGGACCACATTGTGCAATGAATCCGAAAGAGGTGAATGAAGCTCTGTCCCCGTGCTGAGTTACTGGTTTTATCCATCACGGAATTGTAAATTGGCCAACTTTGCTGTGTCTGCCTATGGATATCTGTTCTTACTCGAAACCAATTGGCTGCACATTGTAGAACCCAGATGTTGACTTGTGAAATGTGTTCTCTTTTTACTTTTCCTTCCACAGTCCGGTCATGCTTAAACCGGTGGACATTAATGTAATGTTGCTTGTGTAACGGGTTTTCTCAGTTCAATTTTTCAACCTCTACGCCTATCGTTGCACTACACTCCAGCCAGAAAAAAGAGAAAACATTACTCCTTCCCCTTCCCCGGTGGATTCCCCGGGCACTGCAGGTCTTTTGGGTACCTTTTCACCTCTTGTTAAAATTAACAGGCAATTAGCACGTGCACATAAAGCTCCCCCTGATCTTTGACAGCACCTACAGGAGCTTCATCATCAGCCTACTACTATTTGTTGCTCAATTGCTGATGGCTCCTTAAATACATGTGAGAGTCGTGGAAAATCTAAAATGAATTTGGTATTTGACCTTGGCATGGAAAATTGGAAGAGAAGATGGTAATGGCATGGAAAATTGGAAATGATATCGGCTGGTACTCCACCACAACGCAGATAGCTCAGATTCTTTTACCTCTTCTCCTTGTTGCCCTTTTTTTGGCAATTGATCAACCTCAACTTCATGGAAACTGGTGCTTATAAATTGCCTTAGTCAAGTAAAAATGTTATACAGTTACTGGATAAAACATGGAAAAACTAAACCAATCTGAGACGTTTTTCATCCACTATTTCCTATCTTGTGGTTGACTACTACTTATCAACTCTAACTTGAAACTTAAGCGAATCAATTTAAGTCACTCTGTACAGTGTAAATGCACAGACCTAGAATTATAAAGACTGAAAGGTCAGTGCAAAACCCATTTAAACGAGCAGAAATACATAAAAATTACGAAGGTAAACTCTTATATAATATGTGCATAAGAAAATGCACCAAGACCCTTGAATGTGTGGAAGGGTGCTAGCCTGCCAAATGATACTGATTTAACAGTAGGGGTTGAAGGGAGACCCTTGCTTAGTATTAATAGTAAGTTGCACACAAGGTAAAATGCTTAGCAATGCGATTGACTCGTCTTTTCATCATCAGCAAGGCACAGCACATGTTTATGTGGCTCCACACTTGGTCATCTTTTAAAAGTAACAATAATGCAATGAGACCCAAAAGAGAGGAAGAAACAATTGTGACTGTATACACTATATAGACCATTCTTCATGTTTTTAGGGAAATGACAGGAGACCAACTTTTTCCTGAGGGGGAGTGGAGATACTAGTATATCTATTTCAGCTCGAATCACGAATGCTTTATTTTGTTTTCATCTTTGCTTTTTGTGAAATGAGGGTACCTAATAACAGTAACCTCTAATGACCAACAAAAAATGAAGAAGAGAATGTATCCCTTCAATAACACTACTAGAGTCTAGAAGTGAATAAAGAGGAAAGAATAACAATAACTCCAGCCAAGAATGATTAAAGGAAAAAGAGGAAAACAAAAATTCAAATCAAGGTTTACTGCATTATATTCATCTACAACAATAGGATTAACTTTTAATCAAAATAATCTACACGTGAACAACACAGCATTGATTAATTTAGTTAGTCACAAACTTATTTTTAAATGGACAAACAAGTGGTAACTTAACTAAACAAAAGCATCTTGGCAGAAAGGAAATGGAGCAATTTGAACCACAAACTACCTCAGGCCAGAAAAATTTTAAAAATAAAAAAAAAGAAAAGGAAAAAATTGCAAAGTGAATGAAAAGATAAAATTAGTAACCCCCTCCAACTAAAGGCTGAGAAGCACTGATCTAAAGCAGCTTGGAAACATCATTTAAAGGAGAGAGAAAAAAATTGGCAAATCCCATCCTAAATTTATGTTATCAAATGACAATATGAACAACCCAAGCAGGACCGATCACTGCTTAGAATGACCAAACACGTAGTCCCAAACAAAACCAAGACAAATAGCAGAATGAAAAGGTAGAAATATCATCAGCGAGACTGACCTAATGGTTGGTAATGAAATGCTTCCATCAGTAATAATCTACATGTTAAGCCGGTGGTGGGTCAATTTGATCATGACACTAGTTACTGACTAGCTACTCCATGACTGAAACAGCCTGATTGCTATTGTATGCACCCCAGCAATAGAAAGTCTTGAGACCAAAAACACTAAGAAAGAATTGAATAAAAGAAGATTCTATGCAATAGTCAACTAAGAAATAAAGAATTCAATGACAACCTTATTATTTCATTATTGAAGATTGATCTGAAAGACTGAATAACAGAGACTGTATTTCTTCTTCTCTTCTTACATAACTCCAAAAAAAAAATTATGCTTTTAGACAATGTCTAATACCCTATCAACTCCAGAAATAGATATTACTCTGAAAGATTGACCTCCAAAATTAACACTGGGTAACTATAATTAAGGTCGAAGGAATCCCCTTGCAATGCAAAACTTGTAAAAGGACAATTAGGAATACATTTCTGGGGTAATCAGCTAAAGAAATAACAGGATTTAAACAAAAGTCAATAAGGAATACATTTTTGGGGTAAAACAATCAGCTGAAGAAATAACAGGATTTAAGCGAAGGAGATGGGAAGAGATAGACTCAAAACAATCTTTAAAACCCAAGATAAGGCTAAACTTAGTATATCTGAAAGTGCAATAGGGAAGTGGAATGTTTTCAGTTCATCATCTGACATTGTTCCCATTTTCAGTCCCAAACAATCCTAGCCTTAAGGATAACACAACTTTACATGTTTGTAAGATGATTACTATAAACGAGAAGCTTCAAGTGGTTAATGATGATTGTCGAAAGCAAATGCTTCAGCAATTATGGAGAATGATACTATATGGCTTTGAACCTTTTCTACCCATCATCAGGGAGAAGTAGTGAACTACTGGATTTTCTGATGCTTCTAATTTAGAAACAAGAATGATCAGCGATTATCCTAACTGCAAGAAGTAATTGAAGACAGAGAAGTTGCTGACAAACTTTATTGCAAGAAAATGTCCATATCTTTACGAGTTAAATAATTAGATAATTTGGCAAAGTATACTAAATGCTCTTACATGAATCTTCTATTCCTACTCGAGGAAATTCTAGTTGAAAAAAAAAATGTTATTCTATGGTGCAATTTATTATCCATATGATATTAGCACAGTTATGAATCCTAACCCGAATATTTCTAAGCATTGACTATTCCAGATTCCCAAAAAAAAGAGCAAAATAGCAAAAATAAGGGACTCAAAAAATTCCTGTTGAAATAATGTGACATCTCTCATACCAAACATATTATTGCCACATAAAGCATATTCAAGGAAATTCAACCATTCGACATATCAGTGCCAGGGCAGAATCCATATTTAAGACAACTTCATTACGCAAACCCGGGTCCTTACACCAATCAATCTTGCAAGTTGCAACCAAAACAAAAATGCATGACAATTGGTTATCAGTAGATAAACTACTAATATCTAATCTAATCATACCTAGATATAGTCCAAAACCATATGAGGTTGGACATGATTTTTCCTAAACAAAAAGCCAACATACAGAGAGCCAACTTACTAACTCAAGTTTCAGATTCCAAATAAGCATTTTACTAAACCACCTCTCATTCAATAGTAATCATCAAAAACCAACAAAACCCGGAACATTTTTTGAAGGTCAGAATATATAACTACTGAGAAAGTTGTAAAACTCAAAATTTAAGATTATCCCGTAATTGTTTAACAACAATACTTAACAAGAAAAAACAATAAACAGATAATCATATGACGATGATGGATAATCACCTCCTCCCATAGACAACTTGAACATACCTGTCCTTAAGCCACCTAAAGCTCTTCTTAAAAGACCCTTTGACTTTACCTTCAACAGCATAGACTTTATAGCTAGCAACCCTCTTTTTCCTCTGCAACTCTGGATCATTAAAGCTCCAACTTTTGGAAAAAGTGGACCCATTAGTGGACTTTCCTTTCTTGAAGTTAACATCTTTAGAAAAAATATCCATTTGGGGATTGTTTGTTGATGCATAAGAAGCACTGTAGCATCTGAGATCTTGTAGCCCAGAGTTGGGTTTGAGTTGGAGTTGGTTTTGCTGTAATTTTCCAACTGATAATTCCTTCCATCATGACAGGACTTGGACCTGAATTCTTCCATTGCAGAAAATTAAAAGCAAAAAGCTTTCTTTAAATGGATTCTTGGGGTGGAGAATTCCAAAGTTCGTGAATGGAATGGGGTGATTTTGTTGCGTCGGCCGTAGTGGTGCGGGTGGTACTTTCTAGGTGGTGGAGTACGCCAAATCCCACTTTTAATTATTGAGCAATAGCTGATTGCCACAGAAATTACTATTGTCTTGCCCTTACTTGCTATCGATGCAATCCGATAGCAAGTGATACAGCCATCGATTTACAATTACTCACGTCATGATACGTTTATTTTAAAAGTTTGAAATGGTATGAATAATTGTGAATCAATAATTTATGTTGTGACACCTATTATAAATTTAGATTTAGTTAAGAATCTCCTCTTACATTAGCATGTGATCTTATAATAATTCATTTCAAGAATTACGTACCTTACAAGTTTGATATTTTTTAGTTCAATATTTAAAATGATGTTTTATCTCTCATAAATTTTAAATATATTATTTTATTTTTGTATAAAATTACAGACATATTTTCTCTTAAGACGGTTACATGCATATCACATGTTATATTTGTTAGGAACAAAAATGATAATACATAAAGGTTAGACATTAAATTGTCCAACAATAAATAAATAACTCACGTCCTCCCACCACCCAACCAATCCACCATTCGACCCCTAAATCATCAAATGCACTAACGACCATCACCATCCCAAAGTGATCCTTTCTTTGTCACCTTTTACCCCTAATTCCATTTCACAAAAATACCAAGTAAAAAAAAAATCAAGTGAAAATGTCAAACGTAGGAGCAGTTTGACTTGAGAATATTATAGGAAGTTTTGGGTGTGAGAAAGTTGTCGAATCCGAGAGTACGAGAATGAAGGGTCTATAAGGATTACTATGTGAGATGTGAATGAACGAGGAGTTCCTTTGGTGGTAAAAAGTGAAAGAAGCTACGAGAAATGGATTTGAACTTACAAGAGGGAAGGCAGGGGGCTACGGCTGCGGGACGAAAGGGGAAGGAGCCAAGTATATAAGAGAAAGCAAAAGAGGGTGAAGAGGTTGCATTGCATGACGGAAGAGAGTGGAGAAATACTGCGAGGTGCTACGGGAGAAAGAAAGACGAGGATTGGGATTGCTTGCAAAGAGGAAGCGACAATTGAGAGGATTAGGCGGTGGTAGTGGGCGGGAATTTTTAGGTGGTATATGGAGGAATTTTAAGTGGTGTTGTTTAATATTTAGAATAGAAACTCCTTATGGAATACCTCTATCTCAAGAATTAGATTTCTTTCTGGATTCCATCACGATATCTTTCATCTACCTCTATGAGTTCTTCAAAGAAAAATAAAGCCACCCAAACCAATCTAGAATTAGATAAGGAAGAGAATCCTACCCAATCAGAATTTGGCCTGGATAAGATGTTCATCGATTCTCAATTATCTGATTCCGATTGTTCCTATTCTGATAATCATATCATAGATTGGGATGGCTATGGTCTCTATTGGGACATCCCTCATTCTGAAGCATATTATCAATACCATAATTCATCATGACGAGATCCTCCAATCTTTTGATGCTTTGTTTGTTTGCAATAAAGGTAGGAATGTGTCCCCACATGTCTCTAAATTAGTTTCAAGTCTAGGTTTAAAATTGCATATAATTTTATTTTTAACTCTGTGTTTGAAGTCCAGATTATTGAAATTTGTGGTTAAAGTCCGAAAGCCTTTATAAATAGAGGTCTTCCGCTCATTTGTAAGGCATCCTTGAATGAATAAAAATATCTTCCTTCTTACATGTCTATGGCTTTATAAAATTCTCTCTTCTTCGAAAAGTTTCTAAAAGTTTTGAAAAACTTGTCTAATATTTCCTACTAAGAAATAGAGTATGTTGTGTACTTCTCTCTTATAAGAGGATCTTGTACATCAGAATATATTAGTTTAAAATTTGAATTTTATATAACAATATGCTACGATTTTCACAGTAAAGTTAATTGATATAAAAATTTGTAGATCTTTATGTTCTGGAGCTATTCGTGTATAGGAGAGATTTCAGACATAATGGAATAGAAGATTTATTCTATTTTTATGTTTTTTTACTTTACTTTGTGAGGCTCCCGACCACCCTATGGTATAAGAGCCCAACAGTCTTATAATGCTCAAAAAGAATATTAGATAAATTTTTCATGTATCAAAAGAAATGAGTTGAAGAATTTTAAGCACAATGAAAAATCAAGATTTAAACTCAGTCCCGCATCTTAAACACGTTACTTCTGTTTTATCTTGCTTTGTTATTCTACAAGTAAGATAGAAAATCTTGTAGAGTACTCCATTATTCCTCAAGTTGCTATAGTAGAACAATCTATTCTACTAGTTATAAACCCATATAATATTTACAAGAAAACAAATCCCATCAGAAGTACTAGATCCATCCATAACTCGTCCAAAAGTCAAAGAGTTTGTCCATTCCGAGTTCCACGCTTGACCAGTGTAATCTCCCTTCCACAGAGAAAAAATAGTATGTAACCTTCACTATTCCTCAGGAGTTCATTACCAACTGGAAAGCAGAGAAATATACCCATCTTCATTTTGGAGTTAAAAGACTTATTTTATCATTTTATGGAATAAGAGGTCTTCCAGTTTATTGCAAGAATTGCTCTTAGATACTCGATTTTTGGAATATCAAAATACAGTAATTGGCACTATACTCACCACCCTCAATTCCGAGAGTGTTGTGCTGATTTTCTTTCCACATTTCTTTATTTCCTTGAAGGATATCAATTTATCCACAGCTATTAAAATCCAAGTCCAGATTATGGGAGTAGAGCAAGTCCCATCTGCCATCATGGCAACTCTACACCACCAGATTGTATACTGGCTACAAAATCATGCTCTGGATCTACAAAATTGTGGTACTCCATATGCCTTTATGGTTCTTATAAATTCTAGAGAAAAGGTACCTACTATTGTCCAAATTCCGAGACAATTAAGTATATGACCTTATAAAACTTATGCCAACAGAATGGAACACTAGTTATGAAACCCTTCACCAGTATCAGTCTCAACAGCCTATAGAAGCAATCCATGAACAATTCAAAAAATTGTTATATGGAAAAACAAAGACAATGTTTGATGTCCAACAAGAAAAATGACCATTTGAACCAATTTTCAGATAACTATTGATATCTCGTGAAGAACCCATGGATCAAAAGAATGAAATCCCAATCCATTTATTCTATCCAAATAGATCATGGGCCTAAACTGACAAAATAAATGGACATTTTATCTAGGATGTCAACCCATGCATGTGTGACCCTGATTATTCTTATAGTGAATCAGATTCTGATAATGAAGATAAGTCTGCCAAGAGAAGAAGAAGATAGAAAAAATTATTTAGATGATCTATCTACAAAAGTTAAAGACCTCAAAATCCAGATCCAGATCCACCAGGAGTTAATCCACTCTCTTAATATGAGGAGTACTTTGATTTTACCTATTAAAAGAGAAGGACAGTTCAAGGATGTGCAAAACGGAAGTGGTCACTCTGACCATTCCCAAGCCATAGTCCTTACCATGTATGATGTTTCATTATGAAAATGATTTTCCATCATTGGAAAGGCAGACGGGCAGAGCTCTATTCCGGTCTTTTGTCCAGTCAGTTATAGATAACGTAGGAAGGACCTTACGGCTAACCCAAAGGAAAGAAGTGATGAACTAGCAAACAAAAAATGTCAGGATGTGAACATAAAATTCTTACGAAAGTTGAATCCAAGGTAGATCTCGTAATAGAAAGAGTCGATAAAACAGATGTCAAGATAGATGAATTGACAAAGATCTATCAAGGTATACTTCAAAAAGGTAGACTCTTTAGACAAAGATCTCAAAACCTTGATTGAAAGAAATTAGTTCATATATGAATTCAACCAAAAAGAAGAAGAAATTCGAAGGGTTAAGAGACAAATAGCTCAGATTGAATCAGAAAAAAAGGGAAACAATTTTGATGAGTTTCTCCTTTTGCATCAAGTATATACTTCAGACAACCTGTGTCTCTTTCACAATTTCCTATCACCATGAATTCTGAGATATTTGAGAGGATCTCTACAAAGAAGGTGACCCAGAAAGGAAAACAAAAGGAGCCAATAATGAAACGACCAGATAAAAAAGACTCCAGGCCAGATGATGATGATAAATCTCAAAATCCTTTTCCAATGGCTCAATTGACAATTTTTGACAGTCATTCACTCCAAGAAGATACATCAATTAACCAATCTTTTTCAGAAACCCATAAAGATAGGTTTTCAGAAGGAGAGTCAAATAATCTATAGGTTGATGATTTTGAAGAAGAATTTGAAGATATTTCCACAATAATGATGGATGATAGAGCTAAATCCAGCTCTAGGAGGATAGAAAATTTTGTTGAATTTGATTCAGAGTCTATTCCAGAAACATAAACTAGAGATTCAGTTACAACCTCAACAATCTCAACCAAACTGTCAAGTGGATTATGGTTTATTAGTTATTTGATGATACCCTGTTAACAAAAGAAGGGAAAGGATGCTCACCTTTGCGATATGACTAGATTTATAACAAACGAAGGAAGAAGTACATCTATCCAACAACTCAAGAGAATTTGCTCTCAATTCACTGGTACACTCCAAGGTTTGTTTATGAGTTTGGGAGAATACAAGCAGATGCAATTTTTTAGGCATGCAAGCTTAGCCCTAGCCCTAGGGCAAATCCATCAAGAAGTCATTGGTAATGAATCACTGATCCTTATAAAAACAACAATAGAACTTTTTCGACATGAAATGTTGTTCTTTGAGAAAAAAAAAGATTTGGATTATCATTTCAAGAAAATGTCTGAATTGTGCTACCGTCTTAACAGAGTAAATGATCCAAATTTCAAGTATGTATATGCCCCGTCTCTGCCTAAAGAGCTTTAGCTTGAACTTTTTAGGATGATACAAGCAAATGGCGACAACATAGAAAGATATGTATTAGGAGAAATCCATCGATTTGCCTTTACCGCATTAACCAAGCTTTGTGAACAACAGAACATATTCAAGTAGATGATGGATCATAAAAAAAAAAATTCAGAAGGAGTGTCAAAAAATAGGCCTTGAAATCAAAATGTAAAAAAGAATAATGCTCTTGTAATAAAGAAGGGCAAGATGAGATATAAAGGTTTAAACAATCCAAGAAGAAAAATCCTTGAGGTTTTTCAAAAGAAAGTCTAGAAAAGGAAAGAAGTCCAATAGATGCTTCTTGTGTGGAGGAAAAGTGCATTTTGCAAAAAAAAAAAAAAAAATCCTTAATAAAAAAGAAAAGTCTGCTAAACTTGTTTCTTAGGTTTTCCAAGTAACTGAATATAGTTCTGATATAGAATCCCCCTATTCTAAACAAGAAGAACAAACTTCTGATACAATTTTTGCCATTCAAGACTCAAACTTAGAGAAAATAAGTTCAAATAGAGACTCGGATACTGAAGAAATTCTTCCCGTCTATACGCTCAAAGCTCAAACAACACCCATCGAAGAAGACAGTTTCATTTTTTCCTCATATAAAGATCAAAGTTTTGCTTTCAAAATATGGCAAACCTATTATTGCAATTGGTTTCATTGATACTGGGTCAATGAAATCTATGATGAATCTTGCGATATTCCCTTTAGACTAATGGTTACCTCATATACAATCTTTTAGGGCAGCAGATGAAAAAATCTTCCATTCAAAATGGATTATAAAGAAAGAAATTGGAATTCAATTTTTCTCATATTGCGTCGTATAGAAAAAATCCTAGGATGTGATCTATAAGGATGTGCTTATTAGCTTTGATCTTTATCGAAAGTCTCAATTTCTCAGAGTCCTTCTTGAAGGAATAAGATAGAAAAGAAATTTTTAACCTTATACAATAATTGAGAAAATATTTGCTATCTCAAATGCTCCAGAAGATTCTTAAGAGGTAGCCAAAGAATTGTACAATTTTTGCGCCAAATCTCATGTAGATTTTCATCATCCCTCTCATCTCTGAAAAAATTCAGATTTTTTCATTAAGTTAGACAATTTCCTTTCAACATAAACGAAGACATTAATTCAACTAAGGTAACACACCCAAGAAGAACACCAGAAGATTTGACTCTAGCAAGACAAAAATGCAACCAACTTCTAAAGTTTAATCGGATCGAACCCACAAAGTCAAGTTGAACTTGTCAAGCATTCTATGTTAACAAAAGATCATAACAGGCCCGAGGAAAGAAAATGCTTGTAATTGATTATAAGGCCCTTAATAAGTTCTTGCAGGATGATAAATTCTCACTGCCCAAAATACAAATGTTGTTTTATCATATTGCAGAAGCTCAGGTATTCTCAAAATTTGACTTAAAGGCAGGTTTCTGACAGCTCGACATTGATTCGAAAAATAGGTACAAGACAACTTTCTGTATTTCTATGATCAATGGACCGTCATGCCATTTGGATTAAAGGTTGCCTTATCAATTTTTTAAGAAGCAATGGTGAGAATGTTTAATCCCATAATGTGTAGTGCATTAATATATATTGATGATATTATTGCTATTCTCTAAAGACAGAAGGTCTTATCAGTAACTCCTGCTAAAATTTTTGGGCCTAGTCATGAACTATGAAATTATGTTGTCCGAGAAAAAAGGTTTTATTGGTTAGCCCAATGTCCAATTCTTGGGTATGAAATTCTCTCAAGGAAACTATCAACCAAATTTTCATATTATCCAAGAACTCCTAAAATTCCCTGAAGAAAATCTTTCTGTCAAGGGAATTCAACAATTTTTTGGAATTGTAAATTATATTAAGGATTTTCTTCCAGAAGCATCGAAATACACAAGCCAACTGTCTAAAATGTTGAGAAAGAAAGTTCTAACCTGGAAAAAAGATCAAACGATAGCAATCCAAATGCTAAAACAAATTTGTCAGAATCCACCAACTTTAAAGATTCCTAACACAGGACCTAGGATATTGCAAATAGATGCCAGTAATGAGTATTAAGGAGCCATACTCATTGAAAAGATTGACAAAAAATTACACTACTATGATCACACAAGTGATAAATTTAAACAAGTAGAAAAATATTATCACACTGTCTACAAATAGATCCTAGCCGTAAAATATGGAATAAAATTTTTTGAATTTCATCATATCGGACACAATTTTACCGTGAGGATGGATAATTCATCATTCATAATGATAATGGATTTCAAAAACAAAATGATTCCAGAGTCACAATTATTGAAGTTGAAAGGATTGGTTTTCCAAATACTAATTCAACATTCAGCATATAAAAAGAGACTCCAACCTGATTTCAGATCTTCTTTCTAGATCAAAAAGAGTTCATCTCATTTTCAAATCCAAAACTATTCCTATCATCTTCATGGTCTCTACAGTTCCCTTTGTTAATTCTGAATTCAGAGTAAAACACTTTTCCCTCAAAAGACAACATTTTGAGAGTATTTTTGATATTAAGTCTATACTGGAAATTATCTCTTCTCTTTTCTAGCTAAATTCATGGTAATCAGCCGTACCAATCTCAACTGAAACCTTTTCTTTTCAGATCAAGTTCCCTTTCAGCAACATGATCCATATTAATGTGAAAGCTTCATTCCGTAAAGAACATTTATAGTATTTCTGGTGCCTAAGAATTCTTTATTATTTTCCAATCCAGTTTACTACCTCTCATTTAATAGCCTTCCTATTTGTGCCTAACAACTAAAGTTCATATAGACTTTTCTAAAATAGTATTACATGGCAGAACAATGGTATGAAATATGCATGGATTAAAATCAACATAAACAACATATTCATACAATCTTCTTTCTGCATCATCTTTGTATTCAAGGACCAATAAATAGTTCAAGTCCGATGCCATCGTGCTATATTTGGAAGTCTTTTTCTCAAAAAATCTCAGAGATGGAAAAGAAACAAAAACTCCTTATAGAACACTTCTGTCTCAAGAATCAGATTTCTTTCAAGTTTCCATCAAGATATCTTTCATCTACCTCTATAAGTTCCACAAAAAAATAAAATCACCCAAATCGATCCAGAATTAGATCAGGAAGAAAATCTATTCTACCAAATCAGAATTTAGCCTGGATGGTATATTCGTCAATTCCCAAGATCCCGATTGTTCCTATTCTGATGATCATATCATAAATTAGGATGGTATGGTCTCTATTGGGATATCTCTCATTCTGAAGCATATTATCAATACAATAATTCACCGTGAAGAGATCCTCCATTCTTTTGATGTTTTGTTTGTTTGCAATAAAAGTGAGAATGTGTCACCACAAGTCCTTTATGTAAATGTGAGTATGTCCCCACATGTCTCTAAATTAGTTTCAAGTCTATGTTTGAAATTCATATGTAATTTAATTTTAAATCCTTATTTGAAGTCCGGATTTTTTGAATATGGTTAAAGTCCGGAGCCTGTATAAATAGAGTTCTTCCCCTCATTTGTAAGGAATATTTGATTTGAATAAAAAATATACTTGCTCTTATATTTCTATGGCTTTCTAAAATTCTTTCTTCTTCCAAAGTTTCTAAAAGTTTTGAAAAACTTATCTAATATACTTCCGTACTAAGGTATTGAATATGCTCTATACTTGCCTCTTATAAAAGGATTTTGTACTTCAGAAATAAGTTAGTTTAAAATTTGGATTTGATCAATATGTTACGGTCCTCATATTAGAGTTAATTGATGTAAAAAAGTTTAGATCTTTACATTTCGAAACCATTCATGTTTAAGAGAGACGTCAGGTATAATGGAATAGAAGATTTATTCTATTTTATATTTTCTAACTCTAGTTTGTGAGGCTCCCAACCAGCCAATGGTATCATAACCAAACAATTTTGTAATGCCTAAGAAAAATATTAAATAAGTTTTTCATGTACCAAAACAAATTAGTAGAAGAACTTTATGCACCTGAAAATTAATTTGTGATACGCTTGTGACTCCCAAAATATGCTTGTAAGTAAAGGGGACCAAAATAAGACGATTAGAATTTGAAAAAGGTTACAATGCATTATTTTATATGGAAAAGACTAAAAAAGTATAAATGTGCATAATTATAATATTTTACATTTCTTATTCTTTAAAATAATATTTATAATTACTTTTAAATACATTTTTAAAGTACCTTTCATTTCACTTATTTCATGTCTCAAAATTTTGTTTACTTCCAAGTAATGTTTTAAATGAAAAATTATTTACAAAGTTACAAATTTGTAGCCACTTGTCAAAATTACTTCATATGACAATATTTTATCAAATCACAGCCCCCTTGATTTTAAATTCTCGACAAGATTTCTTTTTTTTTTTCAAATCTAGTAACATATCAATTATTTTATTTGTTACTTTATATAGATGAACTCATTTTAAATATATCTCACTGATAAATGATGTCCAAACGAAGCCACTGTATTCTTAGTAAATTACTACCTCCGTTATAATATATTTGTCACATTTGACTTTTTTTTTAATCAACAAATCAAGTTTTCAATGTTCAAATTTTTGCAGATTTTTAATTTTTTTTTTTTTGTAAATTTTAAGTTTCATATCATAATACTTTATATAAATTTCACTTTCGTTGAAAAAAATTTGTCATAAAAAATCAAATAAATTTATATAAATTCTTGATTATAAAATTGATCTGATTGACCAAAAAAAATCAAATTATAACAAAATAAATGAGACAAAAAGAGTATACATCTAGCACGTGCATTCGGAGCCAACGTATAAAAATTTTTAAAAAAAAAAATTTTCCATTCTCCACCAAATTTTTGGAACAATTCCAAAAGGTAGAATTTCACACAGCCGAATTCTGAGATCAATACTGAGATACTGTAAATTATTACAGTGGAATTGACTGTGGTCAATCCTTGCATCGCTCCTTGGGTATAATTTCACACATGCCACAAGTTTTGATACCGTACGAAGATAAATGGAATAATGAACCAAAGAGCTATGTATTTTCAGGTCTCTACGACATTATGTTGTCGACGAGGAGATTAACAATTTACATGAACCAGTCGCATTGTGTACATCAGCGCCACTGTGATGACGAGCATTAAATTCTGAAACAAAACTTTTAGCCCTTACTGAATTCAAAACGTCGTCCTAATTAGGTATCCAGGCTATATGTAGGGAACACCGTGGGAAGGCAACAGTACAATGCAGAAACTTCGTGGTACCCTTGCCAGCATGCACATTTACTGGTTTATGGGGATTATTGAGGACCTTGGGCAACTGGAATTCTTAAATAGTCCCACGTCCATCGGACAATCATATCTTCTTGCGAAATGATCATATTGAATTACCTTTTCTATTCATCAAGTCATGGTAATAAAGCAGTACACACATAGGTTGACCAAGAATGCTGAAAAAACACCAGAACATCATATTCCCGACCTGTATTAAACACGAACGTTCATATGGTAAGCCACAAGACATGTTAAAAAGAAACGTCAAGACTAACTATTGGTGGAAATTCTTTAAATAATAAGTACAATGACTTGTATACACAGAAATCGAAGGTCAGCAACTGAAAATAGCACAAAGAGGTTATGCATGTGAATATACTTCCAAATAATACCAACTCATTTGAAAGTACTGTAGCTGTTAGACTTACTGCAATGCTTGTAAACATCAAGTCAGCCCAAATATAAAACCTTTAAGGTCATAGTTTCCACAAGAGAAACAAAGAAAATCCATCTAAAAATGAACCAAATACAGGTTGTCACAGGCCATAAGAATCCAGGGATTCAAGCAAAAGAAGGCTTACCATTGAATTCTTGAACTTGGCTTGCAAGTATTTTGTCAATACAACCAAGGGAACCTGTCCAAAGAAACAAGACAAAAGTGCTTAGTCCTTTTAAAACCCTAGAGTTACAGTTGCAATTTGTGTTAAATTTACGTCAACGTCATTATTTTCTATTTTGAAACAATGTCAGCAGAATACTCCCAAAGTTGCAATAGTAAAATGTATAAATTAATTTCTCCACATCTGACCACTTTTACAAAGATATTTGATTACTTCCATTCTGTGAAATTGTTATGCAGACAAAAAGATACCTTAAAAGTGCTCTTACCTGAAACATGATACCAATAAATGCCCAAAACTTGAATATGATTGGCATGGAACAGCAATACACAGCTGCCAATATGGACAAATAAAAGTCATCATGAGTGCCCTATTTAACTGATTTTATGTTAAAACAATTGGTTCCATGTTTATGCAGTTGCCAAGAAATATGGAAGTGAATAAACACCCTACCTCATGGAAGATAGCAGATATGAGGAACGCAATCAATATGGCCACCCCCTGCATCAACAAGAAACTAATGTCAATTCAAAGTGACAATGAATTGTGAAGCTCAATACAGTAAAACACCTTGGAGAACCATTCTTAAAACCACCAAGCCCTGACAAAACTGTAGAAGCTTTCCGGCAATTAACAATACTAAAGCAATGATATATTGATGGATTAATATTGTCTTTCAGCATGTTAGCATGAGTCCGACAAATAATGACCCAAGAAACCGTTGACTATAGTAAAGCAAATCAATTAACTCACGTTAAAGGTGCTGAAGTTTATGGCCTTGAATAGTTAAATCAAATAATTCAAAATACTAGCAAGGCATCAATTATTTTCTGACAAGACGAAAGGAAAAAACAAACACGTATTAGCCAGCTTAAAATTAAAGAGTTGACCTTAGGTATCCCATTCCGTAAGCATGGAAAATATATGTGGCGAACCATCCACTTATGGACAGGCTGCAATGGACAAAAAGATGTAAATTGGTAATCTTGTGCAAGACAGATCTTTTGAAATAATATTGGGCAAACCACATTGAGCAACCAAAATATGAGTACAACATATGCTCAAGAATGATCACAAACTGTAGCCCCAGATAAGTATGTTAGAGTATATATTACTTAATAACTCGGCTATTAGTAATAATTTCAGACACATTCACAACTAGCTCATGCGCAGATGCACAAACAGAAAATTGCACATTTTTTGTAAAGCTAAATTTGGTAGTACAATGTTTACGTCGTTAGAAAAGGATAATATACAGACTTTTTTTATGACTATAACTAATATACAAAGAAAGAATTGGCAAAAGAGAAATAAATACATGCGCAAAAAAAGAAAGAGACAAAATTACATACCATATTCCACATTCTCCAATACTAGCAGCAGCCACAGCCGGACAGCCACATAAAATGAGGGTAGGAGAACAGACAGAATTTCTAATTAGTTCTAAATAATTGGAACAGAAACAGAAAGAAATTGTCCAAAGGATAAGCATGAGGAGAGAGAACAACGAAAGATCTTTGAGTCTTATAAAAGCCTACCTCTTCAATTGTTTTTGCATTCCACCAATCCTTGTAAAACTCACGATCACCAAAACAGAGAAGCTCTGCAAGTATATTTAGCCTATATCACAGCACTGAATGTAAGTATGATCAGAGTAAAGTGATAAAGACTGAATATAAAAATACATATGGTCATAGTCTCCCATGTAAGAGAGGCTATCAAGTATCTGAAACATTTTCTAATTGCTTCTGTATACTGGACAGGATAACAAGATTGAAATAGAAAAGTAATCTTCTACTTTACTAAATGAAGAGGAGATCTTTGACCTACCAAAGATGAAAAAAGCAGTAAAACATGCAGAGCCAAACGTATAAATTTGGAACAGACAGCTTCAAAACTCTCTCTATGGCATATAGAAGATTTCCTTTCAAAGGATGTTGCGAGTTTTGCACAATTGGATTAATGTACTGCATAAAGGTATGTTTTTGTTAGTCGCATAGTAATATAGACAATAAAAAGTGCTTCATTTCCTCAGAACAAGAAACGAGATCACCTGCTCTACAATAAATCCCATCAATCCTGAAAATATAACCAACTTGATGAGTTGACGCACCACCCAACCCTTTCGAATACAACTTGTGCGTGGATAGCTTGGCTGCAAATGAACAGTACCTCAGCACTGATTTAGCAAAAAGTCTAGACGACTAAGAACTACCAATTTAAAAGTAGTAAAGACCCTAAGGACCTTAAATTGGATAGGCACAAAATGTTCACTTCGTCAAGGACAATTTGCACTCCGTGGAATTTTAATTGATGTAAATTATATTATAACAAAAGCTCATAAGTTGCAAACTAATAGAAGTTTGGATGCATTTTTATTGCATATGACCAGAATATTTCCACAATGCCTCAGTGGATAGAGAAAATTTGAAAACTTTACTGAATATTTGGCAAACTTGAGGAGATAGATATTACATTAAAGATGCCAGGCTCCATTTCAGTTAAGGAATCAAATAGCACGAGATTCAAGCATACTCTATGCAAATCTCTAAGAATATGAAAATTTCTTCATTTTGTGGCGATCACTTGCATGTTGCACAACATATGTCGCCAAACTAATACCCTGATTCATAGTTAGAACAAGTGATACCATAATTACATGCCAACATCGGTCTAGACTCTAGAGAAAGATGAATATATAGTTGTCCAAACCCATACGCTAAATACATAATGAATAAAGACATTCCACCATTCCTAGAGATCATATGTCACTTAATCCATAGCTTTGAAATCCTCTAAACTAGATACCCCTTGGATAAGGACATTCTACTATTCCTAGAGGCCAGAGGATAATATTAGTCCACATGGTGTCAATATTTTTGCAGAGTATCAACAAGGGAGAAATCTTACTCCACGTTTGGTACACAGGAATGGGTTGGAATGGAAAGATCTTTCCAACTTATTCTTTCCATTTCATGTTTGGTATAGAAAGTTTAAGTTAGAAAGGCCATTCCACAAGGAAATCTCATTCCCACTATATTCTGGAAAGCCATTCTTCGAAAAAAGGTGAGGAAAGCCCTTTCCAACTTCAATTTTAAAAAGAGAAGTTTATGGGATGTCAAATTTATCTAATTCTTTCCAATTTTTATTCAAGTTTTTAGTTACATAGTTGTAATCTTATTGCTTTATAAATAAATAAGATATTATACAATTAGTTAGATTATATAATTTAATTATTTGAATGTAAAATAAATTTAATATGCATTTTTTAAAATTTTTATCATTAGGATAAATTGTTAAATTTTACAATATGGTTATTTGAATGCATAATCTTATAGTTATTTATAATTTTCTATCATTAAGATAAAGTAGTTAGAATATACAATATAGTGTTAAAAAGTTACAAAATTATATTAATTTTTTATTTGCATTCAAATAATTAAGTTGTACTATTTAATTATTCAAATGTAAAAAAAAAATTAATATAATTTTGTAATGTTTAGTTTTAATTCAAAATACATAAAGATTTTCTTAATTGTAGAAATATTTCATGAGTAAAAACAAACATGAGAAAAGTTTTTTTTATTTAAAATCCATTGTATTTTAACATCTAAAAAAATTATACTAAATATGAAATAAGACACATTCCATTTTGACTTAAACTACCAAACACTGAAGTAAGAATAAGCATTCCTGTCTATTCTGGGTAGAAATCGATTTTGCTTGGAATGACCTTTCCTTTTGCTTGGAATGACCTTTCCATTCCAACCCATTCCTGTGTATAAAACGTGAGGTTAGGGTAGAGTAGAGAAGGACTGAGCATGCATACCTGGTAACACCAATGTTGGAGCAACCATGAAGTATGCCAAACCCTTGAAGCTTACAACATAGATGAAATCCGTATTCAGATAGTTGGGCAAGACGGAACCCTATCATTAGAAAAGGAGCTTTAAAGAAACGGCATATGCTTATTATATAATCAAAAGAAAAATTAGCATCAGCTGCATACCACTCGGTTATTCACATTACATGCTCTTATTGGTAGGATTCTTTCTAAAACTTGGAATAAAAATGCATAATTTCTACTGAAATTCTTTGTGACACATTACTTCAGACTGTAAATTCTGTTGACGCCAATGACAAAGTACTGTGATAAAATACACAATGTCCATCAAAAATTTGAGTTCACTTTAACATTTTAACAAAGCAAGAGAATGCCCCAAACTGAAAGAACAAAAGAAAAAATAGAAGGAAACATAATATCTACTGAAAAAAGTTCTTGCACTTCACCAAAATTTCCTTCTCATTCCATTTACAATCGAAACGTGCAAAAATAACATAGCATCAGTTGACAACCGAATCACAAGATAAAATATGTTCTTTACCTTGTCGAGTGACTTTGCAAGTGATCTCATATCGTAATTGGTATGTGCATAAGAAATCAATTTTAGCCACACAATGCAAGCAAACAGCATTAGATTGACGCCTGAGAGAACGGCAGAATCACACCTGAGCAATTCAAACTTCTGATTAGCATTTCAAGACAAGATTTGCAAATTCTAAATGCCAAATATGAGATACATTTCTTATCCGTCATAATTTCATCAATTTGCCACACAGTACGTTGGCCAGTAAAAGCAAGATCTCAGTTAGTTCCTTAATATCTTATGCCTCACATGTTGCAACATACATCATCAAGATGACCTTACAAGAATAAAACAACAGGTTGAAAGTCTGACAGTTCAACCTAACAATAATTTTCAGACTATGAAACTGCTTTTGGTTGTTAAAAGCCTGACTATCTTCCTAAAATTACTTCAGATATGTATTGATATGTAACTCTGTTGAAATGTTAAGCAATTTGCTTTACAGATTAAGAACAGCTAACGAGATATCTCAGTCATCTAAAAACGTTATTTGCCCAATGAATGAAAACAATTAATGTCCCCTTTAATATATCTCAGTCATCTAAAAATGTTATTTGCCAAATGGATGAAAGCAATTAAATGTCCATGTTAACAATCTTGTTGTACAAACCTTACTTGCACAGATTGAGAAAAATGAAGCACACATGGTAGAAGTCTAATGAGTTGAGGACAAACCTGAGGATAACAAGAACTGGATACAAAATTGCAGTTGTACTTAATATAATGTGTAGAATGACAGCAACCTGAAAAACTAAATTGAGTCAACATCTCCCATTGTTGAATAAAACAGTAAGAAGAGCGGAAGCAAAAATAACGAATGACTGAATACGTAATAACCTTCACAGAATAAATACAATAAGTCAAGGGATGATAGATCACAGAGTCCACAGAAATTAAAACTGCTGTAGCTTTTGCAAATAGAATTTTCTTGGAGGCAGGTCAATGAAATTAAAACTGCTGTACCATATAGGATATATGGGTGACTGGGAATAGATAAGTACAAATGATATGCATGACATGGTAGATCTTATAATTAAAAAAGAAAAGGTAAATCATCCATAAAACACGAGTCAGGAAATATTTTAACTATTGTAACACGTCAATGCTGTCCATGCCAAAAGTTTGTTCAGAAGAAACATGAGAAGAAAAACACAGCAAAACATGCATAATACATAAATACGTCATGATGATATAAATAAAACAGGTATTTGAACTTACTGGTTCAGATATGTACTTTTTCTGCACTAATTTTTCAACAGAAAATGCAGCTAATGGGAAAACTGGGAGACTGAGACTGCAAGATAACAAAGAAGGAAAACTAATACTTTAGCTCACATAACCAACAAAAAATATTAATGAAAGCTCTTTCCCTTGTTTAGATTTTGGGGTTGGGAGAGATGGGAGCACAAACAGGACAGAGAACAACAGAAAAATTTAGGATAAAATTACCAGCACATTAGAAGTGGCCAATCCCTTAGTGATCTTGAACTAAACCAAAAATCCGACTTAATTAACCACCCATACTGCAACAATGATTAAGAACACTGTCAATTACATAGCCTAATATTCTTTCACAAAAGGGCATATCCAAACATGACAATCAAGTGCTGTATCAGTAATGAAAATTGCATTTGGGATCCTGATATGTGCCTTATATAGCAAAGAACAGGCAAAGTTATCATTATTCCAACAAGTAACACACCTTCATCAAATTTTCAATAATAAGCCGGCTATTTACTGCAACAAGTACCACGATACAGAGATTGAACAGACCTGCATGGCTCTGAAACACGATAGTTAATATCCAGCATTACAACATTCAACTGCAAACTTCAACCCAAATAAAAGGTCTTTAAAAAAGAAAAACAAAAAAAGTGAATGTTTTAAATCAATTCAATTTGAAGGAATAGGGAATTAATTCAACAATTAGTAGAATCGAATTCAGAATAACCAAGTTTATGAGGTGTTAATCTTTTTACCGCTTGCAATTAGTTCCATTTATCATTCAAAAAGAAACAACAAAGCACTAGACAACATTGTCTCTATTAATAATCAAATGACCTAGCACTCCCAATCCAAAAGCAGACAAGTAACTAAGATATGATCAGGTTTCCAAAAAAAAAAATTCCATCTGCTACCAGGCAACCTTCCTCCTTTTCTAGAGCTTGGAATTGGATGATTTCAAATGAAATATCATCCTAAGCCCAGCTGTTAAAAATTGGCTTCCCGCAGCCTTCAATATCATAATTATTTGTCTAAAAAAACATATTTCAAGTCCCTAGTATTTATGTTATAATAGCATTTTGCTCCGAGTTTAAACTAAGTTCATTACTAATTTATTTCTACACTTCATTTTGTAAATTATATCAGCCATCGTCTTTCATTAGCATTTCATTGATACAAGTACTTTCTCTCAGATCATTGGTACGAGAAGTTCCATGTGATATAAATCATCCATTAAAAGAGAAACAAGGCAAATTTTCATGACCTAAAACATATTATTCCAATTGGAAAAGGCTGGGGAAGAATAAGTATGATCATCAGCTGGACAGAATTCAAATACTTAAATTCTGAAGTTAAAAGCGCCAATTGAATAAAAAATTCTGAGTACAGAATTCGAATCGTAATATACACACGTATCATATCAGAAAGCGAAAGTACAAACAGAGCAATATTAAGTTATATTAGCGAGCTCCTTACCTGTTTGAAAATGGCGTCAGAGCTAAGAGGACTCTCCTTAATTCTCCGGTGAGCAGGCGCAGAAGGCCTATAAGCAAACTTGAACGAAGACGACGAGGACAAAGACGAGCGTTGATCAACTCCTCTGCCGTCGCCACTCCCAATCTTGATGTCCTCCTTGTCATCTTTTCCACTACTCAACAGCCTCACCAATTCCACTCCATCATTAACGCCGGCGCCATTGCCAACAACCACAATACGCTCATCCGAATCAAACTCCAACTCCTTCGCGACCGCTTCGCTCGCTCTACTCCTCCTCCTAAGAGAACCAGTTCGATCGTAATTCGAATAATCCCTAACGTTCTCCGCACTCGGCATAGCCTCCGCCGTCTCCGTCGCCGGCTCTACACTCTCCGGGGAGTCAATGGTCGCCATTTTATTTATGTTACTAGTAGTTTGTAGTAGTAGTAACTACGTGTATATATATAGAGAGAGAGAAAAAAACTGCTGGGAGAGCAAGAAGAGGATAAGGGCTGAGGGTGAGAATAGAGAGAGAAATGGATTTGAGGGAAGAGTTGGATAAACGGTGAACTATTTTACTTATTTATATATAAATATGGGGATTGGATTTGAGAAGAAGGTGACGAGACGAGGGAGGGAGGATGATCTGATATTATCATATGCTGATGGAATGCTGACCCAAACCCCAGGAGGTGCAGCCGCTTGGGAGTTTCTTAAGGGTGCGTGTCTCTGAGTGTGTGATGTCTTCTTGTGCATTGGCTTTTTTGGTATTAGTGTAACACCATCTAGATTATTTATTAGAATATAATAATTATTGATATATTTAAAAAAATAATAAATTTTTTATTTTTTAATTATTTAATCCTCTGTAATATTTACTATTTAATACAGACTGAATAAAAAAATTGATAAAATGACACTTATTTTTTATTTAATACCTTTTATATTAAAAATATATATATCATTCTATCATATATCATATGTGTAATATTAAAAATTGTAATCAAAGGCTCAAAATCGTGTAATTGTGTGCTAATAAGTGTTTTTTTCACTAAGTTCCTCTATGACAGATATATTGTGTATTAAAACACATAAATTATGAATTTTCATATATTGTGTATTAAAACACATAAATTATGAATTTATGATTAATGTTGAATCTTATATGTGATTCACAATTTTGTGTATTTTGATACATGTTACATAAATTATTGTTACATGTTGGGTCCTCTATTACAATTCATCATTGTTGCTGACTCTGTACTTCATGAAGAAGTTGTACATACAAACAAAATACTTCATATTTAATATTTTTTTCGTTTTATTTTATTTGATATGATTAATTTTAAATATAGTTTAAAAATAGTTGGTATTTGACTAAGTAGTAGAACAATTTTTTTATTATTGTCTCTCAATTAAAATTTAAAATTTATTAGTTAATTTTTTTATTTTAAAAATTTGAAATGATTTGTGAGAATAATTAATGTTGAAATATGATATTAATGTTAATTTTTTGGAATTTGTATGAAGAGTAAATTAGGCAAATTAATATTTATTTATTTGTCATTTTAAGCTATGATAAATAATTCAAAATAAATTATAATAAAAAGAAAGACAAATAAATATGAAACGAAAAAATATATTATATTCAATATATCTAGAAGTAATGTATAAATTTGCATTTCAGAACATACGTAACAAACACACAATCGTACCGCATTAGTGCCAAACATAGTGCTAGATTAAACTTTTAAGAAAAGCATTAAAAATTTTAATAAATAATTTAAAATTGTGTTTGGATTTATGAATTTGAGAAAAGATTTGAAATTTACTTATTTTTTTAAAAAGATTTTTAAAATTAAAATAAATAAATTTTAAATTCACTCAAATTAAAAAGTATAAAATAAAAGATTATAAATAACTTTTTAATTTAGATAAATTTAAAATTCATCCATTTTTACTTTACAAATCCTACTATAAAATAAATAAATTTTAAATTTTTCTCTAAATTTATTGATCCAAATATAACTTAATGGAATGATTGAATTCCGTACCAAATTCTAATAAATACAAAATATTAAGAAACTGTATCATCTTGAACCACACGTGTCTCCAGCCCATAGTAAGTAAAGGTACAAGAGGTGTTGCGAGCAATAAAGAGATTCATCCAGAAGGTCGTGATGTGAGGAAAATTTTTACATAGATTCAACGGTAGGTGAGATAGATCTTTTTATACATATTTATTTATATTATTTTAATTCATTGAAAAAAATTTAAAATAATATAGATAAATATAAATCAAGAGATTTATTTCATCTATTATAGATCGAATTCATATAAAAATTTTTAGTGAGTTGAGATGGGGAAGAAGGGGTAATTTGTTGATCAGAGGTTAGAAAGGTAGAACAGCAAAAATCATTCAAAGATGGCGTAATCATACTCGAAGCCTCAAAATAGTAGAGTCATTGGTGGTAGTATTTTTAAGAAATAAACGACTTTTCAAATGAGAAAAATGAAAACAAAATACAACGGTTACTCGTCTAATTACGACTCTTCCTCGTCTTTGCATGAATATCTCTTCCTCGTCTTTGCATGAATATTCAGCAGCAAACTGGAGAATATGTCACACGGTTATTTAAATTAGACACCCATTTTACCTTGTGGACTGTGATAAAATCGTACCTAGTAAAAACAAAATCCAAATGTTGTACCCAAGTTTGATAAGATGAAACAATAATGAAGTGTAATTTAAGTGATAAAATTATTAATTTTGAATTTAAGTTATTAAAGGATCAAGAAAGAAGTGAGTTTTTTTTTTTTTTTTTTCTAAAAAATAAAAATAAAGAGCCACTAGAGTCAGGTAAGCAATCATTTGGAAAATGTGCCCCATTCCATGGCCATCCCACCTAACCACTTTTGACAACCTAGTGAAATTTGAAAAAAAGAAGGGGCATAATTTACATTTCTTGATAATTATTTCAAATTCATATTCTTTTTTCCCCTTACGTACTCCACTAATACTAATCTTCTACTGTTCTTGCTTTCCATCAAGAGTTGAAGTTCCAGAATTCCAACATTTGACAGCTAAGGATCTTTGTACGAGACAGAAGATCTTGTAAAACATTTGATCACGAACGAAAATTCCTAATATAAGTTTCTCGTGTTTGCAAGATTTTTAGAAATTAGAAGCAGTCCCAAACAAGGTTCTACCACAACCTCCAAATCCGGCAAACTAAAATAGATAGCTCCCTCACCAAATTAACTCTCAAAATTATAGACCATAATGTCTCGTATTACCTTAGCAAGCTCTTGATGCAATGACCACTTCATCAGAAAAAAATGATCAATCATTAAAAAATTCACCCAACCCAACCTAGCCAAGACAAAAAATTAACACACAATTAATAGGTGCTCAAGGCTATCATGTCATCATCAAAATGTTTGGACTCTACTCATACTACATCACACGACTTTTCTTGTGTAATTGGCTCAGTCTCCAATAATTGATACTAGTATTACTTTAATGCCTTCATCAACTAGACAAGTTACATCCAAATTTGTTCGATGAAATTGACGTTTTTCCAATTAATTTCCCATGTGGTACAATCTGCCATGTTAAAGAATCACTATACATGGTGTTAACGTGCCGGGGCGCAGTAGCGTTACAACTCTTTGTCCCGACTAAAACAAGACTAAACAAATTCACACACAACTACAATACTATTATTTATAGGATTATCACTATCACGGTAATGTGAGCATTGTTGCCCTCAATGACATGCTCGTTTGCCTAACTGGTTTGGCAAGTTGTTTAGAGAATGACTTTTTAACATTCAACTGTCTAGGAAAATAACAATAAAGTTAAATGTAGATGGAATCCTATTTTCTTTCCAGTCTCTTTGATTGCTTTTAACTCTCTTTGGACCGTGAGATTACTACAACAAAGTTCAGTCATGCACCCACTATGGAGCAGGCGATCTAACAAGCAAGGCATTACCAGGCAGAAAGTTTCACATCCACAGTAGTGAGCATTTCATAATGGTTCCTCAGACTACCAATCCCCTCCTTTCTCTCTGACAGCAAATATGTGATGGGAAAACAGTCTCTTTCAACAAATTGGGAGACCACAAGTCATCAGTGAACAGTAAGAAGCTTGACAATTACTCAAAGTCCTCTGCACCGAAATGTACACAAGTGGCTCCCAAACTGCGAGATGATATCCACTAATGCTCCATAACCAGATACAGCCACAACCTGAGAATGAGGAAGTATGAGTAGAGAAGTATGTCTGCTAACTCACAAAAAGCAATAAATCTTCGCATTTCATATACACTAAAGCATTCCGTTACTTGAAATCACAAATTACTTCCAAGAGAAATCGTGAATTCACCGTGATCCTAATATGTGGAATAGAGAGTACATGCAAGTTCACAAAATACTGTTTTAAGTCCGAAATATAACTCACCCCAGAAGAATGTAAAGATTTTTAATGCAGACTGTGGAGCACATTGTATCTGCGAAACAATATCTCCACTCATGTTGAACCGGCTAAGTAATGGTTCTGCCCCAACAGCTAAAATCTGGAAAAAAAAAAAAAATTTATAAAACACATTTTTGTGGGAAGCTGCTGAAATGAGAATGAATACCAAGAAGATTCATATAACTGCAGCCTACAAAAGAAGGTCACATGCAACTCATGTAAAGAGAATAAAACACCACTATCAAACTACAAATCAATGGTTCTGCTCAAGCAGCTGAAATTTGAAAAGGTGTAAAACTATGAACAGGTGAAGAGACGTTCAAATGACAGAAGGTTGACAGTTGACAATCATATCAAAACAAGAAGGAAATAATTTAGGTTGTATAAATCCAGCTTAAGAAGAAATCCTTTTACACAGACACACAAAGATGTAAAAGAATGCCCAAAAAACATTATGATAGATAGGCATCAAAATACAGAATTAAGAAGTAGATACAATTACCTATTAGAAAATTTTCATAGTGTCCATAGCCTTGACCTTTTCATTAAACCACTACGTTTATAATTTGATACAGATATAAGAGAAAAAATTATATAGAAAAGAGATACGTGGGAAAGATAGGCAACTACACATTACAGATGTTTGGAACTTGGAGATTTAGAGATCTACAAGTTATAGATGTTTGGAACTTGAAGATTTAGAATAAGTCCAGAAACCAGTATTCTATTTTTCCAGAGGATGTCAAGATCTAAACTAAATGTCAGTTCAAAAGAACTACCCCAGTAAGGAAGAAGCAAGAAGAGAGAGAGAGAGAGCCAATGTACAAATTAAACTGTGACAACGGGAGCTCCTGATGTTACAATTTTGCGGCATGGCAAGCAGGCTTATTGGTGAATGTGTACACCATGCAATGACTCACCTGGTTACTGTCGAATAAAACGTCCTGGATAGAAGCATGTGTGCTGATCCTTGACACACATTCGCAAGCAGCAAGATTCCAAAGAGATAATGACCTACCACTTCCACAAGCCTGCAAAAGTTAATTGCTGATGGGATAAGTCATACTCCTGGTAAACAGTACCAGGTAAACTAACAAACAAAAAGAGCAACTCTATCTTTAATTCAAATATTTGAGTCGAACAAACGAAGACTGAAATACAACTGGGAAGAGCCATACTCAATGTGAGGCATGCACATAAAGTGCAAAGACATGCCATGCTATTTATGTAATCAGAATAGGGTAAAACATAGCATCTCCATTGCATGAGTTCTTACCAACCAGCTCTCACTTTCATCAAGAGCAATGCAACTGATGTATCTCTTGGACGGGAGTCTTTCAAATTCATGTCATTCCCTGGATCAATTCGTCTTATACACTTTCCACTTTTGCAGTCTAGTTTGATGCAATTCAGGAAAAGAGGAAACAAAAACACACAGATGAGTGCGATAACTCAAAAAATGAGGGATGAGCAATTATGCAAATAATCATTTTATCAAATTTACCCCATATTCGTACTGTCCCATCCTCTGAGCCAGTAATTATCTGAAATACACTAGAAAGGATAAAGAAAAAGATTTAAGCAAAGGAATAATGAATATCTGACTATAAACTATATATTAAGACAACTAAAGCATCAACAATGTAATATATGACATTTTCAGCTAGATCCTCAAATAATGTAAACAAATCACCACAAACATGTTAAAGCATGAGAATGCCAAGCCAATAAGAACAAAATAACCTGCAAGTAGTGACACATTTTGAAAATTGAAGTACTTCCATGACGAAAATACTTCTAATTTCATTGCACGTAAAGAGTTCATACTGATCATAAGCACTTAACGTAGTTATTAACTGCAGAAGCTAAAGCTACTGAATTTACCGTTGTAATCGTAACACAATTCCAATAGGAAGACACTAGAAAATAATGTTATAATAAACCATTTCAAAGTTTTTTTTCGCCAAAAAAGAACACTTTCAAATGATACAAACAAGGCATTTAAGAAAGAAAAGATGTGTCAGAAGGCAAGACCGTGCGACAATCAATTACGCAGTCCTGAAAACAGAAAAATATAAATAATTACTAAGAAAAGAAATAATTCAGACCTGACTACGAGAGGTTCGGGCAACGATACAATGCAGATAGTCGGAGTGACCCTTGAAAACCATTTTGATTTTACACTTCTCCTGATAGAGTAGAATACGTGCACAGTAGGATTGATCAAATAAAGGGTGACAATAGACAGAACAAACTCAAAAACAGTCTGAACCAAGTGATTACCCATCTTCAGAAAATACATACCAAATCCCAGCAGTATGCACTAGAGTCCGACCAGCAGCAGCAAAAACAGATCCACCCTTTATAAATAAAGATGAAAAATCACACGCATCAACAAAATCTGAATTAGAGTACAACACAGTTTTACAGATTACATAAACTAAACTCTATTGTATCAAATTTTACAATGGTATGGAATAAATCAATTTATCAATTTTACATCTATGCACAACAGTTAACTACCAAGAGTGTGCTAAATCATGAAGTTCCAAATTAATAATTAAGGTCTAAAAAAGAAGGAAGAAAAATCAGGAAATTAGGAAAATAATTGGATTTCTAATAAAATCTCCTTACAATCTCCTCTAACTGGCTGTGTTCCCCATCATTTGGACAGACATATTTCCTTCGATTAACAAAATAATGATGACTTATACATGACTTCATTACAACATTATTTTAAGTAACTCAAACCATGGTATTCCACCACATGCATTTAAAGTTAAAGAAAAATCACTTTAGATGCATTGATATACACTTGTAGCAGATGAACTGACCTTATTTTGACTCAATTTTTGAGTATCAGTTAAATTAATTTGCTTAACCATTCAGTGCATCAATATCTCAACCAAGAATCAACATTTGAATGGAGAATATATTTCATCACCACATGGAGCATCTGGAAACACTGTGAAAAAGTCACATCAATGTTCATCTTGTGCCTGCATTTGTGAAGCATATCTCTCTGTGTGTGTTTTTGGGGGGGTGGAGGGGGGAGGTCCAGGACCCCCATGACAGGAGAGAGACATAAAGCAACTTTCAAGACTGTAGCAGAAACAGTTTGATAAAAAAAAAAACAAAAAAGGGGGAAAGAATTACAAACCAGAGTGTCAACCGCAATAGCATTGTTCTCTGGGATTGGCGAAAGTGCCCCCCAGGGACCTCTGCAAGGCGAATAATAAATGAGATCGAACTAAAAGAAGAAGAAATAAGAGTAAAAATTGAACTCAAAATGGGTAAACTGTTAAAGCAATAAGCTGTGAAACAAAATAACAGTGTTCAAAAGAAATGACTTAAATGAAAAATATGTACACTACAAAACACAAAAAAGATGTAGCGGCACGGGTAAGGCCATATTTATCCAAACCATGTAGCTAAAGCTAATCAAGAGCACGTACATACAACAAGATGAAGAAACACAGCAAGATGTCCTACCATGGGCAACAGCACATTCATCCTCACCATGTAGCAAAAGCTAATCAAGGGCACATTTTATTTCACCGAAATCACAAAACACGTATTGAAAACTAAAAGTAGCCGACCCAATGAGGTGTTTGATTCCACAGATTTTTGGATTATTTAATGATCTATTAAATCCTTAACATGAATGCATAATGCAAGAAGACTTCCCTAGATCCAATCAACTGAAGTTTTAGGAAGACTAACTTGTGTTGAGGATTCACCAGACTGACGACTGGTTGCATATTTCTACCTGCAAAAATGACCAAACAAAAAATTAACTCCAGGAAACCAAGTACAGTATGACAGGTAGTAAGATCCAAGAAACAGCAAATATGGTCTTGCTGTTAATACTTACCAATCCAATACAATTTCTAGCTGGAAAGAAAAAATTGACTAAAAAACTTGTAATACAACAGTTAAAACAATAAAGTGTCCAACAAGTGGATATCTTTACAACATGAATAGATAGAAACAAATGGATTCCAGACACAGAAGGCATTCAGGGATAGTTGTTGGGTAAAAGAGTGTTAAGTAGGATGCTGGAGTTACAGGCAAAGTTAAAACAGCTTGTCGGTTTTCTACCTTTTATCTCTAGCATTTAATTATTTAAAGCTCTGATACTCCTACTTGAGAGACTGTTTTAGGAAGAGGCATTTCGGGAAAACTCAACCCTCTCTTTCACAGTCAAAACCAGGACAAGCCACTACAAGCACTGCTGAGCTTAAAAGAATATTCTGAATTTGCAAGCACAGAGACCAAAGGTGTGAAACATGTTCAACTCAAAGTGCAACTTTTTGTAAGTTACAGATAGCACATTTCATAGTTACTCCAGCAAGCCCAAAGCTTTTAACGTCAAATGCTAAAGTGGAAAATACATATTCATATGCAAACTTGTTAATTTGCATTACTTTACATGATTTCTGAGAGATGCTGAATCATGATTCCAATATTTCGTAGTTTCAGGTGGCAAATATAAATTCATTTTAACAACATAATACCTCGCATGGGAACATCAAATACTGATATTTCTTTCCATTTCCATCCCCGAATCCGACCATCATCCCCACAACTGCACAGTATATCACCAAGTAAGTAGATATGTTCCATGTCCACAGAGAAGAGGAAGCAACATTCTTGAAGTTGACTTTTATAGATCACATTCATCTCTATATCCCCAAATTTCTTTCTTTAAAAAACTTAGAATAGTTAATCATCAGGACTGTAAGAGTATGACATTGTGAAACTTGATGGACTAAAAAGATAGACTATTAATGAGCCAACATTCTTTAGCAAAAAATTTGACAGCATTCTATTACCGAAATATGCATCCATCTTAAACAGTTTGATAAAATGAACCTAAGCAAGTCCCGGTCTCATGCATCATCTTAGTAAACGACCCACCCATTAGAAAACTTGCAGACATGCTTTTTATAGGCTAAATTCATAAAGAAATAGGAGCTGAACTTGCATGAATTACCTCAATAACAAAGAATCCTCACCATAGCCATAAAATTTAACATCATAAGCAGGCCCGTCATGCCCTTGTATCAAACAATTAGGTTCCGCCACCAACAAACTAGTAAAAATTCACCAATCATCAAGCCCAATTAACCAAATTACTCGACCAAATCACAACACACACACACACTATGATCTTCACTTACTTCTGAGCAGCCCTCGCATTTCCAAACCCCAAACCCTACCACCACAACAGGAATGAAAACAAAATAAATTAAAATTATAGCTCAATTCATCTAAAATGCAAATAAATGATAAAAATATGATTCGGATTAAAAAATGTAGAGGGAGAGAGAGAAGATTACGAGGCAAGAGGAGATAGAGTAAGAGTCCTTGCAATGGAGCCGTCGCTGCGGGCGGTAACGATGAGGTCAGGATTTAAGGTAGAATTGCTAGGGTTCGAGGGGACGAAGGCGGTTCGGAAAACGGTCCGACAGAGAGTTTCTCTTTGCTGTAAAATGGAGTCTCGGTAGGCCTCTTCGTCCCAGTTTCTACAGTCCACTGTTGCTTCCGCCGCCGCTTCCGCCGCCGCCGCCATTTTGTTTCTGGATGCGAAATTCTATTTTGAGGTTCTAGTAAGCTCACTGTCTGTGGAGGGAGGGTGGCGTAATGGGCGTAAATTAGTTGAGATGCCGTCGTGGAAAACGACATCGTATAAAGCACTGTACTTGAGTAGGATTTTTTTTTTTTTTTTTTTTTTTTCCCCCTTGAAAGAATTCCCTATTTTGTTGAAAATAAGAAAAGGAATATTCAGTTGTAAATTTATGATTGCATCTGAATATGCTTTTGTGTCGTCGTAGAAAAATTTTAATTTATCAAATCATTTTCTATTTAATTAAAAATTAGAATTAATGAATATTGCTTTATGTAAAAATAAAAAATAAAAAATTGAATATGTTTAATTATAAATACATAAAATACTACTTCTGTAATACTGAACTTTTTACTCTGACAAAACAATGAAACTAATTTTGTCCATAATTGTAATTTGAAAGTAAACGTAATCAACGATAAACACAACCGATACTATCATACTACACATTTTCTCAACCTTTTTCATTGAAAAAAATACTTTTATGCTTCTGAACAACATATTTCTACAAATTATTCTCATTACAATTTGAAGTTTTTAACAATTTTGTAGTAGAACAAAAGTTACTATCTTCACCAAACTTGGAAATTATGAGAATTAAACAAATCCAAAAAGTCAACATCTTTTGTTCGTAAAGAATACATCTTAAACAACATAAAAATTAATCCATCATGTATATTAATTTTTTTTTCTTTTTCTTTTTGTGTTTCTAAACTCTTACTAATATTATAGAAAAAATATTTAAGTAGATTCGATTTTTTACTCTATTTAGTAGGTTCTATAATGTATATTAAAACGATAAATAACATCAATTAATTAAGCAAGATTGATTAAAATTTAATCATAACTATAAGGTGGTTCAAGACTAAGTTTACCTAAATTTTTTGCACATTGTAGAAATGTGAAAGTTCTTGTTAGTGTGAGGAGGGTGCCTGCACTTTTATCCCAAAAACTTGCACAATTATTTTAGACTTAATTTGCCTCTCCCAAATTTTTTTTGTTTTTATGCAAAGAGATATAGCAAATTTCCTTTAGGATACAATGGAATGCACTATAATAGTTCTGCACAAATTTATTCTAACCACTCGATAAAGATAGCAATAAAAAACAATTGTATTCAAATTCCTTTGCGCAATAAGAACGTGAACACTTGAATATGAAAGTATAAGTTTGTTTTAAATGTGCAAATAAAAATTTACAAAATTATAATCAAAAGATAGTATTAAAATGGAGAAAGCGATGTTTATTTATAGAGAATGAATGATTCTAATTTGTATGTTTGAACACTTCCTTTCACTCAAAGTAAGTATTTTTTTGGTGAAACAATCCAACTAAATAATATAAATGAAACAACTAAAATAATACAATTCATATAAAAATAAAAATATTCTTTAGTGAAACAATTCAACTCAAACAATGTCATTCATATGAAAATAAAAGCACCCTTTTTAGTTTGGTAAAAACTTTTCTTATGTAGTAGTAATTAACAAATTACTGAAACGCAAAACAAGTCGTCTACTCTAGTCCACGGAAGACAGCTCTAGCCGCACAGAAGACAAAACGAGGAGCCTTCATGGAAATAAATGTTGATGTAAGACATAGGATCGGAGCTGATCATTGATCAACTTCACTCCCTCCTTCCAAGTCCCATCTCCATGAGATCTGAACTAGTACAAAATTTATTCTTCCTCTGATCAGCGGAAAATGGATGTTGTGAGCCCCCTAGTCAGCCTTCTGAGAACCATAGCTGACTACATTTTCCCAAGAGTTGACAGATGAGATGTTATGAACTTAGATCAAAGCATTCACTCCCTCGAGACAGCTCTAGAGGAGCTGACAGAAACAAGAGATGACTTAAAGAAACAGGTTGATCGAGCTGAGATATTGGGATTAACATGTACTAACCAAGTCAAAGGGTGGCTAGAAAGAGTTGATAATGTCGAAACAGAAGTAAGATCCATCATCACCAGCCAAGATGTTGAGAATGAAAGTAGTAGTACTAATAATAAATGTTGTTGTGCAAATAATTATTGTTCAAGATATAAACTGAGCAGGAAAGTGTTGCAGATTATTTCAGTGATCAATGAGTTGAGTGGAAAGGCAGTTCTTGATGTTAATGTTGCAGATGGATTGCTTCTTGTGCCTGTCGTGGAGATTCCGAGTAGGCCAGTAATAGGATTTGAACTTATGATTGAGAAGGTGCAACAACTGCTGAATGAGGAGAATGTTGGTGTCATTGGAATCTATGGAGTAGGTGGGATTGGGAAAACAACTCTTCTGAAGACAGGCTTGAGTATAAATAATGGGTTCTTGACAATTGAGCATAATTTTGATGTGGTGATCTGGGCTGTAGTCTCTAAGGAATTCGTGGTTGAGAAGATCCAGCAGATTATTGGGGAGAGATTAGGACTTTCTTGGGATGAAAATCAGTTCCAAGAATTGCGATCTTCGAGAATATATAGTGTCATGAGGAGGAGGAAGTTTCTGCTGCTTTTGGATGATGTTTGGGAAGGGCTTGATTTTGAAAAGATTGGAGTTCCACTTCCCAGTAGAGAAAACGGATGCAAAGTCATTTTCACCACCCGCTCAATGGATGTCTGCAGTGACATGGATGCTGATCACAAGCTCAAGGTGGAGTTCTTGAATGAGAACAAATCTTGGCAGCTGTTTCGGGAGAAGGTTGGGACTCAGATACCGGATTCAATGCACATTTCGAGTTATGCAGAGACCATTGTCAGAAAATGTGGAGGCCTTCCGCTAGCTTTGGTAACCATTGGAAGGGCTATGGCCAGCAGATACTACAAACAAACTGAAGAGGAGTGGAAATATGCTATAGAAGTGCTGAATAAGTCTCCATCTGAAATCCGCGGTATGGAAGATGTTTTTACACTGCTTAAATTCAGTTATGACAATCTAGGAAATGACACATTAAGACTGTGTTTCTTGTATTGTTCTTTATTCCCTGAAGACTATGCTATAGAGAAAGAACAGATTATAGAATATTGGGCAGGAGAAGGGTTTCTAGGTACTTCTGGTGATGATAATTTCCATATGATGGGGCATGCTATCATTGGATCTCTAAAAATAGCTTGTTTCTTGGAAACTGGAGAAGAGGAAAACCAAGTAAAGATGCATGACGTCGTCCGAAGTTTTGCTTTATGGGTTGCATCTGATGGTGGGAAGAAGAATGCGAAATTCTTGATGCAGGCTAGCAGAGGATTGATGGAAGCACCTGGTGCTGAAAACTGGGAACAAGCACAAAGGATTTCATTATTGGATAATGAAATCACTGAAATACTTAGACACTCCTGTTTGTCCACATCTGTCTACCTTGCTGCTGCAATGGAACAGTGGCCTCAGCAAAATCTCAAAAGATTTTTTTCAATTTATGCCTAATCTTAAAGTTTTGGACTTGTCATTTACCAGTCTCAGAGAGATGCCGCAGAGCATTGGTAACTTGGTTGAGCTGTGGCATCTTGATTTGTCCAGGACTAAAATAAGTACACTGCCCAGGGAGTTAGGAAACCTGGCAAAGCTGAGGCATTTGGATCTGCAACGCAATCGGTATCTTAAGAGCATTCCACATACTGCAATATCTGGGCTCTCTCAACTAAGAGTCTTGAATTTCTATTACAGTTTTGGAGATTGGGAACTGCAAGATCTTGAGGATGGGGATCAAGCAAGGCTCAGCGACTTGGAATCCTTGCAACATCTCACCTCTGTAGGGATTACATTGGCCAATTTATACGCCCTGGAAAGGCTATCTGGTAGCAGAACTTTGCGGAGATGCGTAGAATACTTGTACATAAGGGAGTGTGAAGGCTTGTACAACTTGCAATTATCACACAATACTGGAGATGGTGAGAGACTACGAAGGCTCAGCATTAACAATTGTCTAGACTTTAAGTATTTGGCAATCATCGATGGGGCTGAGAACAACTGGCTGCCAAACCTAGAGGTTCTTGCTATGCACGGTCTTCCCAGCTTGATATCAGTATGGAGAAATCCAATGAGCAAAGGGTGCCTTCAAAATCTTCGTTCCATCAACGTTTGGCACTGTGACAAATTAAAGAATGTTAGCTGGATTCTGCAGCTTCCAAAGCTAGAAATGATTTATTTATTTTACTGTTCAGAGATGGAAGAAGTCATAAGTGGAGATCAAGTGGAAGACGAAGATTACCTAAATGCTTTTCCTTGCCTCAGAATAATGTCAATCAGGAAACTCCCAAAATTAAGTTGCATCTCTAAAGAGAGCATGACTTTTCCTTCCTTGAAGAAAATTGCTGTGATAGATTGTCCAAAGCTACGCTGAAAAAGCTACCACTCAAGGCACATAATGTTGCAGAACTACCAACTATCTATTGTTACAAGGAATGGTGGAATGCACTGGAGTGGGCCGACGCAGACACCAAATCCACCTTCCTTCCCCACTTCATATCAGCATAAAACAGTATTTATATATGCTTCCAGAGTTTGCCTCGCAATTGCAAATTTCATCTCTATGAGTAGGCACCATTTATTGGTTGTTCCTTTGTGGACTTGCAAGTTTATTTGTTCTCATAACTTCAACAGCCCACAATGTCGAAAGAAACACAGCACGATAAAGGATTACCGAACGTATCAGCTAAAACAAGCAGGCAGAAAATAAAGTCTTCATTCAAATTCCAATTCCCTGCATACAGCAGTGTGGTAGAGGTGACATTATATAGTAGTTCACATTGTTTGACAACCTATGCTGCATTTTGCAATAGTTACATTGTTGAAAGTAGAAACTCTCAAATTCCTAGAGTACAATCAGCAAAGTCCTGTCAATTTGCCAAGGATTACTTCCATTTTTTTTAAAAGATGATCTACAGTGAATTTTCATCTATCTTTATGATTCGAACCCATTAACTCATAGAAGTGTTTAACTACCTAAATTGCACTTTGTTATCGTCGAGGATTGCTTTCATATTGTCACACATGCATTAGTAAATTCATTACTTGTACTTAACCAATGTATGTTATCCTGATTGAAGAACAAGTAAACTCTAAGAGAAAAAAGGAATTGATTGTAGTATTCTTTAGTTTTGAAAGGGTTTAGTCAAGCTAATAATTCGCATTAATCTTAATTTGGAAGAAAATCAGCACTCTCAGTTATCGGAAAGCCATTTAAAGGTTTAATCTGTTTTGTACTACTTCCCAAACTAAAGCTTAAAATCCACTAAATTGGGGTCTCGAATTCCAATTCCATGAAAAAAAAAACACACCCTAAGCTTTAGTATAGTGGAAGAGCAAAAAAAATAATCAAATTACATTAATGAAAAGAGTAACTATTTTTATACACTATTAATAAAAAAAAAATTTATATAAAAATAACATTTAAACTTTGATAATATACATCTAAAATCAATAATGTATAGAAGATTTACTATACAAAAATTGCATATTAAACAGCGTTGACGATAAGAAATACTTGCTATATAACAAGGCTTTTGAGTTTCATACAGAAAGACAAACTCACTGCAACAGCTCCGAAATCCATCATCCCTGCATAAGGGAAAAAAAAAAAAAAATTAGTACTAATCTCGACTGTGCCTCTCATGTTTAACAGATGACAACACATTTGGTCTCTCTTTTTTCACTTTCATCTTACTTTAGTATTAGGGACAAAAAAAATCTTTTATTTTTAAGGTATCAATTAATTTAATTTCTTATACTAAAAAAATTAATTTAGTCAAATTAATCGAGAACCTAAAGATAACAAATTAAATTAGTTTTTTCCATTTAGCAATATGTTATAGGCAAATTATGTAGTTTTCTACTTCTACCTATCGGGCTTTTGTAAATTTATGATATTATAAATTGTAATGTTTAATTACGATTGACAAGAATCCCATTCTTTAATGAGAATCTCTAATTTGATTATTTTATTTTTTTCAAAAATAAAAGAAAACGAGTGTATAAATTGAATAATATAGTACGCTAGATTTGCCCTATGGTGATCTTTTGTTACTACCTCAAAAAAAGTACAATACTTATGTCTTACCTCCTCTATTTAATATTAATTATCGCTTTAGATTGATATATAATTATTAAAAATTATTAAATTATAGTATTAATTTTAAAAAAATAATTAAAATAATTAAATTATATTTTTATATTAATAATCTTCAATTATATAATCCTGTCCTTTGTGCTTTGGTAATTCGAAACTAACGAGGCTAAAATGAAATAAAAGCAAATTAAAGTCCTCCTCCAACTGTATTTGTCCCGAATTGCATTGGGGGCACCGCTAAGGATCTAAAACTTCCTTCCTCTTCACTCACTACCGAGTCATCTTTTATTCCCTCAAACCCTATACTTTTCCGCCACTTGAACAAGTGTGTCGTGGGTTTTTTGAAGGTTCCCTAAGACACTTCGATCTTTACATTTGTAAGTCCCATGATTCTCTTCTTTATCAAGTTTGTCTTTTTATTTTTTTTGTGAAATTTAATTTGATCACTGCATACAATCTTGATTTTTATTTAGTAATTTGATTAATCATTTTGGAAATGATAGTTGCAGCATAAGAAATTTTATTCAAGATCAGTTTTTTTTTTTTTTTCTTTTTCTTTTTCTTCTTTTATTATAGGCAAAAGGGCAAGTTTTATTAGTCTTGATAAATATATGGCTGGTAAAG
The DNA here is from genome assembly GCA_025175665.1 of Cinchona pubescens. Classification (NCBI taxonomy): domain Eukaryota; kingdom Viridiplantae; phylum Streptophyta; class Magnoliopsida; order Gentianales; family Rubiaceae; genus Cinchona; species Cinchona pubescens. The sequence continues at coordinate 1,918,506 of JANKKI010000031.1, read as the reverse complement.
ATTCTTCACCTGGATCCAGTAAAGAGAACCCAGATCAGAATTCTGATGAAAACCCTGTTTCCAAGTATAATGCTTCTATTGAGAACCTGGTTCAGAGGTTCCAAAATGTGAATCCTTTGGAACAGAAACATAAGTTTTGGGAGACCCAACCTGTTGGACAGTTTATAGGATGTCGGGAGTTCGAGTTTACCTGAGGGTCCTATTGAGATGCCAACTCCCATATCTGAGGTTAAACAAGAGCCTTATAATCTTCCTAGCTTGTATGAGTGGACCACGTGTGATATGGGGTCTGAAGAAGTGTGCAACGAGGTTTATGTTTTGTTGATGAACAATTATGTCGAGGATGATGATAACATGTTTAGGTTTAATTACTCTAAGGAGTTTCTTCAGTGGGCTTTGCGATCTCCTGGGTATTATAGTAGTTGGCATGTTGGCGTTCGTGTTAAGGCTTCGAAGAAGTTGGTTGCCTTTATTAGTGGCATTCCGGTGAACATGAGGGTTCGTGATCAAGTTGTGAAGATGGCTGAGGTTAATTTTCTGTGTGTTCATAAGAAACTTAGGTCGAAGAGACTTGCTCCGGTTATGATTAAGGAGGTTACAAGGAGGATTCACTTGGAGAATGTTTGGCAGGCTGCTTACACTGCTGGAGTGCTTCTTCCAACACCATAAGTTGACGACTAGCCAGTATTGGCATAGAACTTTAAACCCAAAAAAACTGATTGATGTAGGGTTTTCTAGGCTTGGTGAGAGGATGACGATGAGTAGGGCCATTAAACTCTACAAGTTGCCTGCTACAACTTTGACCCCTGGTTTAAGAAAAATGGAGCTCCGGGATGTTCCAGCTGTGACTGGGCTGCTTAGAAACTATTTGAGCCGATTTGCTGTTGCTCCAGAATTTGATGAGAATGATGTGGAGCACTGGCTCCTCCCAAGGGAGAACGTGGTTGACAGTTACTTGGTGGAGAGTCAGGTGACTCATGAGATTACCGACTTCTTCAGCTTCTATACTCTTCCTTCGTCAATTCTTCATAGCCAGGAGTACTCGATTTTGAAAGCAGCTTATACTTTCTATTATGTCTCCACCAATACCGCATTACTTCAATTGATGAATGATGCACTTATCACTGCAAAACAGAAGAATTTTGATGTTTTTAATGCATTGGATGTTATGGACGAATGAATCTTTCTTGAAGGAACTCAAATTTGGTCAGGGTGATGGGCAACTGTACTACTATCTATACAACTATAGGCTAAGTCAGGCTCTGAAGCCATCAGAGCTTGGCCTTGTACTTTTGTAGCATGGTATGGGATTCCAGACGACTATCCAATGAGCTGAAATTCATCTACTTATCCGTTTTCTGTTACCTGTCCGTGGCTTCAGAATAGTAAGAGGAGATTTGTAGGTTATTTGGAGACTGATTTCACGATCTGTGGGATGGGTGGATACTTGGCTTTGGTACTTGAGCTAGCTAACAAGCATTGTGGTGAAGATTCAAATAATTCTTCTATGGTTTAGTAATTTAAATGTTTGTTGAATGCCACCGATTTCAAATTTACGTCGTGGTTGTATTTCCTCTTTTGCAGCAATTATAAAATTTTGGCTATACAGTTACCGTTTTCTACATTGTTTCTTCTCGTGTGATTGGTCTTCATCTCACCAAGAATATTTGGTCATACAGCTCTTGTTTAATTATTGCATATGCTTAATGTTCAAAATTTCTTCCATTTGGAATGTCATGGAATTTTTAAGTATTTCTGTTAGTTTATGTGAACTATGCATTAATACCTTCCTGCTTTTATGTAATCCTTGCTGCTATTATGATGTCTGCCCTACTTTGTAACCCTTGATACTCTAAACATTGTAACAATTTCCTTGCTAATAATAATGGATGCTGCTTTCACTCTCTCCCTTTCACTGGTTTGTGGTTTGTTTTTTCTTTGTACCTTCAAGGATTGCAAAGAGATTTTATAAATGCCTGCAGGCTGTGGCCTTGTTTTATTGTAGCAAAAGGTTAAGTAAGTTCATGTAAGGGATGAACACCCTCTGGGAAGTGGGAAAAAAAGACGTGGAAGAAGTATGGCAGAAGTTCCCAAACTTGGTCACCAGATGAATAAAACTGTGCTAGACTTGTGTTTTATGATTGTAGCTTGTTTCTGATGTTACCATTAAATCTGTACCGAATTTTTATCAGTTTATCTCATTTTGGTATCCTATTATTATGCAATTGTTGGATTGAATCTAATAGTTTACATATGGTGCAAAAGTATTTGGTATTTGTGTAAAGGAAAAATGTGTTAGATCTAATGATTTAAGAGCCAGTTTTTCCAATTTTTTGAGAAACTATGCATCTTAGTACTCCATGCCTAACCTGTAGCCAATTTCATGTAGTCCACTCCGGTTGATGCCATAGCTGCTACCCCCACCCCCCTCCCAAAAAAAAAAAAAAATCTTTTTTTTATTATCTTTTAGTGACTCAAACTCATAATTAAGATATCATAAGAAAAACGTCTTATTACATACGCTGTTGTTATTTTAAGTATTAGATGTTTCTACAACTTTGGTCAATCTTTTCCATCCTTCTGATTCTTTTCTCAAGTTGAGGAAAACATATCCTTGTTGCTATCGGGAGTTGGGACAGGTAGGTTACATTTTTTCCTATGACTTAGATACTGTTTGTTTCTATTTTATGATAAAGTCCTTTCAATTTTGTACACTGTGCTGGGGCATGGGGCATTCTCTCCTGAGAACTAAGGAGAAGCTTGGTTATTGGCTTATTGCAGGCCGTGCATTTAGATCTGATATCCTCAGACAAGTTCGGAGCTTTTTTTTTTTTTTTTGGAAAACCATGTACAAGTCCACAATTCAATACCACTTAGTCCACTAGCTAATGCCAAAATCTTATTCAGTCACTAACCCCATGCTTTTAAGGAAAAAAATTCGTAAGTTTGATTTTAGATACTTAGACTTTTGTCACTCCTCAGTTGTTAACAGAATTTGATTTTGGATACTTTAGTCGAACTTTGTCACTCTTCAATTGTTAACCGAATTTAATTTTTGGTCTTGTATAGGTATATGCTGTGTTTCTTTGGGTAATAAAGAAGGAACATCATTAACTAATCATTAGAGCAAGAACAGTTTAGATAGAAACCGTTAAACAGCGCCAGTAGTAACAATTCATCTCAAGTTTATTCCGCCACTAATTTCATTAAATCACGGGGATATTATAAAAAATATCAAAAATAAAAAGCTGCTGCATTTGCTCAACTCCAGCTCTATCTAGAGAATTTGCACATCTATTAGACTAATTATCTGATGCTAACTTACTCCACTGCCCAATCAGCCACCTGCAGTCATTGATTAAATATGAGAACTTGTGTTGAAGCATCAGCTGACTTCATAAATTCAACAAACACGGATGCATCAATATCAACTTCAAGCTTATGAATATTCAGAGAGAAATCAAGTTGTAGTCATAAATCAGCTAGGGTGTGTGCTGCAATTCCATATTTTCTACTGAAATCTGCAACCCACGTTTTTAGAAAATCACAAATTATACCTCCTGCTCTAGCTAGACCAAGGATACATTTTGCTGCACTATCAGTGTTTAACTTCAAGAAGTTAGGCTTAAGAGGGCTCCAGATACTAAAATGATGGTATTCACTCTTTTCAGAGACTGATTAGGTCCTAGGAAGTCCAGTAATTAGATGCAAGAGTGGTAATTTTAGAGAGGAGGGTGGGATTTTGATGGTCTAAGGAGGAGGTGCTCAGTACGACGGAGGTAGACAAAAGGGTCGAGAGTAACATTCATATAGAACAGGTTGGCTTTAACAGGCAGGAGTAATATTCCTATGCGAAGTACTTTATATCAGATGCAATAAAGTAATGAATTGGAAAAGCCATGCAATTTAATACGTACCATGCCCATTCTTTTATTTCACCATGCTATACTTGTTGAAGGCTGTGTTTTTCATTAAGAGATCTCACAGCACAAGTCCATAACACTAAGATAAGGATTAGGGGATTCTCTCCCTAAAAAATAAATGAAAGGTATAAAGTACATTACTTATATATAATCATTTAAGGATATTTTCATGCCTTTTGAAATCAATCTTTTCTTGTACCTACAAAAGGAATTAATCTTTGGTTCCACCATATTTAAACTTCAGAAGCTGAGCTGCATAAGAGTACGATTTAGAGCAATCAATAGAGAGAGCGGGCCTTCTTAAGAATGCCAAACATGTTCTTTCAATGATTTGAAACATTATCCTTTTAATCATCAGTTTTGTCCAAGAACTTGTTGCAGTACCGCGACATTCCCCCCCCAAAACAAAAAAAATAATAATTCTCCTGAAAAGAAAGTAGCTCCTAGGAGTTGTATCAACTTTCGGATAGTAATACTACTAGTTCCCAGATAGATATTTCCATAAGTTGGCATTATTCTAGACTTTATAGTACAGATAATTTTGCCACACTTTATAGAGAAAGTACAGTAATAGATTCATCCTAATGAGTAGTGAAAGATATTGCCAGCTTAACTAAGTACAGTAGCATGTTTCGAATCGTTACTAGTCCAATATACTATGTACTTTTGCTGTAATGCTTGCAGCAGTGAAGATCTTTTTCCTTCAAACACCGATATAAACAGACTCTAAGATACAATAATGATACAATATTAAACAAAAACCTCAATGAGGAATCGTAATTTATCTTAAGACTCGAGCAAAAAAGTTTAAACACCATTACACCAAAAAAGAACAAATTAAATTGACAACTAATAAAGTAAAAACCTTCCGAAATTGCAATGCCAAAACACACTGCCAGTAGTTTACCCGTCAGCTCAATTTAGCAAGCTTTTATGTCTAACCAGCCAACAGTTTAGTTTAGTTACACCACCAGGAACAGTATCAACCAGAGCACATAAACTTACAAGTTTCAGAGATAGGGACTTGATCCAAAACATACCAGACCACACGTCCTATGCCACTAGCACCATTTCACCATGCAAACCTGAAATACATGTATAATATATATGTTAATAAGGAAAGAAACAGTATTAGTTAAAGTTCAAGGAACATGTAAATATGGATTTTCGACTCTTACTTCTATCGAAAATCTCATTTGCCAACTGAAGCATAGAATCTGCATCTTCAGTGAGCCTCAAGACCCTTTCTGACTCCTTCACTGCTTCAGCTACTATGAATGATTTATTTAGGCTCTGCTTCAGCAATTATATATGCAGCATTCACAGTTGCTTCTTCAATTGTATCAGCAAGATAGCCAATGTTTTGAGCCTGCCTAGGCTGCACATCTTTTGGTTTTGGAACAGCGGTTTTTGACCCCTGTAAGATATCTTTCTTGATTCTGTAATTGTTTTGAACCTGTGCCATGATTGTCATACCAAAATGATCAGTTTCGCTTCAAATTCTGCTTTTTAGAGATAAAATAGCTACTATATACATGTTCTTCTGTGGCAAAAATCAAGGATGAGCCAGGCGTAACCAAGATGGACCCCTCTTTTTCTCTGCAGATTTGTTCAGCCATACAGAGAACCAACCTTCTAGCATCTCTAGAAAAATTTTTCCCCATATGGCTAACTAGTAAATGTCTTTAAATTGTCCTTATACAATATTCTAGATATGATTGTCAAAATTCAGATTTCTAAGCATTGTACACATCTTCCCTTGGAAGTTCATGCTTAGACACAGCTGAAATCTAACACAAACACAACACCAACTAAAGTGACAAAACCCATTCAACTGAAGTTCTCGACTATCACATATGTAACAAATAATATTGCGCTACCTAGTCTGGCTAACTCTAGCAAATGTCTTTAAATTGCCCATATACAATATTCCAGATATCATTGCCAAAATTCAAATTTCTAAGCATTATTACGTGTCTTCTCATAGTTTGTTCTTAGACACAGCTGAAATCCATAACCAACACATAATACCAACTAAAGTGGCAAAATCAGCTCAACTTAACTCATCAGACTATTACATATACAACGATTAGGTAGAATGAGAAGATGAACAACTAAAAGAAGGAAATATGAAATATGATTTAAACATCATTAAACCTATATACCTACATAAAGTTTCTTTTTTTTTTTTTTAAAGGTTATATCTCTACATAAAGTTACACTGAAGTAACTAAGAGGAAGCAATCAATTGAGATGTTAATCAAGTAAATAACTAACCTTTTCAAGTTTTTCTTGTGCAAGCACAAGCCTTCTTAACCTAGCACTTATTAATCTTCTGAAATTTTGGGGCACCTCCTGCTTTTGCTGCATAAATCATCATGAAAATTTATCAGATGTCCTTTCAATTATGAATTATGGCAAAGAAGTTTAAAGGAAACTGAATTGAGATAATATTGTCCAATACGATTCGAACCTGTATCAAAAGTTTTCTAGACCCCTGTGCTATCCATTAGACAAATGATGTGTTTCATTTCATATTTTTTTTGTATGCCAACTCTCTTCACCTCTTGGTGAGAAAAACTAAACAAAGAATTGGGTTCTACATATAAATACTAAGAAGCTCAGTACCAGGCTCTGGCTCTAAGATTTATCCAAGGTGTAGAGCAACAAGCACTCTAGCAACAAACAATGCTATTAGCTTATGGAAGCAAAAAGAATACAATTGCAACAAAATAACTTCGCCACCAGAGAACAAGCCTCCATTCTCAAATTTGAAATATCAACATAATGTGGTTCACATTTCCATAGAAAACGAGCTGCTTTCTTTAAAGACTAAATTTCTTTCAATAGACTAATATTGCATCTACAAAATAAATTTCGGGTTGCATGAAATTCAAGCAGTCAGAATACACACAACACATTGAGATTACTTAAAACCTTCTGCACCAATCCAAAAACTAAAATAGACAAACATGATCACATTGATGGAGTCCATGTTAATTCTAATGTTACATGCAATAGAACTCCCTAAAAACAGTGACCTGGCAATGTCGAGGAAACGCCGAGAAAGAATGAAAATTAGATTATAAGGCAATAATTTGGCAAAAGTAAATTGAGATAGTCCATGTTATCTCAAAAACAAAGGCAATTAGGCCTAAAAACTATACAGTACGTAAAACAGACTCAGATTTTTTCCTTTTTTGAGATTTTTATTTTTTTTCCTTTTTAGTGGGGAGTTGGTGGGAGAAAAGGAGAGGGGTTAAAGACATACTATAGAAACAAGGATGTAAATTTTCCAAACAGGATAAAAACAACAGATTAATTTTCCAAACAGGATAAAAACAGATAATAAACTAAGCAAATTTCCTAATATGTGTGGCCTACATGTTCCAATATCCACCTCTAAGTATACCACAAAAAGGTTTGGTGTTTTTTCACAGAAAATTATGAGCTCGCTCAGTCTCCACCAGAGAACTGCACCAATATATCCTAAGACAGATCAAATGTAAAAATGTAGATTATCACTTGCAAAGCATAATATCAAAAACAAAACATTATCAAATGATAAAGCACTCCAAATTGAGTCATGTGGATTTCACCTCAAACAATAATTGAACTATATCATAAGCATAAGAAAGAATCAATGTGATGCAACGTTAACTTGTGGTCAGAAATTTCACACGTCACTTGAAAAATTCAAGGGTCCCAAGTAGGGGTGTAAACGAACCGAGCTGCTCACGAGCAGCTCGCGAGCAGCTCGGTCAAAAACTCGACTCGAGCTCGAGTTGACCGAGCTCGAGTTCGAAACTCTTGACCGAGCCGATCTCGAGCATATGTATAATATGCTCGAGTGCTCGTCGAGCTTTTCGAGCATTATATAATTTTTTTTTAAATTTTTTTATTATATGTAAAATTACTAAAATATCCATACTTTTTAAAAAAATTACATATTTTACCTACAAAAAGTCGAACTACTCGAGTTCGAGTATCAGAAAAAATTTCGAGTTCGAGTTCGAGTAGGGCACTATTCGTGCTCGATTCGGCTCGTTTACACCCCTAGTCCCAAGTCTATCTAATCTTTTTGATACTAAGAAAACTTATCAAATGAAAGGATGCATGCAGGCCATATATACTGAAGATCAGACCATACACAGTCAAGGCACCAATGCTATCAAACAGGGTTAAAGGGATTCAAGAAAAATTCACAAACAAGCACTCATAGCTATAACTGTTATAAAATGTTAAACAGTCAAAATACATTTGAACAATTAACAAAAGTACATGGAAATGGATTAGTGTGGTACAGATTATGTATGATTAAAACATGGCACATCCTAAGGTTACCTCAAAATGAAGCTGAATCTCAGGGGTAGAGATCTCCAATCATTACTAAATATACAAATCTGCATACAAGTTTATATAGTTGTATAATTCTTAAGTAACAGTAACACACCTCAATAAAATCAACAATTGCACTAGTATCTGATCCATTTGGCTCATTTAGAGTTGTAAGTGCATCATAAATCATTGCATTATACCTGGAAAATGAAAAATAACATCATAAAGAGAACAAGAACAAAAAGTAATAACTAAGAATTGTACAGAGCAAAAGGAGGAATAACGAAGAAAGCCCTCTAAGCCAGGCAATTATGGAAGGCTATCAAAGCAACTCTATACGGTCTCAGGTAGGGAAGGAGCTAGGCCCATGATAGCCTAGGCTAAGACTTCAAGTTGTCCTCAACATGATAACAACAACATGACTTGAGAACATGAGGTTAATTGTTCGTTTGCAATTTGGGATATCAATTTGACAAGCAAGAATGAAGGCCAAAATTAGTAACTTGTGCTCGAGTGCAATGGCTGGAATGGCACTAAAGAATGCCCGGGCCCCCAGCAAGACAAATACAATATTACCCTGTTTAGCATCACTAGCAAGCCTGCAAGAATTAATCCTCCAGAAAAAATAGCAGCAAACTTATTTCGTCCTATCCATCATGACGCCCTGCACCTACCTTATACTCAATTACAATTTCAATCTAAAAAATGCAACAGATTTTGATTGAGTTACCATTTGCTTAAAAATTATAAATGACCAAATTCTAAACGTAAGGCATCATTTATCAGTGAAGGACCGTTTATGGGTCAAGTCATAAGCGCTAGTACTATTCATACAGATTTGTCTTGTAAACCTGAATGAACAGCACTCTTTCTCCAGAAGTTGTGGAATCTGCTCCCTCTTACCAAATCTCATGATTCTATGCCCAAATCAAAAGATGGGGGAAATAAGATACGTATTATGTTGATAAATTTTGGGTTTCTCACTACTCTTAGTATCTATCTATACCATTTAAAATGACAACCTATGCAGAAAAGAACTGATAGCAATGACGAACTACAATAGAAAAGACTAGCAAAACAACCTGCATATCAGCAATGGCATAGTACAAACAGAAAATAAATATGACCACTTACTTTGAGGCTGTTTTTCCGTCCAATAAGCATTTTGAGGTATCATCAACAACCACTTCTGTGGACACATCATGCGAAACTGGAGTTGATGAAGCAGGAACCTGTGTGACGGGTAATGGTGTGGCAGGAGCATCAGAATTTGTCTTCCCTTTCTGTGCTTTTGATTTTTCCCTTGGCCCCAGACCATTACTGGCACTAACAGTCAAATTTCTCCACTTATCCTAGAGACACAACGAATGCATATTATAGAGCAGAATCATTATTTAGCTCTAAACATATCACTATTTCCAAACTCCCAGTAAAAAATGACTCGAATAATTGATATTTCAGCACCTACGCAAAAAGTTAAAATCCTTCAAAAAAACAGGCCAAAAAATATTTATTGAAGCACTAAAGATTCGATCTTCAGCCCTAATGCACATTTTCAAGGTATGGAATTGGAAAACTAGGTAAAAACATGCATTCATTTAAGTGTTGTGTTCATTATGATGATTACGTTACTAGCAATTGCAAATTCATAGGATTGTAAAGCTAGATGCTCTTCTGCTTAATTCCTGATGAATTTGAAATACTTATGATTCTCAAATCTCTAAGGTATTTCAGAACACCATAAAAAAGGAGTTTTTAATCTGATTTTCTACAAATCTTGCAGAAAGTCTCATATCTAGTAGAATAATGAAATTTGAATCGCTAAGTTGCATTTCTTTCCCCAAAATGGCAATTCTTATCGTTCCACAAATTCCTTGATGTTAAATTATTGTAAACAAAAACAAGCAAAAGGGACTGTCCAACAGAAGACACACTACATAAACTCTATCCTGTCTGGAGCAGAATATTCTGTAATAGAAATGTTTTCAACATTTTCAGCCAAACCAAGCGAAACTTATACCATCTTGTCAGAAAATATATATTCTTTCTTCAGATTTAGATTTTAAATAACCAACTTGAAAAGTATTAAGACGTTTCCTAACGTGACAGAAGCAATTAAAAGTAGTCATCTGATCCACAACATTTTGTCTACTTAAAATGGAAGTGAGAGAATAGCTACTTGTTTCACAAATACCCCAAATTTTTCCCTTCAGTTCCATTAAACAAGCATAACCAGCGCCTACAGAATTCAGAGACCATTAATTCTTTCGTCCCTAATTGTTCCTCTTCAGCTCCATTAAACAAGCATCCATCAGAATTACAACCCCTCCAATTCTTGTGGAACTAACAATCAGAAATTTTAATGTAACACAAAAAAAACTACTGGACATGCCTCGTAGTTTAGGAGCCCTCCAGATGGGGTGGAGGGCCCATTCCTCTGAAATAGATAGACCTATTCTTTAGAAAAAACAGCCCCCAACCCAAACAGAGTGTTCTCATTGGTTCAGGAGGGGCATCTCTGACCAAGATAAAACTTATCCAATCACACATAAAAATATATAATCTCAACTATTTCCTAAAAAAAAATTATTCAATTTTTCTTGTCCAAAATATTTTAAATTATAAATCCAACCATACAATCACAATTAAAAAAATATTATAACAAAAACAAATTCTAGCCACAACTATAATTTACCGAACAAAAATTTTAAAAAATTTTGGAAAAAAAAAATATATGGGAGACCTTGAGATCAATGTTGGAGCGAGAGAAGAGGAGGTGACTGAATTCAGGGTCTCTTTGGATATTTTTCCACTTGCCGGTGCCGTGCTTTTTGACGCCGGCACGTAGGGCTTCTTCTTCTTCAGAAGTCCACTTCTGCTTTGGATTACCCATATCTGGGTTTTATTTATTTTTCCCCTAATTCTCACCAGCTCCTCCTCCTGCTGCGGCCGCCGGTAAATAATGCTGCTTAGTAGCCTCTTAAACCCTGATGTTGTCGGTGGTGGTGACGCTAGCTTGTGCTTATATATTTATTTTATTTGAGTTAATTATACTTTATCCCTAAAATAAAATAAAATAATATACTCTTTGCCTCACATTAATACTATTCATCAATTAATAATTTTAAAATTATCCAGATAATCTAATTAAATGACTAAAATACCTTTGATATTATATTTTAATTTTTTATATATTTAAATTTTCTTAATACAAAGCCCAAACCGTATTGGAATCCCGTATTGGCTTATCACCGTATTGGAATCCCGTATTGGTTTACAAATCGTATTAAAACTAAGTCCAGAATGGTAGATCAAAGAAAATTAGCCCAAGGCGGCTGTCTCTTATACACATCTTTATTTAACACTTCCTATAAACTGGGAAAAACAATGGATAGTTTTAATATAAGAAACAGAATTTTATAATTTACCTAGAAGGTTATAAGTCTATAATAAACTATTTAATCTATTTTGCTATGTCGCCGATTCTTCCTCTAAACGCCTTTCTCAACGGCTAAGCGGGTACTTTTCAAGGCCAACAAAATAAACTAAATAACATTATGACTGAAAATTTTTAAGAACCGAACCAAGATAAATGGTTATTAAAAAGTTTTGAAAGAAAGAAATTCAAAATAGTTGAAACATATTCACATCTTAGGATAAGATAAAATCTACATATTATAATTAGCCTGACTATTGACGTCTGGACCAAACAAATTAAAAGGGAAAGGGAAGAAGGTACCTCAGAAGAGGTTGCAGAAGAATACCTCGGTGGTCTTCTTGTTTGATTAAAAAAAAATAATTACAAAAGAGTAGTAGAGATGTACAATGAGAGGAGAGTATATAAACTAAAGAAAGAAAAACTGAAAGTTGGCTCTTATCCTCGGCTATACAATTGAGGATATTTATAGACAGCCGGACGTCAAAATTTTTAAATTTTGTACAGTAGGATTTTTGAAATCCGCACAGTGAAATTACTGTTTCTACAAAAGATAAGACTTTTGAACAGTGAATTTACTGTTGTGTGGGATCCACTTTGATACTGACATTTGTCTTGATTATTTTGATCATCTGATCTTTTTCTTCATTGCTTCTTTTGCTTGAGTGTGTCTAAAACACTTTGAAGAATATCTTCAGGTCTTTCAAGTGGTTGCGATTCACCAGCTAATGAATTATTAGAGTCCATAGAACGTGATTCATTATCATCATTTTCATTATCATCAATTTGATTAAGATCAATAGAAAGATCTTGTTTAATATGTTCTTTTATTTGATCTTTAACTTGCTCCATATAAGCCGTAATAATTTCATCTTTTGTCATAGTGCCTTATTGCACTTGTAATTTCCTGGCAATATGCCTGAAAGGACTGGGCTCCATTGCTCGGGTAATTGAAGTAGTATCTGTATAACTTTGAATTGTTTCTTTTATTTGATCCAATAATTCTTGACCAAATAATTGTTTTGTTTCTGGGTCAATTTTCATGAGTTTTTTCCAGAATTTGGTATACTATAGGTTCGATATAAACAAGGAAAATGATCAGGGGTATAACCAAATTCAGGTTCCCATTTATAAATCCAAGGGATTGAAAATTCAATAAAGAAATAAATGGTAGCAATTTCTGTGGGTAGAGGAATATTTTCCTGAGAGTATAACTTTTTGAGAATAGGTGAAATTTTTATCCATGAATGGTATAAATGAAGAAATGGCTCAGGTAAAATTTTTACTGAGGGTCCATGAGTAGTCCACCAATGGATAAACCAATTGGGAATATTTTGAGATAGGATATTCGAACACAGTTTAATAAACCAAGTGTGCTTGTGTTTAGAATTTTAATAATAAAAAGTTTTATGAAAACTTTGAATATAATCCCAATAAGTATAAGAAAGTGGTTGTCCTTTTTCAACAAAACATATTTTTCGGTGATGTGTATCCCCCATTCATCAGAAGATATAATTTTCTTAAAATAATTTTTGAAAAATTATAAATAACAGTGATAGTGGTGCTTTTACTGTCTCTTGTATGATTCGCCTGGAAACATGACTTTATCAGTCAAATACCTTTGAATTATTTTCCAAGGTTGATCCTGCCATTGGCAATCCTTTTCATCAAGAAGAAATATAATTTCTTTTTCTGGTCTCATATAATAAGATTTAGAATCTGATTCAGATTCATTTTCAGTAACCGAAGCATAGGTATTACCTTTATGCTGTTGATGCAAATATTCTTGCAATTGTCCATATAATGGATGATCTTTTGAGATATTACCCAGATCAATATAAGATGTGGATGAGGATCCATATCCTGATAATCCAGATATATCTGAATTATATAAATTTCTTCCTCCCCTAGATATTACTGGGGATTTTCCACGTCTCATGGAACCTGTAAAAATTCTCGAGATAAAAAATCAGGTAGAGAATTTTCAGATCCTTTTTTATAAAATATTTCAAAATCAAATGGAGTTAATTGAGCTTGCACATCTAGCAAACATTTGTTTAGAAATATCATTTTTAAAATCTTTATTAAACATAAATTTTATTGAATGAGAATCAGTAATTATTATAAACTTTTGATTATATAAATCATTTTGAAATTTTAAAACACATTTAACTATTGCTAACATTTCATGAGCAATGGTAGCATATTTTTTCTGACTATTAGTCCATTTACCAGAATGAAATTTAATCAAATAAATTTGTTTATTATCGGGATTAATTTGTTTTAAAATGCCACCAAAGCCTATATTAGAAGCATCAGTTTCTATTATTTTTGTCCATTTAGGAATAGCTAATGTTAAACATGGTAAAATTTTTACCTTTGATTTAATATTTTTAACTAAATTAGTTAGTTTATTATTCCAAGGAATTCCATTTTTCTTAAGTCTATCATATAATGGAGCTAAATCTTTAGAAAGATTTTTATAATAAGGAGAAATATAATTTAAACTGCCTAAAAAACGTTGAAGTTGTTTTTTATCTATATATTTCATCAGGAAATTTGGATGCAAATTCGATGGCTCTATTAATAGGTGTAAGCGTTCCTTTTCAATAAAATGTCCTAAAATCTAATTTTTGTTTGAAATAGAGAAAGTTTTGGTTTAGATATTACTAATCCATTTTGTATAACAATCTTTTTAAATAATTCAAGATGTTTAAAATGTGATTCTAATGTTTTTGAATAAACAAGGATGTCATCTATATAAACAATAATAAAATCCATATAAGGAATAAAAATATCATTCATGATTTTTTGGAATTCAGAAGGAGCATTTTTTAATCCAAACGGCATAACATTCCATTCGAATTGTCCAAAGGGAACATTGAATGCAGTACGATAAGTATGATCTGCAAAAATTTGAATTTGCCAATATCCTGATTTTAAATCAAATTTAGAAAATATATTAGCCATATATAGTTTTTCTAATAAATCTTTTTTATTTGGAATAGGATACCTTATCTATTTTAAAATTTTATTTAAAGGTTTATAGTACATTATAATCAAGACGAGGAACACCTGTTTCTTGTTCAGCATTTGATATTAATAAAAAAGCAGTACAAGACCAAGGCGATTTAGAATTTTATTAATCCTTTTCAATATTAAGATAGTTTTTTTTCAATATTCTAAAATTTCAGAATTCATTTGACATGGTCTAGCTTTTGTAGGAATATCCTGTTCATGAAAATTATCTTCATATTGAAGAAAAACTACATGCTTCTTCCTATCCCAAAAAGCACTAGGATGATCAGCACAAATAGATTGTGAAAATTGTTCAGAAATAGATTTTATCTTTTCTTGAACTTTTGGCTGTTGTAAAATATCAGAAATAGAAATACTATAGATTTCTGCTTTTAATGAAGATAAATGCAATAGTTTAATTCAATAAGAGATAAATACACAAGTAATATAAAATGTCTCTTATAAATCTGAAAATTAATTTTTTGGTTTTTATAAGTTCCAGTAAAACTATTTTTATCCAAATTTTTAATAGGATATAAAGTAGAATTAAGAAAAGGAGTTCCTAATATAATAGGAGGATTCATTAAGTTTTTAACAAGTAAAAATGTCTGAGGAATGCAAATATTATCTTGACAAATATAAGCAGATGGAATTTTATAATCTATTTCTAGTTTATCACCAGAAGCAGAGCGTAAAGTATGAGCTATTTTTGTATAATATTTAGTAGGTATTAAGCCTTCCTGAATACAACAAAGATCAGCACCACTATCAATCATGGCAACTGATTTAGCTAAAAAATCATTATCAATTAAAAATTTAATTTTTATATACCATCTTTGAGATGTAATAATTTGCATAATATTTAAAAAATTATCAAATTTATTATTATTATTATAAGGAATATCATTAGAAGAAATTTGAATAGGCTGACTAATTTCTTTGCCTTTATGAATCGATTTTTCAACTAAAGAAAGTCGATTATCTATAAAAATATGATTTTGTTTTATTAAACATATTTCATTTTTTAAAATTTTAATTTCTTCATGCAAACATTTGCTAAAGTAATTCCATTTTCGTTTAATTTGTTTAATTTACTAATTCTATTTTTAACTTCTAACATTGTATATGGCTCATTATTA
Source organism: Cinchona pubescens (assembly GCA_025175665.1). NCBI lineage: Eukaryota > Viridiplantae > Streptophyta > Magnoliopsida > Gentianales > Rubiaceae > Cinchona > Cinchona pubescens. The sequence continues at coordinate 1,902,652 of JANKKI010000031.1, read as the reverse complement.
ATTTCAGCCAAATTTAATTTAGGAATTGAAGATGATGATGAGGTAGATGATATAGATGCCCAATTTAGAATTTTTGATCTAATATCGTTGTCTTCAATTTGTTTAAGTAAATCAATAATATTATCACTTGAAATCATATTTATTTGAAAATCTTGAAATTGAGAAAGAATGTTATAATATTCTTTATTTTTATCATCATATATAGTATTACAAGAATTACAAAAGTTCTTTTGAATAATATTAGAAAATTGATATCAGATATAATATAATTCAACATAGTCTCACATTTTTACTCTCTAAAGTCAAATATATCAATTTGTTATTATATTTTATTTTTTTATTAATTATTTATAACTATTGAATATCAAAATTTTGACAACGACATACAATTTAAATAGTAAGACGCTTCCCTATAGTAACGTAAAAATAATGGGTTCAGGTCACTAAGAGGGCGAGGTGGTTTAAAAAATATTGAACATCAAAATTAAATATATGAAAAAATTAAAATATAATACTAAGGTTTTTCAATAATTTAACTAGATTTGTTTGATATTTTAAAATTTTTAAAGGATATATAATGTGATTAGGGGGTGAAGTATATATTTTTCGATTTGGAAGGCAAAGTGTAATTACTCGTGGACAAAGTATAATTAACCCTTTTATTTATTTATTTATTTGCTATTGTTCGGGAAGACTAGGTTTAATTATGCTTTAACCTTTTAATTTGGCAAATTACTTAAATAGTTCTTCAATTTTTTCATTAAAATTAAATGGCCACTTAACTTAAATTTTAGTCGATTTAGTCTCTCGACTAAATATTTATGCCAATTTTAAGGTGGAACACTTCCCTACCTATTGGTCACCACCCAAAAACTATACAAAAAAAAAAAAAAACTTATTATATGTTTTGTGCATGCAACCAAATAGAGACTAAATTAGTTACAAATATTTAATTAAGGAATTAAATCGATTAAATTAAAGTTCAGGTATTTCAACTTTAGTGAAAAAGTTATAGGACTAGTTATGTGATTTACCCCTTCTTAAATTGTTTCTCGACGTGTCAAATAAATATTTATTAGCTAAATTTAATTGTTTAACATGAAATTTTTGTTAAATGAGCAGATATATCTACGACTAGAATTTTAAAATTAATCTTTATTTTTAAAAATTATTTGGATCAATTAAAACAAAAGAATTTTTTTTTTACTATTTTATTTTGGTGGTGGTTGGTTGATGGTTAAAAAGTAACGAAGGTAAATAATGGTAGAATTGTCCAAATATTAGATGTGATATTATGAGAGGTTAGGTGATAAGATGACGACTAAATAATTGGTGAAGGTAAATTTTAATGGGGATAAAGTGTGATAAACCATTAATTATTTTATCATATATTTTTTTTCTTAAATCTTAATTGCTCAATTATCACAATGATACAGTCATTTTAAAATAAACTTGTCCTATTATTTCCTGTTCTAGTAATTTTATTTTAGTCAAATCCATATTATTGTGCCTAGTAGTACTAGTAACTATTAATACATGATAAAAAATAAAAGTATAAATGACATTTACCTCCCCTCACGTTTGATAGTATTCCAAAAAACTCCCTCATGCTTTTCAAAGTAGTGTCAACAAACTTCCCTAATTTCTCGGACATCAAATATAAAATAAAATTTATATTACTATCATGCCCTTCATTCTTTTTCCATTTTATCCTTTATTTTATTTATTATTTTTCTCCCACTCCTAAACAACAAAAAATACTTAAATAGATTTGATTTTTTACCTCACTTGTAGACCTAATAGTGTGGATTTAACTTTATGAAATAAATAATATAAGTTGATGTAAGTAAACTTTTATAAAATTTAATTTTAATTACAAGATATCCAAATAAAGTTCAAAATTAGGTTCACCTTCCAAAACCATACCCACAAGCCATAGGGCCTTCATGTCTCTCCAAATCCCTGATCAAAACCTATCCTCCCCTAACATTTTATGGTGGTGGAAGTACATAAGTCTGATATAATTTATCTTACTATATATAAAATTTCAAACTTTTCTTCTGTATCTGTTATTATATTCATTTCTTATTATGGCCCTAATTCTAAACAAAAGTTTAAAAAGTAACACGTAGGATAGTGACATAAGTTCACATTAAATACAACTTCCATCCAAACTAAAACAATACTAAAAAAAAAAAGTGAGGGAATTAAGATTAACACACATACCACAATTAAAAACTTTTTCATAATTTTTTCCTATTTTATTTTATCAATTTTTTAAGATAGCACGCGTGTGCCTCACCTACTAGTTGTGAATTAAGTGTTAAACTTGCTGACGCGGGCCCTTGTGTACTTCCACGTTGCCATTAATTAAAAAATAGACTAGACGACGATGAACAATAACTGTTAGGCAAAAGAAGTGTATTTAGTAAATTTTTATCTATATATGAAAGTTTATGGTTTCGTCAAATATTTTGTAATTTATATTTATTCACTTATAATTTTTATTTGTGGATATGTGAATAAATATTAATTACAAAATATATAGTGAAGTCACATACTTTAATTCATGTAAGAATTTATCGTATATTTGGAACTATATAACTCACTTTTAGTGAGGCGTCATAGAATTACATGTGCAATACATGTAATTAACCCTCGTATTGGTGTTCAATACAAATTTGTAAATTGGGAGATGCAATGGGGATTTCGTTGTTTGTGTGGAATAATTGAACTCTAAAAAGAATCAAATATTTAAGATTGTATTTGAATGATTGGATTTGAATTGAAGGAAATATTTGAAATGAATAAATTTGAATTGAGTGAATTTGAAATGATAGAAAATTTAACTGAATTTTAAATCTACTAATTCAACTATTAAAAATATATTTTTGGGATTTCTAATTCACAACAAAATCAAATAACTTGTTTAGATAGCTTATACTTATAGCTTAGATTTTAAATGAAATCTACCCAAATCCCTCCATTCAAACACAATGTAAGAGAATTTGAATCCATTGAATACAGTGATTTTAAGGGAAAATGAATTTAATAGTTTCTCACATTTCATGTTTATATTTGTTTAATCTTTTACATTCAAAATGATGCATTTTAGTTCCTTACAAATTCAAAACGTATCATTTTGGTTCCTTGACACAATTACAGATATATTTTAGTTTGAAATAGTCACATGTACGTCACATGTAACATTTTTAAAGGTCAAAGTTGGTAATACATAATTCTAAACACTAAATTGTGTTGGGATTGTTATAGTAAGGGGTAGCAAAGGATAAACGATAAGGGAGATGAGTAGAAGTGGTGATAGTATGTGAGAATTTGTTGGAAGATATAGTGGTGGAGATTTTACATAATGTCATTTATTATTTAAAATTTGTGTGTTATCAATTTTGTCTATGAAATATGTAACACGCGATATGTATGTAAGTACATAAATTTCAAATTAAAATATACCTGTAATTGTATCAATGACCAAAATAGTATTTTTTGACTTTGCGAGTGATTAAAATGTATAATTTTAAATGAGAGATATTAAAAAAATACAAATATAAAATATGAAGTACAATTAGAATTGTTTTCCCTAATTTTAATACTACAAGAAAGGTAACGAAGGTAAACCACTGTACTACTACTAAACTAAAAGAGTAATTTTTTTTTTACGCCATCAAATTTAGATACATATTACGTGTGCTTTGTTCAAATTTTAAAATTTATTTTTATAAATGTGGCATGTATTTAAATCGAATGATATAAAATTTTTTATATACCGACAATATATAAAAAATTTAATCGTAAAGTTTTGATAATCAAATTATCATTAGTATTAAAATATTCACTTAAAAAAGTAATTATATATTCAATAAATAATTGCAGCGACAACTGTCTATTTTTATGTAGTACATTATGATTTAACTATTAACATTCACTCGGGCATTTAAATCCGAATTCATTAAAAAATTAAAAATACTTTGTAACTATTATTCATTTTTTATAGTCGATTATTTATTTGTTTTCCCCAACTTTCTCACACCTCACTATCATTCTCAGATAAATCTCCTTGGCCTACCCATCTATCCATTTTCAGAAAACCTTCTTAGAGATGATGTAGATAGAAGTATTTCACTAATTGCAACCAATATAGGAAAAAAAACAACCACCCATTTCTTCAACAAAATAAATTATTGAAGGTTAAGTAATTGAATATAATACCAACAATACCCATATTTCTGGAGTGTGTAAAAAGCGTTAAGGAGATTTTGGTTTAAATAATTCAGACCATTTTATCAAATGCTTAAGAATCCATGAGAGGCGCGGAAGGTTTCTACAAATTATATTTGGAGTTCGACTAAAGGTAAAATTTCCACACTAACTTGATTATCGTCTAGAAACAAAGGTTAATTATAATTTGTGATGCTTCATTTTAATTTTTCCTTGAATTTTATTTGTGTTATAATATGTGATTTCCTTAGTATAAAGAAAATATTAGTGACATTTTTTTTTTTTTTTTTTATTTAACGTCCTGGTGGAGATGGTGTTCAAAGCATCAACAAACGGTGTTGATTGGACAAACTAAAAAAGAAGATTTTGTGTCAGATATCAGTTGTACAAGTTGTGACAGAAGAAAAAGGAAAAAGATGAAAAGAGGACAAAAGAAGGTCAGATGTTTGATTTTATTTTTCTATTTTTGATTGTAACATGGATACCCCTAAATTTTGAAAAATAAAGGAAATTGTAATATTAAAATTAGTGCAGGGGTAAAATATGGACACTTGTAAAAGTTCAGGGACTTATTTGATGTAAAACGTAATTAATAGTCAGCTAAATATCTGGCTACATTTTTACATAAGTTCAACATAAAAGGCACACAGATTTATATCTACTATTATTTGTTAACATTTTTGTCATAAGTTCAACATAAAAAAAGGCATACAAATTTATTATTTTTATAATTTTTACCTACGTTGTATTATTTGTTAACATTTTTTCATAAGTTCAACATAAAAGGCATACAAATTTACTATTATTTTTATAATTTTTATTCTCTAAGTATTATTTGTTAGCTTTGCTAATACTATATGAATTATGATAGGGAAATTCTTATATTGATTTGAATTACGGTAGGTAAGATATATTTTTTAGTTCACATTCATTTACATCGCCTTGAAAAAGTTTATTTTAATGAGTTAAAGTGATTTTGATGAATATGAATTAAGGAATCCATTCTACCTATCGTACATCGAGTCCATATAATTTTTTTTTCAAGTATGATATATCAACGATATAAAATATTTAAGTTTGTTAATCTACCTTGAGATGATGAGATAGACTATTCCTAGTTCATTGATTGATAAAGAGTATGAGAAAATGAACCGGGAGGAAGAAATGTACAAGGCATTAGAATTATCTCCATAACCAAATCTGTCAAGTCAATCAGCATAGCAACTTTAAATTGAGGGGCAGATTGGCAATTTCACGCAAAACTTGAAAAACATGCCAAGATACCAAATCCACCTATTCAAGGCTTAGTTTGGTGTTGGTTTCAGTTAGGTTATGTTTGGACAAAAAACTTTATTCCTTATCATTTAAATAATGTTTTATAATAATTTCATAATACTTTTTTTAATTATTTTTTTATTTTACATATATCATATTTTAAAAAATTACTACAATAATTATTCTCAATAAAGAACTTAATTGAATAACAACTCTGCAAATGTATCCTTACATTCTTCAATTTGCTAAATGAAATCTTGCCAAGCAATTGTGTTTATTAAGAAACGTGTTAAATAGTGAGATAGAAGTTATTAAGACGCTAGTAATACATTTTTCACACACACATCTATATATATACTTGTAATTAAAACGGAAGATATGGAGTCCTGTATTATAATTATTTGTTTATCATATGATAGGTTGTCTTCGATATTTTATTGAATGTTAACTACCATTGGTGTTGACAAAAAAATTTTATTACAGAAATATGATCTTATCAAGTGGCACTATTAAGTGATATTTTCAAATTAATAAAATTTTAACATTTTAAACAATGATCTATCAATTAATTTTATTTTTGAACCCACCATTTCACACACATATATATACTAGTAATTAAAATAGAAGATCTGGAGTACTGTATTGCAATTATTTGTTTATCATATGATAGGTTGTCTTTGACATTGTATTGAATGTTAACTACCATTGGTGTCAACAAAAAACTTTATTACAGGAAAATCTTATCAAGTGACACCGTCAAGTGATATTTCTAAATTAATAAAATTTTAATATTTTAAATAATAATTTATCAATTCATTTTATTTTTAAATTTATTACTTTAAATAATAAAATTTTATTAATTCAGATATATTACTTAACATATTAGTTGATAAAATCTTCTAATAATAAAATTTGTCCGTGTTGACATTAGGACTCTTCCAAGAGATTTATTGAAAAGATGATGCCTTGATGGATATAGCTTGCAATGACGAAGTCTAAAAGTGCGAATGGTCAATTTTTCTATAGGAGAGTAAGATCACACCATGCCTCACATGTGACGTAACATTTGACCATGGCATCACATGTGACGTAACATTTGACCATGGCATCACATGTGACGTTTATTTGACCATGGCATCACATGTGATCAACATATGACGTATCAGATGTTGGATTTATTTAGGATAGTTCTCTGTAGTCAACTCATAAAAATTGATAAATAATAAACGAAAAGAGTTTTACAATAAAATTACTACAAGTATTGCTAACTACTCTATATTTCCAAGCTGGAAACTGTTTTAGTTTTAGACATTTGCGTGTTAATTAATCCCTTTTAGAAATATTTTTTTTTGAAAAGAATAAAACTGAATTAATTGAAAAATAGATTAAAAGATAAAAAAAACTCACGGGAATTCCACGCACTTAAACATATTTTTTCCTCATTGTTTAACTAATAAATAATAATAATATCTCATCTCAAACAAACTTCAAAACACTGGTATAACTCCATGCAAGAAATTCTAACATAATTTTGTTTCAAAATAATTCTAGTAGACTCCTATTAAGTCATAAAAAAAAAGAAGCTTTGTTTGGATGTTGAAAATTATTTACTAATTTGCTATTTTATAATCATTAGATAACACATTCTCTAACTAATTTTTTTTTTTTTGCTATCTTACAAACACACACACACACACATATATATATATATACATAATAATTAAAAAAGTTAATATAATAATTATTTTAAATACTATCCCAAATAATAATTGTTAATGATTCATTTTCTATCTTTAGAATAAAGTTTCCAAAAACAAAACCTTCCTAAAATTTCCATTTTCAGTAAATCCCTTTTTATCTTTAAATTTTCTTTTTTCCTTTTATCTCGGTCAAACAGTTGGTATACACGGGCTAGATGTTCTATACCCACCTTTCTAGTCCACCTTTTGACCAAACTTCCATTTTCCCAAACGTGTCTTTATTCCTTACAGCCCCAGATTAATAATATAGTAGTCTACTACAAAAAACCATCAACCAACTGCAACAGAGCCGCGTAAAGTAAACGACTAAACAAAAAAGTTTTTGCTGCCCGTGTTGAGAAAATACTTTATAAAATTTAATTTATATATTAAAATTTTATTAAATATTTAATTTTTTATTTTAAATTTTTGATCTCTTATACACATCTAGATGTGTATAAGAGAATAATCTATCTTTAAATTTAATAATATATCAATAATTTTTATTTATTATTTTATATTTAAAGATAGACTGTGAATTATATGTACGAACAAAAGAACAACAAAATCAGAGTCCAAGTCACCCTCTAAAACCCCTCCCACATGACCCAGAATCTTCCCCTCCCGCGTTCACATTACCACACACGTTTCCTCCATCATTCTTTAATCTTCATTCCTGTATAAAATCTTCATGTCATTCGACATCTATAAAACCTTAAAATTTTCCTATCTTTTTTGTATAGTTCAAACAATTAGAAATTGTTCACATTTTCAATCGCTTTAACTAATACTTTCACACTAATGGAAATTTCTTCTTTCTCGTCACCATATAGTAGTGCTGAAGATTACCTGATATCTTCTAACTTATTCGGCTTTTTTCAAGAATTGGATCCCATTATTATTCCAAGCAGCGAAATAGTTACTACTTCTTCTCAGATTGATTTCTCCAATAAAAGGAAAATGGTTGGTGATAACGAGCCCTCTACTTCGTCGTCTTCTTCATTTCAGGACATTCTTGGCACGTTATTGACTTTCGAGCATAACCAGAACCAAGAAGAAGAAAATTTCATGGTTTTTCCAACCATTTCGAGTCCAATGAGGGAAATGAAGGAGGAAAGTGTTAGTACTTTCCATGAACCCAAAAGGGCTCGTCGGGGATCGCCTGAAGTCGATGGAACGGAGGCTGCAGCTGCAGGAACGAGCTCCCAGAGGAGATTATGGGTGAAGAGTCGGTCAAATGCATGGTGGGAGCAATATAATAGCCCTGATTTTCCAGAGGAGGAATCCTCAAGAATGCTTTTCGGATGAGCAAAGCCACTTTCGATATGATTTGCGAGGAACTCGAATCAGTCGTGACTAAAAAGGATACAATGCTGCGTTTGGCGATCCCTGTTCGCCAACGCGTTGCGGTGTGTATATGGAGGCTGGCTACAGGGGAGCCTCTCCGGGAGGTTTCGAAGCGATTCGGGTTGGGAATATCAACTTGTCATAAGCTCGTTCTTGAGGTTTGTTCAGCTATAAGGAATGTTTTAATGCCCAAGTTTTTGCAATGGCCTAATGAGGAGAAAATGAGGGAGATTAAAAGAGGTTTTGAAATGATGTCCGGAATACCTGATGTAGGTGGTTCAATCTACACAACCCATGTTCCAATTATTGCTCCAAAGGCTTGTGTTGCATCTTACTTTAATAAACGGCTAACCGAGAAAAATCAGAAGACTTCTTATTCAATTACGGTTCAAGGGATTGTTGATGCTAGAGGGGCTTTTAGAGACATTTGTGTAGGGTGGCCTTCTGGATCAATGACTGATGATAAGGTCTTGGAACAGTCTGCTCTGTATCAAAGAGCAAGCAGGGGACTTCTGAAAGACGTTTGGATTGTTGGGAATTCAGGGTACCCTCTTATGGATTGGGTATTGGTTCCATATACAAAATCGAATCTTACTTGGACTCAACACGCTCTCAATGAGAAGGTTGGAGTGGTTCATAGCGTTGCCAAAGAAGCATTTATGCGATTGAAAGCGCGGTGGAGGTGCTTGCAGAAGAGAACTGAGGTGAAACTTCAGGATTTGCCAGTTGTTCTTGGAGCTTGCTGTGTTCTGCATAATATTTGTGAAATGAGGGGTGACGAAATGAGTCCTGAGCTGAGATTTGAATTGTTTGATGATGAAGTTGTTGCTGAGAATTAGATGAGGTCTATGAATGCATTGCAGGCTAGAGATCGGATTGCACACAAGCTCTTGCACCATAACCTTGCTGGGACGAACTCTTTGTAGTGGAAGAATTGTTAGTGTTTTGTTGAAATAATCAGATAGTAATTGTTTCGTGGCTTGTTTTAGTCATGCTATAGAATAATTTCATTGTACTTATTTGAGATTTATAGATAATTTTATTTTCCTTTTACTATAGAATTATTAAGACTAGAGTTTGAGATTGATTAGGAGTTTAGCCTTAATTTTTAACTATGGGTCAAAATCACTTTTAGTCTCCAAAGTTTGGCCCAGTTATATTTTTGTTTGGTCCAGTAATATTTTTGGTCTTATAAGTTTTACAAAAAACAAAACACGTTCCTTATCTTTCAAATTTCTATCGGATTAGGATAATTGATAGAAAAATAGCATAACTTTTTGTTAAAATTTATTAGAAGGAGCAATTTTTGTTGGTTTAGCTGAGAGAAAGTAAAGATAGAGGTTAATTTTTTAGAATTAATCAAATAAGAAATGAAATGTTTGTTAGGGTAGAAGCATAGAAACTAAAATTGTGTTATTTTTATGTCAATTTTCCTAATAGAGTTGAAATATGTAAAGTTTAGAAGATGAGAGATTTAATTTATTTGTTGTGAAACTTTACATATCAAAAATGTCAATTAGTTGAACTTTGAGCATTAAAAGTGTTTTTTGCCCTTTTAACTATTGTAAAGAATTGGGTAGGATGGTAAGGCGAACCAATCTATACCATACGACTCGATAAGAGTAGTTCGAATTTGTTAGTTCGACAGTGATCAAGCAAATATTGAACAAAACTTAATATTTGTTAATTTTTCTGAACCCGATTTGAATTTTACTTACAAGTTTAAAATTTTAAAGTTATATATAAAAACTTTAGCTAGTCAAACTCGAGTCAACTATAAAAATTCATTTAAATTCAATTCAAAAAATAAATAATATAAACTTTTAACATATTTATAAATTTTATAGCGATGGAGTTGGTTAGACTCGTTTACACACTAAAGGTAGGAAAGGGTTCGTTGATGTCGATTTGAGTTCCTTTCTTTGATCATGTATCATCTTTGTTAACATTTGGGGGTGAATCCTTTTCTCTAATAATAAGCTCACATAATAGTCTGCTAAATTAAACGGAGTAGTAGAAATTTTAGAGATAGTTGTTGTAGTGTTCTCTGATAACTGTAAAGTAGTAGAAATTTTAGAGATAGTTGTTGTAGTGGTCTCTCACAACTACAATTCTTCAAGTGCGTTAAAAGTCTGATTTTGAGATTAATTAATATTTTAATTTTTTTAATTTCACACAAGAGCTAGTTCGAGTTTAATCTATCTGTGTACTTGATAAATTTTTAACATATTTATAAGTTTTGTAGTGTTCGATTTGGTTAGACTTGTTTATACCCTGAACGTAAGATTGATCATATATCATATTTTCTTTGATCATATATCATATTGATGTAGTTGTGTTTTCAAGTAACTACAATTCTACGAGTATACTAGAATTCTACAACTACATAGCTCCTCTCCAACCAAATAAAATCCAATTCCTCCTGAACTTCTTATCTTATTAAATGTTCCCAGACTGCCATCCAATTCATTCAAGGTTTCATTAAAAAAAAAAAAAATGTCAGAAGAAAATCGAGATGGGCTCGAAGAAATTGAAATTGCGGTTAAGAATCTCTCAATTCAAGAAGATCATTTAGAGAAAAAACAAGATTCCAAGGCCGATGATAGTGAAGATAAATGTGGCGAAACATCTGACGTAGTAGGGGCAAAGGTAGTAGCAGATGATGATGATGATGATGATGGTTACAAAACTCCAACTTCCGAAGAACACAAAATCCCAGTCATCACAGAATGCCCTCCGGCTCCCAGGATAACCAGACGACCGTCGACGACAAAATTATCAGCAACAGCTCTGGCAAGAGTACGACACCGAAGACTCCTTTTTGATAATACTATGAAGAACATTCATGTTCAAGAAAACTCGAATAGATGATGATCGTCATCGTCATCGATCATTCATCAAAATAAACTTTGAATATTTGTTTACTTTAATTTTCTGCATAGGTTAAGAAATTTAATTTAAAGACATCAAATTCTAAATTGGCACTATTAAATCAGTTAATATTTGCACGAGTTTTTCTTATATCTATTGGGTGTCATTATATATCATGTTGGCACTATTAAATCAGTTAATGAATGCACGAGTTTTTCTTATATCTATTGGGTGTCATTATATATCATAGCAAGTTTCCAGTTTTGACAATTTACCTTTAAACTAGTATCCATTCCTCACATTGCAAATATGATTGTGTAAATTGAGTTTTATACAGGTCATGTTCGAATTAAATTTAAATCTGTAAATATAATTAATTCTTGTTTAGTAAAAATTCATTAGCGAATCATAGTCTAATATGCAAGGCTAATCAATAGATTTTGACTCGACTTTCATATTTAATAGTCAAGTCAAATTTAAATGACGAATAATCATAATTTTTTATTTTAGTATTCTTCTATGGTGATACCCAAAAAATCATATCACTAGTATTCTCGAAGGAGTTGCACACCCAAAAAACAATACACTAGTATTCTCATATACCTAGAAGGAGTTGCATTAAGAAAAAAACACGAATTACTCGACACAAGCCCTTGTCTTCTATATTCAAACAAATATTGTTTGGTTTAAACCAACATTGTCTTGAAATGAGTATCGTAATTACATATAAATGGATTGAAAAAGACCTATTTAGGAAATCTTTTAAAAATATATGCATCTACATTTGTTACATTTGTTACATTTGTTTCTGTCTCGTTCCATCGACAAATTAAAGATAAAAGGTACTAACCAACGGATGCATTTACTATCAATTAGGGGTCAATCGGTCAACTATTTTTTACTTTAGTTTCCTTGAAGTAAGGGTATAAATGTTCCTTGAAGTAAGGGTATAAATGGACATAAACAAACCGGACACTTTAGTATTCAAATTTCTTTCATTATTTTAATTAATTTGAAATTTTTTTTAAATTTGGCTTGTTTATCTTTTGAGTAGAGCTAAAATGAGATTTTATTGATAAAAATAAGAGAAGTGAATGAGTTCCAAAGGTTTGAAATTTTTACATGTAAATTTAAAAATTTTAAATTATTGACTTGAGTTTATTTATAAACCAAATACAAAAAATTAATAACGCTAAATTTTGTTTAAATTTTGCCTTTATTATTAACAAATCAAATTCGAACATGATTTTATCGATTGAAATTTAATTTGATTATTGAGTGGTTCAATTTCATCTACAATCCTACCTTGAAGTAAAAAAAATAAAAATAAAAATCTCCAATTAGTTGACATGTGCATCCCAAGTTCGACTTATGTGGCTTTACTTTTAACCCTTTACTAGAATGAATAGACAGATTTTATTGCCATAGTTACTGTCTTTTGCCATAACATATTTTATCAATATGACAATAATACCCTCATTCTTTCATCCCTCACTCTACCATCAAAACCCCAACCTCGGCAATTATTGACGGTCTGACGGGTCCATTTAAAAATTTTCTCTTAACCCATCCATCACTCGTTAATCTTTCTGCTCGTCAACTCTAGCAAAATCCATTTTCACCATACCACTGTTAGCACACATTGCCAACAACTTTGATCACTTGCCGAATTTTCTTCAAACTCTTTTCTCTGCCTAGTGTTTCCATTAACCCATGATATCTCTTCTAGTTTTTAATGAATACGTACGAATCAGATATTGCCGATTTATCGACACTATCATCATCACCATTCTTCTTTTTACAATAAGTAGTCGTCATACTAAATCTTATAAGCCTTTAAAAACTGAGATGGGTTTATTGAACTTGTTGTCGATATGTTTTGTGAGTTTTTTATCTAGGTTTTTCGGAATTGGGTCCATCGCACTTTGGTCCACATTCCCAACAAGAATGAGTGGTTATGGGAGGATAGGCCTGTAAACGGGTCGGATTCGGGTCGAATCTAGCATATCCAGACCCGGATCTGATTAATATAATCGGATCCGGATCAGGATCTCCGACGGATCTACAAAAATATATCCATACCCGAATCCGTCGGTCTTGTCGGATCTAAATCCAGATCCAGGTCTTAATAATTTTTTTATAACTTTTAAAATTATATATAAAACTATTACAACTTATAACGAATTTTCTTTTCTTTTTTTTTAATTATACAAAAGTATTGATTTCATAATTAATATTTATGCATGTATTCTATATTAAATATAAATTACATGAGTAATTTACACAACATATATGTATATATACATAAAAAATAACACTAATATACAATAATTTTGTTATATATTAAATATTTTAATCAGATCCGGGTCTTAATCGGGTCGAAACACCAATATCCATATCCGACCCATTTATTATAATAGCTAAACGGGTCCAGATCGGATCCGAGTAATCAAAATTTGCTATAGATCCAGAATCGTATAAACGGGTCCGGATCGGATCGGGTCGGTCCGGATCTAGACCCAACCCATTGACAGACCTATGGGAGGAGTAGGAGTAACTCTTCGTGTGATACTCCGTCCCACATCGGAAGTGGAAAAGGGATATTGTATTATAACACCTTGAGTTGTGGGTTACTTACAACTTAGCTTAAGCATTTTGAGCCCGTTGATTTCGCTCAATAATTGTTGCGGCTAGCCTAGGACCCGAGGTGTTACAGTTGGTATCAAAATCTTAGGTTAATACTTAAGATATTGGTCTGTGAGTCTTAGAAGGAACCAAGATGAATAATAAGTATAGAACTTAGAATATTAAGTGATTTTGATGCAATAGAAATGTGTAAGAATAATAGCCATAGATTTTGTATTAAGTTAAGGAGGAAATAAATGAACTCCTATGATATCGATAGTCAATGGATTTGAGAGTTAGAATGATGTTATTGGACGAAAAGTTTTGGTCAAGCAACTAGAGCTATATGATAAAGTACTAAGCCTATTAGATTATATTAATAAGAGATTAAGTTTTGACACGAGTTAAAACTGAATAATATGTGAGAAAGCATTTTGGACTCATTTGTAAAAAATAAAAAATAAAATAAAAAAATGCTATACCAATAGTAAATTATTGAAGTTGGTCCGCCGACCCATGTTTTGATAATGATTGATGATGATTATATTTGGGTTATTACGAGCACACACTCCTTTGTTCTTTTGATAAGTTGAAAAACTAACTCTTGAATATTTGGTGTAGGAAATGGCATGCCAAACCAGATCACAAACCAACAATACCAACAATTCTAAGGCAAATATAGGTAACCAAAATAACGTTGGAGGCATACCAGGAAGCAGTGGTAGTGCAAGTGCAAACCGTACTTTCAATTCTGGATCTAGAGTAGGAAACAACATGACTCCTATGATTGTATCCGCTGAGTTTATTACCGCCATAACTAACTTGGCTCAACCTGTTCAAGGACATGTGCAATTGCAAGCCCAAGCAGCTCAAACTAGTGCACAAATGCAAACTGGTGTTCACGTTTACTATGAGAGGATGAAAAAGGTACATGTGCCTACCTTTGATAGACAACCGGACTCGGACAAGGCCGAGAAGTGGCTTAGTGAAGTAGAAAATAATTTTGAGTTATTACAAGTACCAATGGAAATGAAGCACCTAGTGATTAAACCATTCTTGGTTGGAGAGGCGAAAAGTGGTGGGTTACGGTTTAAGTAACTATCGTACCTCCTATGAATTGGACTAAGTTTAGATTGGCGTTCTTAAATCATTTCTTTTCACCAACTGTGCGTATACAGAAATAGAGGAGTTTGATGCCCTTAAGCAAACCCCAGGCATGTCCATAGTGCAATATGCTAATAAGTTTAATACTTTGGGACGTTTTGTGCCCACTATCATGGAAAACGAAGAATTAAAAATGGTTAGGTTTAGACTTGGGTTGACAAGTCGTATGCAATCTTAAAATTTCTAGTGCTAATACTCCTAACTATGATGAGTTATTCAATACTTGTTTAAGAGTAGAGGCTAATATGAAGAGGTTTGATGAAGAGAATAACGGAAATAATGCTCAAACTATTGAAGGGCCGGTAGTGGCAGGATCGAATGTGTCTGAAAAACTCGTGAAGGTACTTAAGAGGAAGTGCGGACTGCCACCACCACTAAGAATTGAAAGGAACAATAACAAAACTGAATCACGTGACTATTGCCACAAGCGCCATTATAGAGAATGTTGGCAAAAGACTGGAACGTGTTCAAATGTGGTCAAATTGGACATTGTCAATGGGAGTGTCCAAATGACAAGGGTAACATTGGAAGAAATGCAGAGCTAAAGAAGATACCACCTGAGGCTAATGCCAGGGTCCATTGCATGACTGAGTATGAGGCTGGAAATTTGGATAATGTTACTAGTTAATTTATTACTTAAGTACGCGTCACATGAATGTGGTGTAAAGGATGAGACTTTATGCTGCTAGGAGATAATTGATTTATGCGGATAACGTGATTGGGATGCCTAAGTTTTGAGGACGAAACTTTTTTATAAGAGCGATAGAATGTAAAACTCGTAAATTTTTTTGGCAAAAATAATTAATAGGCAAATAAATATTTGATGTATATTAAATAATAGAGTTTTAGGAGGAAAATAATACTAGAGTAATTTTCCTTGTGAATTTTGGAGACTAGCCTACCTATATTATGGGATGACTCATAATATAATGAAATTTTAGGAATAAATTGCCTATAAATATTGGCTCTTAAAGCTGATAAACTACAACATATTTTTCAAAAAATTCGTAGGAGAGAGAAGAAGAATTTTTTCAACAAACTAGTAAGTTTTCTTTTTTTTATTTTAAATTTTGTAATTAATTATTTATATTATTTTAGGCTTGAATATTATAGATTTATTAGAAATCTTTTATAGATTAATTGTGTAGATTATTAGGGACCATGTATAAACTAATTTATGCCTATTTACGCATTTAATTGCCATTTATTTTGGAATATTTTCGTATTTAAATAATCTAAAATTTAAGAAAATATTGTGGGTTAATAATTATTTTCATATGGAATGAATCTTGAATCTTGGATGTATTTTTCTACAAAGAAACAAGAGGAGAAGATTGTTTTGTGTTTTTTTTTTATTTAAATAATGAATAAAAAGAAGAAGAAGAAGAATCAGTAGCAGTAGTAGTGGACAAAGATGGTGATGATTTGGCATCTTAAGCTGCAGTTTAATCTTTTAGTTTTGTAATATTTTTACTAAGGCCCGATAAATTTTAAAGGAGGATAGATTAAGTCCTTATGAACTTTAAAAAATAGATATTCTAGTTTTAAGCGGTCAAACAAAGTCTAGAACCCTTTGAAATTACTTTTTGAACCCTTGGAGTTTCTAGAAAATTATACTGTGGCCCGAAAGTTTTAAGAAATATACTAAAACCTAAAAAATATTTTACAAATTATAAGAAAGCCCTCAAATATTTTTCTAAAATTCTATAGAGTCACTAATTACTTTATATAGTTATATGAAAGCTCAAATTTTTTCTAAAAGTTTCAAAAAGGACCCTAGAGTTTCTAAAATTTGTAATAGTAAACTAAAAGTTATTTTGTGATGGAAATTGAATTGACTAAACTTAGTAAGGACTCAATTGAGTTATTTTGATAATTTTAAGAGATTATATTATTACATTTAGGCAAGCTAAAAGTACTTTTCACATTTTTACATCACTTATAATGAATCTTAAAATATTTAAAGTTTTAAATCAATCATGGTCTCTAAGAATTTACAATAGGGCTATAGTGAGTTGAATTAAGAGTTTATTAAGTGTTCATTAATGATAGAATATCATGATTTCTTATAGAAAAAAATCAGCGTCAAGATTAAGTACGATTATTGAGCTCATTCAAGGTAGGTGGTGCTTACCCTCTGAATTTCTAAATTATTTTATGAACTTCGATATTTTTTAAAATTGCTTTATAAACTCACATGAATTTCAAAATCGTTTTACGAAAAGTGTGTTTTATGAAAGAATTATAAAAATTGGATCATGTATGGCTATTTGACTTGTTTGGTTTTAAAGTATATAAAAATGTGATACATGCATTATTTTGAATATGTATGATATGTGTGTGATGTATGGGTAAAATATTAATGAACAATGGCTCTAAATGAACATGATATAGTCGGTAGGGATCATGGTCCTGAATTCTTCGATTAATTATGATTATGAAAATGTATAATTATAATGATAATGACAATGATAATGATAATGATTAGAGAAACCGTCAGGTGGTTCCATGGAAACCTCTTGACAATCTTTTCTAGTGAGGTCAATCACTAGACTGACTACTCAGTAGTCGATGAATGCATGGTTAGTTTTGAGCCTCTTATGATAAATGAATGCATGATCGAACATGATTTTATGATTATGAAAATGAATATTTGATGTATGTATGATTATGAAATTTATCAAATGAGAATGACTTACTTATGATTATAGTATATTTCTGAATATTTCAAAAGCATTAGATAATGATTTTGAAAATATGATTTTCTTGAAAACATGAGCATGTGATAGTGTGACATGATTGTGAAAGTATATATATGTAACTGCATGATCCAGCAGAGAGTATGTGCTATCTACTGGGCGACTTATCGCTCACTCTATTCCCTATATTTTTGTACAGATGACGAGTACGAGTACGTTATCTTAGAGGACGAAGGTTAGACGCACTCGAACAAGTCAACAAAATAACGTTAAGATTGTTTAGTGGTTAGATTTTAGTAGAATTAATGGATATTGAAATAAATTGAACCTACGTGCTCATGATATTATTTATTAGTTTTGCACTTTAGAATTTATTAAATGGTATAGGTACCGCACTCTTTTGGTTATTAGTTATGAATAAACGTTTCCGCTCTTATTATTATTATTTGAGGTTTATTGATATATGATTGTTATTTTGTATTCGTGGGAGTATGATTTCATGGATAAGATGAATGGCACGTTCCTGGTAAGTGCGGGTCGGGGGCGTGACATTTTTAATGACTGTAACACCCCGGATCCTGGGCTGACCCAACAATTTTTGAGCGAAATCAACGGGTTCAAAATGTTTAAGTCAAGTTGTAAGTAGTTTAGGACTCGGGATGTTACAGTTAGTATCAGAGCGAACATTGTGTGGTACCTGCACAGAGTGAGATTGGGCTAGTGGTATTAGGCTATACTACGTAGTGTATGTGATGTGTTATTGGACCCCAACTTGGGTACTTTGCGTGGACGTAAAGAAGCCTAAAAGAGGGGTGAATGTGATGCCCCGTCCTACATCGGAAGTAGGAAGGGATATTGTATTATGACACTTTGAGTTGTGGGTTATTTACTACTTGGCTTAAGTATTTTAAATCCGTTGATTTTGCTCAAAAGTTGTTGGGCCAACCCAGGACCCAGGTGTTACACTTCACTCCTCATAGTCGTTGAGATAACTTGAAAAATATACGAATTCATTATTTTTCAATCATCTAACAGTTTGCAATATTCACCTCGTATTAACAAAGAATTTATCCCAAGAGAGGGGAAAGTTATGGCAATAAGGGTGCTATTGTCATTTCAGTCATAAAGTGATGTGACAATATGAAACTTCGTATTAACAAAGAATTTATCCCCAGGGTGGGGACAGTTATGGCAATAAGGTTGCTATTGTCATTTCATCAGTCATAAACTGATGTGACAATATGAAAGTAGGTGTGGCAATACATCGGCCGAAGGGATAATATAGCACTATAGAAAGAAAACGTATCTTCACTTTATTAAATAAAAAAAATCAAAAAAACATATATGTTAATTTTGGGCTGGGTCTGAAACCAAGCCCAAACATTCCACTAAAAATATAAAAATTATTCACTAGAGCACGAAGGTCCAGGTGGACTTCTGAGTTCCGGGCTCCATGAAATGAAATCGCGGGCCAAAATCCGGTGAAGTCCACGTTATTTTTCGACCGACCGACCTCTAGATGTGTATCACCGATCAACGACTCTTTCACGTCCTCCGTTTACGTACAATTATTTTCTCTCTTCCTCTCACCAGGTACAACTTCTCATAATAAACAATTCAAATTCATGATTTTTTTTTTTTATGTATTTAATTTCATTTAATTCGATTTTTAGATATATGATTAGTGTTGCCTTTTTATGCTTTCTCTCTCTTCATTTCAATTTTTAAAAAACCCTAATTGAACCCCAATTTGATCATTG
Source organism: Cinchona pubescens (assembly GCA_025175665.1). Classification (NCBI taxonomy): domain Eukaryota; kingdom Viridiplantae; phylum Streptophyta; class Magnoliopsida; order Gentianales; family Rubiaceae; genus Cinchona; species Cinchona pubescens. The sequence goes on along the minus strand of JANKKI010000031.1, from coordinate 1,882,936 downwards.
TTTTTAATTGATTAGTGATTTCAGGATTTTGGGAATTAGAGTTAAGCAGTTTGGAATTTGGATCATCTATTTTTCCTCTGATTTTTCTGTGAATAGTTATAAGAGAATTTACCAGGTAATTTCTGTCTTTTTTATTTTTTAGGTTTGTTTAATTTTTTATATGAATTTTGTTAATTTACATGTGTATCAGTGTTTGTAACTTACTTTTTTCGTGTTAGATCTCTGGAATTTTTAAGCTGTTAGCTAATTGGAATTAAGATCGAATTCTGGATGAAATTTGGGGAAGAAGGTTGCTATTAGGAAATGAGTTGCTTAAAGAAGTAAATTGTAGTAAAGTAATGAAGCTTCAATAATATCAGCTAGTTAATTAAGCATGATATAAGCTTTAGGGGGCAATGGTGATCCTGTAGATTACTCTGACGCAGAATTCGGGAATTTTACCGAGCTAAAATGATTCATAATGATTTATCATTTTGTGGGTTGAAAACTTCCATTTCAGGAGTGTAGTTATGTAGAATACATTGACCAACAAACTTCTTTGACATCCGGGAAGTTGGCTTGAATATAATAGTAAGATCTATTCTAGAGGATTTTCATATTTGCAAGCATCAACCTAGGTTTTTGAATTAAATCTCAGTCTGTCTTGTGGGACAAGGCTTTCTGCCTATAATTTGTGAAGTTGTTAGTGGTACTGTGGTCGTGTCATAAATGGTTAGGTATAGGGTTTCATTTCAAGTCAATCTTTTAGAGAGTTCCATTCATATTCTTTAACTGTTATCCTTTTCAGGCATCTTATAACTTATCCTGTTGTATTTATCAAGACTTTATGCCGGATTTCATGTGTTGTGATAGTACACTATTGCCATGCACAACTGTGTAAACACAATCTACGACAAAGAGAGTGTGCAGAAACTGATGCTATGTCAGCATCTAGCAAATTTGATCTGTCTTCTAGTAGCCCAGATAGGCCTTTATACACATCTAGGCAGCGTGTATCCTATGCAGCAGCTTCATTGGATAGATCTGGTAGCTTTAGGGAAAACTTGGAGATAGCCCAATGTTACCAGCCGTTGCAAACATGACAAGGGGCACTTCTACGGCAACACAAGGAGATGTGATGAGTTTCTTTCAGTGTTTACGTTTTGATCCAAAAGCAATGGTAACTGACCACAAACTTAAGCGACTTGCAAGTGTTTCTCTTGGAATTCCGCTGGAAGATTCTCCATCAGTGCCGACAAAAGGCAAACCGTTGTCTTCTCCTTTACCAGAGGAATTTAGACAACTCAGGGCTTCTGTTCGTAAGGGCTGTAGTAAGGCTAGGTAGTGGTTTTGTTTCATTTATATCTCTCGTCTCTGGCTTTTCAGATTTTTTTGAGGCCTCTTTAGAAGCTCTCTCTCTCTCTCTTTCTTTTTTTGTTGGTGCCCTTTCCATAAGTTATGAATTATGATGCTTATACATGAAAATATTTTACCAAATGTCAGGGAACGTATAAAGATATTCAACGAGTCATTATCTGTGATGAACAAATGGTTTCCGACCATTCCATCACGGAAGAGACAAAACTCCGGATCCCGGTCTGATGCCTTATCAGGTGATCGGTCCAATACCATATATGCAAATGATCGATCAATTTCAGGGACAAGCATGGCCAAGATTGGGACCCAAAGTCATGTCAGTACAAATGGTTTTGAAGTGGAGCAGAAATCTGAAGAAAGGACAAAAAATTCTGTCCCAAATAAGCGCACCAGAAGCTCTATGGTGGATCCCAGGGTTTGTAGATTTCTTTTCGGAGATCACTATTGCATATATTTTCTTGGTTCATATTCATGGATATTGATTTTCTTTTGGGTTTTGTCCTTGTGTGATGTATGAATACTGGTGTTTCTTTGATGGCGTCACATAATTATATTCTTTTTCTAGGCTTTTTTGAAGTTTTCTGCTCAATACATAATGTAGTTGACATGAGAACTGCCTCTTCCAGGATTCTCCTTTAATTTTTAGTGGCTTTTGTACATACGTGTTACTGTGGGTATTCCAGTAAAGATATTGATGGAAAAGAAGGGTGTCACCGATAAGCTGGTTTATTGTTGAGATTGGGTCTACTCAAACTGCAGCTTTATTTGCTTTAATTATTGGTTGTTATCCCGTGAACTATTTTCTTCCCTTGTTATTTATTTATTTATTTTTATCGAGAACTGTTGCTTATGTACAATGTAAATCCTTGCTTGCTATCAATGTTATATTGCAAACTCCGTACTTTACTGTGATTAGCTATATTGCTAATTCTTTTCAAGACCTTTTCTTTTTCTCCCTTAGGCTTAGTTTGGGAGTTTTGGAGAGAAAGGAAGAGAAAGGAAACGTAAGTTATGAGAGAAACAAAGAGAAATGATTATAACTTTCTATCACCTTGTTTGGGAGTGTGTGAGGGAAAAAGAATGATTTTGAATTCTTAAGGCATTACATTTTTGTTGTTGAGCATTTGACAGGTAAAGTTGGCATTTTCAAAAAGTTACTAGGCATGAGTTAACTTTCCTTCCATTTCTCTCCACTTTTGGAGAGAGAAATTTTTAGCCATTTCACATCTTCCCTATTTCTTCCCCTTTCTCTTAAAAGTCCCAAAGATAAAAAAGGTTTCCTCTTTCGCTTCTTTTCTCTTATTTTCTCTCTAAATTCTTCCATCCAAACTAGCTGTTAGTACTTCTTTGTTCGTGACTCTTTTCAGCCTTTGCATTCTTAATTAGTCATATATTTGTTTAGATTAAACTGCAAGCCTGTTACAACCTTCCTAATTGCAACTGAAGTGTGCTATTTGGTTGGCTTAGACGGATGCAAGGGCTAATACTCCTGCAAGGCCTTCTGCGGCTGCAGATAGAGATAGGGAGGTATTAAAGATTGCAATTAGTAGTGCAGTCCAGAGTGGGGATAGAACATTACCTATTGGAGTTGATGGTTGGGAAAAGTCTAAGATGAAGAAAAAGCGGTCTGGGATAAAGCCAGACGGTGCTGCAAGCTCAGCGGCAACAAAACCTATTGATGGCTCTAGAGATTCTAAACAAGGGATGCCACGTCTTCTTACTGATGTACATGCCCGGTCTAGGCTGAGTGAAAACCATGGCTTCAGGTATTACTTGTAGTTCTTCATGTAATGCATATTTTGAGTATTTACTATTTAAATTTAAGCAATCACATGTTTGTTGCGTTTTTTGTAGTATTTTCCCTTCTGTGAATGGGTTACTTTGACGATCTTGTAGATATTTGGATGCTCATTTTTTATTTGGTAGCCTCCCATATTTAAGGTGATTGTATATGGTAGATTGGTTTTAGTTGTTTGATGTTTGATATTATTGCAAATGTTATCTTGGTTGCGATAATGTGTGCAAATATACTACCGCCTACAGCTTGATTTGAATTTTACACTTGCAGCCATAATTGGATGAAGTAAGCTTGCTTTCCATTTTGGAGTCCAAGTTTCACTCCATATAAACTGCTGTTAACAATATTATACCCTAATCATGTTGCTTCATATTCTCATGCAGACCTGGGGTCAATGGAGGTGTAGGAAAAGCTGATGGTGCCCCACAGCAAAATGGTTCAGGCATTCGATCATCAATCTCTCGTCCCGAGCATGATAATAGCCCGCTTGTCCATGAGAAAAGAGACCGTCCTATAGAGAAAGAAAGAGTCAATTTGAAAGCTATGAACAAGTATGGGTTGCATTTAATTGCAACTATTATTATTATTTTTGAAGTTTTTTGTGTTTCCGTCTGAGATACATTTCTTAATTTTATCGTTTCTTGTGGTCCTTTCGCTTTGGATTATATGCTTCTAGTATGTGTAATGGATGAATCTATTCTCATACTTTGTTTGTTCGTGTGACATTTCATTCCATTCAAGCAAAATGAAGTTCTGATTTATCTTATTTCCATCTGTACAATCAGGACAAGTGCTCTAGAAGATTTTAGCTCTGGAAGTCCTACATCAAGCGCAAAACTAAATGCAAGTGCTCGAGCGCCACGGTCAGGATCAAGTGTTGGACCTAAATTATCACCCGTGGTTTCTCGGGCAACAGCTGCAAATGATTGGGAAATTTCCTCAGTGTACAAGCAAAATACCTTCTACTGTTGGTGTTAATAGTCGTAAACGCACGCCTTCAATGAGATCTTCATCGCCTCCTGTTGCACAATGGGCTAGTCAGAGGCCCCAGAAGATCTCTCGAACAGCAAGAAGAACTAACTTTATACCTATAGTTCAGAGCAATGATGAATCCTCTGCTTTGGACACGACATCTGTTGTTATTGGAAATGAAAGACGCATATCTGGAAGTTCTCCTCAGCAAGTTAAATTAAAAAATGAACACTTCACTTCAGCTGCATTATCTGAAAGTGAGGAATGTGGGGCTGCTGAATTGAAGTTCAAAGATAAGATAAAGAAGTCGAATGACATGGATGAAAAAGCAGGGCAGCATGTCCAGAAGATGTCAAACTTGATGTTACCACCTAGAAAAAATAAGGTCATTAGTGGGGAAGACCCTGAAGATGGTGTTCGGAGGCAAGGCAGGACTGGCCGGGGATTTACGTCAACTAGGTCCTTGATGTACAGGTGACCCTTGACTGTTGAAAAGCTTGGAAATGTTGGAACAGCAAAACAGCTGCGAAGTTCCGGACTTGGATTTGATAAGACTGAAAGGTTGAACATTTTTTTTTTTACTCTTAAGTTGTCTGGTCATATGTTTGGAACATCTCCTCCGCTCTGATGTTGTTGGCTAGTAGTAAAAGATTCTTACAATACTTGCATTTTATGTTCAGCAAACCAGGTCGGCCGCCCACTCGGAAACTCTCTGATCGTAAGGCTTATACGCGTCAGAAGCATACTACTGTCAGTGCAGTATCAGATTTTCTTGGTAAGTTCATGCCAGAGACCTTTGTAAGACTTCTGTGGTGGTTTATTTTTTGTGATCTTTGCTTACTATTTTTATTCTTAGTCGGTTCAGATGATGGACATGAAGAGCTACTTGCTTCTGCAAATGCTGTTATTAACCCAGGTATCTGTTTCGTTTGGGCATTTTTTATGAATGTAATCTGTTGTGAAACCCCCACATAGAAGCATTCTATCAATTTCAAGATGCAATTCCCTTGAATAATTAACAGATCACTTTGTACTGCAGCCCAAGCCCTTTCCAGCTCATTTTGGAAGCAGATGGAGCCAATCTTTCGTTTTGTATCCGAGTCAGATGTGACCTATTTACGGCAGCAGGTAGTGGTCTTCTATGTTTTCCAGAATTTACGTGCATTCTGAGGGGATTGCTGCCATCATATAAATGAACTCTGTGCTATTTTAGAAATGATGTGACTGATGATCTTTTTGCAAGGTTGAAATTTGGTTATAAGCTGTGTTTCCAGGTTGCAAGTTGTCTTTGAATGTTTAATCAAATATTGCATTTTTGTTTGACATTTTATTTTCTGTCAAATGCTTAAAACATTTTTTGGTTTGTTGGTGTGGGCTGCTAGTATATAAATAGGAGAGATTGGTATGCAGTTAATAATCCTGATCTGTAGAGTTAAAGTTTCTGTAAGGTCGAGCTGTATTCACTGTTAAGCTTCTGCTCCCACAACTTGACATCATATTTCCCTTACAGGTTGATTTTGAACAAACTGTGGAATCACCGATGCCAGCATCTTCAGGCATGGAGAATGTTAGTTTGGTGGCTAACAGTTTTGGGTTCAATGAAATTGGAAGAGGAGGAATTAAAACAAGAAGTGCTGGTCAGGGCCATTTATCTTGTGGGACAAAGACTCTTGAAGATGTTCCCCTATACCAGAGACTGATATCAGCTCTCATTCCCGAAGGAGATGTAGAGTTTTGCTGCAGCGGTGATGAAGACCTCACATTTGATGCTTATGATTCTGGATTTGAGCTGGAGACAAACTTGAAATCAGATAGTCTCCATTCTCAGCTGTCACAAATTTCTGAGCTGCCAGGGCTTCCTGCTTTTAATGGTTATAGGATAAATGCTGACAGGAGATCCTTTAATGAGCTTGAACATATTATGCCAGATGATAACAGTAAGTCTACCCCAAACACAAGAATTATTCCGAGCTATGATAATTCGCAAAATGGTTTATAAGAAATCCTTCCAGACTGCACCGAGGTTCAGTACAATAATATGTCGATAAATGAAAGACTTCTCCTGGAAATTCATTGCATTGGAATCTTCCCTGAACTTGCGGTAGGTTTGTTGCTTTGCTCTATGTTTGTTGTTACCAACTTGTGGTCTATTATAACAACCTTAATTTCCTTTCACTAATATTTACCTCCCCCCATCTTTATTCTGTTCCTTCAGCCTGATTCAGCACATATTGCGGATGAAGAGATCTCTATGGAAATTAATAAATTGAATGAGATGTACCATGAACAGGTAAGATATGGCTCTTTGTGATTTTGGTTTACTGTGCAATTCCTAAGTCCATGCCCTTTTCAACTTTATTACTGGGTTGGCCATTCTAGAAACAACTTGGATGTTGTGCTTTCCGTTGGCTAGCCATAGTTTTTCTTCTACATTTCATTAGCTTGGAGGAAGATTTTTTTTATGAATGTTGTCCCCTTGAAGAAACTCTAGTTTTAGACAATTGACAGATCACGGAGGTATAGGTCTGCAGATTTTGTACTTTGACATGTCATTCATGATATTCACACTGAACTCTCATAATTCCAGATCTAGATATTGTGAAATTGTTCCTTTCCAGAGCAATTACAGTTGTTTAATCATGTGTAGGTTTCAAAGAGGAACAGCTTAACTAGCAGGCTGTTAAAGTCTGCTGCTGAAACAAGGGAGCTTCAAAACACGTAAGGATGTTTTCATTTATACTTTAGATAATTAATGTGTCTTATGATCCTCACTTGACTATATAGGCATCCTGATGCTTACTTAAGTGCTCTAATTTATCGTAGGGAGTTTGAACATCATGCTCTCGACAAACTCATAGTAATGGCTTATGAGAAGTATATGGTAATTTTGAATGTTTTCTATTATGCATTCACTCTATTTTCATTGTCTATCTGATGAACTGTAAAAGTGAATCTCAGGTGTTTCCACTTGAGATGTTAATATCTTTTGGGTCCTGAAATATAAAGCTGTCAAATCAAGTTCATACGTGTTTTGGCAGACTTGCTGGGGTCCTAATGCACATGGCATGAAGAGTGCCAGCGGCAAAATGGCCAAACAAGCTGCCTTAGCTTTTGTCAAGAGGACAGTGGTACGGTGCAAAGAATTTCAGGATACTGGAAAAAGCTGCTTTAATGAACCCTTGTACAGGGACATTTTCCTTTCTGGGTGCTCCCAGCTTGGTGATGGGCAAACAGGTGATTCTATTGATGGTGAAGCTGGCAAACACGAAGTTAGACCTTCAGGTATTTCTTTGTTGAGGCCTGCATTCATGATAACTATTTTTATAAGGATGGGGAAGTTGGGGCTTTGCCTTTCACACTGCAGCGGTATGGACAACTTAAAGAAGTAACAGGGCTATTGGTTTTTGCCATTCTAGCCTTTTGTATAAATGATTTTTTCCTTGTTCATTGAACAGAATCTCAGCTGTTATTATTCTCTTTTCTGCAGCTTCTCTGGGTGCACAGCAGAGCCCTTTCGTTAAATAATCATGAAATATATTTCTCTGATAACCCTCTGCCAGCTTCAGAGCAAAATACAGGTAAGGAAGAGACCTGGTCAAATAGGGTGAAAAAGAAGGAATTGTTACTTGATGATGTTGGTGGTGGTGCAATAGGCATGTCCTCAGCTGTCACATCAGGTATTGGGAGTTCATTTCCAAGCAGTACAAAAGGAAAGAGGAGTGAGAGAGACAGGGAAGGAAAAGGTGGTAGTAGAGAGGTTATATCAAGAAGTGGAACAACCAAATTGGGTCGGCCTACATCTGCTAATGTTAAGGGAGAAAGGAAGTCTAAAACAAAACCTAAGCATAAAACTACACAGTCTGCCTCGGTCAATAGCCTTCTCGGGAAGATGTCTGAGAAGCCTAAAGGAACATTACCTTCAACACAGAAAACAAGTGATACAAGTTCAAGTGGCATCGGCAAGGATAAAAGTGAGTATAGTTTGGATGAATTGGAAGACCCTATTGACTTATCAATGGCCTGCAAATCCCTGAGATGGATGATCTAGGCGTTCCTGCTGATCTTGGAGGTCAGGGACAGGACATAGGATCATGGTTGAACATCGACGATGATGCATTGCAAGATCATGATTTTATGGGCCTTGAAATTCCATTGGATGATATATCAGAAATAAATATAATAGTCTGAAGTTGCTTTTGTTGTATATTCCTGTTCATTATAAATCAGAAAGGACACATCCTTACCAAGAATTGACCAGTTATATTGAGATTGTGTGATGGTCAACTTGAATGGTAGGCTTATATATTCTTTCAGATACCAGTGCACTAGTTGAGTTTTGAGTGAACCCTTCAAACGTTTTGAATTTTGTTCCTTCTCACGTTTATGACTTTGACCGTAAAAATCTTTTTGTTCAACCTAGTAGCTAGTTTGTCTCAGTCATAAAGTCTTAGCAACACTGTATTTTGTTTGTAGTGATTACAGAGAGAACAATGTCCTTGTACATAGAATTTATGTTCTCTAATAAAATTCCTTCTCATTTGTTAAGTAATTCATGTTGGGTGTTGTACCATATTGCACATGTCACGTGTTAAGTTTCTCATTCATCCTGCCAATTTATAATTTGAAGTTCTCCTTTCCATAATTCAGCTGTGCTGCCTCAGTCAAAATTTGGTTTTGTATGGTTGAGAAACTTATGATTGATAACATTTCCAGTTTGTTTTCTTTTAAGGATGAGGGAAAAGATCAAGCAACTAAAGGTATGGACAGTGTGGATAATCTTCTAGAGGAGTATCTATCTGGCAGCAGGCATTCTTTGGCATTATATTGACTTTATGCAGAAAACTGGTTAACCAGTCTTTGATAGATACAGGGGAGAGGTGAGTTGTGCATTGTCCATCCTTATGGATCTATGGTATCTCTGTTCTGTCGAATGTCTGTTCTCTTTCATAAGCCTGTACTTGCACTTCATATCACAGAAGTTGGAATGTGTTGTTTTTGCCAGAATCCCCATACTTTTGAAATGCAGAGCATCAACAAGGTAAGTGGTCTTTGCTTGTCCATGGATTTGTACCTGTTGCTGGGTAAAGATGCCCCTGTAAGTATCATTTGCTAGAAGATAAATTTTCTTGACTGGGTTATTAGACTTGCTACGAAATTCTAGAATGCTATTGTCCTGTTGGCTTTATCCGCGTAATTCTGAAACAGATCATAGGTCCTTTTAGGTGGCTATGCTTCTGAAAGTTGACGAATATCTTTTTAATGTTCTGATTTATGGCTTTGCATGCAGATAGCAGAAGAGATGTCCTGAGTGCTATTCTGATTCATTTGACAGGCATTGTATGCTGATGTTATTTTCAGATTATGGACATGCTGTATTAACATTTAGCTTTGGTAAAATTTTCAATCTGCTAGAACTCTCTCTCTCTCTTAGCCTTATTTTGTCAGTTTGTGAATTTGCGTTTCCTTTGTGTATTGGTCAACATGTTGGTGTTTTAAGTTTTTTGTAGCAGTTCATAATGGGACTTTGTATCTAGTGACAAAAAGACTAGAGTGTAGGCCCGAGAATAAAAATGTTTCACCTTCAAGTCTGAGCTGTGTGTGGGTATTGTCTAACTATATTTTAGTTCATGTCCTTTTCTGTGTATTTGCTATTTAGCCATATAAAAACAAAAAGCTATTTTAGTACTTATACTTCATTAAGGCATGTTAAGTGGGAACTTTTCTCTTCCACTAGTCTATGGTAATGTAGCCTATTTTTGCGTTAATGCTTTACTTAAAGCCTTCTAAATTTTACTGTGTCTATAAATTGTTACCTAAAAGCCTAATCTAATTTACTTTGTATTGGCTACAAAGGCCGATCTTTAATCAAATTTTACTGTGTCTATAAAGGGTCTGAACCATTTTGAGTGAATATTGCACTTTGGAGCTAGTTTATGTGCAACTTGGTAAAATCTCTCTCTCTCTCTCTACTTCTGGTCTTGCACTTTCTCATCATCTTCCTCTTTCCACATTCTCAATGTTCTTTCTATCTAGCTGGCATCTAATACTTGGTCTTATTGTTTGAAGAATTATATTTAGCCAGCTAAACTATCCCTCTCACCTATTATGCACAACTAGCCAAGTCTCTGGAAATTGGTAGAACCTTGAAATTTTTTTGCCTTCCGATTCTGCACATTTCAAGCTGGCATGTTTTTCTCCCCTCATCCTTTCCCAAACAGAAAAGAATGTAGTAGAACTGAATTCATTAATTAGGTGATGAAGAGTGACCACCTTCAGTCCACCTGTATAGCCAAATCTGCACTATGCCTCACAACAGCAGATACCTTAATCAGGTATATTTCTGGGATGACACTTTGTCTGTATCATTCAATTTTTCTTGTGGGTATGTTTTTCAGCTTCTGATGCAAAGCTTGTGAAAACCAAGTGAAATATTCCTTTGTTATGGAGTATTATTTAAGGTCTAGGTATAAGTTTAAGGTAAAATATCCTGTCAATACTATTAACGTACCTGCATGTAAAAAAAATAATTTAACAAAAATACCTTAATATTATGCCTTTTTTCTTCTTAACTACATTGTGTTTTTGGGGTGACTTAATTGGAATAGAAATTTTGTACCTACTTAGAGCAATTATCAGTTTGCAAGTGCCTTAATAAACTTAATTTCTGTTAAGTAATTTCTTCCATACACATGGTGCTTCTCCTACAATTATCTCCTGTTATAAATACATATACATGTCATCCTTCAACAGCTATCTATTTCATCCATTATTTGTGATTCCCTAATTGTAAAGCATACAAAGATTAATTTGGGATTTCTTCCAATGTATTACCTACAATAAAGGAAAAGAATAAAGAAGAAGTGAAGGGTGTCATAATTCTGCTATGGACATGCAAGACTTTGATCAGTAATCTTCTAGAGCTACTTATTTCTGCAAAGGCAAGCATCTTTAGATAAGTATATGATGCTCCAATTTCAATACCAATTCCTGTCATGCGCTTTGCATTTGCCGTCCAAAATTAGGTACTGAAACTTTTGACAAGTAAATAGGTTAAAGCTGGAGATCTGGGTAGCTGGCTAAATAGAGAGATCTGACTTTGTGATAGGTTCAGTAAAATTGGCCTTATAATCCCTCCGTTGAAGTGATTAAAATGACTTAACGATGTTTGGTTGATAAAGCGATATTTAACTAGCCAAGTAAATAAGATGCTGGAGATCTGGGTAGCTGGCTGAATGGATAGATCTGACTTTGTGATAGGTTCAATAAGAATAGCAACAGCATAAACATGGTTTTTGTTTCGGCCTGGAACTTGGACTTTAATCTGAGCTTGGGCTTAGTGGAATTGGGTTCACAAAATCTTGGGCAGCATGCAGATGGCTTATGAATGTAGTGATCTATCCGAATGGACTCCATCTCTAAGTGAGCGCATTAGGACTTGGAGAGCCATGACCAAACTATATTGGAAGTGTTGCTGCAAGATACATGATTTTTGAGCTTGGGATAAGGATATTGGTTCAGAAACCTTAGTCCATGTGTAGATAATTTTTAGTATAGCTGGATTTTTTTTTTTTAAGGCTACACTGTGACTTGAAATAATGTGATTTTCCAGCTGACCTTTTAATTTTTAAGGGTTACAAGAGGATCAGAAACTTAATTTACCTCGTTATTTTGTTGTTGGGTTTGAGTTGTTTGTCTTTATTTTTTCCTTTTTTGGTTAGTGAAATTATGTGAAGAAAATGGCACATTGCTTAGTTTTTGAATACAGGATTTCAAGCAGATAAGTTTCTCATCTAAGCATGCAAGATATTTCGCAATACAGATGGATTTCACTTAAAAGTAAAAGTTATGTTTTCTCCGCAAGGACTGCTTTAGATTATGCTAGATCACGGGAATGGAGAAACTGAAATACTGAGGCGCAGCAGGATCAAGTGGCAAAATTTCTTTCAAGTAGTAAGTGATTCATATATACAATCTCTTGGGGCTTGAGCTGGAATTGGACTGCAGATTATCTTCCTTCTTCCCTACTACTTGGGCCTTTGTTACAAGTAATTTCATGAGGAAAATACTGTCATAAACCCGGTCTTGGGTCCCACCTATAGACCCTGCGGTCAAGATTAAATTTTATAGAATCTTGCTTACATCAGCTGATGTCATAGATTTTATAACATTTAATCTACACCACAGGGTCTACAAGTGGGGTCGTAGACCAGGTCTACCTAAGTATTTCCCATTTCATGATTATGGAGTTTTTAGGAGCTAAGGTGTTTATATCTAGTTTTTGTGCATCATCTAGTTATTTTTGACACAGAATTATTCATATCCAGGTTTTGTGCTCTTATCTCCTAATCTACTTTTGACTGGTATTTTGCAGGGACGGTTACTTTTGCAGTGACTAGTGTGTAATAAATATGTCATAGGTAAATGTAATTATTTATGCTTGTCTAAGTGAAGTTTGGGTGTGAGCTGCCTGTAACTGACTGAGACCTAGAACAAGGTATGGCTTCTCAGTTAAGTTGTTCTCCGTTGCTGTTGACCAGAAGTAAATGCCAGGCCCTTGATTGGTGGTCATATTCCCACCTTCAGCCTCTTACCCTTTCTGGAAAAATAAAAGAAACAGATTTCAGACTTCTTTATTTTGACAAGAATATATTAAGTTTTGCATTCCAGATATAATTATTTGTTTGTTTTCAACTATGGTTGAGAAGAATATCCTGAATTTTGCCTTCCATATATAATTGTTTATACTGGTTTCTAATGTATAAAATCCTTCTAATTCTCCAACTATTTTAGTTCTTTGCCAACTTGATATTGAAAGACAGCAGTTTCATGATCTGAGCTTCCCAGGGGCATTTTTGGTCAAGACAAATTGAGAAATGTATGGAATGCTGTTGTAATACCTGCCTAATTATATATTTATGTTGAAACTTGGAAGACTTTTGTTTCAGTTTATTATTATTGTTAGTATTATTTTGCAGGTCAAGGTTAAAGGCCTGCTGAATGTCTTGGAATCTGCTGAAAACTAAGGACGGTTATACAGGATAGAAAAGTTGGTTTTGTGATATTTTAGATAAATTCAATATCATCCATCCAAAGCCAAACCATGCACAGCCGTTGGATTGGCGGATTTCACATAACAGGGAAGTGATGAGAACCCGTAACCGAAAGTTAAAAATAATATGCACATTGTATTACAAAAATACCTAAGGGTAGTATTGGAAAATAGTAAATGGATATAGGGTTTCATACTTTCCCCATTGCATTGTAGGCGCCGCTGTGATAAATGACTTGAGGAAAAATTTAGGGAACAAGTGAAACAGAGAGTAGTAGCAAGGATCTAGGGCAAAGGTAAGAATCAAACCTTCGTTTTCTTTATATAGCAGATTTAGCATTAGCCTGGCCAAAGTGATGTTATTCATTTTCATTTAGAATACATTCGATCTGTATATGGAGATATATGGAAAATAAACTGTATATTTGATTAAATATTTTTAATGTTGTAAAAAAGAACTAGTACTGGGATAAAATAGCGTTAATGTATTCAAAAGAGCACAAGTATTAAGATTGACTTGTTGGAAATTTCATGCCTGAATTGAGGTTTATGTTTGTATATTAAACTATAAACCATAAATTAGTGATAACAGTGATTATGGAAGTAACATGATATTATTCACCAGCTATGGTTAAGGGTTAGGTATGGTGCATGGAATTTTTTTTGGTTTCCCAGTGCAAAGATCAAAATGTCCATAAGTTCCTCTCCATGAAACTATTATTTAATGGAGTATATATTGTAGCTGTAAATCAAGTTTGGTGGAAGCAGAACACACTAAAATCTGTAGTGCTTACATATTTCTTTGGATTCCAAATGTATGTATTTGATAAATTTTGTTAATTATTATGAAGGTATATGCATTCTTCTGTAAGTTAATGAAGGAGATGGTGCGTCTAAATTACCAGTCAAGCTATGTTTATGTGAGTTCTTCCCATAGCAATAAAATTCGAGGGGAACATTCAACTGAGCATCTGTCAAATGAGCAGAAGGCAGTAGATAGTAGCAGCGTGAAGATTAACGAGGATGAAAACATTCGTGCTAGTTTTGATTTTCGAATTCAAAGCGATATGAAAAGTGAAGCCATGACTATTGGTCGGAAGACAGAATGCCCAACCCACATGCACCTGCTCTAGGTTAGATGTCAAGGATTTATAGTTTTTGTAAATTAAGTTATTTCATATATCTTTCCTTCTTCTGTACAGCATAACATGTGTAATTCTGTATGTTAAATGTGTGATTGCAATACTGTTATTCTTTGATGGCCAGGATGCTTGTGGGATTGAATCATGTGGTGGGAAGAAAAGCAATGGGAAGGATGCATGGAATATAGAGATAGAGGTTTGGCTTAAAGAACTTGAAAAGTGGACAAGAGAGATAAAGGAATCGCAGAAGGAAATGCGACTAGAAGTCGAGGTGCTAACCAAGTCTATAAGTTCATTAGAGACGGGAATCATGCAGGAATTACGCTGAATGAGAGATGAAGGCTATGCTTACAAGAATGAAAACTTAGCAGGTGGCGATGTTAGACATAAATGATGGATTTGACGAGGATGAGTTTAAGCACAAAGGCAAAGAAAAAATTGGAGTAGGAACTTCAAATGGAAAAAGAACCATCCAGATATCAAAGACTCCTGTGAAAACTCCTCTCTTCGTAATGCAAGGGGGTCTGATCCTAGAGTGCAAGAAGGTAAATTTGTTAAAGGGAGATGGTCATTTGAAGTTGTAAATTAATTAGGTGTATTATACACTGATGTAGTTATTCATGGTTTTAGGTACGTGTGCCCTTGAATTGGAACAGCAGTCGTTGGTATCTTGCAGTTGTGGATCTGAAAGCTCGTCAAGTATTGATTTACGATTCACTTCCAGACCCAGATATGATAAAATACGTTTGATTTATGCAAAGATCATGGTATAATAATTAATATGTATTCTGGTTTTCTCATGGTTTTGTATGTATTAATTGGACAACACAGTTTCAAGGGGGTCTGTCAGTGGGATTCGGATGCAACTCTCCTCACAATATTAGAAGCTATGAGTTTTACACATTTGCCAAGATTGGTGTCCTCGACAGATTAACAGGTACGTAAGCAATTTTTGCTTGTTTTCATGTTACTAATAACATATGAGTTACGCAATGTATTTTTCTTGGTGAATTTAGCTAGTTTATTGGTTACATTATACAAGTATTAATGTTGGTTTGTTTCTTTCATTGAAATTTGTAGCTTTGATTGCGGGATTTATGTGATGGAAGTACATGGAGATTATTGAGGAATTCAGGATGGTTGCTCCATTATAGTAATGAACGAAGACATTTATTGAATGCTAAAATTTGTTTATGTTCAATTTAGTTTGTTAGTTGGGTTAATGAAACTTTGCACTTACACGTAAACCGCATTTGTGAGATGATCTCCAAAAAAGCAAGGAATTCTAGGGCTGTTGAGCTATTTATCGATGCGGCCAACGAAGCAAAGAAGCAACTGCATGAAGGATTGTGTTGAACTGCAGCAAATATTTGGGTGAAGACAACAATGACTTGTGATTTTGGGATTTGGTAGCCTGTGTTTGGTAGTATGTTTTGCGTAATATTTAGTCCTGAATTCAGCATATGTTTCTAATCGGATACCTTGATAAGTTTTTGTTTTGGTGGTTTAGGAATGGATAGTAGAATGTGTAAAATGATCTAAATGAATCAAAGTATAGCAGTACTTTAATCTTATTTCTACCAAGTGTGGCAGGAATAAAGGTTTGGGAAGGTGTAAAATATACGAGAACAGACCGTTCCATGTATAAATTTATGTGCATGATTCGAAATGTCAAATCATTTGATTTACAATAAATAATCTGATATATACTTGAAGTTGTGAACTCTGTCAAAATATTTTTTACACTATCGAAAAATATTTTACTAAAATATAACTCTACGAAATAATATTTATATAGTAACATAAAATTTTTGTTATTATTTAAAATTTTATTAATGACTTGTTTTTTTTTTTTAAGAAATAAAAAATTGTTTAAGGAATTCCTGTAACTTAATTGAATAATTTCATAAACTACCTTATGGTTAATGATATAAGTTTTTAATCTTGTTTTAATAACAATAAAAAAATTAATTTGCAAATTATTAAGAATGAAAATTAATTACTATATGTGCATATTTTTAGTTATTAACAAAAAAATATAATATTATTATCAAATATCAAATATTATATAGATAAAAAATTTTAAAATTATATTAGTAGCGAAAATATTAATAGGTAATCGGATGATATGTGGATAATAATTATAAAAAAAATTATTAATAAAAATTTCAAAAAATAAGAATAAAATTAAATCTAATTAAAATGTAAATAATATATAAATCAAACAAAAATTATGTCTTATGTATAGGATAACTAAACAAATCAACTATATATTTTTCATATTATAAATAGGTATTATATAGTATATTAAATTATTATTAAAAATTGAAATAATAAATTGTTCTTTTATCTTGTTATAAAATGCAACGAATATTAGATAAATAATCCTTTATCTTACTCTACAATAAATAAAGAGAAATGCTAATAAAATTGTAGTTCTAAATATAGTTAAAATTACACGTTATTACTTTAAGTGATATTTTATATATTTTTTGTGTCACAATTAATTTTTTACTAACATATTATGTAAATATATATACATATAGAGAATATACTATTTTGTTATCTCTTAAAGTTATGATAATATTTACTTCAATACTTAATTAATGCTCTAAACTCTTTATTCATCTTTAATGGCATAAAATGTAGTTAACTCCAATCTAAAATAGTTTTTTATTTATTTTTAGATTCATAAGTTATAATATCTAATAGCGACACCATAAATAACTTAATCAGTTATAGACAAAGACTTTTTCCATAATATTGAACTTTTTTGAGATATATCTATATATTCTTTATCATTTATAAAGGATAAAATCGCCATCAAATATCAAATATCATTTAATAAAAAAGCGTATTAAAATTATTTTATTAATGAAAATATTTACAAGAGATGAAATAATATATAATAAAAATTACATCTGTCTCTTAAAAATGATTAAATAAAAGTTCAAAAAATAAGAAAAAATATAACTAAATATAAAGGACAAACGATATCAAAAAAAAAAAATTATGTTTCCTGTATAAGAAAATCAACAAATTAAACTAATATGTTCTGTATAATATGAATATGTATCACGTAATATATTAATATCATAATTAAAAAGTGAAAATAAAAATTTATTTTTTTATCTTACTTTGAAATCTATAGAAAGTTAATGAAAAAACCTCTATATTATTCTAGATGCAAGCAACTCGAATGAAAAATATTTAATTATAAAGACATCTAAAATAACATGTAATTCTATAATTTCTATTCTAATTAATTTTTTTAACATATTGTATAAATTGATTATGTATCCAGATAGAAAATATATTGGTATTTTTATGTTTCTTAACCTTATGATAATATTGATATTTTAAATTCTTCCATTCATTCTGAATGGTATCGAATGTGCTTAATTCCAAAATGATATTTTGATGTAATATTTTAGTATCTCGAAATTAAATTTGCATTTATTAAATATATAAACAAAATGAAGGCTAATAAAAGTGTATGGATTTATTTTTTATTTTTGTACTTTTTCAATTAATTGCTTTTATTATACACCAAGATATTTAATCTACGCCTTTATTCTTTTCTTAAATAGTGAAGAATTATATTGTAATTTTTAAAATCAACATGTAAAATCAATCTATATATATATATATATATATATATATATTTGAAAAATAATTTACAAAAACATAATTTGAGAATTACTTACCAAAATCAATCCATGTGATATAATTATATCCCATTACCAAATCTATATAATATAATCATATTCAATTAATTATTGAGCCTAAATTTTAGATGGTTAGATTTATTTTATTATTATTATTATTATTTTTTTGGCTGATATTCAATCCATTTGAAATTTGGTTGGTTCATGTATGTTACTAATACAACAAAATCAGACACAAATTTTTTTTTTTTCATATCTTGTATTATTATTTGTCACACTCTTATTTAATAAATGAATTTTTTTTCTATATCTTATGTAATTCTTTGTCACTTTATTTAATAAACTTATTAAAATTAAGTTATATAACTTTAATAAAATAATTTTAATAATTTATTAAATAATATGATAAAAAATAACACGAGACAGAAAATCTTTACCAACATAATCACGTAAGAGACCGACCATTGCAACCTAAAATTTGACCCGACGTCCAACTGACGACACATCACCCCACATCTCCCGATACGTTACCTTTAATGCAAGCCCAAATGAAAAAAAAAATATCTTGACAAAAACCATAGCGTGGCACGTCTAGAATGTCTTGGACCCCACAGATTAGAAAAGCAAATTATTCTGCATTAAAAAAAGAAAAAAAATCCTCCGATTAGCTCACCGAAAGGCGCGTGGAATGCGGATAAGCAAATCAATAGGAGACACCTGGTTGGACAAATGTCTGCCAAACATGGACCCCACGTGACATAATTTTATGTGAAAGCTGTTTGTACCAATCAAAATGCTTTTTCCCAAGTTTTGTGTGACATTGGTGCTTTCCTTAAGCTGACACATGTTGGTTTTCTGTTCCTTGGGGAGACTAACCTTTTTAGTGTTTGTTGTGTGTGTCATTAATGTATTGTTTTGAGGAGGTAAGCAACCTACCTTGCTTGTCTTCTTGATTGACTATTTGTTGTAGGAAAAATGAAATTAATAGTTTTTTATATTTATATTTTTTTAAATTTTTTATATTTAAAATGATATATTTTGATATCTTATAAATTTAAAATGTATTACTATTTTGATCGTTTGTTATAATTATGAATATATTTTGATTTGAAATATTTAAATGTGTATAAAAAGTAATATATTCAAGTGTAAAATTAATAATACAGAACTTTAAAGGCTTAAATAATAAATTGTCCTAAAAATGAAGAGGATTAGAGCTATTAGAGTAGAGTTGGCAAAAAAAATATATCAAGGAAAGAGAATAAGAGTGGTGATGGTGGGTGAGAATTTTGGGTGGTGGTGATGGAGGTTTTAGGTAGTGTCGTTTAATATTTAAAATTTGTATATTGCTAATTTTATCTATGAAAAATGTAATATTATAATTGTGTCGAGAAATTAAAATAGTATATTTTAAATTTATGAAAAATTAAAAAATATATATAAATAAAAAATATGTGGGACTAAAAATAAGTTGTTTTCCATTTGTTTATGTTAAAAAGATTTTGTGGGATTTTTTTGTTTTACTTGTTTTTTTTCTTAAGATTGTCAGAGATAATACGTGTCCCTTTTCTTTTAGAATTGTTCGACTGATTATTGACTTGGGTTTCGGGGCTTACAACAATATATGATAATGGTGTGTTTCAGGACTGGGTTTTTATTTCTGATGACTGAAAGGACGAGGGCTGCTTTCTTTCTCGAGGAAGAAAAGAGTTCTCTTTGATTCAAGTGGCTTATTTTGTTTACTCTGCAGAAGGGTCTGTTTTTTTGATTAGTTTGGGCATCGATTCTTTTGATTCTTGGGAATTTTTATCTCTTGGTTCTTGATTATTATCGTAAGTTCTTACTTCTTAACCTTTAACTGTTCACAAGTTCATTTAGTTCCTTGATTGCTTTGTTTGTGTTAAAAAAGTATTGTTAATTTGACTGTTTTACATCAGAGGTTTTGGTTAATTTTAGACCTTGAAGGAATTAGTGGTGTTTTTCATGGTAAGGCATTTGATGAGGTGTTGGATAAGGTGGGAATCTAAGAGAGATCCAGAAGGTGCTGAATAGTGTCTGAGAAGTATTGCATATGTCTTGTTTTCTGGATATTGTTTCACTTTATGCTGAAATTTGATTCTTATTCCCTTTGCTTCGTTGAATTTCTTGCCATTTTGTTTAGCTCCTTGATTCTTTTATATTGGAGTTCAACTGGTTTTTTCAACATCTTTCTTTTTGAATTCTTGAACTCCTTGTTTTGAGATTAATTGGGAGAATAAGGTGTGGGCTTTAGAAGTGGCTATTTGTTGAATTTGGAAAATTGATTTTCTTCCGCTACTGGGTAGAGGGGAGACTTCCAACAATTGCCATGCCATATAATTTGGGAAATCTGATTTATGATGAACCTGTGCTAACAACCCGAGTAGACATCACCGGCCTCGAGCTGATAGCAAACACAACAAGCTTGTTATCTGAACCTGATTTAACCAAGCTCCCTCTGGTGTCTTTTGCTCATGAAAATGGAAGCCATAATTGTAGAGCTCCACAAAATGGAGTTAGTATCTTGACCCAAAATGATAAATTCAAGAAAGGCGAACCGAGCCTATTGCCAGGGGTAACTGAAAATGGTAGTTGTTTGATTGCTGGAGATGCGAAGAACCAGGAAATTAAGGCAGATAATCTGATACTGATTTCTTGTAGCCAATCTGCAGATTCCGAGTGTGTGACTAGATACACTAGCAGCATACACAGTGAGCAGTACACAGCTCAGGACGCAATTTCTGTGACTTCAAAGATGACGGTAGATAAGAGTATTGGTACTCATCAAAGCATTAAGAAGAGATCATATTTGGGGGATCCAACGATTGCATCAGAGATTGTGGAAGATGTCGTTTCCGGGGCCGCAATTAATGAAGTTGCCTGTGTTAAAGAGTCTAAAAGACCAATGCCTCCATCACTTCTTGAGGTTTCACAGAAGAAGAAATTAGATTGGCATAATTTTCTTGGTTTGGATACTATATCTCTATGGGGATTCTCATCAGTCCGTGGAAGAAGGCCAGAGATGGAAGATGCTGTATCAGCTCTGCCTCAGTATTTGGGAATTCCTTGTCAGATGCTAATGGATGGCCCTATTTCCAATGCATTAAATCAAAATTTATCAGCCGACTTTTTTGGAGTTTATGATGGACATGGAGACTGCCAGGTAAGCTTTGTGATTACTTGGACAGCTTATACACATCTAGATGTGTATAAGAACATAAAAAAAAAATCCCCCAACCCATCCCCTTACTATTCAACAAAGGGTTTATTTTCTGTAGGTGTTATCTTGCTGTTCTTGAGGTAATTGGTTTAGTTTTTTCAACTTTCTTGTCATAGGTTGCTAACTATTGCCGTGATCGCCTCCATTTAGCTTTAACTGAGGAGATGAATATTGAAAAAGAAAACTTGCAGAATGGAAGTGCTGCATATGATTGGACGGGGCGGTGGGAGAGAATGTTTTTGAGCTGCTTCCACAAAGTTGATAATGAGGTGGGAGGAGTGGGCACTGGTGGTGCTTATGATCCTGCTCTTGCACCCATTGCTCCTGAAGCTGTTGGATCAACAGCTGTGGTTGCTGTTGTATGTCCCTCCCATATCATTGTTGCAAACTGTGGTGATTCAAGGGCAGTCTTGAACCGTGGAAAAATAGCCGTGCCACTGTCTGTAGACCATAAAGTATGGCTTGTTTTTTGAATTCTCTCTTCTCCCCGCACCCTTCTTAATTGCTCTTTCCGATTTTGAGATTTTATTGGCCTTAATCATCTTCAGCCGGATAGAGAAGATGAATATGCAAGAATAGAAGCTTATGCAGGAGGCAAGGTCATTGATTGGGGTGGATATCGTGTTTCTGGTGTACTTGGGATGTCAAGGTCCATTGGTACGTCTCACCTCATTAGTATTTACTACTTATCCTCTCTCATTTGCATGCATTGCTGAGCTGATTGTTTAATAGTTAATACTCTTCCTAATTGGCAATCGAGTTGAACCATATCGTACACATCATATCTAGCTGTGATGGGCTGAAAGAATAAGAATGATATAAACTGCTGCCATTATGCACAAAAGTTAGCATTTTGAGTGAGAAACCTTCTATAATTGTATAACAACAACAAAAGGTAAGAATAGAGCACAACAATCCCAGAGCATTTTCTCCAAAAGGTTACAATTCCTTTGACTGAGGAATTTTTCTTGTATCTAAATACATTTGTGAATTTTCCTGAAAACATTACCTAGTGACGAGCTTAAAGCTTGATATCTACAAAATGTAACTCCATATCTCTCCCTGAGAAAAATCAGCAGTTAAAGCAAGATCTATTTCTACTAAGGATCAAATTTTACATTCCCTTTGGTTTTGATTCCATATTTAGCTTCATTGGACATCGACTTCAATACAAGCATCTGATTTTTCATTTGTGGAATGCAGGTGATCGATACTTGACGCCCTATGTAATCCCGGACCCAGAAATGATGTTCGTACCACGTGAAAAAGAAGACGAATGCCTCGTTTTAGCAACTGACGGTCTGTGGGACGTTATGACTAACGAAGAAGTTTGTGATGTGGCGCGAAGGAGAATCCTTCTCTGGCATAAAAAGAATGGTGTTACCCTATCTAAAGAAAGAGGTGAGGGCATTGATCCTGCAGCTCAAGATGCAGCAGATTACCTCACCCGGCTTGCTCTCCAAAGGGGAAGCAAGGACAATATCTCTGTGATTGTCGTGGATTTGAAAGCCACAAGAAAGTTCAAGAAGAAAACTTAGTACTAATATAAATTATCCCTGTAACTTGTTATTATAGTACACAAATTTTCATCCAATCATTGACAACATTGATGAAGATATTATGAAATTTAGCCCAGTTCTTCATGCGGCTATCTGTAAAGAAACAGCTCCAAATATCTTAGAATTCCCAAATAGCTGCAGTAATACAATTCTGTAGAAATTTCGGAAATGAAGCTTTGGAAAAACGTGAGGTAGCAGCCAGCGGAAGAGCATGCTCAGATGGCCTCTCTTGATCATTGATTCCTAGTTTCTTAAAATACCTAATACCATTTGCAAACAGACTTGCAAAATTGCAAGATTCCTAGGCTTGCCTGGCTTGTACAAGTATTGGATTGTTAGACTCTTATTAGAAAGAAAAAAAAAAAAAAAACATGTGTTTTGTACATGTAATATTCTTAGTAAAATTTTATTTTCTTTTTGTCTCTATATTAATATACGTTAATTTATAAGATAATCTTATTAAAAGTAAGAATTTAATAATTGAATATATATATACATTATATATATATATATACATTAAATATATCTGTTTAAAATTCTGAGTTTTATAGTATAAAAAAAATATTATTTTAATATCTTATACATAGATATAAATATATACGTATATATATATATGTATACAATTGTGTATATGTATACATATATACATGTGTGTATATATATATATATATATATATATATATATATATATATATATATATATATATATATATGTATGTGTGTATGTGTTGCAGCAAAACCCTTGACAAATGAAGGATTTGATACATCTCTTCTCCTATGCTTAAGGGATGGAAGATTCATAAACTTCAGTGACTCCTTCCTTGGGATGGTCGAAACTAGCCTTTGCGGAGGACCAGTTTATTTTGACTGTTTTTCAAACTTTACAGTTTGTTTAAAAGATAAAAATATTCTGGATACCTTAACTTTAAATATAAAGACAGCAAATTACAAAACAAAGCCAAGATCTCTTCCAGTGGCAATTATTTACAGGATTCAGTTCAAGGCAATGAGTTCAGCCTTTAGATCTGGAGCTATTAAAATGGTATTTTTCAGAGGAGAAACAATGATGTTCCAGACAGACCTTGCTAGATCCAGAATGTCAATTCCAAAGACAATCACTTGGGATCAAGTCTCGCTCCCAAACGATTGGATGCTACCAGGATTAGTACCAGCAGCACCACCAGCTCAAAAAAAAACCATCTCAGGCATCAGACAATTTACTTCAGGAACCGTGCAAATAACTTTTGACAGATCTACAAGTTTCAAAATGTTCTCCTCAGCCAATACTGTTATTGATCAACCAGTCTAACCAAGGGGATATGCTCTTAGCAGGCATTCAACATCTTCTGTACCAACAAGATTACATAATCTAGATCTCTCATCTAGAATCTCACAGTCAAGATATGCAGTCTAAACAGAAAATCAAGACAATTCATCGGAAGATGAGCATGGAGGACTTCCTAGATCTCCCACATACTCTACTATGACAGATACTCCGGTTGTCGATTCAGTTGGTGATCTTCCTGTACTTACAACAAACTACCAGATCGACAAACAAAGTTTAAACTATCCGATCAAAATTTTTTACAGAACATAACCAACAAAAGTAGCACTGGTTCATTGAAAATTACAAAGGACTAGCCAGACAAAAAATACAAGATGAGTTCTATGAATTTTTGACAAGAACTCAACAACGCATCCAGTTCTTTAATTAGTTTTCAGTTTATGCAGAAATAAACAACACCCCTTATCCTTTTCTTCCTACAATCAATGTCTCAAAGACTTGACAAACACAGACTGGAGAAATTTCATTCAGAATTACCACCACCGAAAACCATTACTATCAAGCATATGACCACCAACAACAAAAAAATAGATATAAAAGCCACACCCTTCAAGAAAAAATATGACCAAGTTTCCATTGATGCCAAAGATATACAAGATATCTATGAACAAAATAATTATACTAACAAGTACCTACAAACCCTAGGAGAATATCTTCTTACCAAGCCAGTTTCTACAAAATCAGCCTCAACTACAAATGCAATCTTCAAACCTCATGAAATACCAGCCAAATTTCAAAAACAGCTCCAAATACAGCCAATCACCCAACTAGAACAAAGGATAGCAAAAATTGAACAATCCTTTTCTACTCCAGTTTTTAAATAAAAATCACATGAACTAGAATCATCCTCAGTAAACCAGCAAGGCTGCGTTTTAGAAAAACAGGAACACAATTCTACAGACTCCGAAAATCAGCAAGCTGAAATCTCTAAGCTCCGCACAGCAATTTCAAGACCAAACAATTCTAATTGGAGAAATCGAATAAACTATATTATTCCAGAGCAACCTATCCAGACGTTGTTTTAGAAGAAAAACCCAACTTACTCCAAAATGCTTACAATGCGAACAACATTTACGAATGGAGCATAGACGGGGTATCAGAATATAATATGATTATAATTCTACAATATATGAAGATGGTAGCAACATATTCTGATGACAAAGAAAACATTCTATCAACAATTAAGCTGAATGAAGAAGGAGATCCTATACTTCAAAATAATGAAACAATCTCAGATGCAGTGGCAACCCTTATCTTCACCATTGCAAAAACATTCAGTGGCGATCCAGAAATATTCAAAGACAAATCCAATGAACTCCTCAACAATCTCAAGTGCAGAAATCTATCGGATTTCAGATGGTATAAAGATACATTCCTAACTAGGATATACTCAAGATCATATGGAAATCAACAATACTGGAAAGAGAAGTTTCTTGATGGATTACCAAAATCTCTTAGAGACCTTGTCAAAGATGAACTAAGAAAACAGCATAATAAAATAGTGCCGTGGGAAGCAATCACCTATGGACAGTTGATTAGTCAAATCCAATAAGTGGCTCTATCAATCTGCAAATAGGATAAAATGCTCAGACAACTTGCTAAAAACCAAGCTAAAAAAAGTAAAGATCTCGGATGATTTTGTAAACAGTTTGGCCTGAAAAACCCAGTTGCAAAATCAAAATCAAAAGAAAACTCTGATTTTCCAAAAATAGCTTGAATACAAACCAAGTAAACAACTTTACAACAAGAGACATAAGAACCTGTCTCTTCTCAACCCAAAAGACACTTACCTACCTCTTCAAACAAAATCCCTGCCAAATCTTCTGGGAGATCTGTTACAAATGCCATAAGCCTGGACATATTGCCAGATATTGCAGATTAAACCAACAGCTTCGAGCCCTTAATCTGGAAGATAAAATACTGTGTCAGATAACAAATCTTCTTCTTGATTATGACAGCCAAAGTTCTGGAAATGAGAACACAGAAGACGATTTTGAAACGGAAGAACACGTAAACCAAATTCACAATGATGATGCTTTGACAGATAGCTCCGATGAAATCGTAGGGAAAGAAACAAACACCATCAACGTTCTTACAAAAGAACAAGATCTCCTTTTAGAACTTAATGAACAGATTGCTGAGCCAGAAAAATGGCAGCTATACCTTGCTAGATTCAACTAGAATCTCTAAATCCTATCCCTAACAATCCTTTAGCCAGAGATCCCAGATTACTCAACACATACAACTTGACAACCATCCTTAACAGATTCGAAGCCAAACCCAAACAGTCTGTTACTATTCAAGACCTACAAGCTGAAATAGTATATCTTAAACAAGAAATTAGGCTAATCAAAGCCAAGCAAGATCTAGACAACCTTCTTTTGGCACCGTGGGGCAAAAGAAAACCTTCAAAGGGTTTTCTTTTTAGTTGTGGAATAATTATGTTGAACCGTCTCAACATATCCAAAAATGGTTTGTAGAAAACCCTCAAAGGGTTAAAATAGCAGATAAACAAAATACTATCTTCATTCAACAGAAGGCTCAATCTGCAGCAAGACTAGCAGCAGTTTCAAACGAGACAGACTATATCAAACAATTACAACAGATTCTAACACAGTTGGGGCAAACAAGTAAAGACGAAGACCCAAACCAAAATAAAGATGACTGTTATGGGATTTTCTCACAAATTCTGGTAAATAAAACTCTTGTAATAGATACACCAGAAAATACTGTTTAAATTCGGCCAAACACGGCAAGCAAATTTATAATGTACATTATAGCGACTGTAGCACTTGCACTGTAGCAAAAAGTACTGTAGCAACACTGTAGCAGAACTTTTAACTATAAAATCTCCCCCTCAAACACATGAAAGGGACACACGAATTTTTAGGGAAGACTCCCCTCTCTAAAAACTTTCTCCCTTCTCTCATTTGTCTCCAAAACCATTTAGCTAAGGCTTTGACCTTTGAAGACATTAAACATTGTAAGTATTCGATCATTAATAAACTCCAACCTTATTATCTGTTTTATATTATCAAATGGTCGACTTAGCCACCTAAGTTCTTATTTTATTTGTTTTATATTATTTACTATATATTCATACTGTCTAATGGCTGGCTTAGCCGCCTGATCTTTTAATTTATTTACAGTCCATCTGTGACCCTCTTCCCTTTATCCCTTTGTGTTTTATTTCCTTTTACCAAGGTTACCTTTAGTCTCCGTCTGAATTGAGATCAGCTCCTGTATCCCATAATGCTTCAGTTTCAATAACAAAATTATTGTTGATTTCATGTTGGATACGAATATAATGTTTCTGATAGGTTACTCTATTTAGGTGGTTAAGAACTGTTCATCAGAATGTTGTTGAGTAGTAGAAGTTTCTGGGATATTTATGTTGTTTGGCAAGGGATTGGTAGTAAGGCTTTCCAAAAGAAGGCTGTCTAGATCTTGCTTGGCTTTGATTAGCCTAATCTCTTGTTTAAGATATACTATTTCAGCTTGTAGGTCTTGAATAGTAACAGACTGTTTGGGTTTGGTTTGGAATCTGTTAAGGATGGTTGTCAAGTTGTATGTGTTGAGTAATCTGGGATCTCTGACTAAAGGATTGTTAGGGATAGGGTTTAGAGATTCTTTGAATCTAGCAAGGTATAGCTGCCATTTTTCTGGCTCAGCAATCTGTTCGATAAGTTCTAAAAGAAGATATTGTTCTTTTGTAAGAACGGTTGATGGTGTTTGTTTCTTTCCCTGCGATTTCATCGGAGCTATCTGTCAAAGCATCATCATTGTGAATTTGGTTTACGTGTTCTTCCGTTTCAAAATCGTCTTCCGTGTTCTCGTTTCCAGAACTTTGGCTGTCATAATCAAGAAGAAGATTTGTTATCTGACATAGTGTTTTATCTTCCAGATTAAGGGCTCGAAGCTGTTGGTTTAATTTGCAATATCTGACAATATATCTAGGCTTATGGCATTTGTAACAGACAGGTTTAGACTGGGATTTGGCAGGGATTTTGTTTGAAGAGGTAGGTAAGTGTCTTTTGGGTTGAGAAGAGGTTTTGTGTCTCTTGTTGTAAAGTTGTTTACTTGGTTTGTATTCAAGCTGATTTTGGAAAATTGGAGTTTTCTTTTGGTTTTGGTTTTGCAACTCTGCTGATTTAAGATGTTCACAAAATGATCCTGGATCTTTACTTCTTAAATACAATTACTGTTTACAGATTGATAGAGCCACTTGTTGGATTTGACTGATCAACTGTCCATAGGTGATTGCTTCCCACGACACTATTTTATTATGCTGTTTTCTTAGTTCATCTTTGACAAGGTCTCTAAGAGATTTTGGTAATCCATCAAGGAACTTTTCTTTCCAGTATGATTGATTTCCATCTAATCTGGAGTATATCCTAGTCAGGAATGTATCTTTATACCATCTGAAGTCTGAGATTGTTTCATTATTTTGAAGTATAGGATCTCCTTCTTCATTCAGCTTAATTGCTGATAGAATATTTTCTTTGTCATCTGAACTTAGATGTTCATCCCACCATCTTTTGAGTTGCCCTGTAAATCTTGTGATAAGGATATAAGCTGCTAATTGGTCTGTACAGCCATGTGCAGTTCTGTATGCTGTTGCTACCATCGTCATTTGTTGTAGAACTGTAATCATATTATATTCTGATACCCATCTATGCTTCATTCGTAAATGTTGTTCGTATTGTAAGCACAGATTTTGGAGTAAGTTGGGTTTTTCTTCTAAAACAATGTCTGGTAGGTTGCTCTGGAATAATATAGTTTATTCGAATTTTTCTAATTGGAATTGTTTGGTCTTGTAATTGCTGTGCGGAGTTTAGAGATTTCAGCATTGCTGATATTCAGAGTCTGAAGAATTGTGCTCATGTTTCTGTAAAACACAGGCTTGCTGGTTTACTGAGGATGATCCTGGTTCATGCGATTTTTGTTTAGAAACTGGAGTAGAAAAAAGATTGTTCAATTTTTGCTATCCTTTGTTCTAATTGGGTGATTGGCTGTATTTGGAGCTGTTTTTGAAATTTGGCTGATATTTCATGAGGTTTGAAGATTGCATTTGTAGTTGAGGCTGATTTTGTTGAAACTGGCTTGGTGAGAAGATATTCTCCTAGAGTTTGTAGGTACTTGTTAGTATAATTATTTTGTTCATAGATATCTTGTATATCTTTGGTATCAATGAAAACTTGGTCGTCTTTTTTCTTGAGGGGTGTGACTCCACCGGTTTATGTCTATTTTTTGATTGTTGGTGGTCATATGCTGGATTGTAATAGTTTTTAGAGGTGGTAATTCTGAATAAACTGAAAACCAATCAAAGAACTGAAGGCGTTGTCGAGTCCTTGTAAAAAATCCATAGAACTCATCTTGTATCTCTTGTCTGGCTTGTCCTTTGTAATTTTCAAAGAACCATTGCTTCTTTTGTTGGTTATGTTCTGTAAAAAAATTCTGAGCGGATACTTTGTTTGTCGATTTGGTAGTCCGTTGTAAGTACAGCAAGATCACCAACTGACTCGACAACCGGAGTATCTGTCATAGTAGAGTATGTGAGAGATTTAAGAAGTCCTCCATGCTAATCTTTCGATGAATTGTCTTGATTTTCTGTTTGGACTGCATATCTTGAGATTCTGGATGAGATATCTAGATTCTGTAATCTTGTTGTTATAGAAAATGTTGAATGCCTGCTAGGAGCATATTCCCTTGGTTGGACTAGTTGATCAATAACAGTACTGGTTGGTTTGTGAGAAGGATGCTTTGAAACTTGTAGATCTGTCAAATGTTATCTGCACAATTCTTGAAGCAAATTGTCTGATGCCTTAGATGATTGTGTTTTGAGCTGGTGGTGCTGCTGGTACTAATTCTGGTAGCATCCAACCAAACCCAAACATTTTGTTACTATTTAAGACCTACAAGCGGAAATAGTATATCTTAAACAAGAGATTAGGCTAATCAAAGCCAAGCAAGATCTAGACAGCCTTCTTTTGGAAAGCCTTACTACCAATCCCTTGCCAAACAACATAAATATCCCAGAAACTTCTACTACTCAACAACATTTTGATAAACAGTTTCTTAGCCAGCTAAATAGAGTAACCTATCAGAAATATTATGTTCTTATCCAACTTGAAATCAACAATAATTTTATTGTTAAAACTGAAGCATTATGGGATACAGGAGCTGATCTCAGTTGCATTCAAGAAGGACTTATATCAACCAAATTCTATGAGAAAACAAAAGAAGGACTCCGTGGAGCAAATGGTTCAAAATTGAACATTCAATTCAATTTCTCTTATGTTAAAGTAATGTTCGGAACGGCCTCTATCGAAGAAACTTTTCTTTTGACAAAAGATCTTAATGGAAATGTTATTATGGGAACAACCTTTATCAACAGATTAATACCCTACATGACAAAATTTGAAGGAATAATCTCTGATAAATATGGTCCAGATGCATTGCTACAATTCTCCAAAAAACCAGTTATCAAAGACCTGAATCCTTTATTCCTAAAGAAGCAACAACTATACTTCCTCAAAGAAGAAATTTAAAGAAGAAATTAACCTTCATGATTTGACTCAATCTATAGACAACTGGAAGATTCCACAGTATGCTAACAATGACATTTATCAAAGTCCTGGATGGAGTTTAACCTCTGATTACACAATTATAACAGTTGAACAAACTATCACTTTAAATTCAGACCATGAAGAAATTAGATGTTATCTAAGAAAATCATTGAAAAGCATATGAAGAAATACAATTAACTTAAATTTGTATTTCAGACTTGTCCAAGTTTTAGCAAAACCCCTGACAAGGGAAGGACTTGATACATCTCTTCTCCTATGCTTAATGGATGGAAGATTCATAAACTTCAGCGACTCCCTCCTTGGGATGGTCAAAACTAGCCTTTGCAGAGGACCAGTTTATTTTGACTGTTTTTCAAACTTTACAGTTTGTTTAAAAGATAAAAATATCCTGGATACCTTAACTTTGAATATAAAAACAGCAAATTACAAAACAAAGCCAGGATCTCTTCCAGTGGCGATCATTTACAGGATTCAGTTCAAGGTAATGAGTTCAGCTTTTAGATCTGGAACTATTAAAATATTTTCCAGAGGAGAAACAACGATGTTCCAAACAGATCTTGCGACCAAGAAAACTGTAGCCACATCTACATCCAAACAAACACCCTCATAGTCACAAATACCAAACCAATATGTTAAAACTGTAAATTATGCAGTAGTAACACAAACAGACAGACTTCTTTGACCAAGATCCAACTATAAAATGGCCAGGAATATCCTACCCCTAAACTGTAACTTTCTACCATCCACATTAACAAAATCACAAGAATATTATTATCATATTCTTTGTGATACCCAATCAGTTAGCTTCAGACCTTTCACCGGGGTCAACAAAAGGATAGGACAGGAATTTCAAACACATTGTTTAGCTCAAATTCTCAAATTCCTTAGGCCTTCCGATTGGGGGCAAAACCTTAACCAACCTAAACAGTTTGTGAATCCCTTTAACCCACCTAACTTTACCTATTGGGATTAGCAGGCTGCATGGTGGCAAACCTTTTCCTTTCAAACTTATACAAACTCTCACTCCTATCTATTTTACTTTAAACGAGATAACAAATACCAATTTTCTGCATGGTTTTCAAATTGGTGGACAATCCCTGGACCACAAAAAGAAATTCTGGTACCTGAAGTCCAACAAAGATATGAAGAATTCAAACAAAGATTCAATCCACCAAACACTTATATACATATCTCCTTGCATTTCTTGGAATCTCAATCTTTTCCATTGCTTGGGTATGCCAATGGAAATTTGAATTAATCGAACAAGCAGATGGACAGCTACCACTTCTAGTCAGACAAGGATATGTAAAATGGTGGAAAGAATATGACTACAATAAATTCCTTCAACAACAACATATCCAAAAATAGTTTCTAGAAAACCCTCAAAGGGTTAAAATAGCAGACAAACAAAACACTATCTTCCTTCAACAGAAGGCTCAATCTGCAGCAAGGCTAGCAGCAGTTTCAAACAAGGCAGACTATATCAAACAATTACAACAGATTCTAGCACAGTTGGGGCAAACAAGTAAAGACGAAGACCCAAACCAAAATAAAGATGACTGTTATGGGATTTTTTCACAAATTCCATAAAAATTTTGTAATAGATACACCGTAAAATACTGTTTAGATCCGGCCAAATACTGTGCAAACAAGGCAAGCAAAATTATACTGTACTGTAGCGGTGCTGTAGCAAAAGTCACTGTAGCAACACGTCACTGTGAGCAGCAATCCAAACTTTTAACTATAAAACCCCCCTTCAAACACATGAAAGGGATACATGAATTTTTAGGGAAGACTGCTCTCTCTAAAAACTCTCTCCCTTCTCTCCTTTGTCCCCAAAACCATTTAGCTAAGGCTTTATGCTTTGAAGACATTAAACATTATAAGTATTCGATCATTAATAATGTGCTCCAACCTTATTATCTGTTTTATATTATCAAATGGCCGGCTTAGCCGCCTAAGTTCTTGTTTTATTTATTTTATATTATTTGCTATATATTCATACTGTCTAATAGCTGGCTTAGCCGCCTGATACCAGACGGAGACTAAGGGACCTTGGTTAAAGAAAATAAAACACAGAGGGATAAAGGGAAGAGGGTCACAGACGGACTGTAAATAAATTAAAAGATCAGGCGGCTAAGCCAGCCATTACACATTATGAATATATAGCAAATAATATAAAATAAATAAAACAAGAACTTAGGTGGCTAAGCCGGCCATTTGATAATATAAAATAGATAATAAGGTTGGAGTTTTTTTAAGTCTGTCATAAAGGGGTTTAGTTAAGGTGCTAAGGTTTGGGATAAAATCTGCAATATAATTTAAGTAGCCCAAAAATCTCTAGAGTTGCTGTTTATCAAGAATTTGGTCAGGAAAATTATTTGCAAATTGGATAGATCTTTCTATTGGGATTATCGTTCCTTGATGAATATGATGTCCGAGGAAACGGATCTTAGTTTGGAATAGGTTGATATTTTTTTGAAAATAGCCAAACCATTGGTTTTGATGGTGTGAAAAAAGGTATTGAGGTTTTTAAAATGCTGGTCTATTGATGATGAGAAGACTAAAATATCATCAATGTATACAATGATAAACGTTGAGTATGGGTTAAATATATCATTCATGATCTTTTGAAATTCAGATGGGGCATTCTTTAATCCAAAAGGCATGACGTTCCATTCATAATGGCCAAATAGAATAGTGAATGCTGTTTTATATCTGTCCGAATGATGGATCTGAATCTGAGATAGCCAAAACCCTGACTTCATATCGAATTTTAAAAATATGTTTGCTGAATGAAGTCTTTGCAGGAGATCTCTTTTGTTTGGAATTGGATGCCTGATCCACCTGAGAACTTTGTTTAGAGGCTTGTAATTTATTACAAGCCTTGGTGTACCTCTTTCTATTTCTGATTGTTTATTCACATAAAAAGCTGGGCAACTCCACGGCGATTTGCTTGGCCTAATAAGCTGTTTGTCCAAAAGATCTTTGATTTCTTGTTTACAATATTTCATAAGCTCTTGGTTCATCTGGATAGGACGAGCTTTTATAGGTATATGTGTTTCGTCAAAATCTTTTTCGTAAGGCAGATTGACTGTATGTTATTTTTGTTGCCAGAATGCCGTTGGTACCTCGGCACAAATATCTTGTTCAATTTGTTTTTGAATATTTTGAATCTTGTGCTGTACCTGGGGCTTTTGGAGCTGTATTTTTAGTCTTTTGAATGATATTTCTTTTTTGAGGAAGTATAGTTGTTGCTCATATATTTTTAGGAATAAATGATTCAGGTCTTTGATAACTGGTTTTCTGGAGAATGGTAGCAGTGCATCTTGACCATATTTATCAGAGATTATTCCTTCAGATTTTGTCGTGTAGGGTATTAATCTGTTGATAAAGGTTGTTCCCAGAATAACATTTCCAGTAAGATCTTTTGCCAAAAGAAAATTTTCTTCGACAGAGGCCGTTCCGAACTTTACTTTAACATTAGAGAGTTTGAATTGAATGTTCAATTTCGAACCATTTGCTCCACGGAGTCCTTCTTTTGTTTTCTCATAGAATTTGGTTGGTATAAGTCCTTGAATGCAACTGAGATCAGCTCCTGTATCCCATAATGCTTCAGTTTCAACAACAAAATTATTGTTGATTTCAAGTTGGATAAGAACATAATGTTTTTGATAGGTTACTCTATTTAGCTGGCTAAGAAACTGTTCATCAGAATGTTGTTGAGTAGTAGAAGTTTCTGGGATATTTATGTTGTTTGGTAAAGGGTTGGTAGATGTATAATAAGGCTTTCCAAAAGAAGGCTGTCTAGATCTTGCTTGGCTTTGATTAGCCTAATTTCTTGTTTAAGATATACTATTTCAGCTTGTAGGTCTTGAATAGTAACAGACTGTTTGGGTTTGGCTTCGAATCTGTTAAGGATGATTGTCAAGTTGTATGTGTTGAGTAATCTGGGATCTCTGGCTAAAGGATTGTTAGGGATAGGATTTAGAGATTCTTTGAATCTAGCAAGGTATAGCTTCCATTTTTCTGGCTCAGCAATCTGTTCGATAAGTTCTAAAAGGAGATCTTGTTCTTTTGTAAGAACGTTGATAGTGTTTGTTTCTTTCCCTGCGATTTCATCGGAGCTATCTGTCAAAGCATCATCATTTTGAATTTGGTTTACGTGTTCTTCCGTTTCAAATTCGTCTTCTATGTTCTCATTTCCAGAACTTTGGCTGTCATAATCAAGAAGAAGATTTGTTATCTGACACAGTATTTTATCTTCCAGATTAAGGGCTCGAAGCTATTGGTTTATTAATCTGCAATATCTGGCAATATGTCCAGGCTTAT
Source organism: Cinchona pubescens (assembly GCA_025175665.1). NCBI lineage: Eukaryota > Viridiplantae > Streptophyta > Magnoliopsida > Gentianales > Rubiaceae > Cinchona > Cinchona pubescens. The sequence continues at coordinate 1,847,887 of JANKKI010000031.1, read as the reverse complement.
GGCATTTGTATGTGTTTAGACTGGGATTTGGCAGGGATTTTGTTTGAAGAGGTAGGTAAGTGTCTTTTGGGTTGAGAAGAGGTTCTGTGTCTCTTGTTGTAAAGTTGTTTACTTGGTTTGTATTCAAGCTATTTTTTGGAAAATCGGGGTTTTCTTTTAGTTTTGGTTTTGCAACTGGGTAGGCCAAACTGTTCACAAAATGATCCGAGATCTTTACTTCTTTGAGCTCGGTCTTTAGCAAGTTGTCTGAGCATTTTATCCTGTTTGCAGATTGATAGAGCCACTTGTTGAATTTGACTAATCAACTGTCCATAGGTGATTGCTTCCCACGGCACTAGTTCATTATGCTGTTTTCTTAGTTCATATTTGACAAGGTTTCTAAGAGAT